>JALMLS010000354.1:0-602044 GCA_038496445.1 Trichosphaerium sp. ATCC 40318
CATATTGCGTTGTTTGTCATCAATTAATCGTAAATGTCTGTTCGTGAATTGCTTCTTTACATTCATATTATACCTTTGTAATACCAGCCAAAGCTCTGGACATACACCGCAGCTACAGAGTATGAATAAATCAAACGCGAAGCTCATTCCTTACCCATTTTTTATTGTTACGTCACCTCCAGCAGATATCATCCAACTGAATAGTTCTAAATCGCAGCTATAAAGACAAGCATGCAATGGTGTATCTCCATACTTGTTCTGCTGATTACAGTCGACACCTACGTACAACAAATACGTGAGCACTTAGCTCTCCACTTTTCTTTGTACCCAATTCTATGAGAATGTCAAACAGTTGTCTTGCATCGCGGTGGCCATGATTTTCACGCGATAACGCAAGAATATGTAGAAGATTATCCCCACTTAAATCATCAACATACCACGCAAACGTCTTATTTACACATTTTTCTGCGTGTTTGTATTTTCCTTGTTTAATTAAAGGTTAGTTCCTTCTCATCTGAGTTTTAATAGTTTTGTTTTCTGAAGAATAAGACCTTACATACCCGTCTTTATTAAATCAAGTACTTTTGTATCGCTGTGTGGAGTGTTTAGTATAGTGAGGAGATTTTAGAAATCACGTGTCCAAAAAAATTAGATTTGGTTATAACGCTTCACAACACGTGTATTTTACAGCGTAGTTTTATTAATTAGAAAAGGCACGCGAATAACATACGTATCTATATTTACACGCGTCATACGCTTGCTTAATCGTTTTATCATAGTAACACGTGATGCTTCATAACTTGTGAAGTCCTTCGGCTTTTGTTTGTTGAACAATACGAGAAAAAGTGTGGAGGGATTTTTTTTCTATTATTACTTGAAACACCAAACAGCAAATCTGCTTTACCTCAAAATATTTTAAAAGGAAAAAGTATTGTAGTTCATTAGCAAAGATGTGGCTTCAAGGTCATATTTATTCGCATTGCCTTGGACAGGCTTCAAAATAAATAAATAAACAAAAAAAGAAAATGCCAACAAAGCAATCAATTTATTTTGTAGTTTGCTGAGAAACAAAGCCACAACATGGATGTGGTTACTATAGATACACTCACTTAATTACATTTATAGCGGGTTACTTGCTGTTTCATACCAATCATCATGGTACCATCGTAGTTATTACATCTTCCAGAACTAGGCTTTCGCTGATTGCATCGTTTACCACAGTTTTTCTTGCCTGATATGTGTTCATACTAAGCTTTAAATTGAGTGGAAAGTTGAAAGCATATGAGATGAACAAGTACGTACATCATCGTAACTGTCTTTAGGGCAAGATCCCCAACGGTCGGCGCAAAAAGTTCCAGACTCTCCGTCAGTGTTTTCATACAGCCTTGAGCACCATTTGGCCCAGCACCCTCCTTCTACATCTTCATCGTTTCCTGATACTGGACATGCGAACATAAATACTACAAAAACAATAGCCAAGGATAGCGTAGGTATTAAAGAAAAGTTGCTCATTGTAAGGTGACAATAATTTTTTGAGTGAAAATGTTTAACGAGTTTTCAAGAGTTTGTCCGATGTAATCCCGATTTCACATAACCACAAAACACGTAAAACTACACGACCCTACACGACACGATGTTTCACTATTATAATTATCCTTGCCGTCAACGAGTAGGTAAGTTACAAACCCTAAGGCAAAGATTGCCTGTTGAAATAGTAAGGAATGTAACAATATCTGCAAAAAAAATAAACGTTGTTGTCTTTTTGTAGCACGTGGAGTATGTAGTAATTTGTACATACAAAAGAGACCAACGCCTATTTGAGCTATAACCAAATTTATTGTCAACTTACAATGGCATTCCTTTTATTTACATACCTCCGCAGATAGTGTACACCACAGTATGTATAATTATGTTAATAGGGTGAATGGAACAAAAGGTGAGCAAAGACCAAAAACAGTGAACCATAAGTAGTGGTCTATTACTGTTCAAGCGACAAAAGATAATTCGGAGGATGATCTCAAAAAGTAGTGAAGTTCTCTTTATGCTGTGTTTTTCTCAAAAACAATTGTTGACAACACGTTTATGATCGGTTTATGTACTGTGGCATAAACGAACAATGCTCTTTCTCTGAAAGTTCAATCTGGGCTACAACCTTTTAATTTTCATCTATTGTCCGTATCATTCAAGTTTGCGACAGGTTTGGCAGAAGTATCAAAGTGTAAGATCTTGCAAGAACTAACAAAACTGACAGATCTTGTAAGTTCTGCTAGTTCTTGCAAGTTCTGTCAGATTTTGTCAGTTTTGATAGTTCTTGCACTGACAGCTTTGATAAAAACCTGCTGAACCAGTGCAATGTGAATGCATCACATTCTATAACTCATGACAATGTACCTTCCTTGCCGTCCTTATGTACGTTAAGGCAAGCCGAAAAAGCACTGTGTCAAAGTCGCATCATCTAACAAGACGACCTCAGTATTTCACGTAGGGCGCTCTCATTACTACTCACCCAGTAGCCATAAAAACGAGTACGAATCAATAATTATTTACATATTAACTAACAAGCACCACGCGCGAATGCTGGCACATTCAGGCGTAAAGAGGAGTATTTAACGTGAGATAACGTTAAAACCTCAAGGAAAATTCCAAGCGCTTCCAAAGTATCTTGCGCTGCATGTACGGTATAACATAGCGTAATAATCCGTTTTAGAGTATAGGAGACAATCGTTGGACCTTAGAGGTCAGAGACATAAGCTAATGTACCAAATAAATAATGGTGGTTAAGAACACGTGGTGTCACAATAATTTGTATGCGTTGTACCTGTCCAAGTGGATTTAGTTTGTTCCAGAACTGACAAGATCCGTCAGATCTTGTAGTTTTTAACAGATCTTGCAAGAACTAACAAGATCTTGTAAGAATTAACAGAAGTTGCAAGATCTGTCAGATCTGACTAAACACGAAAACCAAAAGTCACAAACAGCAAAAAGTTGCAAAGATTAGCAAACTTGAATGAAACGGACAATATTAATTACAAGGCATGCGAATAATATCGCGAATAACATATGTATCTATATTTACACGCGTTATACACTTGCTTAATGATTTTATCGTAGTAACACGTGATGCTTCATAACTTGTAGCTCAAGGGGTTGAAAGGCTTCAAAATAAAAAAAGAAAATGCCAACAAACAATCAATTTATTTATAGTTTGCTTAACACTAGCACTGAGATACCAAGTCACATACAACATGGTTGTGGTTACTATATAGATACACTCGCTTAATTACATTTATAGAGGGCTACTTCTAGCCATGATACCTTGAAAATTATTACATCTTCCAGCACTAGGTGTTCTCTGATTGCATCGTTTACCACAGTTTTTCTTGCCTGATATGTTGTCATACTATACTTTAAAGTGAGTCGAAAGTTGAACAGCATAGACAATGGAGAAGTGCGTACGCCATCATAACTCTTTTGAGGGCAAGATCCCCAACGGTCGGCGCAAAAAGTTTCCGAACCTCCGTACGTATATTGATACAACCTTGAGCACCATTTGCCTACGCACGCTTCTACATCTTCATCGTTTCCTGATACTGGACATGCGAACATAAATACTACAAAAAGAATAGCGAAGGATAGTGTTGGTATTAAAGAAAAGTTGCTCATAAGGTGACAATAGTTTTTTGAGTGAAAATGTTGTGTTTTCAAGAGTTTGTCCGATGTAATCCCGATTTCACACAACCACAAAACGCGAAACTACACGACTCTACACGAGGACTACACGAGATATGGCCTATGCGTTTCAACTGTCGACTCACTTCAAAGTATAGTTTGACGCACGAAACTGTGGTAGACGATGCAATAAGCGAACACCTAGAGCTGGAAGCTTTAACTACTATCATGGCATGATAATTGGTCTGAGAAAGCTCTTCATTATGTTGCTGGTGAGCAACAAGGAGAGCATAAAAATGCCTGTTACTTCTTTGCCAAATTGAAGGTAACTTTCTTCAAGTATTTGACAGAATGTGCAATACAGTTAAATTCATTTATTCCCTATTGCTGGCACCTTTTGGGCAAGCTCTCCTTGAAGTATACAGCTTGTTAGACGTAGATTATGACCTACTAGAAACCATCGGATTCCTTTTGCAACTCTCACTCAATTTCCTAAGCATATCTTCATTTAGCTTGTCATATAATTTATTGTAATCAGCTTTTCATCAAGTTAATGAAGCTACTAAAGCTTTGAATGTAACTCAGCAAAAATTGTCGACAGCATTACAACAAGAATTATCAATAAATGAATTCAACGTAATGACTGCGTACCTGACACCCTGCTTTACGGCATTAGCCAAGAGAGTAAATGCCTCCAAATAAAACCAATTTCCTTGGAACAGGATTATTATGGAATCAAATAACAGTGAAGGTAACCTCTATGTTACTTAATATTGTGAAACGAAACTTGAAATTTCTTAAGTCACGTATTTTGTCACGTGATTTATTTCAAATCAAGTTTTACGCCTGAAACACTTACTGTGGTAATCCGTATATCAATTCTAGATGAAAAGAATTAGTGCTCTTTTATTTATTGCGTACGTGCAGTAAAACTTTTGTTTTTCCGTTCCTGGCGCCGCAAGGCTTTAACTCATACAGTCTTTTATATCTTTTTTTCTAAAATTATTTAATCCAAGTTTCTTGGTGGCTCATGCTGTAGATTTATCCATGTACCTATGCCCATTAGAAGGTACATTGCCCTTTCTAACGTTTATCTGGCTTTGTATAAGGTCATTCATTTCTTACGCTTTAAATTTGGACTTTAAAGTTCTCATCCTCAATAGACGACAACTGTGGAACGTCAGTAAAGTCTTGTACGCTTAACAACCGAACACCAGTTGGAGATTGCTTTCCTTTAGACCCTTGTATTTTCCTTACAAATGATACCCATTACGCTCATTTTGTACCAAACGGAAACGGGTACGTGACGGAAATTTGTGGATACTTCGGAGCTTTTTTTTCGAATAGCTACATTTATTAAATGAACACGTGGGAATTTTTTTAAATGGTTTTTGTGTTAGGTTCCAACTTGTTGGATTTCGTGATTCTGTATGTACAGATAGATCTGGTGTTGTTGGCGCAGCTGATACGGATGACTCGTGTACTACAAAAATCACTGGTTGGACTTGTACATACCTGATCAGACTGGGTGTACCCGCAGTAACAGGAAACGCATGGAGTGGATGGGAACACACCTCAGGTTTGTTCCTTGCTTTTTAATGTAGTCTATACTAATAGAATACCTGTTAGGTGGTTGTAGCACCGTTCCTACTATGAATAGAGGTCCTGTATTATTCGGAGAATGTGCATTGAGTCCTTTTTGTGATAGTGGAGATTGGATCAACGCGCAAGTTAACAGTGGAGATTCATCAATCATTGATTTGAATCACTACGCATCTCAAGCTGATTGTGAGAACAATATTAATCCATTTTTCCAAAATTCAACACTATATGATAGAGAAGCCGTGCCTTTCGGAAAATGTTCGGATTTTGATTGTAATATGAGTAAGTTCTTTTTTTTTCAAACACTTATTTTCGAAAGGCTAATATTCTGTTTTTTTGAACAGCTACGGTTTCACCTGGAATAAGTTTCGCTTATGCTCAAATTGGTCCTGATACGCCTACAACATCTCCACCTTTTGTTGTGCCTGTATCCCCAACAACTGAAACACCTGTATCCCCAACAACTGAAGCACCTGTAGAGCCTATAGCTCCAGTTGCACCACCAGTAGCACCTCCTGTTGGAACTCCTGTCCAATCTCCCGTCTCAACGCCAGTTACCACTCCAATAGGATCACAACCGACAACAGAGGCACCAACGACTGGTACTCCTGTATCGTCCACGGGAACCACACCAACAACAGGCGAAACACCTGCCACTGTTATGACACCAACAACAGGGATTACTCCTTCGTCATCACCACCTGCTTCAAACATGCCAACTACAGCACCATCAGATACTGTACCTACAGAAATTGCTCCTACACCCGCTCCAGTCGCACCACCTACTCATACCTCACATGCTTCTGTTTTGGTAAGTTGCCTTACAAATATTTACACTTACGTGTTTTACTAGTTGCCTTGTGTAATTATTTACGTTTTGATGCTATTATTTTGTGTTCCGCAATAACTCTTTCATTTGTATGAATCTTTCAATGTCGTATTTAAAGTAGTAATGAACTATCAATTTAATAATTTATCTATGGGATCATCATTCTACCGTTAGCACACTGATCGGTGCTCAATACTATTTGGTCACGTGACTTTATCCTCGTGGCAAAGTTATTCCACAACACTTGCAAATAATACTTGTTGAAACAAGCCAATGACAGCACAAGTTCGTAGTTCCTGAGATTGAGTCGGATTTCGCTCCATTATTTATTGTTGCAACTCTTTTCAATAGCTAGTCATTACTTTTGCCGATTGTAGCTAGCCTTTGATCACGTTCATCCTGTAATCGTAGTAGATCTATACTTCTGACAACCTGCATACCGTAAGTGTATTTGCAATGACGGCAAAATAATTGACGTACAGAGCTGCCGGCAAAAAAAATAGGCCGCAATTCGTAAAAAATGAGTACATTTTGAGAAAGTGACATTTCAATATTTTTTGCCATCTCGCTCATATGGAAGCTCCTGCAACGGATGAAGAATTAAAAATAGTCAGAGATGTTGTAAGAGACGGTCATGAAGATATACCACAAGGCTTTTTGGACGCAGAAAACATTTCAAGGTCAGATTTCTTTGTTTGCTTTTTACAAAGCGCTAAAAAGCTATAGATACATACGAGCAACAGAAGGTAACGTAGAAAAGTGCGCAGAAATGATGATTAATACAATAAATTGGAGAAACGAGTTTAAACCGCATAAAATATCTTGTAAAGGTATTCAAACGCTACAAATAACACGTTGGCAGTATATTAACAAGTGTACATTAAGATATCGCTACACATCTCAGCCATGGTAAAAATTACCACTCTGGGTTCGATAAGGTACATATTTCAACGTTAAAACGGGAGTATAGGCCAAAAGAACGACTTCTGTTGTTTATTCAACAAACAATTCTAAAATGTCGTCTTGACAGGAAGGAAGACCAGTTGTATTGATGCGCATTAACAGAGATACACCTGATGATGTACCGGGTAAACTGAAGATTACAATCTATAACTTGGAGAGGTAACACAAACACGTTTTTTTGTTTTCCTAAAAATGTTCCAAAAAAAGCCAACTAAAACAGGCTTGTGTTTTTCTTCATTAGTACCCTCTTCAAGCATTCTTATTTTTACATAACCCAAGGTCTCTTCGGTTTCCAAATGCGAAGCAAGTCACGTGGATAGTAGATCTAAAAGGATTTGGTACAACAAAAGAAAATCGAAAACGTGTCACGTGCTGACGCGGGTGATGTTTAGGCATGAACGATATGTCGTTTGCACAAAACAAAATGTCGATGCAATTTGTGAATATCTTGACAAGTCATTACCCTGAACGATTAGGCCTGCTACTCATAATCAACGCACCGTGGGTGTTTTCAGGTATTCTCGAAATATTTTTTTTTTTGAACGAGTTTTAACAACTTATCATGTCTAGCGTTTTGGAGGATTATTTCACCGCTCTTGTCAAAGCACACGTGCTCAAAAATACAGTTTATAACAGGAGATATCGGAAAAGGACTGTCTGAGTATATACCAAAAGACCAGCTGGAAGTTGAGTATGGCGGGAATAGCACAATGACATACGATCATGAAAAGTATTTTGAAATGCTTCAAAAAGAAGAAAGCGACTGGATGACTGAAAGCACTAAAACCGAATGAAGAAAATAACCTTATAGGAACTCCAACAGGGCTCTCGCCTTATTGTTTGATACACAAAAGAATGAAAGAAATAGCTGAACACTGTATTTGTAATAAATGTCTACTTATGAAATATCGATGTTTTTTCTGCACACATATAGTACTTATGCAACTATTTTGCATGCACTCACAGGTGGTAGCTAAAGTATTGTGTCTTTTCAAGTTAGATTTAATTACGACTGGATTGAATTGAAACTTTGGTTACAGATATGGCGGGTAAGTAAAAGACAAAACAAGAAGTTATGTAGTTTATAAAAAAGTTGTACAAATGTTAAAGAAAATCTGTTTAGTAAAATCCGATAATAGCTCTACCATATTCGCTTCTTTGAGCTAATATCTCAGGTTGTTTAACACCAGATCCAGTTACACACATATCTTTTAAATACTTGGCTGAACGTAGTAAAGGTAAAAGACCTTCCAAAGAAATCTGAGCGCAGCCTCTTAAATTAATATCAACGAGTTCCAATAAGAATGGTCCTGCTTCTTTAATGCCTTTGTCTGTTACGGAAGACTTCTCCAAATTAAGATATCTTAGCTTCTTGCACTTTTTTGCTAGCACGCTAACACTCTTGTCTGTGAGACCTTGAGCAAGCTCCAAAACTAAGAATAAATTAAGAATGTTTATCACTTGATATTTTGCAAAGCTTTCAAAATCTACCTGATAGTTCAGGGCAAGCGTTTGCTAGTGTGATGATATCCTTTTCTGTGACATCAAATTTACCACCGCCTATAGAAGATAAGTTGTTGGATATAGTCAAAGCGTGGCGAGTACCAATCATCAATAAGTTCAAATTACGGCAGCGGGAAAATGTTGAGATGCTTTTTGTTGTTAATTTAGCAGCTGATGTAAGATTTACTGAAGAAAGTGAAGGACAATTCTTTGTTAAAACAGTGACACCTTTGTAAATGGGTGAGTTTGTTGCTCAAAAAAGTTAAATGAATTTCAGAAAAAATCAGGAATAAAAAGTGCTGATATAAAAGAACTTACTGGCATCTGATAAGTCATCACAGTCTTTTAGCGTTAACTCACATAAAGATCTATTATTTTCTGCTAATCTCGTCAAAGTAATATCAGATATTGGCTGGGCAGGCAAGCAAAAATACAATCTTGTCAAATTATTGCAAAACTTTGATATTGCTGTAAGTGATTGACCACCAAGTTTGCGGCAATAGTTCACAGATAGGTTTGTAAGTCTACTCCCAATCTTTTCTATGAATGAAGCAAATCCCTATTTGAAGATTAATTCATGTTTAAGTACGAACTTAGTTCCATAGTAAAAAGAAGAGGTACCTCATCTGTAATACTATCACTAAATGTGACTTCAAGGAAATTCAAGTTCATGCCACTGATACTAGAGAGGCCCCAATCTGTTATCTTATTACTGCTTCCTAAAGCCAGTGTTCTTAAGTTACTGCAAGTAGCTACTTTAACCAATACTAAGGATTGTCAAAAAGGGTTAACATCTAGAAGCCAAAAGTTAAAAAAAAAGAGCTTACACTCGTCGGATAGTTTGACACATCCAGGTGCCAGTAGTGCATATAGTTCTTTTTGACCCTGCTTATCAAGTATAGCTTCAAATCCCTTGTCAGATACACGTACGCACTCTTTCGCCTATTTCGAAGGGTTAATCAAAGATAATGGTCCTTTTTTGCTTAAAGAGCTTACAACAAGTGCTTTAAGTTTAGGACAACCGCTGGCTATACTGACAAAGAAAGGATCCTTGATGTTTGCACGACTCACATCTAGAAACTCTAGATGCTGTAACGCGGCAATACTAGCACCGCATCCATCTACGTCCAAGTCAAAACTTTCACATCACTTCTTTCGAAGAGAAAACCAAACAAACAAATAACACGTGCCATTTATCTTTGTACCACCAAGTGACAAACTGCGAAGATTGGGTAACGATGATACCATATTGCATACACCATTAGCAGTGACCTTCTTGCATCCACTTAAATCTACTGTTTGAAGACGTGTACACTTGGCCAAAGCAGAAAGAACCCTGGGTTTTTTTCTTGAGTTAATATTCTGTTTTTACGGTTGACAGTGGTTTTTTTTAACGTACGAATCTGTCACACCTTTGTTATTGGTTAAGTCTACTTGCTCGAGCGACTGTGAGAGGTTGTCACCTATAGCTTCGAGTGAAGATGACAGTAACGGCGTATAACGCACTCTACATGGTTTTAACGAAATATTAAAGAGTTTTAGGGTACCCTAAAGTGCTTATATTAGATTGTAGCATACACTTGAACACTTCATCCTGTAATGACCCTGAGCGCCTTATAATATGAAATAAACGCTGAAACACCGACTTTGGCAGCCTTCCGAGTTCTTCTTTATCGCTACCCTTTTCAATACTTTCAATGAGAGCGTTAAGGCTTAAAGAAACGAGATCCGGAAAGTCAGACATTACTAACGCTTTTTTTTGGTTTAGTTTTTTTTCTGCAAATTTCGTTGTTTGTAAATTCTTGAAATTTATCCCTTCACTGAAATTGAGACAAAAAAGAAGATAGCTCACTGCCGAGTCATCGCTCCACTTCATCTTCGTACATTCTAGTTCCACTAGCCAAAAGGTGTGCGATACCAGGCTACAGTCCTTAACATTCGGCTAACTAATGTAAAAGCAGATGAGGGTTAGCAACATTAATGGTACTTTGGTGAAGTCAAAAACTTAAACTGCTACCTGGCTATAGCAGTTAACTGCCACCTCAACCTTGTTGTAATTATTTAAAACTTCAATAAGCCAATAATACAATTATCAATTCTATGCCTTGTCGTAGCCTACCAAAGACAAACTAGTAAACACCCAAGATTTGACCTGAAATAGCGCTATTTTGTGTTTGTACAATAGCCTTTGCAACTCTGCAAGCTATACCATGAGTGTAAACTCATAGAAGTAATGTGAGCATAAGAACAGAAAGTCACGTGCATGCTACAAATTGGGAGTGGCTTTTTAAAGTAGGGTTAACGCTGAAATAGAATAGCGGTATTTCAAGCCAAACCCCAGCAAAGCATGGTTCAACATTACCCGAAAACTGTAGACTACCAATAGACCAAAAAGGGTGCTAAGACCACTTATTGAAGTGGTAGTACACGACCTCGCGTATTCACTATTACTAAAGAAGGATCCAGAATAAAACAGATTTTGAAACAGCTGATGCTTGTTATGTATGAGCACTATCACTTAACTTTAAATTAACATGGTGCTACGTAGAAAAAAAAGTGTAGTGGGCTAGAAGAAAAGGCCTACTTTAACTCCGTTGTACTCTTTTCGCACCAATTTTCCGTTTGTCGGTTGCCTATGCGTGTAGTAACGTAACGGCAATACTTTTGTGAAACATAAGTGTACTTGCTCCGCTTCTTCAGAAAAAAAATACTGCAATTTGTAAATAGTCCGTTAAATTCTCTGTTGTTATATTTTCTAACGCGCAAACAACATGAGGTAAGGAGCTTTAACTACAAGAGATGTTTTAATAACGTTTTCTTAAAAGCGAACCAAAATCAGACGACTACACAATAATTGCATTCGTAAACGGCAAGAGCGGCGGTAAACTCGGCTCAAAAGTGCTACAAAAGCTTTCAGAAGTATTGCCGTCAGAAAACGTCTATGATTTAATGGACGCACCAATTGGACCTGAAAAGGGGTACGAAGAGTGTTGGAACTGTTAAAAAATTAATGATGTTTTATCCAGGCTCAAAAAGTACAAAGATCTCTCTAAAGTAAAGATCATTGCTGCTGGAGGTGATGGTACAGTCGCTTGGATTTTATCCGCACTTGACAAAACAGGCGTCGACCCAGGTACCCATAATAAGCTTTCTCACGCATTGCCAACGCTAATAATGCATCATAGACAATTTTCCGATTGTAGGCGTACTCCCTCTTGGTACTGGTAACGATATGTCCAGGATTCTCAAATGGGGTGGTAGTACGTCACGACAGAAGCCATTACAGCTTTGCACAATAAAATTAATGACGTCAGTTAACAAACCTGTTTAGGTTACACCGGAGGTGATCTTAAATCCTTTATTACCAACGTCAAAGAGCATTCTATGCCAATTAGACTTGATAGATGGAAGGTAACGGCTATTCCTCTCAAAGACCATGAAGTTGATTCAGATTGCGAAAGCTGTTCCGACGCTGGTACGCTTTTTGTTTGGCTTGTTTTGAAGTATTCTTATCATCGGAAATAATTAACTTTTGGTTTTGTAGAGAGCGATGCAAAGAAGAAAAAGGCCCCAAAAAAGAAGGAGGCCAAGAAGGACGCTAAAAAAGAGGGTGAAGAAGAACCAAAAGAATTACACCTTGTTTGCAACAACTACTTCAGCCTTGGTATTGGTGCTTCGATTATTAAGGATTATGAAGAGTTCAGGTACAATACAAACGAAAAGAAAAGAAGAAAAGACCAAATCTACAATTTTGTATTTATCGATCAAACCGCGTTTCAAAGACCTTGCAGCTTACTTTTATACTAGAAATAAGCACAAGGGTCTAGTTACCAACCGTACTGTTGGTTTAGGTTGGTATGGCTTATTGAGCGTTAACCGCATGGTAAAGCCTCACTCGTCATTGAGAAAGATTGTTTCAGTACGTTTGAATAGTGTTTATTGGTTATTAAAGCGAGTAATAGGTGAAACTTGATGGAAAGGACTTGGCTATTCCAAAAGAAGTCCAAGAGTTTACTATCTTGAATATTCCTTCATACATGGGTGGCGCAGACACCTGGGGAAAGTATAAAAATACGAAAGGTATAATTAAGCGCTATGAGCTCATATTTCCCCCCAACAGTCGCTCTGACATCCTATAGGACAAAAGAGCGAGCCTCGTATTAACGACAAGCAATTTGAGATTGTTGGCTTCAAAGGCGTTAGCCATCTTGGTCGCGTAAAGGCTGGTATCTCTGCATCTGGTGGTGTGCGTATTGGACAAGGACAAGTAGTTGAGATTACCAACCACCGTACACTAAATGCTCAGATTGATGGAGAACCTTTATTGTTACCTCCTTGCAAGGTACTTTTCAATTTTTTTTTTTTTTGCGTAGATACTCATGTTTACGCGTTAGATAACAATCGAACACCACAACCAAAGTAACATGTTGTTGAACATGTCTGGCGGTACCAAGGACGAGAAATGGATGAAAAAACTCATTGGAGACCAACCATAAGGATGTTCAATATGAACATTTAATAGACTTTATTTCAATAAAAAAAATCCCAAAAAGGGAAATTAGAGTAGTCCATGGATTTAAAAATCAATCTTTCCAATCCGTTACTAGCGTGATGTAAACTGTCACGAGGCAACGCAAGAATCCAGTGCATTTAGGAATACAGGAATGACAGAAGAAATAGGCCAGGGAGAAAAATTGGGATATTGAAACACTTTTTGAGGAAAAACACCAAGCTGGCTTAAAGTCTCCTCTCAATTGCTATTACATGCCTGGGATGTAATGCTGCGCTATGGCAGTCCCGTTACATGGTATAAACGGGTAAACAGTAGACGTAAAGGAAATGTATTTCCAAGTCAACCAAGAGCCTTCTACGCCTCTCATGACGCAGAAAAAGCTCTAATTTCGAGTGTAGGCATTGTTTTAGTTATTAGTTTTAATATGTTTAGCTAACAGCGAAATTAAATATCAAAAACCCTATAGAATGGTATAATGTATCTAAATCTGATATTTTGAGCGTTGGAGGAGCAAGTATACTCAGGTTGTCAACTCAAACGCTTATTCTCGAGTATAACATACCACAATAGCGTTCATAACAATTCCTTGGCGTCAATTTTATCCGTTGTACATCCAAAACACGATTGGCACCCTTGGAAATTCCGTACGCTTGCTTCCTTTATATTTCATTCAGTGACAAGCAAAATAGGTGTTTGCACACCTGGATATTGGGAAGATGCCGAAAATATCCGATTATTTGCAAAACACGTGCGTACAAGTACTCAACAAAACAAGATTAATGTACAATAAAAGGTTATAAAAGAATACAATCTTCAGGCTTTATCAGGATGGTACAAGGTTAATTTAACTCAAATATACGATGCTGGAGGTCGCGCATTAATAACTCAGTACGTTGCTGGTCATATAGCTTGCCAGCTTATGTTCTTTTAAGGCATTATCGAGGTTGTTTGTACTCGTTAGTATGTGACATTTACCCAGATAGTGAATGGCACATTTGGAAGTTTCGTATGAATTAGTACCTACCACAATCTTGGTTCTGATAGCTCTTTTGTTCAGGAACTACTAAAGCTTCTGTGTTTAAACGCAAGGATACTATTGTTGATTTTATTAAAGATGTAAGGTATTATAATTTATTTTTTCAAGTTTGATTGTTTTATTTTTTTATTCATTTGTGCGGTTTTTCTTTAGGCTGAATTGCAGCTTCACATACAAGATATTTCTGATTGGCGTAGAATTGAGTACAAAGATATTGTAGGTATTCACGGTGGTCATTTATTGAAGTAAGCTCACAATTACTTGGTTGTTTTATTTACTGTTTTTTTATTAAGGCACTTTAATAATTCTCTTGAAGACGTTCTTGCAATAGTTTACCCTGAGTTTCACTGGCCTCAACGTCAACCTTGTACGATTAAATTGTATATCGTTGCACCACTAAAATAACTTTCAAAGTGACTTATACTGGCTTGGACAACTATGTCATTAATTTCATGGAAGATGTACTCAAAATTTTTGATGAAATTTATAAGTATTCCTTCATGCTGAAATAGTACTTCTAGGCGAGTAAATTATGGCGTGTTTGTATGCTATCTGATTGGTACAATATCACTACACAACATTTTAGTGAGTTGCGTGGTGTAGGAGTACTGAAGTACGCTCTAATTGTTTTAACAGTTTTTTGTAAGCATACTCATTCAACTAGTCGCTTTGGTGGATCTTTACAAGAGTTGCTTACTTGCATGTTCCCAGACTATGAGTGGATCCCATGGAACTTTGGTAATACATTAATAACCATATTTCAAAAAACAGATGTAAGCGGGCTCCTCTGTTGACACGTTTTTAGGTCGAGTACAAAGAAATTTTTGGGAACAACTAGAAAATCAACAGCACTTCATCAGAACGGTAATTAATCAAAGTAACTAGTGTCTAATGTTCTCAAAGGTTGAAAGCAAGTGTAAAGTACGTTATCTCGATGATTGGCATCACGTGAGCATCAATACAGTACGAGAAATTGGAGGTTCTGCATTACTAAAGTGCGTGGTTTTTTTTTTTCGGTTAGGCTCTTGTTTCTCTCTTGTGCCCTTTATACAAGCCTAACAACAAAGATTAGTGCGTCAGGCGGTTCGCTGTATAAATTACTTCAAACGGTATACCCTGACTATGATTGGCTTGTTAAGAACTTCAAAAAGCCTCCAAATTTTTGGCTTAAGAGGCGTAATATCAGATGGTTCTTGGGTACATTAAAGCCAAAATTACGTATTAAAACAGAATCTGACTGGTATCGTGTTTCAAATAATCAACTAGCATTACATGGAGGTAGCGGGTTATCAGCTCATTGGCCTCAGGCGTTGTTAAAGGCATACCCTCATTTTGATTGGAGATTAGAACAATTTGTAGGTATAGATAGGCGTGCTGTTCAAAGGTACGCTTCATAAGACAAGCACACTGCGTTAGAAGTCTTTTTTTTTCAGTGGACAGCGTTGATGACTAACTTTGCTTTTTTGTTTTATTAGATTGCTTGTGTTGCTTACAGGCGAGTTATTTCGCCAGCAGACTTCTTTGTAGCTTGTTTAACAAACGTTACCAAAAAAATGTACCATAAAACTGTTGTACTTTCTATGAATTAGTATAGCGTTAAACTGGCTCAATACGCTTGTTATGCGTTCATTCCCAAAAAACAAAAAAACTGTTATTCGGTTGTTTTCGCGTTACATTTATCGTTTAATGTAACGAGAAGCTTATAACGTAGCATGGCGGGTGACTAAAAAGATATTGTACTTTGTTTGACCTGTAGTTTGCTTTGTACTCGCCTCAGACTCTACAAAGCATGGCATCGTCTTGTTCGCGCGTCATATTACTGCTAGTGGTATTTGTGCTCACGCTCAACGTTGTTTCGGCTCAAGATGTTACTGCTGCTCCAACGACCTTAGTGCCAACCACAGCAGCACCTACAACTGAAGTACCAACCACAGAAGCCCCTACAACCGAAGCGCCAACTACTGAAGCGCCAACCACCGAAGTGCCTACAACTGAAGCGCCAACCACTGAAGTGCCAACCACAGAAGCACCTACAACCGAAACGCCCACTACTGAAGCGCCCACAACTGAAATGCCAACCACTGAAGCGCCTACAACCGAAGCGCCAACAACTGAAGTGCCAACCACTGAAGCCCCTACAACCGAAGCGCCAACAACTGAAGTGCCAACCACCGAAGCGCCATCAAGCGAAGCGCCAACTACTGAAGTACCAAGCACAGAAGCACCAACTGTGCCAACAACTGAAGTGCCTACAACCGAAGTGCCAACCACCGAGGTGCCAACAACTGAAGCCCCAACAACCGAAGCGCCAACTACTGAAGCGCCCACCACTGAAGTGCCTACAACTGAAGCCCCTACAACTGAAGCTCCTACAACCGAAATGCCAACTACTGAAATGCCGACTGTATCTCCTACAACTGAGGCTCCAGTACCTCTACCAGACATCGAAGTAGCTTTTTCTATTGCGTTAATCCCTTTTCTTGGCTTGAACACTTCTCATGTCCTCGAAAACCCTTCCATCGCTTCAGGACGGATCGCTAATCAAGTAAGTCTATTCAACGAAAAGTAAAACAACTCTAACTAAATTGATTACAGGAATACTTTGTTATGGCTTGTCAAGAACGTATTGACGCTAGCACCAATGACATTTTGGTCGTTGTTTTTACAAAACAAGGTACATCTTAGTAAGCAACTACTGGCCACTTTAGCTTACCATGTATTTGTTGTAAAGGTCTGGCAATTGGTGATGTACAAAAGTTTACATTAGATAATGGTGTAGCACCAAGCGTGTTGTTCTCTGGAGATGAGACAATGGAGTTTGTTGTAGTTTACAAGACTGATGAGAAAGTTGCTGGAAAGACAAGAGTTCATGCTCAATTTTTAAATCTAGCACAGAATGGACAGGTGATTATTATTACTCATGCTTTGGGTTTGTGCTGACGATTTTTTTATAAGGGTCTAAATATAACAGAAAATGTTGTTGTTCACGAAGGTGATGACGACTCAGCACATGCACCAAAGGTCGCATATGATTTTGGTTAGTTTTTTTTCAATTTTTTTTCTTCGGCTTTTCAAGTTTGGTTGGACTACTAATATTCTCGTTACCTTAGTTAATAACGCGTACCTTGTTTACTACCGTGTTAATACTGCTGGTGGTTCATTCGAAGATGGCTTTGTATTTATTGATGCTGCTACAAAAGCAGCAAATTCCTCGGGATCTTTCTGTACGTAAATTAACTAGTCGTTATTATATGTTGACATAATTTCTTCAAAGTGACTACTGGACAAAGAGAAGAACATGCTCAACTTACATATGGTGGAGAAGAATGTGAATGCTTCTTGGTCGCTTGGCCAGCTGAATTTGACATGCTTTATGTTACAATCAAAGCACCTAGCTCGGTATTTGTTTTTTAATTTTTCTTCGGCAGGGCAATTGCCCTTTCCATGTTTTAATGTTTCTTACATTTCTTAAGAACACACCTGAAGCTTCGTTGAACATTGGACATGAAGCATTCGTAGCTGCAGCAGCATATCACCCAGTCAGCAAGAATGTTGTCGTAATCACTGCATCAAGAGATGAGAATACCGCAGGTGTTCTTGCAGAGAGCTATTTCGTCTCCACTACATCTGAAGTATCCTATGAGATACAAGGAGAGAATAAGACCATTCATAATGGAGCAGTTACTAATAGTAACTATGCTTTGGATTTAATTCCAATCGCTACAAGAGAAAATGCATTCTTGTCTTGCTATGCTGATTCTGATAGTCCTAGTCGTGTATACGTTACATCTTTTGACACTTCAACAACTACTGAGTTGAATATAACCACTGCTGATGTCACACCAAAGTCAGTTAATGTGGCCATTGATAGTACATCCACTGATATATGTGTAAGTCATTTTTTTAAAAAAAACCAGCTTAATATCTTTCAGTTCGACTTATTAATTGCGTTAGGTTACTTATGGTAGCGATAGCAAGGTTTTCTTGCAATTTTTGACAGCATCAGAAGTGACTCAGTTACTACCTGCAGTACCAACTGTAGCGCCTACTACTGTAGCTCCTACCCCTGAACCAACACCAGCGCCTACAACCGAAGCGCCTACTACCGAAGCGCCTACTACTGAGATACCAACATCAGAAGCTCCTACAACTGAAGCGCCAACATCAGCAGCACCTACAACCGAAGCGCCTACTACTGAAGCGCCTACACCTGAACCTAGTGTAGCTCCATCAACAACTTCTCCAACAACAGTTATCCCAACAACAGCTGCGCCTGTCGTTCCAACAACAGCAGGTCCAACCATGCCATTCCTTCACATCGTATGATCTTTAACAAACACTTCTTGTTCTTGCTAATATTGTTATTGTAGGGTCTGATCCGTCTTTCTTTGGATCAAACTGAGTTTTTGACAAACGATGAAATCCTTAGGGAACTGAGACTTGGTATACAAACAG
This sequence comes from Trichosphaerium sp. ATCC 40318, assembly GCA_038496445.1. Lineage (NCBI taxonomy): Eukaryota > Discosea > Flabellinia > Trichosidae > Trichosphaerium > Trichosphaerium sp. ATCC 40318. The sequence continues at coordinate 18,571 of JALMLS010000354.1, forward strand.
TCACACCTCTTCGTGTGGCTGGTATATCTCCATCTTCTAAACGTCAAGTTTCTAATGGAATTGATGTTTCATTGACTTCGTTTGATGTTTTATCAAGAGATTTTCATGGTATTCTCTGCAACCAGAATGCTATCTCACGCATTAATCACCTGATGGCCAAAATTAACATTAAACGTTGTGGAAGCCTTATATTTACTCCAGTATCTCCACCTGTTGAGCCATCAAGCGCTACTGGAGTACCAATATCTCGAAGAGACTTTCCAGTTTTCCCTATTCTTCTAGGAGGTACGATTTGATTTGGTTTTTACGACTTTAGTTGGCTGTTCAACAGCCCTTATTTCGTGTTATTATTAACACTTTTCCTAGTCCTTGGTGTTGTCGCTTTAGCTACTATTATTTATGTTGTTTGTATCACACTGAGGAAGAAGAAAAACAAGAGCAGGATGCCGGATATTGAGATGAATCATATTGACATGTCAACAAACGCTGAGCTTCCAGTTGACAGCACTGATTCTTCTGATGATGATGATATCCGCGAAGCTGCAAGTGAAGATAGTGGTTCTAGTGGTGAAGACGAAGAAGATTACTCTAGCGATGAAGGAAGTGACTTTGATGTCAGAGCTTAAAAACTCAAAATAATAAAACCAAAATTTTCTACAAACATCAAAACCTATTTATTATGCTGCAAGATTTTGTTCGCTGTTGGGACAAGAAAGTCGTTGTTGGTCTTCCTTGTCCACTTTGAATAGAATTAAAATAACCACTCCAAACGCGCACTGTTGCTCATGGCGACGCGTGTTGGGGTCGTAATTGCATTTTTGTGCACTGTTGTAAGTGTTTGGGCTGAACCTGAGAAATTATGCTTTGAAACATTAGCTTTAAAGTTTAAATACGCCAATAACGATGATTTGGATTTTTTCTACAACAGGTGTTCCTTACGGAGCAGAGAGTTCTGTTTTAATATTCCACAAGCGTATAAAGAATCCGTGAGTGGCTCATACGACATAACAGCAATTCCTCGCCAAGAACCTGAAGATTCCTTCACAGCGACGTAATAACAGCATCAATACATCCACCACAATTTTAATGCATAACAGCGAGTTAATCAACATGCCGAAGAACAGTCACATAGTAAAACACGTCTGCTATTTAAGCAACACAGACGACCTTACAGTGACACGTACAGAGAAGTTCTTACTACAGATGGAGGATATAGCCATAACAACCAAAGAAAACGAAGGTAACGCTTAAGGAAAAAAAAAAGCAAAATCTCATTCGTTTTCTCTGTTTTGATGTTGCTCTAGATTGCTCTGTATCTATTGCAGACTGGTCATTCACATCTTATGGTGCTAGGCCCACCCGTTTAAATGCGTATGAATACACTAAAACGTAGAAAATACGTTAAACTGACATTTTATATTCAGTGAAGAAATTGAGAAAGTGTCAAAATCATTACAAGATTCTCTCACTCAACAACTTGCAGGTACGTTTCTTCTACTTACTTAATAAATGTATTAACTAAATCTACTCTTCAGAACACTTATGTATAACCTCTTCGGAAACAGAGGAACCTGAAGGTATTATAGAAGAAGTTCCTGACTCTGCGATAGATTCACTTCGCTCCGAGCTTCGACGTGCAAGTGATGAGCTTAAAAAAAGTAAATCAAGAACTTGATTAAAGTCAGTTTTTGTACAGGAACTAAAACACAATCTACGCCAGTATGTATAAAATTGTACACGTGACATTAAAAAAAAAAACGTGATTAAATTCGAAGTTTTCTCTTTTGCTTTTTGAATGAATACACCGTGTCTTTACTACATAACCAAGCAGTAGTGAGGTTCTAGAAAAAGGTAGCGAAAATGTTGGTACGACAGGGAATACCAGGGTTTTCGGTTTTTAAGGAGTTTTGCAATTGTGGTTTTACACGCTTTAAATTGCTAATCTGAGTATTTCGTATACTTCCGGAGTGGCGTACCTAAAGCTAGTAAGATAGGTTGTGAATTTGACTATGTTATTCCAATATGGCGCTAATTTGCTGGTTATTCTAAGTGGTTAATGCCACGGGAACAAATAAGCGTCTTCAGCTTGCAACACTACAAAAAAACTAACGTTTACAATTTCGGTAACACCGGTATCCGGGGTTATTTTGGTTAATAAATAAAGCAAGAAATAGTACTAAACGCCTAAATGTTGACATACGAACTCACAAAGAGTTTGCCCTGACTGAGATTTGTAATGTGACTGAACGCCAATTTTTGTTGTAGTGTGAAGAACTTACGTAGAACGGGGTGCTATAGCCGACAAGTTTTAATTCTCCGAGTTGTTACGAGCCACTCTTCAGTTGAGATATACTTTTTACACCATTTAATTGATTGACTAGCTGTGTTACCATGTCGCGACAAAGTGGAACGCAAACCTAGATTTCATTGAATTGTTTCTGTACAAAGGTGCTCTGTTTGGATCAAGCTTGAGAGCTTAAATATACCATGTAGGCAGTATATTTTGACTTTTCTCAGTATTTATTTCCTAGTTATCTCAGGTTGGAACAAGCAATACCGAATGTGATTGTGCTTTCATTTTTTTTTTTTGTAGTCTTTGACGTCTACTCACCGGAGTCAAATTAGTAAATGACAAACTCCATCTTTTCTTGATTTTTTAGTTTGTATTGAACTATTACTATAACGGATTACAATAACAATAAAAAAAACAGGTCTGGATTTAGAAAGAAATTTTAACAAAAAATCACGTGTACGAAAACTATGTTGAGAAAAACGGATCAAATACATCCCAGAAAGCTTGATACAATTATGTTTCCTCATTTTTGGCAGTGTTGGGTGTTTTGCAGTTTTTTTGTAGTGTTTATACTGTCTCACTATTCAACATCGCGTCATCGAATACTACACGGTCGTCCAAAACAGTAGAGACGAGTAATAAGAAAGAAAAAAAAACTATCACTAGTTTTTAATAAGAATAATCTCGTTTAACACATGGCGACATTTGTTACTTTGTGATCATGACGCAAACTAGTTTTAATGGTTTATAGACATTTAATTATGAGGACTATCTCTTTTAAAAATAGAAGGCTAAGATAAAGTGAACACAGTCATTATAAAAATGAAAAGGGGAGCTCCCATTTGTCCCCAAAACCCAAAAAAACCTCGCGTTTTAATCAGAATTATGTAATGTAGTAAGTGGACAATAGAAATTATACAATGACTTGCGATTGTTAGTTACGTTATTTGGCTACAACACAAAAAAAAAGAGACGTTCAAACTACTTTTTTATTCAGAATTACGACGTTACCAATGTAGTATCAAATACGTCACGATTTTTATTAAAAAACACGTGCTCGTCAACAGCGTTTTATTCTAAACGAAAAACTCGCCAACGAGCAGGTCACGCATAGTATATCTTCACATGTCTACATATCATTTAATGGAGAATAAAACAAGGACAAAGTTTCCAGGATTTTATCCGGGTAAAATCACATTGTGAAGTATTAACAGCAAAAGTGTCCAAAATGACGTCAGGTGCGCATCTTCGTTCTTGATTAATTTTACAATATAGCGACTATACGTATACAACTGGCGATAAACTCCGACTCTAAGCCAGTAGAACCGACTCACAATCAAAAACAATACTGCATTCTCATCAACAACGCTCATTCGACCTTAAACAATACAGTGATGACCACTTGGCATAATACTACCTCAACACAACAAATCAACCAATACGTATGTAGTTTAACTGATTACCTGCGACGCTGTTAACAACAAATATAGAAGCCCACCTTCAATGTGCGTATGGCTGTATCCGCGCCAGTATCGTACAATAAACCAACACCAGTGTACAAATACTTGAAGGGGCAATGGAGGCCACGTGAATGGAGAATCGGGTTCGACGGTTTACAATACAATGCGACGCGATATGAGGTTGCTGATATGGTACATACCCGAAGCTCTTCACAAGTCAGAACTCATTACCAGAAAGTAAAATACAAAGGTACCAACTGACTCTCACTTTATTTCCTCTAAACGATGTTGCGTTAATAGGAAGAGTTAACTGTTTCTACCTTGCTTCTGTCGGAATATTTGTTCCTCAAGTCGTAGATGAGGTGAGATACCATTTCGTAGCGTTCGGAACTTATTTTGTTGTAGCATGACAAAGCTATGATGTCTCTTGATCACAATGCATTACCGTTACCAAAATGTCACGGTCCGTTTTCAACCAGAGAGACGTGGCTAGCTGTTAGGGCGTTATTCCAGTGGGGGTTACGACCAGAAAAAATAGCATGGTGTATGGGGACACGAAGAACGGACGATGTTATAGCTGTATTGCCTTTATTGGAGGTCCGGGCTTTTTTCTTTTTTTTTTTATTAAACCGTTTGTTAATCACATGATATTGAACTAACATAACGTAGACGTTGGCAAATGCTCATGGGTTCAAACACTCAAGAAGATCTTTACGTCTTAAACACAAGCGTTGGTATTGTCCTCCCCAAACAACAATAGAATTGGAGAAACCACCAACACAATGTAAATCTCCGAGAAGTCAACCACAGCGGAAGCAGATATTTACTACCTCTAAACCGTATTCACCTACAAATCCGCCTCCCAGTTTGTTTCCTAGGGTGAATCCTGTACCAGAAATCTCATGGCTAGTGTAAAATAGAATAAAAATAAAACACCAGTGAACATTCATGAATCTATTTTCATGAACAGTTAAATGCCATTTTGGTCCTAGAATAAGAATTAATTTAGCTTGTATACTAACGGAGGAAAACAAGTATGCAGATTGTTATCTGCAATAAATGGAACACTAAGAATGTATATTTACGGTTATTCATTTGAACTATTGCTTATTGATACTTCATCTAACAATACCAGATTGATGCAGATCAGCATCGAACGAGGCCAAGGTAATGGTGTTCATGGTGTATAGTGGTAGCCGTACAACATATCAGTTTAAAATGCTTGATATTTGAAGGGATTTTGTCTTTAATTTTATTGGGCTTACATCGACTTGAAGCTCTCTTAGGATACTTTAACGACGCCAACTAGTGCTGATCGTAACCGTGAGGTTGTGATTCTCCCCAAAGGATCGTGGCCATACCTGAAATTCGCGATATTTGATGTTAATAACAGCGACGCGTTTGTATAATATGACAAAGGACGTCATAGCCTCCAGCATATATTGAAGCCAAACTTTGTGTAATAAAACAAGCAATTTCACGTGCTGTTTGATTGGTAGTTTAGTTATAAGCATAACGTTGTGGGCTAAAGCTAGAGTCTACACTTCATGTTGGAACAAGATTGTTTATTTCCGAGCGATTAATCTACAAAAGTTGTCACCTTTACAGCTCACTGGAGAAAATGGTCTTCTGGGTTACTTTCTGGTTCAAATATAACACCAAGCCTATCTTCAATATCTGAATCCCAATCGAAGTCATGTATATATCCCCGAAAAACTTTTAAACAATCGCAACTTGCCAGAAAATCAATACAATCATTTGACAGATTAGAACAACCATAAACGCAAATAAACTCAGCATTATGCAACTGACAAATACCATCATCTGTAATGTTATTGTTGTAATGAATTGTCAACTTTTTGACTTTTTTCAAAACATGAAGCCATTCATCTGTTGCATGTGGTCCCAGATGTATAGTATGAACATTGCAGATACACTTAATACCTTCTAAAGTTATACAGGTACATCCTCCCAAATCAATTTCATGGACAGTTGTGAGTACCTTCAAAGACTCGTCTGTAATGTTTGTATGGCTCAAATCTATTGCATGAACACTTGTTGTTCCTTTTGTGAGTGCTTTAATACCTTTGTCTGAAATGCTAGTGCAGCTTAAATGTATAGTGTGTACGCCAGATAAGCATTCTAATCCATCATCTGTAATGTTAGTTTCAGTAAGATTGATGGTATGTACACCAGCAAGGCACATAATACTCTCTTTTGATACATCACATGTCTCAAGATTTATTGTATGTATCCCTGAAAATAGTCTAATAACATCATAACATGCATCGACTGGCAACATCAAGTCATGTACACCAATAATAGCTTTATAACCTTCTACACTTGCGCATGTATGACAAGCGCTAATGTGCAATGTATGTACGCCCTTGAGACAAACTAAATGCGCATCAGAGAGCCAAGAAGCACTTTGGGCATCATATTCTTTCCCAAGTTTTATTTTTGTGTTTTTGAGCAATGGGCTTCCTTTTAAGAACGCAAACATGCTCAGTTCCGGCTCTTTTGTTATTAATATAAAATCTAATCCTATATTGGTGCGAATGATATCTTTGAAGCGGTGAGATACAGCAGAAGCTGTAATTCTTGATTGTCGTGGTAAAAAGTATAAAATATGGCTCAATATCTCAGATGGAACATAGCACGCATAATTTACCCGTTTTACTACTCGTTTCGCGGCCATAGCTTAATCCCGAAGCAACACCGGTTTGCTGCACGTCAGTTGCAAGCACGTGCTTTTTTGGATCAAGTAGCAGGAATGGTCAATCCAAGTCAATCTGGTTTGTTTAGTAAATCGCTACCACAAATCAACACAAACCGGATTGGAGACTTACCTAACATTATATGACCGCGCCAATAGTACCAGGGGAGATAGTGTACCATATACTCGCTTTTGTTGATGATTTACCTACAAAGCGTGCTGTGACGCTTGTATGCTCTTATTGGCGCACTGCCATAATATCTACAACAACGACACTTGATATTTCGCATCTTTGTCCAAAGAAATACATTCACTTCAGTTATTTTCCGAAATACTCAAAAATGAAGGCACTGTTTGCGTTTTTTCATAATGTACACACTGTAAAGGTACTCATTCATAAAGAACGTAAAAAAAACCGTACATCCAAGTACCTCACGTGCCAGCTGGTCTTTTTGCCAAAATAGAAGGGATCTCTTGTTGCTGTTTAGTTCTGACTGTTATTAGATTTGTGATATTGCTGTTTACTATCATACATTCTGGCAACTTGGATGTGCTGTGATTTCTGGAAAACTAGGACTAGAAGAAGAGATAGGATATGAGGCATATAATAACTACAAGGATGTTGCTAAACTTGAGTCACCGCTGTTTGAGAATCACCTACTTGTAAAAAGTGCGGACAACCCTTTTTGACACTTAATTTCAACCTGACTGTTTGTTGATAGTGATGAGGCAAAAAAGCAGTTGTACACCGATTACCAGTTTAGTTTTTTCTAATTGTGACATTAAGTATTGGCATGGCAAGTATTTTAAGGGTTAAGAACCACTAACATTAAAATTACAGCTGGGTGGCCTTATGGAATGTTTGCAGGTGTTGCACTATTTAGAGCTTTAGCGCATAAAGATACTGTATTTACAGTTGATGTTTCTGGATCTACTGGAGATGGGTTAAAGCGCTTGTACACCCAAGGACTACAAAGTACGTTACTGTAATCATTGAGCATAACTTGCCATATTTCTTGTTAGTACCAAAAAGGTTACATAACTCCAGTTTGCGCCCATTAGTATCTCACTTTGAAAGTAGAAATATCGTATCTTCCTCTTTACCTTGTAGGTAAATGGATGTTTATCATGTCAGGTGCTGATATACCAGAGAATGGGAAAAAAGGTACTGGACAAGTTTTTTGGTTGCATTTCTTTGACGTTTTGTTCAGTTATACGAAGTGCTGTTGATCATTTGATGACACAAGCATCATCATATACATCAAATTGATTGTGGTAATTTCAAGGACTTACTCGGGAAGAAAAGTCAGCTTTGTAAAACAGAGCTCCAGTATTCACTGAAAGCAATAATATAATATTTGACTGAAATAACGTTTTCTTTTTACTACTTGCTGTGAGAATTGACTTGGCGTGCAAAAAATGGCGTTAAACTTCAAAGCAATGCTTGCTGAGGCGCGCAAACAGAAAGCGGCCGAAATGAGCGCAAAGTTACTTAATACCAACACAACAAAAGAAATTGAACCTGTGGAAGCATCAAAAACCAAAAATGAACTGATTAACGAGACGCCGTTCGAATTTTGTAGTTTGGCGCCTTCAGAGTTTTCTTTGGAAGCACATAACGTCGGTGGGGCTATTAAGAACATTTTTTATATTCCTGACTTTATAACTGAACAAGAAGAACTTTCTATAGCCTCAAAGGTATTAAAACGTAGTTAAATCATCAAGTGGACCACTGTTACCTCGCAACTATAACTCAAAGCCTAGATCTCCAACGCGCCTCCAGAAAGGTGGACACAGCTAAGCAGAAGGCGTTTACAAATGTGGGGTACGTTCACGAGTCGTTTTGGATCGGTTTAATACTGCCTCAAGGCGGAACGCCTTCTGCCTCTGGAATGAAAAAAGTAAGAATGACAACCTTTCATATTTTCGTTCTTCTCATCTATGGATACATTAGGAACCTCTACCGCAGTGGCTTGATGCTATAGGTCAAAAGTTATACAATTGTAAAATATTTCCTCGATCTCCTAATCACGTGCTGATAAATGCATACGAAGCTGGAGAAGGCATTATGGTACCCTTTTTTTTTTTTTTTGAAAGATTATTGTACAATCTTTCATCCCTCCAACACCTTTTGCTTATCCACACTATAGCCTCATAAAGACGGACCTTTGTATTACCCTCGTGTTTGTATATTATCTTTACAGTCCACCAGTACGACTGTGCTTCAAGAATTTAGCTAACGGTGATGGCGTAGCTCAACTTGATTTTCGAAGTGGATTAAAGGACAACCCAACAGCAACAGTAACACTTGCTCCTCGAAGTCTTCTTATCTTTGAAAAGGAATCATATGTTTCTTACTATCATGGTATAGAAGAGACAAAAGAAAATCTAATTACAGAAAAATGTATTAATACAAAGAAGAGCCACAAAATTGGCTATAAATTTCCAAGGTACAAAAATATAATAATCAAACCAAGCACATCTAACTCCATTTCCAAAAAAAAGATCCCTTCGCACATCTCTTACAATAAGGATTGTTCCAAATGTTATAGAGTAAAATAACAGCTGTAAAAAACGTCGAGTGGGTTCAAGTACAATATCAAAAACATGTGACTATTTTGTTTTCGTAAACTAAAACCTAACTTTATTTATCTATGCGCCAAGCCTGAGGCTTGGGCCATTTTTTAACAACTTACCTCGGCACTCGCTGAGGGTAGTGACATCAGTCTTATTATCACTTTGCAACAGGCATTGCGACATTCAAACAGGATAAACTTGCATAGTTCTTTCATATCAGAACGGGAAATATTTTGCTTTAGTGTGCAAATTCACACGTGTGTATCTTCTTATTGTTTGGATGCATTGCTCTGTTATGTGACAACCTGTTATATTGACTGTATGAGCACTTTTGAGTGGTATGATATCTTGATTTGTGACACTTGTATCTGATAGCTCAATGTTGTGTACACCTGCCAATACCTTAATTCCTTCGTCTGTAACTTTTTCGCAATACGCTAAGTTAATGGTATGAGTTCCAGCAAGAGCAAACAATGCTTCATCTGTTACGTTTGTGTTTGATAAATCAAGTTCGTGTACGCCCGCCAATGCTTTAATACCTTCATTTGTAATTAGTCTACAATCTGCTATGTTAATAGTATGAGCTCCAGCAATAGTAAACAGCGATTCATCTGTTATCCAAGTATTCTTTAAAGAGATTAAGTGAATTGAATTTGTATTGCCTACTAGTGCTTTGATTCCTGAATCTGTTACTGCCGTGCGTTCAAGATAAATAGTATGCACTCCTCTCAAAGCTGATATGCCTCTATCACTGATGTTACTGCAATGTGTAAGGTTAATAGAGTGTACACCTTGCAATGCAATCAACCCAGCATCTGAAACTGTAGTGCCACTCAAGTTGATTGTATGAACACCAGCAAGAGAAACAATGGAAATGTTACTAAACTTGGTGTTTGACAAATCGATGGTATGTACTCCAGCAAGCATTTTTATAGCTCTAGTATTCATACGAATGCTACTAGCAAGAGGATCGACTATTGTTATATCTATATTTTGGAGCAGCTGGCTACCAGAAAGGCGTTTGCACTTATAACAATGGCCTATACTGATTTTCCCATAGTGGAAATGCACGTGAACAATTTGACAAAGTAGTGAGCACGTTAATCGTATACATCGCAGCGACACACCAGGTAGAAATTGTAAAATACTAACTAACATCTCTGTAGGCAACTCATCCATTATGTTCATTCCTGGGCAAAACACGTCAGCAAGATGCTGTTAGAACAAGCCTACGTGGACCGTACAATATACTCACTTTGTTGTTATGACTCTCTTGTGTTGCTGTGCTGAGGTAGAAATGATAAACTGTCAACGTGGTTTGTTATTGATGTTGCCTTGAAGCACTTCTGGTTAAGGCCTGGTACGTTTCAAGGAAAAAAAAGAACACAGCAAAAACCACGTGGCAACGTCAATGGTAGATGGTGTATACGTTCGTGTTGTCTAATCGGTTTGATGTGACGGTTGCCACATTTTTTGAGCTGTTTTTTAAGACAAAAGACTTTGAAACAAAGTATCACGGTAACGCAGGCCATACTGGTATGTGAAGCCAATAGAGCGCTTTTTGAAGGCTAATTACCTTTTTTAGGCGTGTATATTACAGAATGGATGGATTTACCTGATAATCGCTCATTCAAGCGTGTTTGCTTCTTTAAAACGCATGAAAACAAAGGTACAAGCTAAACCAAAACTGTCGTTAATTCTAATCAATAAAGACGCTCCCGCGAAGTGTATAGATACGCAAAAATACCATTTTAGCGAAGTAAGTGAATATTTATTTGAATTACGCTGTGAACCGATAGAATAGGATGGAACACTTCATATCGAGTGTAACGTAGTGCCAGAAGGTCAAGTAAACACAATAGGCAATTTTTTTCGGTACAATGGTTGTAGATAGCTGGAAACCTCATTTTATTATAGAATTCAATCAAAATGGTCAATTACTGCAACAACAGAGTCGCAAATTGAAGTTAAAATCAGCGTGGAGGTGGAATGCACCAAAAAAGTTTTTGGAGTAACTGACATGATCGAAAGTGCAATGAGCAAACAGGTACGTCCCATGCCCACCACAATACATTTATGAACTTCGCATCGTTCTTAACATATTTGTAATTTACAAAGTACACAATCAAACTTCATGCTTCGGATTATGATTCAAACGTCGGATGTTTGAATCATGATTGATATGAGTAAGACGTTAACATCTGCTAGATGAATACAACATACACCTCTTGGCTTACACTATGTCGTGCGAGATTAAATGAATGGCGTGAGGCACAGGATAGGCTAAAAAAAACTGATAAAAAAAGTAAATCTGGAAGCAGCAGTAATAATGTTTCTGTTGCTCATAGACGCGGAAGGAGAAATAGATTGGTACTTAGTATTTTTTTTTTAAGGCTTTGTAACAAGTTTTTTATTTTCTTTTGTTGTGACATCCTGTGTAGAATAGGATCGTTTCCGGAACTGAGAATATTGTGAGAATGTTTCAAGAAGAAAGTAACACTGTGACACAACCTTCTTATCAAAACTACTCAACGCATAAAGAAAAAGATAAAGGTAGCGACGGAGAGGAAGGTAAGCAAAACCAACAAAAAAAAAAAAGTTTATTTCAGCACAGTGACTTTTTCAATCACGTGTTTTATTGCTATTCTTTATTTGGTTTTAACTTTTCTTGTTCTCTGTCTAGACAACGATCATGTCTCAATCTCTATGCCTATGATGTCTTCCACACAAAGTAGATTCGATAGAAGTACTTTTAGCGTGATACCTAAACACAACAAGAAATGTACAGCGCTTCATTACATTACTATAGCTGTTTCTCTTATAGTTGTTCTGCTCTTGTTGTATCAACTATGTTCATCTCTCCTATAAACAAGTAATAATAATAAAATAAAACAAGTACCATAGTCGAAACAACCACGTCACCGGTAGACGGAGAAATGCGCAAGTATGTTTCTCTGAAATTGGCAAGTGCACTTAAACAGTGGCTTATTCATACTCCCAAAGGTCTCAGTAAATGAGCTGGGGTACTGAGTGTGTTACCAGCATGTTTATTTATTAATATAGAATAGAGGACGACGATTTTGACCCTACACCACTAAAAAACACCAGCATTGGCGTAAATAGTGCTTCTAAAAAGCAAAGGAGCGTTGAAGAAGAGGAAAAAGCCGTTTCAATGTCAGAGCCTTCAAATACTCCAAAAGCGACCCAAAAACGCACAAAAACTGAGTATCAAAGCAAACAAGCCAATCAAACCAAAACAGTAACACAAAATTCTAACGACGGTCACAAAACCACAAGTGAAACAACTGAAGCTCCTCAAAACATTAAAACCAAACGTAACAAATCAAGAAAAAAACAGAACGCACAAAACAAAGATGTACGTAGCATAAGCATCCTATCCTATGCCTTAACCTTCTTTTAAAGAATGATGCTGTCATTCTAGTACCTCCAAAGCAGTTGACACTAGTACCATACGATAGAGTACGTGATCATTGGCCTAAACTAGGGAACCATATTATCGCATCGTACACAGATACAGCTGTACTTGTGTATCAAGCGTTTAATGATAAGATTGCGGATTATGCATTGAAGCATCAGAAGTTCGATGGTTGCCCTTCATACAACACAACAAGAATGACATGGATAAAAACAAACTTTCTATGGATGATGCACAGAAGCCTATATGGGTCTAAAAAGAACCAAAACAGAGTTCTTGGTCTATGGCTTAAGAAATCTGTTTTCGATGAGATTTTAAGCAAGGGTAGACTTAAGGGTAAAGGTGCGGGCAAGACAAGAGTACAGTGGGATCCAGATTATACTCCAGAGTTCCTTGTTCTTAAAAGAAGAAGAGATATTCAAATTGGTATTAAAGGAAGAGATAGCTTTAGAACAGGCGAAGATTTTGTTGCTATTGTTGATTGTAGTCAATTGGCACGTGAATCAAAGGCTACAAGATCTATACCTGATGAACGTGTTTATACGCCTATTGACAAAGAAGTATATGAAAATCTAGGGTTGGATAAGTTTAACAGTAAGACCAAGAAATAAACAGACAATTTTGATGTAGTAATCTTTTTTTTTTTCTTATGAGCGAGCCTCATCTTTTAGTTAATGTTTGTAGTATGACGGTATTGATAGCAGCTGATTTATGCCAATTGGCAACCACAAATGGCGTGACAGCGTCTTCTACGCACAGTCACCCTATTATTGGCTCACCATTGTCGCGCCAAACACAGTATTGAACATCAACTATACCATTAAAATAAATACGTTGGAAAAGCAATTGACCGTTTCTTCTCCAAAGCTTGAACTTGCCCTCAAGCTCACCACAAACGTAGTTACATTGTGATTCTATTTGTCCAGAATCATACCACTTCCTGCTCTCCTTCTAGTTTACCAGCAACAAAATTGCACTAGTACTCCAAAACACCGTTTTCATGCCAACCTTTGGACTCTCCTTCTTGTTTATCAGCAATGTAGTACTCTAGCGAAGATAATTGACCGTTTTCATGCCAATCTTTGGACTCTCCATGTAGTTTACCTGCCACGTGATTGCTCTGGGAGGCTAAAAAACCTCTCAACCATCGGTTTTGTTCTCCATGTTTTTCGCCATGTTTCCAATGCCCTTCCAGTGTAACGTACCTTTTGTTGGGATTTGTTAGCCATTTTCCCGTGTTTTTTCATTTCAGCATCAAACCTTGTTGTAATTGCTGTATATTTCGAAAGCAGAGGCCAAATAACATAAACTGAGAAATCTAAATCAATAATATCAAGCTGAATCTCCACTGGAAGCCTCAGAAGAAGGCAGGGTTCGCATCTCTCTTTTCTTATGTTGAGTTCGTCTGAAAATTACGGACGTTCATTGGCTGCACGTGTTAGCACTGAGTAAGTTCTACAATAAATAAACACTACCGAGTACCTAACGAACATTGACATTAGATTACGTTAATAACTCACGTGACTATTCAAACTTAAATGGATGATTTAATAACAACATTGTATGCTCCGAACAGGGGCACTCCTATATCATAATTACGAAAAGTTATGTCAAGTGACGCAGTGATAGTCTTGTAGTGACTTAACGTACCTCTTGCATTGAGGGGATTTGACCTGAAATAAATCCATTTTGTGTTAGCGCTAAGCCTGATTTTCTGACGGTTTGTGAACATAGATAGCCCTTGTGCAACTCTGCAAGCTATACCATTGGTGTATCCTTGTGGAGTACTTAGCGTGAGTATACGAGCAGAAAGTCACGTGCGTGCTACAAATCGGGAGTGGCCTTTAAAAAGTAGGCTTAAAGTTATAATATCCATATTTCAGGTCAATTCCGTGACCAAGATTGGCCCTAATTATTTAAGCAGAGAATTATGCCACAACACCTGTTATTCTTTATACTACTACTACCAATAAAGGACGTTGTAAATACATAAAAGTTATTTAATTTTTTTCTTTTTTTTTTTAGTGTCGACTTCGACTTTTTCTTTTTCGTTTTCTTTTTCATCTTTGTACAACCATTTCAAAAATACACTTCGTAGATACTTTCCAGCTATGAAACATCTACGAGTAATAGAATACATCGCCTTTAACCCTATAACAACTAACAATAAACCAGCTGTGAGCAACAGACCTACAAATCCGCATTTAGAAAAAACAACCAAAAAAACAAAAAAGATAAGAGCGCTCACCCATCTCCAAGTGTTCCAGGTCTGGAACCATCACCCACCAATCCCATGATGGTGGTAAAGGTGGGCAAGTGTTATTAGAGGTCTGTAGTATCCGGAGAGTAAAATCATCTAAGGGCTCATAGACCCAAGGAACATCGTTATGTCGGGTCTAGAAAACTTGGTTTAAAAAAACAGATTCGAAATGATTTGTGTCACGTACAACAGCGCGAGCAATCTTGAGCCCGTATCCGAAGCATGTGCTCGTGATTAATAATAATATCAGTGTACCCAAAACAAATACAAGGGCTTCCTCTTGCGTATGGACTTCAGCTTTGAGCTGCTATAAAAACCAGTCAAAATCAACAAAACTACAAAATAGCTTGTTTCGTACATCACTTGGTGGTGGGCCAAATATCCGTCTTGTTACACGCTTTAGATATGTATCAATGAACTCAGGCATAAAAAATCGAAGCACTAGCTTTAAAATATTCAACACAGAGACAAAAACAGCATTGACAACCGCCCTAACAAAAACAAAAAAAAAAGTTAGTTTCAATTGAAAAAAAAAAAACAAAAAAACTTTGAAGCCACTCCATAGAGTATGTAGATAGTAAATTATTTTAATACCAATTTAAATGCGTACCGTATATTCATGGTTGATTTTACAACTTCAATCAATACACCAAGGACATGCATAAGGAGAGTTTGAATTGGAGAAAAAAAATCGACAACACCAATTACTTCGAAAAAATATCCAGCCGCATGAATACAAGGTGTTAATAGATACCACCACAGTATTGATGTTTTAGCCCATAAAAAATTAAAGTCAATCACCCTCACAGTGGCCTTTAGTATAGCCCAAAAGTGAGTTGTAATGACCATATAGAAGGACAATATAACGATCCAAAACGGTCTACATATGACTGATATGATGGGTCCAAAAATTGGCGCCAATATGCTCCAAACTGGTTGACAGTAGTAAGATAAAGGCCAAAGAATTAGTTTGATTAGTAGTTCCCAAGGTGCATAGAAAGCATTGAACCAATCAGATCGTTTTAAGTAGTTCAGAAAATACTCCATAAGAACTATCAAAATCACTTGTGCAATATAACGTGCTATTGTCCACTTTGTGACGACTTTTGTCTGATACCAGGCGTCTTGACGCCAAGATTTCGCAGGCTATGAAACGTAAGATAAAATAAATCAAAAAAAAAAACAATTAAAAAATAAATCGCACGTGGGTTTAATAAATGGCACGTTGTGCCACTTTGAAAGTTGACAGTTCATACTACTTTACACAATGTGTACAAAAAATAAAAGGTAAAAAGGTGGCAGGTACCTTTTGTGGGTTTGCAGCAAGAGCGAGAGGTAGTGTCGTTTCGTTTTTTTCTTGATATTTTTGTACACTTTTTAATACAGCTGAACACGTGCTTGGATCGCCTAATTCTAGCGGTTTACGCCCGTAACTATCCTTTAGGTTGGTATCTGCGCCACGAATAATGAGAAGTGAAGCAACCTGTACGTTCAAGTGAGCCATAACGGATTAAAAAGAAAATCCAAATAAAATCCAAAAAAAGAGCCACTTGTGACTTGAGCGTTCAAGTGTTCAGCACTTGTTGAAACGATTGTTACTAGTAAGTACTAGAATGGCAACGTGCTATTTGACGCGCTGTGGGGAGAACTTTGAAAAACCACCAAAAACTGGGAGTGTAGTACCTTGATTTTGTTGCTATTCATTGCTAGATGTAGCGGTGTATATCTCTCTCTGTTACGGGCACTTAACAAGGCTCCCTCGTCCAATAACATTGCCACAACCTGTACACGTCATCATATTAGCGCGGGAATAAATTACGACTAAAATGGGCGGCATTCAAGGGTGTATACGTGTGTAAAGAAAAATAACGTTAAGAATTTCTGATAAATGTAAAACACCTCCTGGACCATAGCCACACGCGTGCAGTGTATAATGGTTGGGTTTTACACTCCATGCTGTTCATTCGATACCACAGTGTATCAAATCCAGCGGACAATTGTAAAAATACGTTCCGTACCTTCGTACTACCTTGTAGAGCAGCATAGTGGAGTGGAGTGAACCCAATCTGATCCATGTCATTTATATACATACTTTGAGTCTTCATAAGCTTAGCTAGTGCCTGGGCATTCCCTTGCTGGACTACTTTAAATATTTCTGGCACACGAGGGGATGGAGGCGTATGAACCACTGAGCTCTCCATACGAGGCATTTTATATCAATACAGTGCCATGAGCGGTTATACAATTACACTAATGCCTATTTATCGAAATTTCGTAAATATCAGAACAAGGCCTTGTTGCAACGTCAACACAAGTCAATAAACATAAGACAATCACTCACTTTTTGGCCTGCCATCCCTGTTTACAGATTGTAATAGTCTGGTGTAATCGTGCGTATACCTTGTGGAGATTTTTTGAAAGTACAATGACGACCTCACTAGGTCCATCTTACACCAAGGAATGGTGCTTGCAAGGAGCGTACTAGCTGATTGAGTGTAGGGTGCAAGTGTTTACGGCACGTGATTACTGTGTGGTGTTCATGTTACTATACAAGGGTTTTTTATTTCTTTTTTTCTTTGACACTATTACTGCTGCGCACAAAGTGTGTTATGATGCTTACTATCAACGGACATAGCATAACCACGTTTGAATTCATAAATAAGGACAGCTAAGCTCTTTTCATCCACATTTTTAGCGAGATTGTGTGTCGTCTAAGGCAAAGACATTAATTTCAATTCCAACAGAGAAAAAAAAGCTGTAAAAAAAAAAAAACTGTTGCTTGACAGCTCTAATGCTCACCTCAAAAGGATCTTCAACAGCCAAAAAATAATGAAGCTTCTCTTCATCCTTCTCTAGTGTCCATTCCTTCTCAGTTTTGCTCAAACGCTTACCATACTTTACACTAACAACAGAATTTTGATAATCAAAATCATACGCATACTGTCTAAAAAATCCTGCAACCAATCTTCCCGTAGACTCTCTATTGGCTCCAAAAGATACACGCACTTTTCTAATGTCTGTGTAATAAGAACAATCAAAACCTGAAATCTCAACATGTTCCATATCATCTTTATGATATGATTGAAGACAAGGAAGAACTGGAGAAGGTAACATTTGAAGGTAGTTGATGCACATCATAACCAAGCAATAAGACGATAACGTTCCTTCAAATACACTATTTATAGACCGTGCTCGAGCCCAAAATTTTAAAAAGTACGCTATAAAAAAAGAAGATAAGAAGACTGAACCAAAAAACCAGAAACAAAAAGTTTCAAAAAAAAAAATGTGTAAAATCGAAAACGCACCAAGCTGTTGTGCACGTGTGTCTACAAGCATATAATCCCTAACTAAGTTTGTGTTCTGTACAGCAAGCCTATTATTAAGGCAAATATCACAAGATAACCTGGTATCAGCATCTACAATCTTGACAATAGGTACACGTGCACGATGTAAATCCATCACCTTTGTAACGGAATCCTCTAAAAATGTTTGGTCAGAAAACGCTAATGAAACACGTGAAACGCACCTTTACGCAATCTCTCGGCCATATCATGAATAACATCAGA
The DNA here is from genome assembly GCA_038496445.1 of Trichosphaerium sp. ATCC 40318. Classification (NCBI taxonomy): domain Eukaryota; phylum Discosea; class Flabellinia; family Trichosidae; genus Trichosphaerium; species Trichosphaerium sp. ATCC 40318. The sequence goes on from JALMLS010000354.1 coordinate 36,879, forward strand.
ATACTCTTCTGGTTTTACTTTAAGTTTAAATACAGTGACATCTATTACAAAAAAAAGTCAGCGAAAGTCGTGATCACTTTAGAAAACGAGAATATTCAACAAACGAAAAAATGATGATGTAATCGTACCTAGGTCAGCACTTCTCATACCCAACCCTGACGCTGTAGAACCAAAAGGTTTCACTTGTGGACCTTGATCTTCATACCATTGGTTCATCCACTTTTGGAGTTTCTCAAGCAACTGTTTCCACTTTGCTTTGTCCTGGTCTGTTGCTTTTCTCCTGTTAAATACTTTGGCAACCTGTGTCGACAGCTGATCACTTGTCAACCTGTCTACAGATACCTTCTCTTTAGGTCTATGCCAAGGCATAGGCTTCCACCCACCACCTTGTATACGTTCGTCTACTGTCCTTAAAGCACCTCTGCCTCTGCCACGACCGCGAACTGAGTTCTTTCTCTTCTTATTTGTATTTTTAGCATTATCTATGCCTCTGTCCTTGTCAATCCATCGCTTGCCTTTTTTGCCCTTGTTCTTGTTTCCACTACGATCTTGGCCTTGTCTACCTTGTTGACCTTGTCGTCCTCGTCCTCCTCGACCTTGGCCTTGATTTTGACGACCATTATTATTTGAAGCAGGCTTGGTTCGTCCTCCTTTGTTTTGTGTCTGCTTTCTTTGGTTACCTCCTTTTTTGTTTGATTGCGTGGGTGCCGCTCCAAGTTTAGGATAATCAGAATCTAGTTTATCTTGCTTTCCACGCTGCTTAACCGGTTCTGCACCCAAGCTTGGAAAAGAAATGTCATCAACAGCAATCACATTCTGTTGCTCTTTTGGATGCGATTGTTCCGGCTGCCTCTTCTTTACTTCCTTCTTACCACGCCCCTTATTATTGTTGCGTCTCTGGCCTTTTTGTTGACCTTGTTTTCCTTGCTTAGATTGCTTTCCTTGTTGTTTTGCATGTTGCCCTTTTGATCCCTGTTGTTGCTTTTGCTGTTTTTGTTGTTTTGGATCTTTTTTTGGTTGTTCATTTTCCTTGACAGGTTTCGGTACAACCTCTCCCTGTTGTGATCCTTTCTTCACTTGGACTTCATTTGATTGTTGTTGCGTTAATACCACTGGTTCTGGCGGAGTAACAAGTCGTGGAGACTCCCTTTTTTGTAACTCTTGAATACCTTTACTTACAATCGCTTGAACATCAAATGGTTCCGCAGCTTGTTGTTCATTACCATCCTTTTCATTAGCGTTTTGTCTGCTCCCGTGCTGATTTTCGCCCGTCTCAGAGAGTGAAGCAGGGTTCATCTGACCCTCAATATCGGCCAAAGAGAATGTACCTTTTAAATGAACTAAAGGAGGTCCAGGACGTGGCGGCATCATACCAGGAGGAAATGGAGGCATATGACCATGAGGAGACATATGGGGAGGTCCATGAAAACCTTGCATAGGAGGCCAACCATAACCTGGAGGCGGTCGAGAGAAGTTGCCTGGTGGAGGTCCATAAGGTTGATAGAACTGTTGAGGAGGCCATGCATTGAAACCAGGAGGTGGAGAAGGGTGACCAGTCCGATCCTGAGGTTGTTGATGGCTATTAGGATGCATGGGTATTCCTTTATTTAAGAGTGTTAGCAGATGACAAAAAAAGGAAAGAAGTGTTAATTTAAGTAAGAGACGTGGCCACACGCCAATTGTGGCGAAAAAAAAAAAATCGTGTTTGGGAAACGGGTGTTAAAAATGAAAGTAGCGCGCTAGCGTAGGAATAGTGCATAGCTACAACCATTTCAAGCGCGATAAAGCGTGTTGTGACACTTTTGCTTAAAACGGTAAATTAATGCGTTTGATGCGTACTTGGATCGAGGGGAAGTGGTAAATTGAACAGCTGGCTCAAAAATGATTGGTCTCCTGGACGTAGGTTTTCGAAACCATAAAGCGCCAGTAGCGATCGTATAGCGCCAGGGTGTTCCTTTTTGATCGGTTAAACATGGTATGGGTTTAGTGTTTACGTACTTGCTGAAAAACTGTCGGAAGCCACGTTAAATAAGTTCCGTGCGTCTCAGCGCCGATTGGCAACTTTTTTTGTAGCAAGATAAGATTACCCTTTTCAATACTCTGTAAGCTCTTGCAGCACTATCAAACTAACATTACGACCACAAACAGGTTACGCTAAGTACCTGTGTGTTATTACTTGCGTATGTTATCCTAAAAACAGGACTAGGTACGCTTTGTTCCATTCAATAGCTTATGAGCTGATAGGAATACGTTATGCCTTAAATTCTGTAAGTCGCAACAAGTGACACTTGACACAAATGTCTGATATTCTATTGTACGCGATAGAAACCACTAGCAAACCTCACAAACAAAAAACTGTAGACAAGCGGGTAGATAATATAGAATCTATTCTAACAAGCTTTTTATCTCTTACCAGCCGGTTGCGTGGCCGAACGAGCTGCGTCAAACATGTAACCAGGTAGATAGCCTTTTTGTATAAAAATGTTAGTCGTCAACGCAGACAAATAATTTATGTCTTGTACCTTCTACTACGCGACGAGAAAGACCACTGAACTTGCAAAAGTCTTCCAAAAAAATGATTGTATTTGATAGCTCAACAGGAAAGTTACCTTTATCCCTTGCCCTTTGGCTAAAAAAAAAGGATACACATTAGAAATGAGGCCAAAAAAAAAAGAAAAGAAAAAAAAAAGATCTGACGTCAACAGTCGTTTTCTTATTTGTTGGTACGTACGCGCCAATTGCAAACTCGGTATTCGCACGAACATACTGACCCAAGAAGCTTAAAAATTTTTGTGTGTTTATGGAATGAAACTGCTTGAGCACTGTAATAATACCAACTAAAAACGCTGTAGCATCTATAGCATTCTTACTCGTCTTAGGCATCAACAATCCTAGATATTCTTTAAGTCAACCACAAAAAATCACAAATACGTCATTTTTGGTTTAAATATCCAAAATAATCCTTTTTACGTACCCAAGTGGCGGTTGTATACATATTTCGGCATTTGAGAAATAACATTAAGCGCAAGAATTAATGAAAAATTTTCAATTGGGTCAGTTGTCATGTAAATCTTAGCGAATGGGTTATGTAAGCCAGAGTGCTCAACGTATTTAGCAACTTCTCCGAGGAGGGGGTTATCTTCAGCAGGATAAGGCTTTTCATCAGGACTACAGAGATGTGAGTAATCAAAAAAATCAATTGCTCCAAAAAAAGGAGCCTGAAATGAGTGTGTTCGTACTTTCTGTAGTGAGCGCGAACATCAGTTATTAGAGCTTTATTCATAATATCTAATGCGTTACACAGCATATTAGACTCAAGTTTGCATGAAAACTATATATCTCTGTAAGTATTGAACTGAAGAACAAATTTTCAAAGAAAAAAAAAAAAGATAAAATGATAGATACCTTGAGCATGTTCGAGATTTGCCGACGTATTAATTGTTTTTGTCCTAGAGCTGATACAGCATTTGTCATAGGAGTCCAGAACTTGGCAGTATCTATAATTTATCGATAAGAAAGAATGTTTGACATGTCTAAGTACTAATACCTTTAACAACTTGTTGGTAAATTTTATCTCCATTTTTAGGAATGTTGGTTGTTGGATTTAGCGCCTTTCCAGCCGCTACGATTTTAACGCCATAACGTGCTTTGGTCTAAAAGGTATTAGTGTAAAGTTAAATAACAAAATAGGCTTACAAGTTCGCGAAGCTGTGTCGCAAGTTGGCCAAGATCACGAGCCATACGGAAGCATAAAAGTCTGTCGAGTCCAGTGATACCAAACACACCGATAGCACGTTGCATCAGAGAAAGTGTTTTTATGCCAACTAACTCTCTACCACTAGTGTCATACCAACCACTAAGCCTGTCCAAGAATATAGTTTTGGAGAACCTAAACAGACAAAGTTAGTTAGTTCCACACTAACACATGACTTATTTTTATTGTCTTACCCAGTGTGCAACAGCAACTCTTGACATAAACGTCCAATGAAGTTTACATTAGAGTCAATAGGCGGTAGTACAGGTATAGGTATCGTTTCCGATTGGTACATTGATTGCCATGAGAATATCTTCTTTTTTAAGAACGAATTACATTCCTGGAAATAGTTAGTTATTACCCCAGCGGATTATGATTAAATTACGCACTTGTTCCACTGCAAAACTGACGATCCTTGAGAACTCTTCTTGCCATATTTTTAATCCATATATAGCTACGTAATCTTGCATGTCTTTGTGATAGTCAAAGAAATTTGAGTGTTTAACAAAACAAAGGTAAAAAAAAGAAAGGATACACATAAAAGATTGCTGGAAACCATTCAATTGGACAGACAAGGTACGTAATTTGCCCTCAAACTCTTGAATCTTGTGTGACTGAAACACAAGCGTATTGTGCAGAGAGCTATTGAGTCGGTATACAAGCTCTTTTCTAATTCCGTCTTGTAAGGTAGAGTTAAGGCAACAAAAATAAAAAATAAAAAAACTGAATAAAAAACTAGTCAAAAAGGATATCAAGCATTTGCTTTGGCTCCACTTCAATTACACCTACAAGAGTAGTAGTCATAGCAAGCATTCCCCGTGTGAAAACAGATATACGATGCGTGAGTTTAGACAGCTTGGCTCTTGTTTCAAGCTGTGCATACCTAAAACCAGTTTTAGCAAAAAAAGCCAACAACAAAAATTCTCCGCACTTTTCACGGAGTTCATCTTTCTCAACTTGTGTTGGTAGCTCCTTCATGACAGTTGTTTGGAGTTTGATGATATCATTCAAAATATCAAACATACTCTTAGGCACAACACTGAGTACAGTGCGCACAAATGCTAAGAAAAAACATTGTTAACATGACTATAGGTCACATGGTCGGAAGAATACGCACCAACAAGTTCGTTTGAATAGTAGTGAGATACAGACACCAAATCATTACTCCCAGCAGCTAGGATTCTAACTAGAGGTACTTCTAAAGCGTTGGCAAGCTTCAAAAACAGAGAACGCAATTTTACAACAGAATTGGGTTGGCTGCAACATTACAATTAGTATTGTACTGATTTAATCATATTGCGTACCTTCTAATACGAGCTTGCATATACTTTACATAGTCTACAATAACATCTCTTGCATAAGCAACATCAGTAACAATTTGGAAGATTACAAGCTGATTCTCTGTAACATGTAGAATTCTGATCATTTGTTGAAGTGTTTTACGTGTTTCAATAAGTGATTGTCTGATACGAATATCTGTTTCAATCTAGAAGAAAAAAAAATCCAATGTAAGCCAAGAGCAACATACAAGAAGGACTTGTCAGATCAAGGTTTTCAGGGGGGGTTTTTTTCAATTGAAAACAAGTTTGTACTTGATGAAGTTGTTCGACTTCCTCCAATGCTTGAATTAGTTGCTGCATCTTACGACCTGATACTGTTGTATCGTTATAATCTAATTCGATAATCTAAGACCATTTTAGTTTATGCGTCATGTTCAGCAGTAAGTACTTACTTGTTTCGAGATTTCACTAAACCAGTTTTTTAAACCATCATTAGTTGTTACTTTAATCAGTTCACCATATTCTCCACCGAAGACTTTACCCAAATCAGCAGCTCTATTTTATACAAAACATAAGTAAATTGAGCATCACAGAGAAGTAAGAAAAAAAACGCACTTGTCGCTACTCTCTTTCTTCAATTTGTTCCATTTTTCTTCTTTTGTCCTCAAAAAATCCAAAAAAGCGTTTTTCAAAATAAACTCAAACTGTGCTGTATTGAGCAACAATAACAACAACTTGCTCTTGTCCATGCCTTTGATACTCAATTAATAATCAAGTAATAGCGAATAAAGAAAGATGTACCCTTGTTCATAATATCAGCAATCTTGGCATTGCAAGTTGTGTTTGTGTCTTTTCTGAAGTCAAGGAAATTGAAATACAAAATCCAATGGTGCTAAAAGAAAAAAAAAACAAAGAAAAAGAAGGATACGCAAGATGAGCCATCTCAGGGTTGCATTACAATCGCGAAGTACACCCATAAGAGTATTTCGTTTCTGTAGGATAAATCGCTCTACGAGGACACCTTCACTCAATAGACCTCCCTCACCTATAACTTAGTTAACAACATGTTTGGAAAATGAAAAAAAAAAACAAGTCAGTACCCATCAACACTTTTAACATCTCAGCTCCTTTTCTCAAGTGTAATGCTTTCAATTTAGTGACATTTTCAGGTCTCAATGTATTCGCTAATGCGTTCTTTGCAGCAGTATAAGGAGCCCTTGATACCAAGAAATTAATACAATGGAGACCTACTTTTTCGAATACAAATTTGTCTTACCAGGCACTTCCCAAGTCAACAATGAAACCTAGATAATAGACAATAACCCAATTATCTGGAAAGTGCTTATCTACAATCTCACGCATGATAGCCTATCATAAAATTTAGGTTGGTACGGTGAATACACCAACAAAAAATTAAACAAAAAAGAATGACGCACTGGCTCTTCATTTAGTATGTCTGGAGCAAAATATAGAATGATGTAAAGCATTTGTGCTTGAGTTGACAAAGCAGTTGATCTATGCATTGGTTTTGGATATGCCTAGAAAATGTCATTAGCTGTGAAACAGTATTTTCGAGAATTTACAAAAAAATGAAAGAAAACCGAAGAATTGCTTACTTGGACGTAGTTATAAATGTCATCTGTTCTTAACCGTGCGACAATCATCTCAACTACCTAGCAAACAAAGTGGTAAGTATAAACACAAAGAAATATAAACGCGAATTGGAGTACCTTCTTTGGAACGCTAACACGTGAGAAGTACATTTCAGGATACTTTGCTGGTCTCTTCCTGCCCTTTTTCGCGTTTTCAGCATACCCTGTTCTCGCGCAAAGCTTACAAACTTCATCAATAAGCATGACTTCATTGGAACCCTAAAATAAAAGCAGTTAGACATGCTCACTTGTTTAACTTTAATCGAACATTTTTTACGTGTCAGTCAATAGGTTGTAACGTACAATGTATCTCAAGTATGAAATAAGCATACGCTCCCTTACAACACCAGGTATACGAAGATCGAGAAGGATAAGCATAACACCAAATAGGTATAAACCCTCTGTTATTAATTGTTTACCATCAGAGTCAGTCAAAACATTCTAAAGCGAAAGTAAACAAAAAAAAAGCAACATGTGCCAAACAATAAAAAAAAAAAGGATTTTTGATTTCCCACGTGATTGAAACGTACTTCAAGTGTTTGTTGTATATAAATGCCTTGCTCTATATCCTCAAGCCATTGTACATAATCAGTCACATACTTGTAGATACTCTCAAATAGAAGGTAAAACCTCTTGAGAATCTCCATATGATTTTCTTTAAACTCTGCGTCTAGTTCTAACAGTTCCTTTTGTCAAGTGAAGGAGAATAATTTTTTTTTTTGGATTTTTTTTTATCAGCGTTAAAAACGCTGCGAGTCAATTTTATGAGCGTAAAAAAATCAAATGGTAGCGCTGAAGCAGCTTCTGAAAAGTTTGGAATCAACAAAACATTTTGAAACAAACTTTTCGCTAGAATGTTTCTTGAGTCTTAATCGTTGTTCAGGATACGGCACTGTTCTCTATAATTTGTTCCATGCGATCTGAGTCTTGTACGTATTCAAACGCAAACAGAATTTTCTCATACTTTCTGGTAGGGTTCTTCAGTAGTGGTGGGATGTGTGCTGAGAGTCTCAGTAACTCTGCGATTATTGAGTTACCACGCGACACAATGCGTAATATCGTCTGCCCACAAACATTTGAGTTATCTAGAGGGATTTTAGAGCGGTGACACGCTATTAAAAACGTTTTCAGTACCTAAGAATTGCATAGCTATCAAACAAGCTTCAATACATTAAAAAACGCGGTGTGGATGTCTCGTTAACGTGAAATTTGAGGCGTGACTTGTTACTCTGATTAAGTGTTGTGCCATTGCTACGCAACTCTATATTGCCACACAATAGGCAAATGACACAACGTAATGATACACAATGGAGTACGAGGTGGTTTGACACGCGTTTGTAGTAAAAAGCGTTACTGTCGTTTAACGTTGAAAAAGGTACCTTTACGCATGTTTATACGCCAGAAGGAACAGTTACAGTAACAATAAATCATAGAAAGCAGCAAAACGTTCTTCCACGCGTTCGATTACCACTAGAAAACAGTTTCAACGCCATTGTAAACATTTTAACAAAGTTACACAACAACTTGGCATTACTGACCTAGATGAATGGTACAACATTCGAGCATCAGATATAAAGCATATTTTATCTAACGCAGTACTTCAGAGGTACCATAAACAACCTTGAGCGTAAATACAATTAATTTCTGTCCTCCCTTATCACTTCATTGTAGCTATGGTAACTCAATTGCTGAGGCTGTAACAACGATATATCCTTGCCATCATTGGCAATTTTGGCGTTTTGAGCACGTGATTTTCATAGGTGCTTGTAAATAACATTTTCTTTTTTTAGGACTTGTCCTCGAGATAAATGGCAAAGAATTGATTGTCAGCGTCATTTTCTTGATGTTATGAGTATCAAACTAGGCTTCAAGAATCTTCAGGATTGGTACAATGCCAGCGGTGAATTAATCAAAATGCATGGAGGTTATACGATGCTGGATAAGTGTTATAATGGATCATTGTACGAAGCTCTGGTAACCATCTATCCCGAATACAAATGGAAACCTTGGAAATTCAGGCATGCACGCTTCAAGGCAATTAAACCTTTTGACAATCAACTTATTTTTCATAGATTTGTTGCAAAGTTATTTTGGGAGAATGTAGCAGTACAAAGGGAGTTCATGACAGATATAGAACAGAACTTGATGATTAAGGTGTTGGATGACTTCTACAACTTGAACTCTGCGAATATAATAGAACACGGTGGCATTGGGCTACTGCAACAGTACGCTCTATACGATCTTTATGATAGTAATAACATATACATTTTGTTATAGGTATGAAGGGTCTTTAATGAAGATACTACAGGCTTTGTATCCTTTGAGCAAATGGCACAAGCGGCTATTCAAGTACATTGATTTTTCTTCAGTCGTTATTACATGTTGATGACACTCACAGGAAGAAGTCAGAAAAGCGCATCGTAGACGCTCACAGGCGTATATTCGAACAAGCAGGTGTTAAACTACGCATACATGAGCTAGATGAGTGGTATAGCATTAATTCTGCAGATATTGCTGACATAGGATTGGATACCTTCCTGCACTCTAAGTAAACACAATCTTACATTTCAGGTGTCTTAACAACATACATAGATATTCAGCCTCGTTGGCAAGAGGTCTCAGTGCTGCTTTTCCTTTTCATCCATGGAATTGGAGCTTGTTGGAGTATGTAACCAAGAATAAACTGAGTGTCCTGAGCTTTGTTTTAGAAGTAGAGCACCCCAAGGATACTGGAACGATGATGCTCACTTGATAAGTTTTCTGCGTAGGATAGCACCCTCATTGAATGTTATCGAGGCAACGGACTGGTAAGCGATAATGAAGTATGTTTTGACAGCGCTTACAAAAGATAGGTATAGAGTGTCGAGAAATCAGCTCGTTGCTACAGGAGGTAAGATGCTTTTAATTTTAAAGCTTTTGCAACTCATTAAAAATGTTGTCTAGCCGCTTCTCAGATGAGCAAATATCCTAAAATCCTAGCAGTAATGCACCCTGAGGTTGATTGGGATTGGGAACGTTTTAGCATAAAAGACAAACGTACAGTACAAAGGTACTATTCACAGTTTTTGTGCTTCCAGAATGGACTATAAAGTTATAATTTTTTGTATCTTTTGATCTGACGTGTATTCCTTCTCAGAGAGCTTGCATTTGCCGTCAAATCTTTATTACCTCATCAAGTTATTATTGAGGAAGAACACCTGCATTATGGAGACTTCGGTTTCTATTTGGATATTTACATTCCTGACTTGAAACTGGCTTTGGAGTATCAAGGTTTTTAGCTTTTTTTTAACCTCAGCTAACATTGTATCCTAAGGAGAGCAACACTACCATGACAGTGGGTATTTTGGAAGCGTTTATATGTATCAAACACGTGATGTTGAGAAGAAACGAGTTTGTGAAGCATTTGGTATGAACTTGGCTTTTTTACTTTCAAGAAAAAACTTCTGTGTTCACCAGTTAATGTTTTCTAGACGTCACAGTTGTACCCATACCATATTGGTGGAAAGGCACAGTCGGTGAAATAGCTGCAACAATTCGTCAATACAGGCACGTGATTACTTCGAGGTTATATAGCCTAACAAATAACAAAACCAGACCTGAAATCCAGTTCAGTATTGAAGCTACTACACCATTGATCAAAATACCTTACAACAAGTCGTTTGCACTTGAACGTACGTTCTTAGTTGTTCGCCATGGTAATGACTTATCAAATAAATTCAAGAGACAAATGTCAAGCCCATGATGAGTCCTCTTCTTGAGCATGATGTAAAGGTAAACAGATGCCACTAAACATTACTTGCATATTTTATACAGAGAAACAAACGATTGAAGTGTACTACTACTGTAAACATATATTGTACTTTTGTCTTCAACAAACTTCTTTTGGCCAATCTCTTTTCCAGTCACAAACAGGAAAACTAGTGTTAACACTAAAAGTTTCTGCGCCTACAAATACTTCCATATCGAAGTCAATAGGAGTCATAAAACGCGTGGCATTATAGTTGTGTTCCATAGTTCAAGGTAAAGCGCGATGATAAAAAGATCACCAATATAAATCTCAAGTTGCACAATGTTGTCTCCGTTGCATCTTCCAAATGATATTCAATCATATCTATGCACTTTCAACAAGGAAACATTTACAAAGTCAAAGGCATCTGCACCAAAATATCGAGCCATTGACATTGGGTATCTAATGAAATACTTGTAAACACCTGCGATTGCGTATCAGTATCGTTATTAACTGCCATAAAATAATAGACACTCGAAACGGTAGCCACGTTTAAGAATAACAGTGTTTGTTTTATGCATCTTTTTTGATGGACTTCAACAAGTGCTTTGTCAAAAAACAGTCTGAATCGCTTTTTGCAAGTAAGGCACTGTAGCGCATTGCGTGTATGTCTTGAAGTGTTTACAAATGACGTGTTGATACACAATATACAGTTTCTTGTTTTTTGGAAAAGGACTTAGCCAAGCTGCGGTTAATAAAAAGCTTCAAGATATGAGATATACTTCATTGCTAGCGAAAATACAGTAAGTGGCTTAACGAAATCTACTTTTTAGACATACAACGTATCTTACACCAGAACCAGCTAAATGGCAAACGTCGTAGCACAATTAACAAAGTTTATTGGTGCCAAGTATGCCAACAAGCACGATGAAATAAAACGTTACACCGGTTCATTTGATACTCTGGCTGGTTATACGCTATCAGCTATAGGAACCGTTCAACTATTCGACGCTAGCAATGATTCAAGCGAAGAACCGCAACTTGTTGTTGAAGCTAAAGTACCAGTACTGAGAAGAGAATCGTCTTCAAGTTCAGCAAGTAAACCAACGCGCAAAAGAAAAACAGTTCATAAAGTAAAAGTAGCATCTTCTGCGCAACGACTCTATGATAACCAGGAACGTATTATGGACGACTTATTCTGTCAGGTCTTCGAAGAGTGGGCTAAGGATCAATCTGACCAACCGTACGCTAGCACACTAAGGATGAAACGTCCAGCATATAAGATTCTATCCTCTCTTTCAAAGAATAATCGCACCTCCAGACATAGACATCTCAATAAGCGCTTTAAGTAAGTGCGCTTACTCAGGTCCATGGCTTACTTGGTAAAAACGACTGACTTGTACTCGGGTGGTGTTGAGCCAAGTTTCTGTTGCATTTCGTGAAATAAAATGAAAACGACTAATTATGTACATGTGATTTTTATTATTATTATTTGACATTTTGAGGAAAACCCTTTGAACCCGACATTCTATTTAAACTTTAATCTTTTCTTTTGTGGTTTATCATCTTCCTCCTTCTCTGCTTCCTCTGCTTTTTTTGCCTCATACTTTTTCCTCTTTTTGGCTCTTGTAGAAATCCTCTTTTTACGTTCTCTTTCCTTCTTTTTTCTTGCCATCAGGAGTTGCTTCTTCTTATCTCTTCCTTCTGCAAATTCTTGAAGTAAATGATTTAAAATAGACTTATCACGGTCCTTGCGCTCCCTTCTACGCTCCTCTACAGTAAAAAGTGAGTAATACACCAATAACTTAAATTAGACGCGAAAGCGCCGTACCTTCTTCTATTTTTCTGTTTTGTTCTTCCTCCCACCGCCTACGCTCGTTTTCTCTTAATATATCATCGTGAAAGAAGTGATCAGAATCGGATGATCGTGAATCGTCCGATCTGTAGCCTCTTTCGTCTCTGTCCCACTTTTTCTGTTCGAAATCGACCATAGAGTTAGGATCATATACACCTCCTCTAATTTCAGTTAGTTTAACGGTTTTTGAGAGCAATGTAACGTACTTTACAAATTGACGATATTTTTCTGATTTTTCGCGAAGTTTTTTTTCTGAGTTATCAATGCTTTTTTCTGTGCGTTTGAGCTTTAGTTTATCCTGTTTATCTCTTTCGAAGACACCTACAGTACTTTTAATTAAAATGCCAACAAATTAGTAACGCTTTCGGTTAAAAGTGCGTATTTTGATTTCACGGCGCGTTACCTCTATTACTCTTCGCAAAAGGATCCCGTACGGCTTGTTTGACCGGTTTCTCACCAGCTTGAGCAGCAGCGAGTACAGCCTTCAAGGCTATCACCTACACAGTGTTAGGTTTGTTTGCTACAAATATTTGTAAATTTACGTACAGATGTTGTATTCACGCCAGTAATAACCTTGGCCTTTTTCCATGTGGAAGACATGGCGATTGATGCCTTAGCTGGTAGAATTTGATGGTGCCTTATCAAACGTTGCTTTAGTTAGACTCAATCAACCAATAACCTCGCAACCAGCATAGCGTTCGCATATTTTGCGAGCGGTTGCAGTACAAATGGATTTTTTAAACTCCAACGCTGACATAAACGAAGAGGACGATAAAGTAGCAGAAGAAGTCGTTCCTTCTTTATTTGATCTCCCACAAGATGATAGTAGCGGTTATATTAACGACGACTTTCAATCATCATTCAGCTCTAAAACAGACGTAAGTAATGTGCATTAGCTGCTTTAAAATAAAGCAACGGTCTAGACCGGTACTAACGATCAAAATGAGCCTCAACGATAGAAATAGATTAAAATGCTAACATTATATAGGGAAAACGCCGTGGCGGCGAACTAGAAAGGGAGAAGCCAGCTAAAGTACTTTTTTATTCAATTTGGTACAAAACGTTTCTAACCCGTTCAACGTAGCGTCAACGGATAGAAACCGCAGTAAATGAAGAAGCTATGAGTCTATCCGAGGATTTACCAGCTATCCAAGAAGATGTCGTTTTGAATGAAGACGCAACTCAATCTTATGAACACGACTCTCCTCCACTACCATTAACGTATGTAACCAAAAAAGCTTTGAAAATTCCATGAAAAATTTAAAGGTTGCTCGAAACAACAAAAATGGTTTTTGTGATTGTCGTTGCAAACCTCCAACATAAATTGTCTTTACAGCCCTGGTAACGATCAAGATCCAATTTATGTGGACTCACTACAAGAAGAAAGGTTAGGTATAGCCATACTAAACTCTTTAGCGTAAGTCATTACAGATATTTTGCTTTTTGATTGAATTTTGGTTTTTTTGGAAAACAAACAAAAAAAACTGTTGTCTTATCTTTTTAATTTAAGCGATGTATCGAGTAGTCAAACCCCAGTGTATGTTGCTGACACGCAACCGTTTGTCATTGATGAACAGCCATGGCTCAGTACGTATTTATTTACTCGAGTTTGACGCTGACAGTTCAACAGAAGATAGGGTGTATGACAATCCCGAAGATATGGCAGTTGCTGGCGTTGGTGCGTTTGAATTATATATTATATATATGTCTTCCCTTGCTTATACACTGTAGTGAGCGATTTTACATTTACAGCACTCAACAATAGTATTGTGACGTCTGTACTGTCTTTCTTACCTATCGATGATTTTCTTTCTTGGCGTTTAGTATCAAAGCAATACTTGAATGTCATCGAAACCACACCTACATGGGTCCTTGCTAGTAAGAAATTAACCACAGAAAAAACACACCAAACACACAGTCAACCATTCCAAGCAATGACTGTACTCAATGAACGTGTACGTCGGCAGAACTTCCAATTTTCAACTTGTTTTTTTTTTTGGTTTATTTTGTACAGTCTCTACCGGTCGTTAATTCCTTGAACAGATATTTATATCCAGGAAAGAAAGTCATTGTATAGAATCTTTATCTTGGGATGCTGATAACCACTTCAGTTTGGGCCATATTGCCGGGAAACCTCAAAAAGAAGGAGAGACAAAGCTTGTTGTAGGTAGATTTGAAGATGCAATGTTTGGGCGTATTACATCTATAGAATCTAGAGATGATTGTCTCTATGCCTGCGATATTGATAACTGCGTTATTTTATGTATAAATGTTGATTTACAGACTGTGGAAGTATTTGCAGGGTATCCAAAAGGATTATGGCACATGGGATGTGCTATTGATGGTCACATTAAGGCAGCTACTTTTAAGGCACCTTATAGCATCTCCTTTACAGATAATGCCGATCTTGTTGTTACAGACTGGACCAGACACTACCTCACAGAAAGTGAGCGCGAACTCTCACAGAAAGCTGATGATCGTACAATTCTGAACACATGTGCTTTGAGGAGAATATCATCAAAAACAATGTCAATACGGACTATGCATAAAGGAGTAGCAACGCCTCCTTCAAATTATAGTGGGCACTTAAAACGAGATGATGTGTCTCTATGTCATTTATATAACACGAATTTAAAAACTATATGTGTTGGCGATGATATATATGTTTCTGATGGTGTGATGGTTCAAAGAGTGTCAAAGTATGGCTATGTGACATTGTTGATTGAGGATATGCCAAAAGGAACACTAACATTCGCTAAAGACGATAAAAATACTCTTTTCGTTGCTCATCCTTCTACAGGCCTTTGTATGATATTAGAAGGTACTCAGAGGTTATTGCGTGTTAAGACTACAAAAAAGTTATCGCACATCTTTGGGATGGTTTGTAAGAAACGTGAGCTCATTGTATGTTGTCGTGGTGACATTGAAGAAGGTTCCATCCTTCTTTATAAGATACTACTAGATAAGGGTGTTTCTATGCCTAAAAATACTGAGTCTCTACCTGCTTCTGATGACGCAAAGTCATCCAACTGCCTCCGTATTAAATGTGTTTAAATTGTTTATGTTAATTCGAAAAAGTTATTAAGCCGTTCCCTGGGATTCTACATTCAAATAAAAACAGCTTAATATTGTACATAGTTCACGTGTCATGATTATTTTGACTTTCACACAAGAGTTGCTAACTAAGCAGGCTGTCAAAACAAAATCCAAAAATAAATGCAATTTTTATTATTCACTTTGTTCTCATGAGAATTTCTGCTGAAGCAGTTTTAAATTCGTTTCCAGCGTTAGAAAGGTACTTCAGGCGCCGTCGAATAATTAAAGGTATTGACGTACGTCGCGGTCAAAGGGAAGTCAAATAGCACTTAATCGCGCAAACATCAAAGTGGGGAGATATTTGGCGTGAGCTCCGATAGGCGTATTGTTGCGTTTTATAATTGTTGCAATTGCTAACAATGTCAAAAAAGTATCCATCGCCTGAGGCAGTATGGGACAAACATACTACAAAGCTACTCGTACAAGGTACGATAAAAGCGGGTGTATTTGTAGCGTATTTGTAACGAATTTAGTTGTTGAAGCCTCAGACCTAGCTGTTGATGGTACAACCAACTACGGTTGCGTTAAACGCGAAACTAATAAAAATAGCTAAAAGTGAGGTGGTTTGCAAAGTTACAATAGGAAAGAAGACGCTAGGTAAAACGAAGGTTGTTAAGAAGCAGGCTGCTAACCCTAGAGTACGAAATAATCAAATTTACACGTACATTCACTAAAAATTTTTTTTCAAAAGTGGCACGAAACCTTTTTTGTACCGTACGTAGTAATGTTTGTTTGCATCTAAAAAGTACTTAAAAAACCCAGAGACCCTGCTTCCACATCGTATGTGTCAGTAGAATTACATGACATCAAGGTACGCCCAAATTTGTAAGAAAATTTGATACCAGATTTTACCCGACTCTCCCCGATTCGCTGACTGTCTTTTAAAAGGGATTTGGACGTTCTTATATCGGCGGAGCAGTGATAACACAAATACACGCAATTTCAGCACGTGACGAGGTCATTGAAGAGTGGTAGGGCCCATGACACCGCAGTGCCAACCGTTTTTTTTTTTGGTTATTTTGTTGACACAGAGTGCCTTAGGTATCCTCTAGTAGCACGTAAAGGAAAGAAAGATAAAGTATCAGGAAAGATAAGAGTCAGCATGTACTTTTCGTCTTCTCCTGAATCAAGATCTTTACTTGAGTCCGAAGAGGAGGACATGTTTCTTTACAAGAATTATGTGCAACATTTTAAGGTACAATTTGGAGTTGGTATATTTGTTTTATTTGTGCTAACACAAAAATCGTAGACTGGCGATTTGATAATATATTCAGGCACAGGCATAATATCAGGTGTAACAAAACTATCATCAAATTCTCCTTTCTCCAAAGTGGGCATGATTTTGAGATTGCCTAACAAGTACACTTTTTTTTTATTATAACGACAGACAAGGCTTACTTCTTTTTTTTTTTTCAAGGTGGACAAGACATCCTGAACTATATGTTGTAGAATCTACTAGAAATGTTGATAAAATGGTGGATGCTTTTACAGAAACACCTGATTTTGGTGTCAATGTCTTCCGCCTCTTTGAACGATTGCATCAGTTTCATGGCCCTTCCGTACGCTTGACACTAAAAATAGCTAACTTAGCCTTAACTTCGTAGGTATGGTGGTCACCTCTGTTGGATCCAGTCCCAAACGATAAAATAGATAGTACGCTAAACTGGCTATATCACGTGTCAACGAACAACAAGAACTACGACCAAAAAGACATTAGAAAAATTTGTGCAACAATCCCAGTAAGGAAAACAAATGTCTTTTCGTATGAATTTTCTTACACCTAGGGTTTTAGGTCCACTCTAGACTCAAAGCACATGGTCCTGCTTTAAGATGGATGACTAATACATTCGGCTACAAACCCAAGGACCCTCACGAATTCGCAGAGCTTATGTCTTGCGACTTGGTAACAAAATTGCTTAAGTACGTCAAGTTTCAGTAGAAGAAATTCACTCAATGGTTAATTACCACCTAGGCGCATGAACAAACTTACCACTATTCCCAAGAATCCTACACCTGTCGATGTCATAAACTATGAGTGCTACGGAAAGCCGTTTATTATACGTGTAAGGGCAAAATACTTCCATCCGGATATGCTTCCTGAGCATTTACGTAAAACTATACCTCAACCACGAGCAAGCAAGGTAAATTAACCACGTGTTGTCATTGTCGTTTCTAATGATACAAATAAGGCACAAAATAATCCTCTGATGGCAACAGGATTCTTTGCTGTTGGTCTACGTGATAACGAGCCACGTGCAAATTGGCAAGAAATATTCAAACCTCCTACACCTGATGATTCCGAGGATTCAACCTACGAACGAGGAGACGACTCAATATCGTCTGTAAGCAGAACAGATAGCAGCGAGAGAAATCTTCCAGCTGTACCAGAAGAACAACCAGAAAGTGTAGAGTCTGTACCTCAGAGTACAGCTAGCAAGGAAACTGATGAGTCAAACACGTTGATTGATGTCTCTGACGATGACGACCCGAAACCTCTTCCGCCACCACCAGTAGTTACTGGCACAGTGACAGCAGATGCAATTACTACAGTGGACAAGATGAAATATGTCAAAGGAGTAGCAAAGAGTACGTGAACGTTTGTTGACTTCAAATTGTTTTGATGCTGTAAAAAAAACATCCTCACATCCTATCTGCAGCGATGAATGTCATGACGGAACAGGCAATATTAAAATCCATGAAGCACGGTGCAACTATGCAGCGATACTATACAGATAAGAAGTGCAGAGAGCGCAAACTAAAATTGTCAGAAGATGAGACTGAGCTCATGTGCGGAAATACAAGTGTATCTGTTATAGACATGGATGAGATTCGTATTGGACAACATACGGATGCTTTTAAGAAGAGCAAAGGAGCAGATATACACGAAGCACTCAGCTTCTCTATCATGTATGGTAAGAGAGGAAAGAACCAATACGGATACAACAATAATTCTCTTGATCTTGTTGCCAATACTGAACAAGGTACACGTGATTACTGATGACATATACCAACACTTATTATTCTCGTAGAGATGAAGCTATGGTCGAAGGGTGTAAAGTTCTTGCTACTTAGACAACGTGACCCAGAACATACGTTAGTAAGAAAGATATGGAAGAGGATTGGCAAAGAGAGTCTTAGAGTTGATCAAGCTGCAAGTGCTCTCTTGATGCTTAATTTCAAGATAAGCAAGAAAGATCTTCAATTACACTTTACTGTACGTCGGCATATGAAATGCGATAATATTTTAATTTGTTGATGTTTGTTTGATAGAGCTTTGGTGTACCTGATAAGGGTCAAATGTCCTTTGATACTTTTATTTTATTACTTCAAAAGCTTAGACATCGTCGTGAGATTGCTGAGTTATTCAGCAAGTACGCAGCTGGGAGCCATGTTCTTAATGAAGAACAACTCATTGAGTTTTTGCATAAAGAACAAAATGAAACGATGGTTGACTTAGAGACATGTAAATCTATCATCATGCGCTTCTCAACTGCAGTTCAACATACCCTCAGTATTGGTACGAACAAAGGAGAGGTAAATCCAATCTTACTTATCCTTTTCTTTTTAAAGGGGAAGTACCACAGCCGCCTCCTGGTATGCTATTAACAGAATTCGAAGCGTTTTTGACTTGCTCATTAAATAGTGTTCTTGCAGTTGAAGATCACGTGCGTAGAATATAGGTGACCTGCGGTTTAAAGTAATCTTTAACTTAGGAGATTACCCAAGACATGAGTCGTCCTATTACACACTACTGGATCAGTACATCCCACAACACCTACTTGGAAGGTCATCAACTTGCCGGAAACTCCTCGATAGAAATGTACATTCGTGTCTTGAAACAAGGATGCCGATGCGTTGAGTGTACGTCATTTGAACTGTTAATCAGTGATTACTAAGTAACATAATGTTTAGTGGATTGTTGGGATGGTAGTGATGGCGAACCTATTATTTTCCACGGTCACACGTTTGTTGGTAAAATCAAGTTTGCTGATGTCGTCGACGTTATCAACACCTATGCGTTTTATGCATCTGAGTACCCTGTTATTCTATCACTGGAGAACCACTGTTGTATTGAACAACAAAAGAAGATGGCTAAAGTCATGGTTGATATATTTGGCGGTACGTGCTTGAAATACCTTTACAGTAATATCTCTAATTGCCTCTTGAATAGACAAACTTGTGACTCCTGGAGACAGAAATGCAACTGACCACCCAGGATTCTTGCCTAGTCCCGAGTTTCTTAAAGGAAAAATCATACTAAAGGTACCATTTTTTACCAGTGTTTGAAAAGGCATTGCTGGATATCAATTACTCACTCCACTATTTTTAAGGGTCGAATGCATACTGGTATTGATGCAGGTTATTTGAAGCTAAAGAAGGTAATGGCACTTGATGATTATGTGGCAACAGGACAAGGTGATGACGCGGAGTATGCTAAAAAGATTGAAAAAACAGAACAATCAAAAGTAAAAGAAAACATTGCAGAGGAGCTCTCACATATCATTTTCTTAAAAGCAGTAACATTTAAGGGTTTTAGTGCTTCTCAACGTACGTTTTAAGACCGAATTTAGTTTCAAACACTCGTACTAACAGCCCTTGTTTTACAGAAAACTCACCTTGGGAAATGTCTTCATTCAGCGAACCAAAAGCCAAACAAATTTGCAAGAAGGATAGGCACGTCAAAGCCTCATTAATCATTCGAATAATAGGACGTATTAATTGTTATTGTTTAGGTTACGTTTTAGAGAATACAATATGAAATACTTTGCACGTGTTTATCCACGTGGTACACGTTTTGGTTCTTCCAATTACAGCCCGTACTTGGCTTGGGATGCTGGTTGTCAGATGGTAGCTCTTAATTGGCAGATGCCTGGTTTACCAATGTATCTCCATGAAGCTTTATTCAGAAGCCAGGGACGATGTGGATACATACTAAAACCGCCACATATGCGTGCTGCTGGATCAATCACTGCAGATCGATTAGCTTCAATTAAAGTCCGAGTTTTATCAGGCAGACAACTCCCAAAGGTTGATTCAATGTCTTCAACAGATATAATAGAACCATATATCAGTGTTCAAGTCTTTGGCAAAAAGGTAGATCGCAAAGAATGTACAACAGCAGCAATCAGTATCCGACCCATCCACAAATTTTTTTGTTTTTTTTTTGTTCATCTTTTTTTTTTCTTTAACGGCTGAAAGAAAAGAACGGTTTTAATCCTGTGTGGGACGAAGACTACTTTGAGTTCTCTATGACGAAATCTCATGTTGATTACCTCGTCTTCCAGCTATTTGATAAGAACTCAGACTCCGCTATAGGGCACTACGGTGTACGTTTTATCAAAAGCATCTCCCTTTTTTGTTAATTAATATGGGTTTTTTAGCTTCCCGTTGAGTCAGTGAGACCTGGTTATCGCTTAGTACCTCTGTACAATGCCGGTTTAAAGAAGATTTTAATGGCTAATTTATTTTGTCATTTTATTCTCGTAGAAAAGGCCAATGATGCTGTTGCGCCAACTGTATAATATCTGTCATTTGAAACCCTTTTGCTCGAAAGGTGATGTAAAAATTAAAGAAACTACATGTTGTACTTTGTACTAAGTAAAAAATATTTTGAACATTCTGCGCACCAAGGTAGTAGGCCTATTTTGTTCGGGCGTACACGACAGTATGTAAGGAAGGTTTTCACCTCCTTTTTGGCGTATACCCTTGACTTCCTTAAACGTACGTTGGCCAACTGATGCAAAGAGGTTTAAAGAAAGCTCTAGAGGGCTGTGGGAAGCCCAGCGGAGAAATACATCCGCAACATATAGGCAACAATCACGTTTTTTGTCAACAGTTGAGAATAACGTTATAAGAAGGCGTTTAGTCGCCAACACACATTTTCAATTGGCTTGAAACTTTGACATGAAAATTCGTCTGTCACCAAACATTTTAAAGTCACAACGAATGTTCCAGCAACGCCTAAAAGCGTCGTTAATCTGTTTCGCGCTATTATGCCCATATTTTGCGATGAGCATGTTATGCCCAGGCCAATACGCCGGCACACCACCTAGAGACCACTCTCCTATACCTACAATTGGAGATTACAACAAAGCGTTGCAAGGGCTTGATATTAAGGATGTAATAGAAGAAATAAGGACAGTAATACATGATTCACAGGAATGCTGGCCAGCTGACGCGTTTAATGGCGCTCAAACATACGGTCCATTTTTTATTCGCCTTGCTTGGCATTGTTCCGGTAGTTACCGCGAAACTGATGGCGCAGGCGGTTGTGGCGGTGGCAGACAACGTTTTGAGCCTGAAAGAAGTTGGGAGGACAACACAAACTTGGACAAGGCTCGTGCACTTCTAGCTCCGGTCAAGACTAAATATGGAGACGCCTTGAGCTGGGGAGATCTGCTAGTATTCGCAGGAACAGCCGCAATCATCGACATGGGCGGTCCTATTGACAAAATATGCGCTGGACGTGTTGATGACTCAGATGGTGCAAAGAGCCGCACACTCGGCCCTGGTCCTGAGGCACCTGATTGTCCTGTACAAGGAAACTGCCAAAGACCTATTGGAACATCAACGATTGGATTGATCTATGTAAACCCAGAGGGATTCATGGGTAAGTCTTTTGATCTTCTTACTTTTTTTCGTTCTTTTGACTAACTCGGTTTTTTTTTTAAAAGGCACCCCTGAGCCTGTTAAGAGCGCTTTCCAAGTCCGAGATGTTTTCGGCCGTATGGACTTTGACGATAGAGAGACCGTTGCCTTGATTGGTGGCGGACACGCTTTTGGTAAATCTCACGGAGCTTGCCCTGCTGGCGCCGGTTTACCACCTAAAGATGACCCACTTAACCCATGGCCTGGTTTGTGCGGTACTGGTAAAGGTAATGATACGTTCACTAGCGGTATCGAAGGGCCTTGGACGACTAACCCTGATCAATGGGACAATGAGTACTTTAAGCTGCTATTGAACCAGAAATACATATTACACAAGGGACCTGGTGACAAGTGGCAATGGAAGATTGATGGCGATGATTCTGGTCGTATGATGATGACCACAGACATCTCTCTGCTACATGACCCTAAATTCAAAGACCTCGTTGATGAATTCGCTCAGGATTTGGACGCCTTGAATACAGCTTTCGCTGGAGCATGGTACAAGTTGACACACAACGGTGGTGAATGGGCAAGCAACATGAAATGTGCTGACATCAGGTCTTACTAATATGTCACCTTCAATAAAATTGACCATCAAAATCTCGCTTTAGCACTTTTATTGCCGTGATCTCGGCGTGTTAGGCACTAAAAGACCTTCAAAGAATAGACGACGGATTTATCAAGGATATATGTCTGAAGTTTAGTTATGTACATACAAACCAGCACAAGGGTTCCTTCGTTTCAACGTAATTTTTTTTTTGGCTTTTTTTTTTTTCTCGTTTTGTTTAAGCGGTTGTATCCATCGCATCCCCATCTTTCACTTCTTCACCTTCTTTCACCTCTTCTGCTGGCTTTGGTTCAGCAACTTTTTTAGTTCTGTAGATGCAAAGGTAGGCAATATCCCAATCAGCACCACCTAAGCAAACAATCGTAAACATCAAAAAAAATGATGAAGAAAAAAACCAAGGGTTTGCATACCTCTACCGCTGAGTGCTTCAATTTGTTCCCATCTTACAGGAGTGACTTTTTCGTCATCATACAAAAGCCAATCATCTCTGTGCGGACCCTATAATAACGTTGAGCGGAGAGATTTGTGGAAGCAAGTCAATGACGCTTGTTTTTTAAAAAAGTACCTTTCTGCAATAACAAACATAGTGACCACCATCAGCGTATCTTCCGCGATGACATAAAACAGCGACAAGCTCGTAAATACCAGATTTGTTAACCATCTCACTTGGAGGTGTAACCTCATTTGGATCATCAGCAGTACTTGTGATATCTGCAATGTCTTCTCTGTATGGCTTCAATTGTTCTTTCAACTCATCAGTGCACAAGTCGTATGCGTCCAAGTGGAATGGAAAAGACACTGGCTAAAAATACAATGGCGTGTCAGTACTATTAAACTGAGAAGAAGGGTTGTTTGGGGTGATATCACGTGTTGTTTTGTACCTTACAAATTTTAGCACGCTTTTCAACTTTTTGTTTCCACATGAAACGAACGAATTGGATTGTTGTGCAATAAGGCAATCGAGATATCTTGGACTCTTTGAGGTACTCTGCTTCACCACCCAACGTAGGAGAGTGCTTACGAATGTGCTCTTGGAGGGACTACAATGAAGACATATTTGTTAGTTTTTAAACAAGGTCACTTGGCCGCAAGGAGGGCGTACATTCTTTAGAGCAAGGCCCAAAAAGGCAGTGTTGCCATCAATGTGACAAGGGATTTTTTGAAACGTGGTTTTCTTGGTTTGTTTACCTTCATCAGGTGCACCAATGCAAGACATACTTAAACAGAAAATGTCAATTGACAACAGTAAAAAAAAAACTATGATTATTGTACGTCTCTGTCATTTCTCCTTGGAATATCTGTAGGGTGGATGTGTCACCTGGTGGTCCATCTCCTTGGAATCGAGGCAGTTTACGCAATGCTTGAAGTAATGCTGTCCAGCACTCTTCGGCGTCCTTGAAGTGTCAGCGATTATGAAGAAGTTGGGGACTTGAGAAAGAAATGACAAAAAAAAAAGAAAAGAAATTCATAAATAAACATAAAAAAAATCAGTCGCGTACTTGTTGTAAGTACTTTCCACTTCTTTGTTGTGCGAACTGAGGGAAAGCAGCACGTAGCATCTAAATAAATTATAAATAAAATAATACAGGCTGTAGCAATGAAAGGAGACAATAAAGCTGACAGCTTCTTCGTCCTTTTTTTTTTTTTTTTGAAAACGTACAGCCACCAGAGGAATTGGTGCAACAGAGGTGTTACCGTATTCCAAAGCACCAATGACTTGTCTCAAGCATGTTGTAACATTATTCATTGGGTCTTGACTAGTTGGGACGAATCTAGACGTCCAATAAGCATTTTAACAGTACAAGAATGCTTTAAACGTACTTTGCCAATGCACTCTTAAGCTCAGGTACAGTCTTCAAAGCTTGTACTGAGGCGCTCATGTAACAAGTGTTACCCAAATTTTTCAAGCCAAGACCTAACTACAGACGCGTGAGGAGGAATGCAAAGGACATTACAAACGAGCTTGCGCAGTTAACGTCGTTTTTTTCAAAAAACAAATTGTGTACGGCACAACACGGACCGATACACGCGGGAAAAGTTTAAATGGCTCATTGTTAAAGCAAAGCGTACATTCATGGACGCTGTTTGGGCCTCGTCTGGTAGATCCTCCAGGAAAACTTGTTTGGTTGTTGGAGCCTTCACAAGTTCATCAGCACTTCCTTGCATGCGAAATGTCATGTTCTACAGTTTAATTAGTAATTATTCGTTCCTGTACTTTTTTTAAAAAACGTGCTACATACGTTCTTGATGCGCATTTTCGTTAGATCTGAGCCATCCTATGAACAGTTAGCCTCAATATGACATTCATTATACAAATACCTTCATTACACGCCCAGCAACGACAACTAATACGGTTTAGCCCACGAACAGACGTCAATATATTGTTTGGTTAAAAGTGCTCTACGTACTTTTTTGTCGGTCTGGAGGTACATTAGACAGTGAGAATAACTGCGCCTTGAAGTCATCAACGGAACCAGTAAGGTCTAACTCCAGTTTGCGAAATGTCTTTGAGCCCCATTTAACGTTTACTATAACGCACGTTAACGGCACAACTTTTATCACATCACATACCTTTAACTTTGCTCATGCTGTGACTAACTTTTTGTTGAGCTAAGTGCAGAAAAACAAAAATTTGCGTTTGTGAAAGCTGCTGACCATCAAAGTTATGCGATTAGCTCTGATGCCTGTGGTATGAGTGTAGCTGCCAAATTGACTAGAAACACAGCTAAGCGTGCAACATGGGCCAGTCAGATTAAAATCGACGCGTTTACACGAAAGGTTAGGCTTATATTGTACCCTACGCTTACAATTACGCTGTAGATAGAACGAAATTTAAAAATTAAGCACATTGATGAATGGTACTCAAGAACAGCTCAAGACATTATCCAACACGGCGGAAAGACACTTTTAGAGTGCGTTAACGCACATTATAACTGAAATGTTTACCAAATACAGCAAAAAAAATGGTTCTCTGCAACAATGCTTAGAGGCTATGTACCCAACTGTCAAGTGGCAGCAATGGGATTTCCGTGCGTCTTATCCTGTATACAAGCTTTGGTTTTAACATCAGTAGATAAGAAACATGGTTTTTGGAATGAACGGACAGCTAAATCCTTCATTAGACACGTGCGCAAAAAAAAGTTAAAAATTGAGCTAACGTTAATTTGTTGCAAATCTAGCTCAAAAAAAAGCTTAAAATAAAGAAGTTATCTGATTGGTACAATTGCAGTGCTAGGGATATACGAGACCACGGCGGTGGCGGGTTACTGCGTCACATGTACGCGATGATGACAAGACTCGGCTGTTGACACACTCGCTCTTCACTAGGTACAATGGTTCTCCAATGATGATGTTTCAGAAACTCTATCCTGGATATGATTGGGAACCATGGAAGTTCCGCGCAGCACCTAGAGAGTACTGGAAAAATGAAGATCATTCACGCGTTTTTTTGATTCATGTACGATTTAAGTACAGTGATGCACTTCACTTCCTCACTTGTATCATAGGTAGAAGAGAAGCTAAACATTAAATCTATAGAAGATTGGTATAGTATAACGTACAATGATGTTACTAAATACGGTGGAACAGGAATACTTGCGTAAGTAGTGCAACATGCAGTGTCCGTTTGTATTAACAATCAAGAAGGTATTTCAATTGTTGTGTCGCTGATTTTTTAGTGCACATGTATCCAGATATTAAATGGGATGCTACAAAATTTAGTGCGCATTGTTGTTGCTAGTAAAAGTGCTAACTTTAAGAAAGATATTGTTAAACGAAATTACTGGGAGAGTTTGGAAAACCAACGGGAAGAAATTATAAATGCACGTGTCAACATAAAGTACTATTTGTTAACATTCGTTGCTTAGGTTGAGAAACGGTTGAATATTTCTAAGCTTGATGATTGGTACGATGTCAGATGGTCTTCTTTGAAAAATGGGCTACTGAAGTACGCTTTTTTGTCAAATTGAAAAAAAAGAAAGTTAAAAAAAAAGTTAGCCATCATTCAGCATCGCGATATAATTTATTGAAAACACATTACCCTGATCATCCATGGGACATATCTAAATTCAGGAAACATACAGGTTAAGACTGGTCTTATCAATCATTAGCTAATGTTGTTGTTGTAGCTTTGAAACCTGTCAAGTACTGGACGAAAAGTGAAAATGTCAAACCCTTTTTGAAGAGTCTAGAAGGTGTGCTTGGTATCAAATCACCACAAGATTGGTACCGAGTGTCAATTCGACAACTTACACAGCTTAATGGAGGAGGTCTTAAACGCCACTGGCCTGGTGTGTTGAGTATGCTTTACCCTCAACTAAAATGGTCAAACACTCCCACAACATGTGATGATAAACGATCGGCACAGAGGTAAGTCACTTCAACTTAGTGGCCGAGAACTAAACCATACTAAGATGGCTTATTGAATGTTTACACACGCTGTTTGATGGTGCAGAGATAATAGAAGAATATAAATTGGGCCTAGTTTCAGACAGTGCAAGAGGAGATTTGGTTATAGATGCTTTTATTCCTTCCGTTAAACTTGCAATGGAGTACCAAGGAGAGCAACATTACATAGATAACATGCACGCTTATGGGTTTTCTCGACTTCAAACCTCTAGAGATACAGAAAAGGTGGCCAAATGCGATATTCTAGGTAGCTAAGAATTGTATTTTATACTGTCATGATTGTTTATACCACATTAGGTATTACATTGGTACCTATACCGTATTGGTGGGTACAAGGCGATATCCACGCAGTGGCAGCAACTATTCTACACTACAGGTACGAACAACTTTCAAGTACCGTCTTGACATTAGTAAAAGGCCAGACATTACATTTTCAATACCAACAAGCGGACGTCCTCTTCTCGCACCACCAAATGAGGACATGCATATAGGTGCGTTTTGACATTAAATTTGCAGTGCTTTTGATCACTTTTTTTTAACTGTTTTAGGGCATACAATGGCTCCCATTAGCGAGTATGTATGCGAAAGACGGTAGCATATCAGTGTGTGTACAAAACGAGGTTGTAAATTAGATTTGATATTGTAACAGTACAGAAAAAAAGTAAAGTGATAATGTTGGCTTATTTGCTTAAGTTATGCACTTTTATTCAATAAAATTGTAAAGGATGGCAAAGGCAGTGAGGCTTGAAAGTATTTGGATTGTACTACGCTCTTTGAGATTACTTTTGTACTTATTAGGTTAGTGGTTGGCAGAAAAGACTGTTCCTGATCATGTGGGGGTGCCAAAGGACCAGATAATTGATGAGCTGGCAGCTGATCCAATGATAAACAACAAGAACAACAAAAAATACAAAACTATTGCAAAGGTAATCAAAACTAACGCGAGCATTCGAATTGCTAACTTGTAAAGAAACTTGTGACGAGAATGCTCCCATTCGTGCATAAAGACATAAAAACAGGCGACGATGTCTTCTATCTACGCAAAATAGAGATAAAGCCGCGTACTCGAAAGCGTAAACGCTCTATTAAGGCATTACCTGAATTACCGGCTGATTTACGTAAACAATTACGCAAAGAAGTCGCTTTGGAGATTTTACAGCGCAGGACATCAAGTTTGGGCAGTCTTGTTTCAAACGATAAAATCCCTCTAAATAAGACCACCACAATAGCCAAAAACACAACTACAAACACAGTAATGAAAGCCGTACGTAAAAACGACCAAAAAACCTCAGCTCCATTCTTTTTTTTCACACAGCTCATTAATCAACACAAAAAACGATCAACTTCCATACACCTTTAGAATAATTTTACGGTTGTCTCCGACACATTTTAACAGTTTTCAGTTTTTACATTTCCTCGAATTTCTTTGGTATACTTTTTTTTAAAACCTGTTTTAGAAAGCAATTAAGGCCTTACCTGCTGGTAAATCTCCACCTATCGTTATGGCGTCCGTATTGGAGCCGCTATCAATGAGTATAAGTGATACACCACGACCAAAGAAACGACAACGTATTGGAAGTAAAACAAAGGTACCACACGTGCTTTTTTATTTTTGACTATCATTGGTTGTTCATTGCTAGCTTGCCTGCTACATGTTCATGTCTTTTCCGATTGGCACAATGACAAGTGTATGAAACTGATGAACAACTTTAGGAGTCCACAATTTTAGCACTAATCGAGAGCATCGAGCATAGGCAAGAACAGATTGATAGTAACCTTTCAATGCTTCAAAGGCCACTATTTTCTGAGTTGTGACCACCCTTTTTGAAGGTTTTAATCGTAACCGTGTTGTAATACATTTGTACTTGTAGTTTGTTTTCATTTGTATTTTGGTAGTTGCACGAATGTTGTTTGAGGAAATTGCTAAGTGTGGCATTGGCAAATCGTTAAGCATTGGCTGGTGTGCTTGTCACCATTGCAACTTGCTGTGACATATCGCTGTGATAAGAGTAAAGCGCCCTTTCTTTGAAAAACTAATATTCGTTCAGTTCTACTTACTTTGACTGTCAGTGCTTTTCCTCGGTACAGCATAAACGAATTGCAAAATTGGTTTTGCTCCTATAATTTTAGCGTCATAGCTACATAGTCAAATTAGCAATTGAAGTGTAAATGGTTCTGAGGTAAGTACAAAACGTCTCAAAGATTGTCGTAATCCGTGTTTCAAACTGTCTCAAAAGCGATGCTGATTACAACGCACAGGTGCACTTAAATATCAAAATGTACCTATTGTTTTATGACAGCAAAACCACACGAGACATGACTTGGACTTTAAGTTTAAGCAAGAAGTAAAACAATAACCCAACTTGTACTGTATATTTGAAAAAACAAGTTGTTTTAGTTCATGGTAATACTGCCTGTGTATGTATTACAATCAAACTGTACTGTAGCTTTCGTCCATTTACGAACAAATACACCACTGCCACTTGATGTCTCATGACAAACCTCCGTTGGTGTTCCATAATCAACCTTCAATTCATCAGGAAACAAGTACGGTTTGCCTTTAGCGCCTGGTGGATCTGAACCTGTAGAACAACCGCTCCATTCATATCCAAGCCATGCGTAAGGTCCTCTAACAAGTAGAAATCCTGCCAAGTCTTCATTGAACTGAGGAAGAGGAGAAACAGCTTTATCTGTTGTTGTGTACTGAAACAAAAAGTCAGCGTTTCTTATAAGGTCTGAAGTTGTTTTACCGTATAGTATAGTGCATTGGTGTATGCTAGAGAGTCTTTGTTACATTCAGCTCTGAATGTCAAGGCGCATTTTTCTTTGGTAGGCGTTGCAAAATCAGTGAATTGTTGCCAACTCCATCCTCCTTTACTGGCAATAGCGGCGTGTACTTTGGCAATATTTGCTTTCCAATGTGTGTAAATTGCTGTAGTGTCGTTCTGTGTGAGACCCATATCTACGGTGCAATAGTAGTCTTCTTCAGTGGGCCCACCTACAAAGAGTCAGAAAGCGACACAAAAGAAAACGGAAAAACGGGGAATACCATATTTGGAGTGAGCGCAGTATTTTTCCTCCGTAACTTGCAATCTTTCTTTTTGTTTAGGGGCATCTGTCCAGCTATCATCAAGGTAAAAACCAGATATTTGAGGATTGCCAAGGCCTAAAAACGTTTTTGTTAACATACCACAAAGCTGGCAAACATTGCTTGCCTGTTTCGCCAAGAATCACGTGATCTACCAAATAATCCGTTAACGTCGTATTACGATGATCCCAAAGGTATTCACCGCATGGAACGCCTCCACAATCGCATGGATCAGTGCAAGAACCATCTCCTTTAGGATGTTGAGGTGTTTGAACTTGATCGTGATAAAACTCTGTACAAAGTGGCGGATCGTAGTTTGTGTCGCATTGAGGCACGTGATAGTTGTTTTTACCAGAGAATTTTAAAAACCATCCAGCGTAAGAAGGGTCCGCTATTTTCGTGCGAACATTCGTGTACCAAGGAAGCGCTGTCGAGTGGTTAAAAAACCCAAGGAAGCAAAGAAACAACTCAAGTACCTTTGACCAGGTTTCTGTACACGAAAACTTTTGTTTTAGGATTCACAGCCTTTACACGTTTCACTTGCTCTACCAGTAGCTCTTCGCAGGTCATTGGTTTTGCGTTAGCCCATAGCTGCTTCGCATTACTCCAATCGAAATCAGCAATACCAAACTGAGCTGCAAACTCAGCGTCGAAGAAGCCGGAGTAATTACAAGGCATAAATATTGTTGACATTTGCATGTCATACGTTGGCGTCCAGTTTGGCGTTGTGCCGCAATAAACAAAAGCCAACAAGGCAATGAATATTGTTAGAGACGTGGTGTGTCATATATTGGCTTGGGTACTCTGTGATTATTTCAATGTGCACTAAGGCACTGAGAAAACTACCAACAAAATTCAAACTGTGTTTTTACAAATTATCGAACCATGGTTCTTGTCATTCTGCGTTACATATTTGCTTCATTATTGGATTTCCGCTTGATTTTGCCTTTGTGGCAAGTGTTCTAATATATGCGAGCATCTCTGTGTTTGACATTTCAAGCAACTCTTTACTTTTGAAATCATTAAAAATGTTGTCTATTTCCATGTCAGCTTGTTGTATTACATCATCATCTTCGTTTTCAGCTTTATCTAAATAATAGCAGTACATAAGAACATTGTATATACAAAAATACGTACCATCAAAGTTTTCAAGCTGTGCTGCTTTAATCTGAGCCAAGTTTATCACTGAATCTGGAAAGTTCGCTAACCGTGCCACGTGAATACCAAAACTTTTATCTGATGGTCCTTTCTTTAGCTCATATAGCAACGTCAATCTGTCGCCATGAATCTGAATACACAAAAATAGTCAGAACCTGGTAAAATCAAAATATAAAATATAAAAAAGTTGTTTTTTTGTTCACCTTCGCATCAACATGTAGGTTCTTAATAGTAGGCTGCTCGTTTTGTAGGTGGGTGAGTTCGTGAAAATGTGTTGCGAACAAACATAGCCCTTGAATTTTGGTGATGATAAATCTAGACGACAAGCAAGTTATTCACTTAAAAAAAATCACGTTTGTTTAAAAGGTGCAAGTACTCTGAAATAGCCCAAGCTAAGCCAAACCCGTCATATGTGGATGTGCCCCTACCAAGCTCGTCTATAATTATCAACGAATTTTCAGTAGCTGCGCCAATAAGTGTTGCTGTTTCAAGCATTTCAGCCTATTCAAGTAAGTAAATCGTACAACTTGTCTTGAGCCTACCATAAAAGTGGAAACGCCTAATCGAGATTAGAACTTGGCGTGCTTAAAAAAGTACATAAGCGCCACATACCTCGTAGTTGGCTATCTCCTGCGCCAACACGTGCGAGTATCTTATCACAAATCTTGATAGAAGCGGATTCACAAGGGACAAAGCATCCAATCTGTGCCATAAGCACAATCAACCCCACCTGTCGGATATACGTCGATTTACCACCCATGTTTGGTCCTGTGATGATGAGGAACGATGATTCTCCTTTGTGACACAAATCGATTAGAAAGGTCAGCTGTAGCCTGGCATTGTACCTTTCTTCATGTGAACATCGTTTGGCATGAACACAATATCGGGTAACGTTTCAACAAGAGGGTGACGTGAAGCAACCAGTTTTATTTCCTCGTCATTAAAAGTAGGTCGACAATACGCCGTGCCAGCATTTGAGAAAACAAAAGCCAGACTAAACCATGTTAAAGCACGTGATTACTCCTGCTCAACGAGTAATATAAGTACCTTGTAAACACATCCAGACGTGCCATCGTATTGTAGCAACTCTCTAAGACAGGTACATATGTCTCTGTAGTAATCATTATTATTAGCAACAGTTTGTTTATAAAGGATCAATCGTACTTGCAGTGGCCAAAACACCCTCTGCGATGTAACTGGAAACATGAGAATAAGATGTATCATTTGCTTCTAATTTACGGTTCAAAGAACTCAACTTTCCGTCTGTGAATCTCACAATACTGCGAGAGTAGTTTCCTGACAGTACTTTGTAATCCTTTTTACCGCTCAAGCACTTTGAATCCTAAAAACCAATTTAACAGACTGAAGTTTCTTGAAATGTTGCACCTTCTTAGATACTTGGAAGTGGTAACCAATAGCACTGTTGTGAATCTATGAGTAATTAGATTTCTATACAGGTGCAAGAAGTGGTTAAGTACCATTTTGAAGGATTTGGCTGTCGACAGAGCGAACCCTACTTGGGACTCGCGTTCTTTCATTTTTTGCAATAAAGCATCTTTAACCGAAGCTAATTTTTCAAGTTGTTTATCAAAAGCTGGGAGTATTCTAATGTCCCTTTGTTCTAGTGAAGCCAAGTCGATAGCCTGCTCTACAAGCTCTTCGAATTTGCTTAAATCTGCACGTGCACTCTATATCAAGAAAATGAATAAAAACACATTAGGCTATCATACACATTAGTAAGTTACCTTTAGTGGTTTAATAAATGACTGCTTGACAATGGTCATGAATTTATCTTCTCCATCGTAACGTTCTAGTTCTTGTACTATCGAATCTATCTTTCTAGAGAACTGGTAGACTACCACAAGATCCTAACAGCAAAACATGAGACAAGGAACCTGCAAACACCCCAACCGTACATATAATTTGCCTTTATCTCTTTTCAGTCTGTTGACAATGCGTTCCAAGTCAGGCACACGACGTAACTGTTGTGTCCGTAACTCTGTAGTGAGTGCCATGTCTGTATAGAATAATTCTACAGTATCTAGCCTTTCTTCTATCGCTACTTTATTGACAAGAGGCTGCTTTATCCACTGGGATAGCCTTCGAGAACCCATTGCTGTTCGACAAGCGTTTAATAGATAGAATAGATTGTTTTTAGAATTTCCTGTAACAACTTTTAGCAACAGGAGCAGGAATCGTCCTCTCACCTTGTTTGGGATCCATGAACAGATCAAGTGCAGTTGATGCAGCTGGATCCAATCTCATGTACTGAACGAGATCATACGTTTCAAGCGAGAAAGATCCTCTGTTTTCATCATCTGCTAGTAACTACGAAGGTATTTAGCGAAGCCTATCATGATAAGATGTACGTCTAGACCACTTATCAAGCACGCCAACGCAGCCATTGCTGTAGGTTCTTTCAAGATATCTAAATAGCTTACGTCAATACTCACAAGCTTGTTGGAGGTGCTGTATACCTATTGCTTGGTACTTGTTTCCTAATAAATTCGTCAAATCCTGCTCTGTGTTGTTGGTATTGAATTTATTATTTCCAACTGGTGCTGTAGTAACCTGACACCGCTCAAGGATTTCCTATGTACTAAATAAACAACGTGGTGTATTTGTTTGTTGTCACATACGTAAAGCTTGCAAATATCTGGATCACTTTCTGTAGCTTCCTGTAGTAGACATTCCTTTGCTCCACATTGAAGAATGAGCGACTATTACGTTGTCAAGACAAGCACAAATAAGTCTCTGACTCACTTGTATATTGTGGAGCTGTTCGTTGTCTTCGAATTCGCATACATACATTTTTTGTAACACTTTGTCAGCAAAAGCAGCACCTATCACCTAAACAAGAAGTAACTACCCTAGCCTTTTTTATTTCATACACGTACACGTGCTCCTTGTTTGTGTGCAATCTTAACGGCCAACATGACATTAGCATCTGACATGGGCGTGTTGTGTGTAAAGATAATATCCTGAATGTCCGCAATGTTACCAGGTGACGCTTTGAAGCTGAGTAAGCGCACGTGATTAACATTCATATTACCTTTATAATTTAAACCCCACTTGTTATGATTAAGGGCGTATATCTCAAGCCTGAAGAGCCTGTCAAAGATGAGAAGCTTGGCTATTGTTGCAAACTGTGATCCTTCACTAGGAAAAAAAACCGTTAGAACAAATAAATGATTTGCTCTGTACGGTACCTAATAGTGATATATTTCATCTCATCTCTATTTTGAAACTCCCTAGTACAGTTAGCGCGTTTAAATACTTTTTGGCGCAACTTGAGGATTGAAGTCGTTTTAAAGAATGACTGAGCGATGTACTCAGCGTCTTCACCATGAACACAGTAGTAACCCTACGTTTAACAGTTTTTAAACAAAGTGCCAAAATCCAGGAAAAACTGTTTTAAATGCTATTCGTTGTTGTACCGATCTACTAAAGAATCTTATGAGGTTTTGGGGCTTCTATACGTGAAATAAAGTGAGAACACTACTACAGCTGTAATAACGCACCATTGGCAGTCTGTTAA
Source organism: Trichosphaerium sp. ATCC 40318 (assembly GCA_038496445.1). Taxonomy (NCBI): domain Eukaryota; phylum Discosea; class Flabellinia; family Trichosidae; genus Trichosphaerium; species Trichosphaerium sp. ATCC 40318. Next base: position 71,650 of record JALMLS010000354.1, read on the forward strand.
AGAATTTAACGAATCTGGAGTCCTGTGCTATCTCTGTGGCCGCGTTACAATTGGAAGAAACTTTAGACATACCTGTTTTCATCTTTTTAACCTGTACTTCGTCATCCTCTGTAGTTTCTAGCTTTCTCTTGCGCCAGTTATGCATTATGGCTGTTTTATCAAAGTGTCAACAAAACTTTTATTCTGGGTAAACCAGTGATTGTATGTATACGTTGGAGGGATGTATTTAGTATTAAATTACACGTGAGAATAGAGTGCTAAAGAAATAAACGACGTCGCTTAACGAAAATTCAGCAAAAACACAAATAGAAATGGATTGATGGAAAAGGACGCTTCAGAGCAGTCTCGCCTCATTCATGAGCCTAAGAGCCCAATTGATACAACATACAACACTCTTGAAGTCGATGATTCAATTACAACGCATCCAACGTTAGAAACAAGCCAAGACGTCAGCGTGTTTTTTGATGGCTCCGTGCCTAATATTGGCAAGTTTTTGGACAATGTAAGCTATTTTCTTTGGGGAATTGCTGATTGGCGCCAAAGGTGTATAGATATTACTACAACAAAGGATTCTGGGTTTGCATATGCAGGAGAATACTAAACCTCGCGTACGTTAGCTATATGCATTTATTTATTAGACGCGCCGTACACTAATTTAACGTAGCGGAATGCTGTTTGTTATGGCGTTATTTTTGTTTCTAGTGGGATGGGTAGATTACAGCGTATTACTAAAAGACAGAGACAAGCCGATACCATTTCACGACGTTATCGTAAAACCTAAATCGTACGCAAAAAACCAAGGAGTTAGAACATTTCCCTTGAAAACCAAAAATTTGATTCGGTTTCACAGAAATTTATTGGTTTACACACTTTGGCACAAATGTCGCTCCCTAACAATTTTTTTTCCGGAAATAGTGCTGCTACGTATACCTTTGTAGTCCTGTTTTGTATAGTATTTATAGGGTTCTGGCTCCTTGAGTTGTGTAAGCTTCCATTTTACATTTTTCAAAAATGGACGATGAAAAAATTTTACAACGACGAACTGAAAATCACAGAGGTACATCACTCTTCCCTTCTTATAATGATCAGAAACACCGATTACAAAATAATTACATGTAATGGCATTCATTTGAACTAAAAAAGAACTTAAAGGAGGAACTCCAAAGCATGTACTTCCAGGACGTCTGTAAAAAACTTTTGAATTGTAAAAAGATCTACAATTCCATCGACAAGGAAGATCTCACTGAGCTTGGTAAGTGCACACGTGTTTATGTAATATACGTGATAAAGAAGATGGTAAGCTTACGCGGTGTATAGATATAATCCAGATAATTATGCGTAAAGACAATTACATGATTGCGTTGTTCAACAAGGACATTATCAACTTGAGGGTCCCTTTTACGCAAATTCGCTTCTTTACAAGCACGCTTGCATGGGCTCTAGATTACACTTTGTTTGCAGAACTGTTTAATGTCAACAAGCGGTGGATAAAGGACGACTTTAACAAAGAAGGCTTCAAGTGCGATAATGATGACTTGCAGTGTTTTACATGATGTATCTGACATGATTATTTTAGAGATCGTCTAACAGCAAGAATCAAGAAACGATTCTATGTTTTTGGGCTTGGATGGTTTATCTTACTACCCTTCTTGATGACGTACTTGATCATATACTCCTTCTTTAGATACGCAGAGGTGAGAAAGTCACAAAGTGAGTTATAAACTAAACTGTTTTTGCTCAGGATATAAGGCACCGTCCTTCCACGTTTTCTCTTAGAGATTGGTCTGTCCTCGCAAGGTGGAAGTTCAGAGATTGGAATGAGCTACCTCATCACTTTGATGCTAGGCTCAATAGATCTTATGAGCACGCTCAAAAGTACTCCCAACAGTTCCGCAATACACTTGGTACAACAAAACCTGGTTTTCGCTTGTGCTAACTTTGTGACAAGGCACAACATTTGCGAATTTTGCGTCCCTGGTTCTTGGATCTCTAGTAGCTGTAGTCATCCTCCTATCTGTAGTTGGTGGACAACAAGTGCTCATTGGTACTGAGATATCCGGTAAAAGCCTGTTGTGGTGGGCCGGTATAATCAGTACAGCTCTAGTAGTTGTAAAGGGAGCCCTCCCTAAGGCACATCCAATAAATGAACCGAACAAAGTGATGCAAGACCTTCAAGCTATCATTCATTACTTTCCGCTTGCATGGGTACGTTTTAATCCTTTTGTTGCCTTTTATACTTTCCCTGTTTGCATTGACAAACCGTTGTACTTTATTCTAAAGCAAAGGCACTTTAGGTAGAAAAAGCACATACACCTGTAGTCAAGAATCAATTCTTTTCATTGTTTCAACACAAGTTCTTGACGCTCTTGCTTGAGTTCGTAACCTGGCTCATCATTCCAATTCTCTTCTTTTGCAGTCTACCTGCTTGTTCAGGTACCCCTTTTGCAATCAAATACACCAAGTATTTGAATTAAAACTCATAGTTGGTTATAGAGCGTGTGGTAGACTTTATTGGCAAATTTTCGAGTTGGGATGACCCACTAGGACCTGTATGTACCTTTGCTGGTTTCTCTGATAAGACGCTACAAGATCACGGCAGCAAGAAGGTATTATTTTCCTGGTCTTTATATTTACTAACTTTGTGAAAACAGCTGGGCGTTGTGGCTGGTACAAACATGGCTGGGAACCTATCAAATAATGGCAAGCTCGAAGCATCTGTGCTTAACTTCAAGTCACTATATCCATCTTGTCCAATGAGCAAACAAAGTGACGACTTTTATCATAAAATGGAAGGGTCAATGGTGCGTACATTTGAAAGTGTTTATTTTTGTATTGACCACTTGTGCCTAGTTTGGAAGTACCCAACGCAATACTAATATTGCCCCACCTCCTCAGGGATTACCATTGCGTGTTTCCTCTGACAGCATGGATTTATTGAGTCATACTATCTTTGAACGACAGGAGGCTACAATACATCCACACAGCAAAAAAGTGTAATTATTGACAATACAAAACGAAAATAAAATATTTTTATTTTTATTCCTTTTTGAACTCGGTTGTTTGGTCACCCATATGTTGGTTACCATCAACTGTCTCTCCTTGGTTCGGTTCTGCATGAGAAGCGTTGGTATTCATCGCATTGTATGCGTGCGTAAAGTGATTATTGGATACGCTAGTCAATTGACTGTTCAACGTCTTTACTTGTTCGACATCGTTCTTTGAAACGGCCAGTCTAATCAATCTGTCAGCGCGTGAAACGAAACAAAAGGTACCTGAGGTCTGCTACAAGATTGGACAGCTCGGATTTTTGTTCAGCGGAAAGGTGATCTTTGTAAGTTTCTAACGATTTTTCAGTTTCGAAACAAAGTGACTCAGCTTTGTTCACTTCTTCTACTGTTTGCTGCGTGCATGTCAGTTTAAAGTAAATAATGATCAATACCTTTCTCTGAGCATCTTCATCTTTGTATTTTTCAGCATCCTTGAGCCTGGCTGCAATCTCTTCTTTAGATAAGCCACCGTTCGCTTCAATTTGGACTAAACACGTGGTTAGCACGTGTTTTTTTCAAATATCCATGCGCACTCTTTTGCTCCTTCCCAGTCGCCTGGTCCTTTGCTGAAACTTTAACAATATTGTTTTGATCTTAATAGAAATGAGTTGATCAACTGGTGCATATAAAACTGTACCAATGTCGAAAACTACTTCTATTTGAGGAACGCCTTTTGGTGCAGGAGGGATACCAACAAGGTTAAATCGCCCCAAAAGATTATTATCGGCTGCCATATACCTCTCCCCTTGCAGAACCTTAATTTCAACCTCAGTCTGATTAGCCACTGCAGTTGAAAACACCTAATCAAAAAACTTAGCCACTAAAACCAAACAAACTACGAATATACCTGACGATTTGATGTAGGCACGTGCGTATTCGCTTCAATGAGCTTTGTCATTACACCGCCGTAAGTTTCAATACCAAGTGACATTGGCGCAACATCTACAACTACCATGCCTGCAACGTTACCTGCCATGATACCGCCTTGTATGGCGGCACCCATCGCTACAGCTTCATCTGGATTGACACCCTTGTACGGCTCTTTACCAAAGAACTTCTTTACTTCAGATCTGACCTTGGGCATGCGCGTCATACCACCAACGAGAATGACCTCATCGATATCATTCGTCGTTAACTTTGCATCCTTTAAACATTGTTCGACAGGCTTGAATGTTCTTGCTATCAGGTCTGGTACTAGATTTTCTAATTGTGCACGTGTAACCGTGTGGGTGAAGTGGATTGGTTGGCCGTTTACTTGAGATAGGAATGGTAAATTTATTTCGGTCTACGTACAAACATCAATTCAAACAACATTCCGTAGATTAAACAAAAGAGCGTACAGATAGCTTGCTAGAAAGTTCTTGTTTCACTTTTTCAGCTGACTCTCTTAACCGCTGAAGAGCCATTTTATCACCTTTTAAATCAGCGCCATGCTATTAACGTAGCGTCAGTAACAAAATCAAAGGCGGACATCAAGTAACCTGTGTTTTGAAGGTATCCACAAAGTGTTTCAATATTGCGGCATCAAAGTCCTCGCCACCCAAGCTAGTATCTCCATTTGTGGCCTTGACTTCAAACAAGCCATCTGACACTTCAAGAACGGAGATATCAAAAGTACCACCTCCTAAATCGAAAACAGCTATTGTCTTATTTTCTTGTTCCTTGACGCCAAAAGCAAGAGCTGTAAAAAGAAAAAAACTGTAAGTAACAATTCAGCTGAGTTTGAAGATTAGCGTTACCAGCGGCAGTAGGTTCGTTCACAACACGTTTAACTTTGAGTCCAGCTATCGTGCCGGCATCAATGGTGGCTTGTCTTTGCATCAAGTTAAAATAAGCAGGTACAGTAACTACTGCTTCAGTTACTGGATGTCCCAAGTGCTGCTCTAAACTCAAGGTCAGTTTGCGGTTTGCTAAACATCAACAAAGGGGCGGGGCTACCTGCAGTAGTTTTCATCGCTGCTAAAATCTTGGCACCGATTTCAGAAGGTGAATACGTCTTTCCAGTGGTATCTTGCACCCAAGCATCTCCATTCTTGGCCCTACAAAGATAAAAAGAGATTAGGATTGAGATCGAAGCATGTGATTCTAGTGTGCACCTTACGATCTTGTACGGCACATGCGCTTGCTCCTTCGCAGTTAACGGATCATCATAACGTCTTCCTATTAGTCTCTTTATGGCATAGAAAGTGTTCTGATGGTTAGTAATGGCCTAAAGACTCGTGTTAAAACAAAACTTTACAAGTCATGAGTTTACCTGTCTTTTGGCAGAATTGCCAACAAGCACCTCACCAGTCTTATGGTTGATGCCTACATATGATGGGGTGGTGCGTTCGCCTTCTAAGTTTTCTATGATGCGTTGCTTTGATCCTTCAACAACTGATACACACGAGTTTGTGGTGCCGAGATCAATGCCAATGACAACACCACGTCCATCGTTTGAATATTTCCTCCAAGGTTTCAAAAATGCAGCGTTTGATTTTCGTTTATGTTTTACAATGCGGTTCTACTCTTTGTCAGAAACCGGCAATATGCTGTTTAACGTACTGAAGTAAAGCGCGTGAGACGATACATAGCTACTACTAGTTCTAACGTTAATAGAATGATGCTATTATTCGAAAAAGTATGAAATTTACCAGGTAATTCGCGAGATTTACTAAAATGGCATGTTGATCGCGTGCCATACTTGCCACTTTTTTAGATTGTTGTTTGGTCTTAGTTCTCTGAATTAGGGTAATGACTTCTTCACACTATTCCTTACTGCGTGCGCTTGGCAAATACGTGTCTAACTTGTTGTAATATACCCCTTTTGTTGCAGTCATAAGAAGTGAGTTTAAAGGCGCGTGGTACCTTTGAGTTGATCGTTTATATTTAGAGTTGAATCTGTGCCACTCCCATTCAAATTCAGGATAGAAGATGCCCAGCAGTTTTGGATAGTAAGGGAGTAACCCTGATCCACCAGATTTTGCAAGCTGCGTGTTTGTAATGTTGTACCTAAGGTGAAATTGTAATTAAATTAAAAGTGCTCACAAAACAGTTCATTACCATTGTGTAGGGTGAGTAATATTCATACGACTCTCCGTTGACAGAATAAAAGACAAGATATTGTCCGGTTCACACCAAAACCCTTTAGGAACAAGCCGAGACTGAGTGCTAGCGACCGTTAATAATGACATTGATGTCGTTTAAATATAGCATACTGAAACTTGACATTCTGCCAGGCAAACCTAGGATATAGGGACTGCAGTGTAGTTTTTAAAGACCATTTATGCCTAAAATTAAATGACCTACCAGAAACAGTAAAAATAGCTAGTTACCTGGACAAAATCGGAGCACCTCCTGCATCCATCACTTGGCGCACAGTGGCGTTCGGCCAGTCCTCTAGGCAGTTGATTCCTAGTGAGTGTGCTATATCTTCAAACTTTGCAAGTTGTATTTGTACGCTCTTAAACCTTCGCTTGTGTCTAGAACACGTGAGTCCTAAACACCTCTTGGTAACGTACTTAAACTTGCTCCATTGCCAGCCATTATAGTGAGGATATATGCAACGTAATGCCTCTGGCAGGGATCGTCCATATCTGTTTGTAGATCCTTAGTAGCCAGAACGAGCTTGGCTATTCTGAACAACGTACTTGTGAAGCAAACCACCTAGACCTACAGGCTCAACTTGTTCGACTGATATTGACACCCAATCATCAAGCGTTTTAATCTCAAGTTTCTTACCAGCTTCATTGAACCTTTGTAGCTGTTTTTCAAGCGTATTCCATATCACCGAATTGCTACAGATGCTCAGCTGTCATATTTTGTTTTTTGGTGCGTTTTACCTCACTCTCATAGAATCCCAGGTGTGTTGGGGGTATACCAGTGATAGTGTGCGCTGAAGGGATTGTTTATACAGGTTTCTGCAGTCAATAAGCGTTTATACCAGCAAAAACCTTACAATTTAGGCCTCTTGTTAGGCACAGACTGTTTTACTTGGTCGCATGTCTTCTCTATCCAATCATCAAACTGATAGACGCGTAGTTTAGCCGCAACTATTTCCATCACGTCCCTTCGGTACTTGTCGTTTGTCCATGTCGCATTTGGTACCTTTTCTGATGAAACAAGGCGAGAACCTTTTGACAGCCCAACTTTAGTTTTCAGGCGTATAAAATGAGTACTAGTACCTAGGCTGTTGTAACGGCTCATGACATTGGGTTGCTTTAAGCCATGGGTAAGTTGATTTAAGTTTCGCCAGTTTGTAAGTGTCAAACACGTTAAGCGAACGAAAAGTTGGCGAATTCTCTCTTCTTACATTCTAGTTAAATACACCAACTAACGCATCATGAAAAGAAAGCGCAGTGAAGCATCTACAGCCGCCAAAGCCAAAAAGCAAAAGAAAACAAAAGCTGTAAAGCCAGACACAGCTCTATTAAAGCAGATTGACGAACTACTAGCAAAATTGAACAAGAACAATACCAAAGTGTTGCAAGAGGCACAAGATTTGGCAACAGCGGATATTGAAACCCTCCGACGAACATGGGACGAAACGGGCGTACTGGTGCTAAAAGATGCTATGAGTGAAGGTAGCTTGAGAAGGGCCAAGGCAAATCTGTTCACTTGCATGTCTCTCATGACTTTTGATTGTAACGACGCCAACACAGTTAAGGAGTACAAAGAGGAATACGCCAAGATCAAAGAATCAATACCGGAGGAAGACAAGAAGATACTAGCATTTAACGCTTTTCGAAATTCCAAAAATGGATTTGGAAACGTAGCATTCAGCTACATTGGATTGCAATATACAGACCTTTCAGATACTCATAGGACAACTATAGAATCTATTGATGGAGAAGACGATGTGTACTTTGCTTATAATCCTGTTTATGCCAACGTCAACATCCGTCTACTATTGGACAATCCAGAAACAGCAAAATTCATCCTAAGACTTACTGACTTTGACAAAGACCTACGTCGCATGATATCATGGGACAGCGCAAAAGTGGCTAACTTTCCTAGACCTAAGCCTAAGGTAAATCAGTCCAGGAATATATGAAGTAGCTAACTAAAGATAATAGGACATGACAAAGCAAGCAGCAACGAAACGACACTTTGACATTTACAACACTGAAACATCAGCTGGTATACAGCGCACACAAGCCATCTTGGTTAACGAAGGAAGGGTCAAGTTAGGTTACGTACCTTTTACGAACAATGAAAACGTGAAGGCGTTAATCGAGCAGTACCTGGGGAAGAAAAAATTGTACGAAAGGCGAGGGTTTATAGGACTTCCAAACAATGCTGTTGGCGATGCACTGGGAGCTGTACTTGATAAATATTGGATGGCACCTCCTAAAAATGCACTGGTAGTATGGAAGTCGTCTGTGTTTCACTACGAAGGTACCACAAAGCCTGTACCTGACAAATGCGGACTCTTCGGATTGCAAAGCGCAAAAGAGATTGCTTCGAATCAAATGTTATACCGCTTTGTCATTGGCACGCACAAGCCCAAACAGATATCAGACAAGGGTCATATTAAAGCGGCGAAAATGGCGAAATCAGGCTTCATACCTGACTATTACTTTAGCCACAACAAGGGAACATGCGTTTGGCCAAACATCGTCAACTCGAAAACAACCCAGTGGAAAAAAACAAGAAATTTTCTGCCAAGCGAGAAACAAAAATTTGCAACTGCTGTAACGGACTATGCTAAGTATGAATCTCTTACTAAACTAGAGCGCCACCTTCTCGGTGACTTTCAAACAAATAACATTGATGAGTTGTAATCCTCATCTTTGTGAATAAAAAAATTAGATTGTTATTTGATCTTGTACAATTTGGTCATGTTTTTGCCACCTTGTTAAATATAGCGTGTTTCATAACAGCTGCGCCTATTGAAGGAAACGTATATGTAACACCTCTCATCAAGGTTGCAGCAATGCCTGGGCTGAGGCGTGCATCGTTCTACTCAAGTTAGCTGGCTTAAAAAGTACAGATTGGTGACATACATTTTGCTCTGCAACGAATATTTTAGAAGCCAACTCAACGGGTGTCATGCGTTTAGCTTCTCGGGAATTATCTGGACTACAATCGCGAGCTTGTTGAGTTCGTGTCGGTCCAGGATAGACGGTTAAGGTGTTCCATCCAGCAACACGAAGATTTCTACAATTAAAAACGGTCATATCTCAAAAAAACAAAACAAGATCTGTACCTGGATAATGCAGCTACAGCACATTTTGTAGCAGCGTAAACAGATGCCCCAGGATATGTCACAAATCTAGCGAGTGATGAAATATAGATGTGCTTAGCGTTAATAGTAAGTAAGTTTCTTGAAGCCAATAAAGTCGACAATACTGTTGGTGCTATTAAGTTAACACGTATTGTGAGCAAATGTCGGGAAATGTCAATGTCTTCAAAAGATCCAACAAAGTTGACTCCTTTAACAAGAATGGATTAGAGAAACTCTATTATTTCAGAAAACAAGTACCAGCATTGTGTACAAAAACATCAACAGGATCAGTGGCCCCAAGTGTTTCAATGATACTTTCAAGATCTTTTTGCAACGACAGATCAGCTGTAATGCGTTTTATGCTATCGTCGGCTTCTGATCCTTCCCAATTTATATCAATGCCTGTAACCACATACCCTTCTTCCTATTAAACATTAACATTCCAGTGGTAGTCCACAACCAGTCTTACCAAGTATCTGTTAGCTATTGCAGCACCAATACCTTTTGCAGCGCCTAAACATATTAATCCACGTGTTCCCACATACCCCAGGGCATTACCTGTAACGACGCAGTGTTTGACATCTGACACAGGAGGAGGATTATCATTTTGCGTTGCCAGTAGAGCTCCGGCTGTAGATTTTTTGTGCTTGTAAGCGAGCAACCCTTCTAAAGAGTAATTGTGAATAATAAAGCCGTTTGTGAATATGATAACGCACCTAACCAATTACTTGCAGAAAATGTGACGCCGACAAGTAGCTTGTTTGTAATGCCCATGGTTAAAGTTTGTTTTGTTGTTCTTTCAGCAATATACTTTATTTTATTGGCAACTTTATCGGCGCTTGCAAAGTTTTTTGTTTGTTCGGCTGTCATCCCTACCTTGGCATGCATAGTCGTCTATGAACTATGAAAAACCACAAAAAGGTATTTTTGAGGGTACCTTGGTAGCTGGTGGTCTAATTAGCTGCACCAATACAGGTTGACCTTGCAGCTCTATTGCTAGGTTCTTTGCAAAGCCTTCAATACCAACTTTCGTGAGACTTGAAAGCAATAAGCTGACTATATGTTACATATCCATACCTGTACACGTTGTACATTGGAGATGGTACCCAAGCAGCAACAGAAGAGAAGAACACAATGCGACCATGAATATTCTCGTGAACCGTGCTCCCACTATCACTTTGAATCCGCAAATAAGGGAGAAGAGCTGAAAACGAAACGTTATTTCTTTCTTCAAATTGTTCACGTGACACGTGCCCAGAGTGATTGCAACAGGAGCAACAAAATTTGTGTTTATCATAGCTATGATGGAATCAGCCGATTGATCAGATTGGTGCCCGATCCAAGCTGTTGCTGCATTATGAAAGAGTACGTTGACGGCCTTGGAAATGATTTAGCGAGACTTCAAAACATTCATTGATCAACTTGATCACATGGAGGCACTTGCGCTTATTTTCTGTTCTTCAAGAAACGCTACAATCGTCTGTGCGCAAGTGGGTGACGCCAGATCGACTTGGCAATACGTTTCAGGCGTAAATATAGTTTGAAGGTCAGCGTCTTCACCAATAACATCAAGGAGCTCTCGACGGCCCTAAAACAGTAAATATGCAATACTTGCGCTATTTTGCGCACGATTAACACCAGGGGTGCGGTGCCGTTGTACAACCGTGCTAATGACAGTCCAATACCGCTCGTAGCGCCAGTTATAACTACTGCCATGATTACACGAGAATACAGTGAATAATAAACGAAGATTACCCGTGTTGACAGAATTTTTACACCAGACTGCAGTTGTGGACGCTTCCAGTACAAGAGCGATCACCAATAGGTAAGCCAAGGAAGTAGACAAACCGACATATAAACTCTGAGAGAACCTAAACATTTTGAACAGTTGTAAGTCATTTAACAACCGCGCCTCTCTTACTGTACATTGTGTTACCTTGTTTTGCGCTTGTTTTGACGTTACATCAGTATTTCTGGTACAGCAAACTTCTACGACAATTGAGAGCTACTGGTAGCATTAAAACTGCGGAATGTAGTACTACAGCGCCAAATGTAATTAAATGGATGTACGCGTGGTGTAGTTAAGTCAACAACCATCATTTCGCGCCAAGCAACAAACCACAAGTTACGTCAAATACACCACTTCATGACAGAATGGGTACGCTTTCGGTTTTTTTGAAAAAAAAATAGTCGTTGGTTTTGGTTTTTGATTAAACCACCTTACAAACGTATAAAAACGCTTCCACACTATTTCTAAGCTACTTTCCCTATAGAAATGAGTGTAGCGCAAAACATATCACCCCACAATGCGTTCAATACAACAACCGCACCCGCAGTAGGCGAAAAACGCAAACTAACTGATGAAAGTAATCAAAAACTTACAAACGCCAACCAGCCACTAGTCAACAACGCAGACCCTGAAAATACGGATTCCAAAAAGCGAAAACTACAGGCTAGCTACTCTGCGGTATCTCCTATTGCCTCCAAAAAACAAAAAACAATGACTCCATTATTGGCAAACCAAGCGATGCCCAATATCCTTGCCACAAGATCTGTCAATATACCAGGAGCCGTCTTCTCCACGTGCAACCAAACAACAATCCAATCCGTACAGCCTATGATGCAATCGCCGGTACAGCCATCCTCGATGCCACCAGCGCAGTACATGCCTGTCATGGCAGCTCCACAACAACAAGCATATGTACAAATTCCAACAGGTAAACCCTTTCTTTGACTCAAATACGACGTACTTACAGTGTAATGTAGGATATGTACCGGTAGCAGTACCTGTTGCTCAGCCAATAACACACTCTATGTCTCCACCACCCAAGAAACGACGGCGGTTAACGCCTCAAGAAAAGGTGCGTTCTTCACTAAGGTTACTTTTAAAGAAAATCTTATCGAGTATCACAACGCATTTACCATCCCACAGGCAGCACGAGATGCTGAGAAGCTGAGAAAACAAGCTGAGAAGGAGCAAAAAAGGATAGAGCGAGAAGCCAAGAAAGCCAAGGAACTTGCTGAAAAGGAAGCCAGGGTAAGGACACACTCGAACACAGCATGTTAGCAAAATCTCATAGAAATATTTTTGTAGAGGCTAGAACGTTTAGAAAAGCAACGATTGAAAGAAGCAGAAAAAGCACGCAAACAAGAGGAGCGTGAAAAATTACGAAAGGATAGAGAAGAAAAAAAGAAGCGTTTAGGTAACCCTTTCACCCACTCCTTTAAATTTTATATCTCTGCTCTCGCACTCACAACATCCACCATTCAGAGTTAGAAAAACAAGCTAGAAAAGAGGAGAAGGAGGCCGCAAGGCAGAAACGAGAAAAAGAGAAGCAGGAGAAGGAGGCGGCTCGAAAGAAGAAGGAAGAAGAAAGACAAAAACAAATCCAAGAAAAGATGCTAAAAGAACAACAGGAGAAGCAGTACGTAGAAATTGCTTATGTTTGCCGAAGACCAAAATAAAATTAATGAACGTACTTTATAGGCAGCAAGCAAAAAAACAAAAGAAACAAGCCGCGTTCTTGATGAACTTTGTGAAGAAAGCAGCCAAACCACAACAACAAAGTACGTCGCCATTCGATGGATACTTGCCTTTGTAGTTGACACGTGTGATTGGTAGGCAATACAAACGACAAGAGATATCACGAAGAGTATGCATCTGTAGGAAAGTTTGGCCGATGGTGTCCGCCTTCAGGTGCCGTGATGAATGGTTGCGTGTTGAAAACGAATGCCAAACCTACAGTTTCAGACGACAAATTTTTACAAATGCTGGCAACTTGTACGTCTACTTTTTTTGATAACGCAATTCCACTATTATAAAAAACAACACCATGTTTACATGCACCTGCACAGCAAGTCAAGCACCTACACCACCACAAAAGATGTTCGGATCTGGGTCTAAGAGGCAGTTTGCTAATATTCGAGAAGATCGCATAAAACGAAGAAGACAAAAGTTCTCAGGCATCGTCGATGTTGATAATGGGGTACCCTTAAACACTATCACATATAATTATTTTATTTTCTGTTAACTGACCAAAACCGCAATAGGGTGAAGCATCAGAAAAGGTGCGCAAGCTGATATTGGCTGGAAGGATGAAGCTGATCCAATTTGATAAAACGAATCCAATCACATGTCGAAGACCACCTTACTTTGGCACATATTCCAAGACATCCAATGTCATTACAGCACGTCGCCCATTTTCTAAAGACAAGGAATTGCTGGATTACGAAGCGGACAGTGAGGAGGAGTGGCCATCTGAGGAAGAAGAGGGAGAAGACTTGATGGACAGTGACGATGAGAAAATCGAAGAAGAGGTTTACGACTACACTGGTGAATTTTTAGTGCCTGATGGATACCTTTCTGGCGAAGAAGGAGACGGTGAGAATGACTTCTTGGACCGCAAGCAACTGTTAAAAAAAGTACGATTGCATCAGAACCATTTTTTTTTGGTTTGCACTAAAATACTTAATTTGTATTTTTGGGTTGTTTATTAAACACCTTTGGTGCAAACGTTATTTACTCACCTGCTTCTTTAGCAAAAAACAAGCGAAGCAGTTGCCAAGCCAATAATAATTGGTGTAACTTTCGACATGTCAAAATTATCAGGTACGTTGTTTATGGGAGTGTCAAGAGAGAGGTCTTAGATTCATTTCTAACATTGTGTAGAATCATCATCTGAACAATACAACCTCTTGACAACGCACACCTACGAACCACTGATGGATGTGCCTATAATCGTAATCACCAAAGCAGTAACCAAGACGCCAGCGAGCACACCAAAGAAACCAAAAACTTTTCCACCAGATGTCGTTAAAGCACTAGCAAAGGTGAGCCCCTATTAAGTCCACATCATGTCAATCAACATTTTGGCTTGAACCCACTGTATGTTGACGATACATTGTAGTTGATACAAGGATCATCAGCGAGCCGCACAGAGCTAGCTACAGTATTTCACAAGACGCACTCGACGATTGCGATCAACTCTATTAAAAACAAAATCTCGAAGTTAGCCACTAAAAAACGACAACCTAATTGGCCTAAAGCGGCATGGACACTCAATGAAGACATACAAGCGCAATTTGTTCGTAGTCAATTGTTAAACCCAAATTCGTTTAACCTAGTCGCTAGAACATCGAGGACGTAATGGTAGTCACCCCAACCTTGACCGCACAACCTCCTACACCAATGGTATCGCCAATGCTCATGATGACCCATATAGCGCCGCCCGTAGCCGTGGCACCAATGGCTGTGACACCAATGGTTGTTACCCCAACTATAACGTCCAGCCAACCAAGTGCCTCCTCGCCTGCTCTTCAGACTTCACCAAGCAAGGATATCACAGTACGTTCTCAGAACCCCTTTTTGGCCCATTTCAGTCACTTATAGCTGTATTCTAGTCCTATTTTCAGCCTGGTGGCAGTGCCACTGTGACACCAATGGATATCGATGCTTCAATCCCTCAATCCCGGACTCCGTCTCAGTGAGTATTGTAAACAGGAACTGTACATAAAATGGCATGTATTTTTAATGAAAGGGTCAATAATGTTCCTGTAAGTGTTTGTTTTAAGTCTAGACAAATCGACATTAAGCTCCCTATAAGCGAGCCATCACAAGCGCATCACATACATTTAGTATGATTACGCGAGCGTGGGTGGCCTCAGTTGGTGTAAGGCCAGAAAGGCGAAAAATGGTCGCTTCCAAAGCGATCAAAGCTAATTGTTCGCGTACACACCACCTACGCGTGTGCAAAGGTAACACAAGTATGTACGCCCAATTTCGTTAACAAGTCACATTACATTTAACCAAACGCACTCAGCATCAACCGATTTACGATGGTATCGCACAACTACGCTAAATTACGAGGAAGAAGATATGTTCAAGGCATTTGATGAAGCCCAGGCTAAAAGCATGGTAAAAAAGCCCAGGAGCGATGGCGGCGAATGGCGGTTGAAAGAGCTAAAAACCGCGACATTTGGCAGTGAATTTGAGACGACCTTCAACAAAAAGGAGGAACTACCTCCAATTCCCAAGACCAAAGCGCCAGCCGAACCTAGCGCTGAACCAAAAAAGCGTAGAAGGAAGACATACGCAGAAATAGTGGCAGAGGAAGACGAGCGTCTGCGTATAGCTCATGAATCACCTGACAAACCCGAGCTCGACGAAGACTTGCGCGCACAGTATGACATGATACAGCAAGAGTATAGAGACAGCCTAAAGCCAAAGCCAAAATCCAAGAAGCCAGGTGATGCCTTAAAACGGCCTGAAATAACACCTCGCCACGAAATACAAGAAGAAGAGTTGATATGATTTTTTGCGCCTTCATAAATATATTGACATTGAGGTTTTTTTTTTTTCTCTTTTTTGGTATTTTTGTTGTATTACTATTGTGTGTAGCCACGGTGGGATATCAACGCCACAAGCCACCGTTTTGAAAAAAAAATAAATAAAGTGCTCGAAAGCCTTTACTGTGTAATGTTAGTTTACTGCTTGTTGGCCAAAAAATCGATTGCTCGTTTGCGCAAGGCTTTCACCCGGCGTACAACACTGCTCAATTCAGCAACCTCCTCGTCACTCAAGCCTGCAAGGCGTTCAATCGAACCAACGCCAGCTCCAAGTAGTTTATCTCGCGTCTTTTCGCCAACGCCGTACAGCTGGTCAAGCTTTGACGCGTGTCAGTAACAATTTCACATTGAATAAAAAAAATTAAAAATTTTTAAAAAACACGTTTGGCGTACAGCTACTTCGTTGGAGGCCTCCTCGGTATTATCCTCTAAGTATTCAACCTCTACTTCTTCTGTTTCGTTTTGAGGTTCTACATTTTGATGTTGAGTTTGAGTGAGTTCAGTGTCTTGACCTTCTAAATCGACTTCTGGTGCCATCTCATGTTGTTCTGGTGCCTCTTCCTCATGCTCTACTAGCTCCTCTTCGACTTCAAGTGTTGGAGGTTGTTGTGTTGCACGCGTGTTAGCATGTTGTGTGTTGTCAAAATCGAGCTCAATATCCATATCTTTGGGTGGTACGGCTGCAGGTTGATCCTCATCATCAAGATCCTCTTCTTCAAATTGCATATCTTGCACTTCATTCTGATGGCCTTGTGGCTCTGTATCATCCACCGGCTGTACCTGGTCCCTTGTTACAGCATCTAGGTCAAATTGCAAGCCAGGGGCATCGTCCAGCTCAAATTCAGCGTCAACTTCATTTTGTTGAGCGTCAGCATCAGCCGTGACATCATTCACTTGTTCATCTTCAACTATGATTTCAGATTGTTGTTTTTCGTTTGCCTTTACTTCTACTACGTTATCAATTGCATCAAAATCCTCATCGAAATCGTCGAAACCACGCGCGTCAGGTATAACATTATCTGACACGCCGCCTTCTTCCTGTTGTACTTGTACTTGTTGTTGTTCTTGTTCTACTTCTTCTTCAAGTTGAGGTATTGGTGCTTCTTTCTCTTCCACAGCTTGTTCTTCAACGACACTCGATTCTACAGCCGCTGCCTCTTGTGGTGCTTCTTCTGCTGCGAGCACTGATCCTCCTCCAATTCAGGTATTTGATGTTCTAGCTCTTCTGTTGCGTGTACTGCCTCTACTGCTTCTTCTAATGGTTCTTCTCTTCCACAACTTCTTTTGAAACAGGTTCCTCCACGACAGGTTCTACCTCGGTAGGTATAACATCATCAAGGGGTGCTTGTTCTGTTGCACCATGGAAGTGTCCCTGCTCTTCTTCTTCTGCTACCACATTTTCTTGAGCTGGCTCAACTGAGTTCTCTACAGGCTGCTCACCGGCAACAGTATCCAACGTATCTGTTGGTGGATTCTCGTCCGTTATGTGTTGAGTTTGCGTGTTTTCTTGTTGTACTGATTTCACATCAATTTGCTCCTCATCCTACACGCATTATACTCTGTCGAGGTGAAGTAAACCGTTATTCTTAACAGTGTCGGGTTCGTTCATGTCACACACCTTGTTTTTGCTCAAATTGTGGCTGTCACCAACGCGGTCCATTGCTGTTGTATGTACCATGTTTGCGGGACCCTTAGCCTGCTTTAAATCCGCTTCAAAATGTGACGGTTGTGTTTCGACCACTACGCTATCAGATTGTGTATCTATTGGCGCATTCTTCACAGCTACACGAATAATAAGATTTGACAATAAGTTAGAGCTGTACACCACTAAAAACGCGTACGTGGAGCTGTGGGCCTATTTTGGCCAACGCCCATGGCGACTAATCGGTCTGTAGCCACTGTAGCAGAACCATAATTGCTACGTGGGTATATCTTTGTAAAGACCGCGTCGCTTATTTTCGAGATGAACCGAAACGCATTCATGGGGTCTAAAACGCGAAACACAAGCAGCTTGCTTAAAACTGGTAAAGATACTTAACATCAACAAAAATCAAAAGCTACACAAGCGTAGTGGTAGGAATAACCACTTGACAATAAAAAAACAGACAGCTTTTGGGATTACAGATTATTTGGGTATGGCTTGGAATTCTTCAGCAACGACAAACGAAGAACTCGTAAGGAATCTGTGGAGTACGTAAACGGAATGCGCGCTACAGTGCCGTTAACACCCATGGCGTTAATTAGAAAATAAAATTATTCGTGACAAACGGGTTTACAACGCTATGCTTGCAGTGGACAGAGCGCACTACTGTAGGACTTCTCCGTACAGCGACAGCCCTCAAGGGATAGGTGTGGCCGTTGTCCAGCGTCAAAGGTGCGCTAACCACAATAGGCTATAGAGCCACAATATCAGCGCCACACATGGTATGCATCTATACAGTTATGCAACTTTTTTTATTACTTTTATTGTGCTAACCACGTGATGAAGCACGGGTACTGTCTACAACTATTGTGCAGCATGATACTGCGCCCAAATGCTAAAGTACTGGACGTTGGTTCCGGTAGCTGTTACCTGGTGGCGTGCATGGGCAGGCTACAGCAGCAGAATCAAATAACAGTACATAGCCAAAAAGTTGAAGTTGAAGTTTTGCCTGACTGAACTAGGGCACTGTTGTAGGTATAGATCACATTGAAGAACTGGTTGCATTGGGCACCTCCAATCTTAAAGCGGACGCAGAAGATTTATTGGCAAGTGGTGCTATACAAAACAAAGGTACGTACCTGTTAGTGGCTCTGTTTTAGAGACAGCTAAAAAAGTTGTAGTGGGTGACGGTTTTTTCGGCTTAGCAGCGGAAGGGCCTTTTGATTGCATTCACGTTGGCGCAGCTGCACCTAGTACGCTGACAATTGTTTTCTTACTTTACTTACTGCTTAATGGCGGTTACTGACTTGCGACTGTAGGCATCCCGGACGCACTGATCGCTCAATTAAAAGTGGGCGGTCGTATGGTTATACCAGTTGGCCCAGACGGTAAAAACCAAGAGCTAACCCAGGTGGACAAGATGCCAGATGGTACAATAAAAACCAAGACGTTAATGGGTGTAAGGTATGTTCCTCTAGTAGAACACAGGCGATCACGTGCTACGTAATGATTTATACGACCAAGCTTGTTTCAAACACAATAAAGTAGAAGAGCTTGTACGCACTGAGAATAGCCACCCGCCATACATCTGTCCACATCGGTTTTGTAAAAAATTTATTGAATACAATCGATTGTTTTTTTTCTGTTTACTGGCCATTGTCTTATAAACGTAAAAGCGGAGAATACCAACGTCCACTTACTCTGAAGGGCCTTCAATACCCTTTTCCTTCATGAATTTGGCGACCTCAGCGTTTTTTTCCATGTTGGCGAGGATGTCGTAACCTCCAACAAATTCTCCCTTGACGTAAAGTTGTGGGATGGTAGGCCATTCGCTACAAGGCATCAGGACCAAGAAAAATGTGAAAGGGCGTACGAGAACTCCTTTATGCCTTGTCGAATTTGCATGTCGTCTAACACGTTGTAGCTCGCATAATTGCTAATACCTACGCGGCGTAAGCGATTAGAGCGCGTTTTCGAAGTTATTGTACCGTTCTTTTGTAATATTTGGACAACGCCTTGAGAAAAGCCGCATTGAGGTGCATTTGGTGTTCCTTTCATATACAATACGACATCATTGTCATTAACTTGTTTTTTGATGCGCTCTTGGACCTGTAGTGTCTGGCACCACCTTCTTTGGCTCTGTGGCTTTACAGAGGCGTAGGATCTTTGAATACGGGTTGAGAAGCGCAACATCTGGTGTGGTAGAAACTGTGAAAATCAAATATTTGATTTAGGCACAGAACTTAAGTCACTCAAAAACACCACATCACAGAGCTTCTAGCGAGCACGTACGGCCAATGCATGGCTACGGTAAAAAAAGGCAAGGAAGCACAGCTACAACAACAAGACAGTTTTCTATATTTACACACATGCACACGAAAGCGTCGTGTAACGCATGGCAGCACCTGCTACGTATCCTCATCTTCAGTATCTGAGCTAACTGATCGCTTGCACAGTGGGCACATGTCGCGTATGGCAAGCCATTGTGCTATGCAGTCTTTGTGATAAACGTGGTTGCATGGAAGTTGACATATTTGACACTCTTTCTCAAAGTCCACTTGACACACTGTACATTTGGCGTCATGTATTGTTGGATCAAAAACAAGGCAGGGTAATGAATCAATGGTCTGTTGCGTGGCGCCTGGCTTGCGTTGATCCTTTCTCAAAAATAGCCAGTGTCCTAAACGTACACCACACTTAGTAAATAACCGGGTATACAGGGTTGCGTGTATGCACGTGCCATCAAGTTGCATAACCCTGGTGTGATTCTGTGCTACAAAGGTTGTCCAGGCTTCTTGAGTCATTTCAAAATCATCAGCGGTGCGGAAAAATAGAATTTCGCCGCAACCTTGCCTGTGCATTTGCGTTTAGGACTCTAGGAGCTTAAATAATTAAAAGAAAAAAGGCCGCACCACCTAAAGGAGAACTCTTGATTGTCTTGAGGGTCGAAATCAATTACGCCTTATTATGCGTTATGGGCGTGCAAATGTTAGTGTGGTGTACCTGGAATCCTAAAGACATTAATGTAAGTTGTCTGGAATAGCAAAAAACCTAAAATTGAACTTATTGTCATTTATAGCTTACCAGCACGGATCAGTGAACTGTGTGCCAGCAACGCGTCCTCTACTAACGTTTGTGTCTAATTCTACTTCAAAAGTAACTTTCCCTATTGGCCGTTGTGAGCACGTTTTGGTGCGTCTACTAACCCGCTGGTACATTTACATCGCCTGTAATCTTTGTCGCAACTAGTTTATTGTTTTCAAGTGTCAGAGCTATCAATTCAGGTCCATGTCCACCTATTATTGGTTAATGACGCGCTGTGGTACAGTCCCGATACCGTAACAACCAATATACCGTCCTTGTAGCACTTCGATACCGCTGAGGTCGCTAGCCTCTTGTTCATTGCTGTTTCCCATAGAATGGATAAATGTACGCGACTGACGCCTCTTTTTGAAGAATTTGAAGCAACTTAAAAGACCAGTACGGCCACTTAAAACCGAATTGAGGATATTCCGTATTTCCATTTTTGCTTCAAAATATATTTTTTTCTTACAGTGGGGTAGACGCAATAAAAATTTGTGGTTGAGTGTCAAAATGAGACAACCTCAAAAGACAACACGTGTTGTTTCGCCTACAGCCAAAATCGCATCGAAAAGGGCGACGGGCTATCAGTATTTCTCAGCCATAATGAGCACAACCAATGCTGTCCATCCTGCAAATGGGTGCTGACCACTACAAAAAAATATGTGAGTAAGGACCACGTGAAAATTGTAAAAGGATTTTGGTTTGCAACATTTTCACAATGTGGCAAATGAGAAAATAGCTCAAAATGTTGAGCAAAATGAAACGTACAGACCCTCGCCTGTAGTTGGCGAGTAGTGCTCGAATATGTCGTTTTGCTTTTTGTAGACCTTGACTAGGTTCGATACAATATTGCGGCGCAGCGTTGTGTACACTATTTGCGCACGTGCTGCATATGGGCCATCATGCATGTAGTATCTGAACAACGCCCTAATCACGTTAAGTAAGTATAATGCAAATGATAATGTGTTTGTTTCAAATAGCGGTACCTGAGTACGAGGTAGTTGATGTTTATCCACACTGGACCGCGCCAGTAATTTTTATCCTTCCCGTACAGCCTATGAGATGCAGATAGCGAACGTAATCCAAAACTAAGGCAATAGTGAGGAGTGTAAGTGCACAAAGAGCAGTTGTGTGGTTCGAACATACTTGGTTTTGAGGTGCTTTGGATCTTCCATGAGGTCAAGTAACTGGCCCAATCGAGGTGAGTCCACAGACACCAGACCGAATAAGAACGGAAATAAACTAATGTATCCAACATTGTCAACGGTTCTACCTTCTCTACCATCGTAGTCCGTGTATGCATTGAACTCTTCATTCCAGTATCTCTCTAGGCAAACTAATTGAGCGCTAGGGCATTCAAGTTGAACAAAACAGACCTTGAAGTCTATCTAGGAGCTCCTCTTCGATCATCTTAAACTGAGGGATATCGTAAATATCCACAGTAGTGGCCAACTTGTCCAAGATGTTGGATGATATGATCATCCATGACAGCAAGTCTACATGTTCCTACAAAGATTCTGTTTAAAAAAATACCAAATGGGGAGATTGTACTTCTTTGTCAGTGCGCTCTTCTTTATTTTCAGGGCGCTCTTCGTTCGTCCTAGGATAGTCATCGAGACCTTTGGAATGTTAACCAACAACATAACAGAAACTAATGTGTAGGAGGTACCGGAAGGGAGTGTGTGCACGCCGCTTGCTCCTCTCCAGCGGAAGGTATTTCGTTCAGGACCCTTTTGTGTCTTGACAAACCACTTAAAATTGGCAACCAATGCTGAAAATGCTCCCTTTAGAAATTTGAGATCGCCATCTGTCAAATCACCCTCAATATAACCGTTAGTAACTCTAAGCTGAAACCACGTGTGCGTACCCTATCAATAAGTCCTTCAAGCGCCAAATAGAGTGTAGGAGGATTGGCATTATCTGGATATTGTACTATAAACTCAGCAGGTACACGACTCTCTGCCTCTGCGCCCAGTATTTGTTCACGTGGCACCCATCCATCCTTATCAACTAGTTTTAGCCAATGCGCCAACATGTCCTTACTAAGAAAAGACGTTAAAAAACTGTTCTGGCTAATCAGCGAAGTTCTCATTCAGACCTCATTTCCTTGTCCCAAATTGAGATGAGAAGTTGGTGGAACCCCTCAAGAGTTCGTTAGACGATGGTTATGTTGCGAGAACGGTAGTACCTCGTCCCACAAGAATCCACGGGGAAAGAATGTGCGGGATGGCGTAGCAGTGAATAGACCTCGAGGCACGCTTGACAGGTGGTATTGTGGTTGGCCCTTAAACAACAGTAAACGCCTAATCAACACGTTTTTAAAAAAGCGAGTACCTCTGGCCGTGGTGAGTGGACACGATGATGACCAAAGAAGTATCTAGACAAATTATTGATACGTGGAAGGTGGAAGATTATACAAAAAAAAATGTAACTAAAAAACGCATGTGGTGATCACACCCGTACATACCCTATGCCTCCCATCATATTACATAGAGCCACTTTTGCAAAGTCTACATGCTCTTCATTGTAGCCCTTTTGCCGTATACCGAATGTGGCTTCGAACCTGTCATCAAATTGCTTTGTCTTTTGTGCTGATGTTGGGTTACCACACTCACTTTGCGACACGTGCTAATGCAACCAATGTACGTACCTATTGCAGCGTCCAAACCCTTTCCTGCAAGATCTTTGGCCGCATTTATCATCTATTGAAAAAAAGTTGATGACTGTGCCTGTCTGTTGATTCTGGGTACCTTCGAAGTGCTGGAAAAGCGATCTTTAGTGTTTGATAAGAACGTCATATCCATCTTGCGCATTTTGCATTAATAACAATTAAAGGTAGGCAGTAGTGAGTACGCACTGAAAATTCGCCTTTGTAAAAACGTTGTAGTACAAAAACATTACTATCGCCATGCACCAAGTTTTCTAACTGTGCACGCCTTGAAGATCTTGGCACAACAAGCCTAATCATCCTTGTCAGAACGACACTACCTTCGAATGCTAGTCAAGTACCTTAAATGCTTCTCTATCTGCCAAACCTCGCGCAAGTGTACACCACTAAAGTAGGTTCGTGTACCAGACTTTTGTTTGTGCTCTGTATTTGTGATTGTAAGCGTTCTAATCCTGAACAATATTTGGACAAATCCAAAAATCTTACCTTGTGGAAGAATAAGAGCAAAGTCTCGCGTTGATGGCATGAATCCCTCCAATACTGGCGTGTTTGTGATTGGCTAAAACAAGTAAAGTCGATAAGCAATGAGAAGACACTTAGCAGGACTTACACGCTGGTTTTGTGCAGAGGAAGTGTCGAGGTGTATGTTACCCTGTTGTAAAAGTTCGATACCATAGTAGAACATGACAGCCAGTTTCAAAGGCTTATCACGGGATGCATAAGGTACACCACGAACCCGAAATGCCCAATCGCCGCCTGTAGATTGCATGTAAGGTTGATGTACGCATAATAACAACAAAAAAACAGTGCTAACAAAGCAAGACACTAATTAATTGGCAATCAACGGTACCATTTTTCCCAGGTTTCTTGTAAATGTATGTGTGCAACTCCACTCCAAGTCTAGTATCGTTGATGACTTGATATCCAAAATCTCTGCCATTGTGCACTAGCCAACGTATACCAATATCATCCTCATTCTTTGCCACGTGACGTAACTCTATAGAGAGGGTAGGTGAGTGTGTCAATCAGGACGTACAAACAACCAGTTTAACTTACGTATGTGATAAGGATTAGGCCCAGGTTCATACCTGCAGCGTATCGAAGTTAGTATAATTGCCAATAACATTGGATAGGAGGAGAGTAACAACACATTGACTTTTTGTCATTTGTATAGTGTGGACGTACCACATCATGCCCAAAACGAAGGCGTCCGTTGTAGTCCGTGTGCGCATGCCGTAGTAGATATGTGGGCGATAAGTACCTGAAATTAAACCGCATTTAGACAAAAACAAAAAACCAATAAATAACGGCAATCTTGTGTTTTCACGCGGATTGTGTACCCCAAAGCAAATCTGACTGGTGTTGGTCATCAAATACATTCAAAGCGTTCTCGTCCCGTTTTGTAGCAGGGGATTTGTCTATGCCTAATCCGCGGTTTACAGGTTGCTACTACGTAGTACACGCTAATAAAATAAAAATTGGAGGAGGAGACAAACCTGGTATCAAACTGTCAATGTCAACCGAATTTCGTGGTGCAGTGTCGCCACCGCTTATAGGGCTCGCCGTTGATTCAATGAGCGCACTTACATAGTTTATGTAGCCGTCTAAATGCCACCTGTCAGCAATCCCTATTTCAATGCTGGCTAGTACCTTCTGGTTGAAATGCTACTCCCAAAAACGCTACAATAGCAGCGATAACCGACAAGCGAACGGTCCATGGATGCCACTGCGTATCTTTGCTCTTTCGCCCTTTGCGCATCGCTTTCATTGCGCTTTGGCGCTTAGATTTGCTTTTAGACGTTTTTGAGTTTGCATGTGTTTTCTACCGTGCTTTAGCGTCCTGTTTGAATAAAACGTAATGCGAACGATGTGTGAGTTGTATTTCGCAGCGAATTATGCATAGTGTACAGACACGAGAGTTTGTTGAAAGTTTGTTATTTTCTGATTTGCAGCAACGTTAAATGCATCGCGCAGTGTACCTTTCTATCTCTAATTCCACCTTTTGTACTCATGATGGCTTACACGTCAGCACCAACTTGTTTAATATTCTCGTATTACACTCGCGTAAGGCAAGCAATGAGGTATACTTGAGTTGGTAGCAAGGCAACACTAAACAAGTTGACTTTAGTGGAATGTTGGTGATGTAGTGACACTTTTCTAAAGTGTTAACATTTTGATTGGACAACCGCAATAAGTGAATTGCCTTCATGAGCGACGGCCAGGCTCCTAGTAATATCACACGAGATGCCGATTTGTTCCTATCTAACGCCAAACGATCACAGCACGCCCATCACGTAACAAACACCCAAGGAGCACCAACAAACGATGTTTCATCGTTGCTGCGTGATCTCCCCGAAGAATGTAGAATGGTAGGTTTTCTACGCTGTCCTAGGCGCTAAATCTACGTAATTTAGGTTATACAGGCGCTGTTTCAACAAAATAATGTAAAAGAAGTTGAAGATGTACTATTATTGCCCAATACAGTATTAGAACGAGCCACAAAAGGCACAACTAACAGTAGTACAGATTTACAAGTGCAAATAAGCAGGTTAGGTACTGACATTCCTGGTAAAACGTCTAACGAAACCCATAGACTCATCTTTCAGCAGAGCATATTTCCAGCAACAACAGTGTCCAATCTTTTGAATGATCCAGCCTTCACAAACAGAATGACAATGGGATGCGCCGCTATTAATGACTTGTTTCAAGGTGGGCTCCCTCCTCGCGGTATAATAGGTACTGTCACGTTTATTTTTGAAAAGAAAATTGCTCATTGCAAAGTCAGAGGTTACTGGAGAGGCTGGAGTGGGCAAGACGCAATTTTGTTTGACAGGTACAGCCCATATCTGTAAAATTACCAAGTGAGATTAACAACATCTTAGCTGCACTACATGTTCAGTTAGCTCCTGAAAAGGGAGGATTTGGCGGATCCTGTATTTACATTCAAACTGAAGGCAAATTCCCAGCAGACAGATTTAGACAGATGACTACTGCCTTTCAAAACAAGTTCGTACCAATATTCAAAGGTCTTTTAAATTAACAACAACTTGCAGGCACGGCATTACAAATGCCGCAGATAATGTCATCGTTATTGAGAGTCGCGCAGTCAACTTATTGCAGGTCATTCTTCTTCAATTTCTTTTAAGTACTAACTCAGTTTTGCAGGCAACGCTAAACGATACAATCCACCATCTTTTGAATGGTTCCAATCTACCTGACAAGCCACCAGTAAAATTAGTTATTGTGGATTCTATAGCAGCTCTTTTTCGGTCCGAGTACGCCTCGGCAGGTACGCTTAAAATAGTTTACAGCTTGGTCTCTAAGTCAGTTGTCCAGATGGTATAGAAAAGGCGAAGAAACTGCGAGAACATGCACGAGCCTTGGCGCTGATAAGTGGTCACTACAGTCTCCCTGTGATTGCAGTAAATCAAGTTACAGACTTGTTTTATGACAAACTCTCTCAGCAAGCTTTCGATAAAAAGAGGTACGTACTGGTGATAATGGTTGCATACAAGTAGTGTAACGAATGAATAGGACTATAATACCGGCCTTGGGTCTAGCTTGGACAAACTGCGTTCACACACGTGTGGTTTTATCCAAGACAAAGCGGCAATATCAAGGCGCAGATGTAAACATAGATACTACCAGGGACGCGAATGGCGAGCCAGCGCGAAAGAGGCGTAAAAAGGCGGCTAGTTATGCACCTCCAATACGAAGAATGACGATAGTACTGTCGCCTCATCTGCCAAATCGCGGCATCAGCTACATCGTTGACAACAACGGCATTCATGGCGTGAATGCTTAGTGTAAAGAACGCCGATAAATATTGTAAATAAAGCCGAGATTTTAGAGTTGCACGTGATAAATTACCTTTAAGGCAGATTGAAAAAAAAAAAGTCGTTAAACATACAAACGTCACCTTGATGAGAAACGCACTTGTAGCACTTGTGTATTGTGTCATTGCTTGTGGCTACGCGCACGCCATTAGCAAGGGCCACTTGTACTCGACAGGAGACCCTGTAGCTGTACATGTTTCAAAGGTTGGTCCTTATTTAAACCCAACAGAGCAATACGACTATTATTCTCTACCTTTGTGCGCACCAAAGGGAGGTGCAAAAGCGATCAGGCAAAATCTGGGCGAGAAGCTCGAGGGAGATCGTACAAAGACAACACCATTCCTGATAGATTATAGAAGTACGTGGGATTATTTTGAGTCACTTGCGTTTGACAACGTGGTTTTTATTTATTCAAACACGTAGAAAACATTGACAACGCGGCATTATGCCCTAAAAAACAATTAAGCGTTGAGGACGTTAGCAAACTAAAGAATGCTGTTTCTAAATATTATTATTTCGAGTTTGAGATCGGTACGTCGTCTGTTACGCCACATGTTAAACGCTCACACGCCCCTGATAGATAAAATTCCTGTTCGCGGCTTTCTAGGCAAAGTACAAGGTACGTCATTCAATGACACTCTAGTGAAGTGACCCTCCTTCTGAAGCCACACCAAAGCAAAAAACGGTGTACCTGTTTACACACATGGAATTTACACTTCTCTACAACGACAATGATCCCAGCGCAAAAGGCAAAGGAGTTGTAAGTACAAACAAAATTGCTACACGCGTGATGAAAAATATTTGATGAAAGTGTGTCTCATTTTTCTCATTTATTTTTTCGATTGTAGGTCATATACGCCAATGTCAGTACCAACTACAATAAGCGCGTAGCCTTGGTAGAAGGAAGTCCAATGGAAGTCCAATTCACGTACTCGGCAAAGTGGCACAAGACACCAACACGCTTCAAGGACAGAAAAATATATTGGTCGTCGCCATCCAACTCACAAGAACTCGAGATTCACTGGCTATCTATCCTCAATTCGTTTGTTTTGGTTGTTCTATTGACAAGTTTTCTCGCCATCATCATCTTGCGCATCCTCAAAAATGATTATGCGCGCTATGACGACAAGGACCCTGAGGAAGGAGGTACAACCAGCATGCTCTTTTTCATTTTTTTTATTTTCATTCATACTTCTCCTACCGCCTCAATTATGGCTCCTGTACTCTTTGGTAGTCTTTGTAACTAATCCGTTTAGAGGACTATGGATGGAAGCAAGTTAGCAGTGATGTTTTTAGATACCCACCACTTCTGAGTTTGTTTTGCGCATTCCAGGTAGGTCAACAACCCACGCCAAATTTAATATCTTGGGGTTTTTTTCCAACAAATTAAAAGCCCACGCAATTTGCAACACAAGACATTAGTCACTAAGCCGGTATTGTAGGGTGTGGGCGTTCAATTCTTGTTGATCATGTCAGGTATATTGATCCTTGCTGTTGTTGGCTTGTACTACCCAGGCAACGAAGGCAACCTTGTCGTGTCAGCTGTTGTTCTGTATGCACTCACCTGTGCTGCATCTGGTTTTTGCTCGGTTCGGTACGTTCCCCTTTTGTGCACAATTACGTATTGCACACCTGTGTTGACTCATTTAACTATAGCTGGTACGTACAGATGGAAGGCAAGTCATGGCAATGGAACATTATACTCGCAACCACAGTCTACGCTATGCCATTCTTCTTAAACTCGTTCGTACTGAACATGGTCGCTGTATCATGGCACTCCACTGCATCCATCCCAGTTACAGCAGTACTAACAGTGATTGCTATTTGGCTCTTTGGTACGTACCACGATTGCATTCTGTTTTTGTACTTTTTGCGCTGACACCGATGTAATGTAGTTGGCTTTCCTCTTACGTTATTTGGTGGATTCGCCGGCAAACGCATGGCCGGTACGTTTTACGCACCTGTCCGCACAAAGAACTTCCGTCGTGAAATTCCACCTATTCCATGGTATGCACAAATTTACTTTAAGGCAATTGCGCTGGAAAAAAAAAAGGTGGCATCCAAACTGACATTTACGTTTAAAGGTTCCGTTCTCTACCACTTCAAATGTTGATGGCTGGATTCTTGCCTTTCAGGTACTGTGCCCTTTCGGAATTAAAGCAAGACACGGGTCTCACTTTTGTATATAGCGCCATCTACATCGAATTGTTTTACGTGTTCAACAGCGTTTGGGGCAGATCGACATACCAGCTCTGGGGCATCCTCTGTCTTGTCTTTATTATCCTCTTGATCGTGACAGCTTGCATTACTGTTGCACTCACATACTTTCAGTTGTCGATGGAAGATTGGCGATGGTGGTGGCACAGCTTTTTGAGCGGAGGGTACGTACTTCTTTTCACGATTTGTAAAAAGTAAAGCCCATCCAACTCGTTACTAATATTTTTATGCCACCAGGTCGACTGGTCTGTTTATCTACGCTTACGCAATTTTCTACTACGCTTATAGATCTCGAATGACAGGATTCCTTCAGGCGTCCTATTACTTTGGCTACATGGCCCTCATTTGCTATTTCTTTTTCCTCATGTTGGGCTTTGTCGGTTGGTACAGTTCGCTCATCTTTGTTCGCAACATTTTCAAAAACCTTCACTTTGATTGAGGACACACAGTATATAAAATCGTTACGACCACTTGAACAAAAATCCTTTTTTATCCCCTCTTAAATAAATAAACGAACCAAAAACAGTAGTTTTGGTATTAATCAGTAAGAAAATAACAAGAAAGGTAAATACAAATTGGTTTTTTTTACTATTCGTTCCACTTTGCTTTTAAAGGTAACATTATGCTCCAATAGCCATTTGAGTATTCTCCGTATCCTACCAGTTGTTTCAACTTGTGTGCGCTTGCGAAAAAGAAAAAAACCAAAGCAAAGAAGAGGTGGTGTACCTTGATCAATGTACTGTGGTTTTAATGTACCAGCTTTTACAGCGGTTATCATTTCCTTCAAGCCTTCCAAGTCTTTCATTGCAAGATTGTCCGAGACATGTCCACAACTCATTCTAGTAAACTTGATTTAGTACACTGAGTGCGGGATTGTGTATTTTAACCTCTTGTCCTTGTGTTCTGTGTATTTTTGGTTGATTTTACTGGCTTGGTTGGCGCTAGACGTTAATGCTCCGGCAGCCCCTGCAGCACTTGCAGGTGGTGCCAATTGAGCAATGTCCTGTGGCATGGACAAGTACATGTTTACAGCGTTTTCCACTGAACCGTCACACAGCGCCATTAGCTTGTGCGGATCAAACTGTTTGGAGAGTGTCGCCACATCGACGCAGATGATGCTTGAAAGTGTGTTTACCTGCTCTTGGTATGGGCTTGTTGGCGCTACAGGCGCTGTTGTGGGTGCTGTAGCTTCAGCTTGGTCAACATTGTAGGTGATGACAGGAGGCGATTGGTTCTACACAAATTCAAACAAAAATCAGGTCGCTACTTTAAGACAACTGCGTTCTATTGTACCAGTGGTGCTGCCTTTACAAAATCAATGAGCGTGTTTACCGAATTCCAGTAGTCCTATATAGCCTGTCTTAGTTTTCTTAGAGGTTTTGAGTGAAGAGCCGTCAAAGGCATGGCGCACTTGTATGTTGGAGCCTATGCAGTCAAGATGAATGACTGTGTAAGGATACATTGAGTCTCCTATGAAGACCCTATTGTCTTTGTAGAGATAAAACGCTACCGAGTCAGGCGTGTGGCCAGGTGTAAAGATGACCTGAATGGCATTCTCGACGGCTACAGTGGCGCCATCGGCAACGTCACACAAAGGTATGAGCTCTCTGTCAGATAGCCATTTAGTCACTTTGAACCCTTCCACTTTGGCACCGTGGTGCGCCAGTGCTAGACTGCTTATTTCAAAGTTGTTTGTGAAGGTCTGATCGCGGTTGCCCATGTAAACGCCCATGCAATCGAAAATCAAAAATCAGATTTTTTACATTTTTTTTAAAGGTTAGTAGTGTACCTGGCTTGTCCACAAAGTATCTGACGCCGCCTATGTGATCAAAGTGGACATGTGTCAACAATACGAGGTAAGGCAATCCATTCGGGTTGAAATATGGCTCGTGCGCTTTTATGAAGGCGTATGTGTCACCTGTACCGCACCCTAATAGACCGTTAACAAAAATCATAAATTCTACGCGTTTTACCACGCGACACAGCTAGTAAGATCATGTGGTGGCGTAGACGTGCCTGTGTCGATAACTACTATTTTGTTATCGCCAATTACGAGGTAAAAGAAAGGGTACTGCTTGAATCTATCGTCTAATAGCCTTGTTACAAAAATACGTTAACTAAGGGCTGTGTTCACCTTCTACCACTTTCCATACCATTCCCGATACACGAGACAACGTGAAGCGAGACATTTGTGAATCCTGGGTGGTTTTAGTAGAGACTGTGAAGGATTGGCTTAAAGTATTCATTTCATGCCCCAAAACGCCTCTATGTACTGCACAAAAATGGCTGATCTGCCACGTGTAATCCTAAATACACTTAGGCAGTGGTTGAAACGGAGTGGAGGCTCTGAGGCATTGTGGATGGGTGTTAATTAATGGACGTCTTTAATGAATGACTGCGAAACAAAATGTGTTACAGTTTGTGTCGGTTTGAAGTACCCAAAGTGCAAATGACACCCAAACGAGGCAGGTTACAGCGTGAAATTGCGTCCTGGGGCTTCAATATCGTCCGTGTCGATGAGGTACGTGAGCGGAGGCGTCAAACTTGCTAACTATGTTGTTTTGGCGTAGTTATGCCACAACAAACCCCTGCTGCACGTGGCTAAAAGTATTTTGACTATCCGCGGGTTAGACGCCATGTACGTCCACTGCACTTGTACAAACCGGTTGTATCTCACAAGGTGTCCTCGTTTAGTGTGGATATGGATAAATTTGCGCGCTTTGTTAACAAGGTGGAAAGAGGATATTGCGGTGGCAGCAAAAAGACCAAGAACCCTTACCACAACAACTTACACGTGCGCAAAAACCCCCCCGTGATGGTAGCATTGCTGATTTACACATAAAGGCTTGTGAAGTACTACAAGCAATGCATATTTTTATTAGCAAGGGGGAACTAGAAAAGTGCGTGTAATGGTGTTTGCGGGGCACTATTCGGCTAATAACTAATTTAAATTAACCAAAACCAGATTACTTTCACCCGAAGAAAAACTGGGTGCCCTTTGTGCAGCCCTGTTACACGACTACAAACATCCCGGATTGACTGCCGGATATATAGAGGTCCAAGAATAGCTGTTTTTCAGTTTTGCATTGTTTGACTCGCCCTAACGTTTTGTAGGCGGTACAGCACCAGATTTACAAGGAACACGGGAGTATGGAGCACTATCACGTGCACGAAGCGTTTAATCTGTTAGAGGGTACGAAACATTTGGTACTTTGCAAAAATAGAAAATACTCATGTAGTACATTCACAGGCGACTCTTCAAAGTACATGTTCGTTGATAAGGACAAATATCCTACCCATAATTTTTTTTTTCTCATTAGCCAAAAATATGTTTTTTTTTTATCCCTTAACGATACAAAGTGGCAGCGTATTAAGCCAATCATTCAGGATTTGATATTAGCCACGGAGTTCAAGGGTAACAAGAAGTTTGCAATAGATTTCCAAACACGGCTCGATAAAGGCACCAAAGGTTTACCTGTTTTTTGTTGTATTAATCTTTGGGGAATAAAACAGGTTTTGTTCTGGGCCACAACAACAAACTCTTAGCTTTGAAGCTATGTCTTAAATGTGCAGATCTGTGCCACGCTTGCAGACATACTTCATCTCACGTGTACGTTTGAATAGGATTATTGGTTGAACTGATTAAAGGTATTGCTCATAGGTACTGGTCCAAGCACGTTTATCAAGAGCTCTTTGCTGTTGGGGATTTGATGGAAGATAATGGTCTCCCAGTGCCAAGTATACTAAAGCGGTATGAGCGAAATGCACTTGTTCGCTACTAACTTTCTTGTGCCCATTGTAGGACAACCAACATAGGTGCATTGCAACAAGGATTCTTAATGTCAACGCGAAAAATATTTAACTGTATAACTACCCTCTTCCCTGACACTGCATTTATCTTGGACCATCTACAGGCGAACGAAGATAGTTGGAAGTCCAGCATTAAACCGTTCATGCCAAAGTTGAGGCGTGGTGTGTCGATAGATTCTATTATTCCAAAAACAATGTAGTGTATGTAAAATATCAAGCAAAAAGAAAATTGTTCTTGGATTTTCTCTTAGTTCTTTTTTTTATTATTATTACCGTTTGAATTGTAATAATTTTTTTTTTGTTGTGATGTAGTTCCCCCCTTATTGAAAGGGCGTCGCATGTTTGTAGAAGCGGCAGAGTCGCTGTTTGTTGCTGGATTGCGCCTAGATCGGTGAGCCCCGTCTTTACGTGGTGTCCAGCCAATCCATTCCAACTCTTTTCCTGATGGTCTTTGTTCTCTGTAAAATCGCTGAATATCTCTCGCGTGAGACTCGCTAATCCCTATGTGTAATGTTATTATTGCACTGTGCTCGGAGAAGAAATATGGAGAGAAGTTGAGAAGAAAATAAGGCGCAAAGCAAGGCACAAACAAGTACTAACCCGCCACACTCCGCAAATTCCGTGAAACGAATTTATCAACCTTAAATCCCTTTAACACAAAGTCCTTGACATAGTTAGTTTAGTAGTACACAGACATTAACCAAGTGCAACAAAGTGAGTAAGAGTACCTTGTATATTTCAAAAGCTGTGTCAAATTGGTAGGTCCGTTTGCAAGCAGCAAGCATTGTTTTAAACGCTTTTTCGTCAGGCTCATGCGCTGATAAAAGCTGATGCCAGTGGCGCTCTACACCTTCGACATTGTTTGCTCTGGCAGAGGCATCAATTGCGTATGTTAACGCTTTTAAACCTTTTATTGGAAACAAAAAAAGTCAATGAAACGTTTCAAGCAGAGGAGGTCCAATGAATTATGTGAGAAGTACGTACTGGGTTCTATGCCTTCCTCACGCATCTCCTCGTACCAGCCTAAAACACGCCTCATTTTTCCGTGGTAATAGGCACCTTCAAGTAATATATCGTATATTTTGTCTGTCATGACGTGATCTACAAGTACCTAGTCAGAAAGCGCCTCGACGACATGTAATTTTGATTATTTTTAGATGTCCACTTACCCAAGTCCCTTGCTCTGTCCAAGATGACATCTATCTTTTCAAAATTACCACTGTTGGCCAAATACCGCAAGAGGTACTCATATGCGTGAATAGGGAACAAGATCTTTTCATCTGATTCATTCATCGTGCTCTACAAACAGCATGTGAGACGGAGATTTCATTCTTTTTTGCAAGCAAAATAGTGGGGGTGGTCCCTAGACGCACAAACAACAAAGCCTCAGCATCATCAACTTTACCCAACCGCATCAACAAATTTATGACACAAACGCTGAGTAGCACTCTATAATTGAGATGACTGCCCTTTTGCTTTTCTCGCCATCTTGTAAACTTTTCGCACACCTTATCAAGGTTTTGGTTAGTTTTTGTCTTGGTAGGCGAAGAAGCTAGTTTCAATAACTGTCTTGTTTCAGTATAGGTACCTCTTCTAACCTATCGTTGTCTCCTCGCCTTTGTAATTTTTCCAAAAACAAATCAAACTGGTCAGCTGCAGGAATGCGTTGCCTAACAAATCGTCTTGAGCATATACTGTTGTGAAATGCAATGGTAAAGTCCGACACTAATCGCTAGCGTAATTGTTGCATTAGTAACGTACTTGTGTAGTATCTCTGTGAGGTACTTCATTGAATAGTCCGGGTGTAAATCAGCGTTGGCTGCCATCAAGAAACTCAATGTTTGCGCATCAGGCATTATCTTTTGCTCGCGTTTCATTTCACCAACAGCGCTTTGTAAAAGATCATAACACTTATTATTGGCAAGGTTGCAAAACAACCGATTCCAAGCAGAGACTGTCCTAATAGATGGCGAGTTCTCCTTGAACATTTCCCACACCTTGTTGAATTGATCCAAAGGTGCGACAGCGTTCTTCTTTCCAGACATTCTGGAACGTAAGTGAGTACAGGTCATAACCGCCAACAACTAAAAGCCATTGCGTACATGTCTAAAATTTCTAACCAACTAGACTTGTCGTACACGTGACCGTCAGTCATCGATGCCTCAACCGAACGCACCGCCTTTCGGAAAATGAAAGTGTGAGTCTAAATTGTTGCTCTCGCCGTGATTGAATGTAGTGTACCTCGATCCAACTAGCACGTGCAGCATGGTACTTGAACAGTCGCAGGTAACATTCAACGTAGAGCGGCAAGCACGGGGCCCCTTGTTCATGTTGCTTCCGTGCATCATTTAACAGTTGGTTTGTTAAATCCAAATTCTTCGCAAAGATGGTTGCTGCATTGATATGTCAATAACTGATTTGTTGTTGCAATAAAAACAAAACAAAAAAAAAAAAAACCAGTATTATATAGTATACTCCAATACGTACCCTTTATTAAGGCACTGTACGTCATGCGATCAGGAAATACACCTATGTACAACGTTTAGCACTTTCAAAGAAACTATGTAGCCTAAACTAAAGGTGTGGGTACGCACCACTTGTTTCCATATCTTTTTTATAGTTGAATGCTTCAACAAATAATTTTTTTTTTGCAAAAGCTCCTATTATCGCGTTGTACATGGAAGATGTCTCAAGCCCTTGACATGCATGTAAGACACAAAGGTGTGTTTGTGCAAAGTGGGTTTTCGGTACCTTGCTCCTTCAACTCTGCAAATTTTTGTCTGGCCTCTGATATTTCACCACCTAGATAGACACATAAGTTATTGTCAATTTTTTTTTTTTTTTGGATTCATTTTCTAGAATTAAAACAAAAACCTACAATGGATGTAGCCGCTAAGAAGAATGCGATAGTGTGAAGAATTTGGTGTAATGGCATCCTCCCTCATTTCGTTCCAGATTCGTCTCAATAGCAACGGATTACCACTTCTCTTTGCGCCTTCTAGCATATAATAGTAGATAAACTCTGTTGGTTGGCTGGGAGATTCCCGAATTTTTTGTAGCTGTTTGTAGGCGCCTACAATCACAGGTGTCAACATACCTGTCAATTTATAAAACTGTGAGCACCTTGAAACCTGTCTGTTAGTACATATTGCTTGATCTTTAGCGCAGTTCGTATTGACGACTGTGAGAGGGCGCTGGAGTCGTTGAGGTCATTGAGTAAATCTAAAACGTTTTAGATGATTCTCGTGGCAAAAAGCCATCCATAACGCACCTAGGCTGTCGACTTCGGGGTCAATATCCAATTGCACGCGCGAAAGTGAGAAACGACGAGCTGTGGTAGTGGGGTGGCGCTTCTGTAAACACTGTGCTTGTTGTTGCGCCCATTTTCTCGTAAGACAGTACATAGTTAAAATGCGAGCATACAACTCGACAGAACTCAGAAATCAAAACAACTAAAAAAAAGCAACTACAGGTCAACTGAGGTCTAGCTTTTGACGAGCAAAACCAACCTCCTTACGTGCAATTTGTAGTTGCTGAAACAGCTTTTAAAATGCGGCCCAGAATTTGTGTAGAGGTGTTGTGGTACAATTACTTAGTTGGAACATTTTTGGTGACACTTGGGAACAGTAAGTTTCTACAACTTAATCATCTTTTTTATTTTTCGTAACAACATCTTTTACTCAACAACATGGCCGACCAACAAACCAAAAAACGCAAGTTTCAAGGCACTATATATCATATCAACTCGTAACGTTTCATGTTTGCTTACCTATGTTTTAGCAAGCGGATTCAACCCACCCTGCGCTGCTCCAGTTAGTTTCCGTAAAGAACTGATCGCTACTGCTGTACGCCATCTACTCACGCGTGTTTAGACATTAAGACCTTGTAGAGAGCCATTGCTACTCCTGGACGCGGTATCCTTGCAGCTGATGAGTCAACTGGAACCATCGGCAAGCGTTTGGCTGCCATTTCACTTGAGAATACCGAGGAGAACAGACGTGCTTACAGAGAGTTGTTGTTCCGCACTGAGGGTACGTTTATGCGTGACTTTGGTGATCTTACAATACCACCCCCAGGCTTGAACAAATACATCTCTGGTGCCATCATGTACGAGGAGACTCTATTCCAAAAAGCCGCAGATGGCACTCCAATCGTTGATTTGTGTAAGGCTCAAGGTATTGTACCTGGCATTAAAACTGACTTGGTACGTTGGGAGAAGATTAAAAAAAAAACGGTATAACTAATATCTGCTGTTTAGGGATTGCGCGCCATCCCTGGCACTGACGAAATGGTACGTGACAGTTTATAGGCAAAACAGCCAGGTTTCTTAAAGCAAACTCATTTTTAATTTTTTTTCTACAGGTAACTCAAGGCCTCACAGACCTCGACAAGCGTAGCGCCAAATACTACAAACAAGGTGCCAGATTCTGCAAGGTACCGTGCTTTTTGACTTGAGTCGACAAGCTAAAAAAAGTTTGTGTGCTCACCGTTTTTTTTTTACAGTGGCGTGCTGTTTACAAGATCTCTGATACGACACCATCCCCAGCTGCTATCAAATTGCAGGCTGACAGTCTCGCTCGTTACGCTGCAATCTCTCAAGCCAATGGACTTGTGCCTATTGTAGAACCAGAGG
The DNA here is from genome assembly GCA_038496445.1 of Trichosphaerium sp. ATCC 40318. Classification (NCBI taxonomy): domain Eukaryota; phylum Discosea; class Flabellinia; family Trichosidae; genus Trichosphaerium; species Trichosphaerium sp. ATCC 40318. The sequence goes on from JALMLS010000354.1 coordinate 109,137, forward strand.
TACTTTTTATATCATCATATCTACCAAGTTTTTTTTTCGTCTATTGAAATTGGTGCTAATTGACCTTGGTAGGTTCTCATGGACGGCCCTCATTCCATTGAAAAATGTGCTGCTGTATCAGAGAAAGTATACGCTGCTGTATTCAAGGCTTTGAGCGACAACCACGTCATGTTGGAGGGTATCTTGTTGAAGCCTAACATGATCACATCTGGTTCTGATGCTAAAGACAAAGCTGACCCTCAAACTGTTGCGTCATACACACTCCGCACCCTTCAACGCACAGTTCCACCAGCTGTACCAGGCATTAACTTTTTATCTGGTGGCCAAACTGAGGAAATGGCAACAGTACACCTAAACGCCATCAACCAACTCAAAGGTGCCAAACCATGGAGAGTCTCGTTTTCTTTTGGTCGCGCCCTTCAAGCATCTGCAATTCAAGCTTGGAAAGGTAAAAAAGAGAATGTTGCTGCTGCACAAGCTACTTTGTTGAAGCGAGCAAAAGCTAATGGTGAAGCTGAGCTTGGCAAATATGGTATGAAATTTCTAAAATCAAATTGCCTGTTTTGACTCTGTTTTATAGGTGGAGATGCTGCTGATCCAGATGCACAAGTTTCCTTGTTTGAAAAGGATTATTATTATTAATTGTTTAAATAAAGTAGTTATTCTTTTAAGCCTTCTTTTGTGCAAAATTGTTCTACTCTTTGTGAGTTTTCTCAACATGCATACATATATACAGGGCTGCAACTATTAAGCATTTTTAACAAAGGTTTTTGCCATCAATACAACCTTATTTTCCACCAACAGGGCTAAAACAGGTCTAAAAAAATAATATTAATAGTTTTTGGTATATACCACTTTTATACCACTTTTTTATACCAGTTTGTTATGGTATATACCTCTTATATACCACTTTATGCCTACTTACAATACACCTGCAATTCCAGAAAATACACTTTATTTAATACACAGTTTGTGAGTTACAAGTTTTGGACAATGTCCACTACAGTTACATTACTATGGGCATCTGGAAAATTCGTCCATCTCCATGATCTTTGTATACCTACTGTAAAAACATGCTGCGCACCTAATGAAAGTGGTCCCACCTGAATCCATCAATTACTAATGCCTATGGAGGTCAGTTAATGTATATCAAACGAAAATAAAATAAAACTTTGTCTGGTACCCACGAACGTCTGTATAATACCTGCAATATAGTTTCCTTAATGTTGGTACTGGAATCAGGTCCTGCGGTTCGAATGAGCTTGGTTTGGTTAGATTCTATGATATACTAAGGTCTCTACGCACCGTTCAATGTATGGCATCTATGATCATTCAACAAGAAAACCCATTACCAAAAAGCTCCTTAATGACCTTCTTGAAGCATATCATAAAAGTGGTATATACCAATAAAAAGGTGGTATATACCACTTTATATATCATTTTTAGAAGGTCTCATTATGTGAATGAAAAGTGGTATATACCACTTCCATATACCTCTTTTTTATTCACTTAATTTCTAAAAAAAGTGGTATTTCAAAATGGTATATACCAGTCCATATACCATTTTGTTGAAAAAAGTGGTACAACCATAAAAAAACACTTTAATTTTTAGACCTGAACTGAAGTTGGCATGTAAAAGCAAATCCCAGTTTAAATGCCTGGTTTTAAGGCTAAATGCCTGTTAGATGTGATGCAGTACACAACTATTCCAGGCATAAACAAGCCATTTAACCCTCCAAATGTTGGGCATAAATCAAGCATTATTCAGGTATAATGCAGGGTAGCTGCGCCTAGCTTGTAAAAAAAAAAAAAAAAAAAAACAGGTATAATGCAGGCATAAAATGCATTTTTAAGGCATCAATCTTGTATTTATTTAAATGAATTAGGGTTTTTTAGAATTGATGAAATACTAAGAGCATTACATGCTGTTTAATAGAGGACCACCATTTTTAGCTGTTGATATATTGGAGATTGTACTTTTTCTTTGTACCTACCTTAAAAATATACAAACATGAACAATCAAACATCCCTTTATTGAACAAAAAGGGTTTGACATTGCTTACATATGCTGATTAATGCCAAAGAGGCATGTTTTGAAATGCAATTGTTATTTGTGTTCCATGAAATGCATACTTTATGCTTCATTATGCTTTATTTCAACCAAATGCCAGCATTTGGTAGATAATGCCAACTTCAGTTTCAACCATGAAATTGCAGCAACAAGCATTTTTATTGACATTATACATGTTTACAACTGAAAAATCACAATTAAAGCACATCTTGTTATGGCATTGGTTTACAGTCAAGCTTACTTTTGTAGCCAAACCAAACAATGTATTTGTCATCTCCAATAACCTTTTTTGCCTCTGGTTATCCCAGCATTACAATACCTTGCCACCTACTTTAGCTGAGTTATAACAAAGGTTGGAAAGTTGATTATGCTTGATTTCAATGTAGTTTTTTGCTGGTTTTTGTTGTGTTATTGCATAACTTACAAACTGCTCAAAAAAAGTGGCATTGGTATATTTAAGTACAATGCATGGTTTCATGGTGGTTTGGTTCAATGCACCTTTTTTAGGCAAAAACAACAGAAAATATGTATTTGAAGTAGTTTAAGGGTGTTTTATAATATTTTACTTTGTTTGACCATTGGCAGTGTTAAATCATAACACATGTGCACATGGCAACAAAAGAGGTGTAATTATACCATTTATTTCTCCAATAACAAATTCATGGTTGTGGAGTATTTGGCAGTATAATTACTGCTATTACTTGCTAATTATGTTTGGTTGACAGGTTTTTTATGATCCCTCTAAGTATGCAATTAAGCAGAATAAAGAACAGAAATAACACCAACTCACAGACACCTACAAAACCACCTAGTCAACATCAAATGGATAAACCAAAAGAACTACTTGCAAGATTACAGTGGTGGAATCAGACAAAATACGCGTGCCTAAAACGTGCCATTTGTGTGGAAAATAAACGTGCCCAAAACGTGCCCAAAACGTGCCATTTGCGTGTTGTATATTTGCAATAAACGTGCCCAAAACGTGCCATTTGCGTGTTTTAACCATGTCCTGTTCTTAATAGAAATTTGGAGAAAAATTCAAAATAAAAAAATTGACAAACTCAAAACTCAACCATCTCACCCCAAAGCCGATCGCCTCCAATCGTCAACAATAAAACATGTATTTTCACCCAAGTAAGCAGTAGTTAGGTTTGTATCGGCATGGTTCTAAAAGTAGGCGAAAAAATCTAAAAATACCCAAAAACCAACAATTTCTTGATTTTTCTATTTTTCGTGAATAACTCAGGTCTACTAGTACGAATCCTTTAAAAAACGAAGCATGGCCCACTATTAGGTACGATGCATGGTTTCGTGGTGGTTTGGGGTTCGGTGCCCCTTTTTAAGGCAAAAACGATAGAAAATAGGTATTTAGGGTAGTTTAAGGATATTATGGCTCAATAACTCCACTAAACCTCTTTTTAAAGACGATTATTGGATTTGAGATTTTTTGCCTAATTAGGTAAGTTCTTGCTTAAGTATTTACGATAAGGCAGAATTGGTGAAAAAAGCAGGTAAAATGGCAAAAACATGAAGTTGGTTGATATAAACTGGGTATCGTTTATGTGGGGATAGTTTTATGTAAAGTTTGTAATAATTGTACCAAACCTCTTTGTAATTGTTATGTGTTATGTATCATAATAAATCGTTATTTTCTTTTCCTCTATAAAGTGGTGTTTTATGCATGCCCAAAACGTGTGATATGCGTGGCAAATATGCGTGCCCAAAACGTGCCCAAAACGTGGAAAATAAACGTGCCTAAAACGTGCCCAAAACATAGATAATAAACGTGCCCAAAACGTGTCCAAAACGTGCAATTTGCGTGGCCAGCATGTGGAAGAGAAACGTGCCTTTTGCGTGGGAAAAAAACATGCCCAAAACGTGTCCAAAACGTGTCTTTTGCATGGAAAATAAACATGCCCAAAACGTGCCCAAAACGTGCGATTCGCGTTCTGTCCAATTCCACCACTGTACCTACTATTAAGAGAATGTCATGCAAGACTTTATTCTTATCAAGGTTTTCAGCAAAGTTTAGATGACATACAGTATTAAAAAAGCAAATTTTCTTTGACAGCAACCAATGTAAAACATGCAAATGGCACATTTTGGGCTGTTTTGTGCATGTTTATTTTCCACACATACAGCATGTTTTAGGCACATATTTTGTCTAATTCCACTGGTGGTTTTTTTATGAAACCCAAGTATCAGTACTGGAATTGGGATTTTGACCCGTACTAAACCCGTATGGAACCTGTACTTTTGACCCGTACAAAACCCGTACGTGACCCGTACTTTTGACCCGTACTTAACCCGTACGGGTTCCGTATTGTTGACCCGTACTCTACCCATACGGGTTACGTACAGGATCCGTATGGGTAGAGTACAAGTAAATAGTATGAAAAATTGTAATTATTGGATACAGAATATACTCCATACAATGTATGTGTACACATATATCACATGTGTGCCAAAACCACAACCATCAGTATACACTTGCAATCAAAAAAAATTTGGCCATCAAATTTTGTTTGGATTTGGCGATCAAAAAATCCAAAAAAAATTACTGCAATTAAATGGCAGCTTGTAATCGTAAGATACAAAAACATGTATTATTAATAGATGAGGGTGTTTTAAAGTTATTAGGGCATTTACTTAAGTAAAAAGTAGAGGAGAAAACTTAATAAAGTGCAAAATGTAGCTTTTTGCTGAATTTTGTTGTTTTATTGAATAACTTTGGTCCGACTGTATGAACTGCTCAGAAAATGTAGCATTAGGTATATTTAGGTATGATGCATGGTTTCATGATGGTTTGGGGTTCAGCTCACCATTTTTAGGCAAAAATGACAGAAAATATGTATTTGGAGTAGTTTAAGGATATTATGGCCTAATAGCTCTATTAAACCACTTTTTAAAGGCGATTATGGGTTTCAAGCATTTTTCTGAAATAGTCGTTAAGTTGTGGATATTAAGTTGGGTTTTAGGACAATTAAGGCATGATGTCTAAAATATCTCCTCAAACAGGTCAAAAACATGGTCGTTTAGTGGTAATGGGGTTGTAATGTAATGTAATGTATTGTAATGTGTTGTAATGTAAATGTACTTGTTATAGTTAAGAAAACAATAAACCAATCCATCATTTTTACTATTTTGTGTACACAATTATAACTGCTGACACATATTTTGACCTGTACCTAACCCGTACGGGTTCTGTACTTTTGACCCGTACAAAACCCATACGGAACCTGTACTTTTGACCCGTACTCAACCTGTATGGAACCCGTACTTTTGACCTGTACTCAACCTGTACGGGTTCCGTACTTTTGACCTGGATTAAACCTGTACGTAACCTGTACTTCCGACCCATACAAAACCTGTACGGGATCTGTACTTTTTGACCCGTACTCTACCCGTACATTATCCGTACTCCCGATTTTACTACTGAAACAAGCACAAATATCAGTGTCAAAGGTAGCTGTGATGAAGCATTGTTGGCAAACAATATTTGCTTGAGCAGCATCATTGCTGTGTTGGTGCCAGAGATAGATGGGTTTGAGGTGATAGCCCTGCTAAGAGGCCCAACATAAGGACAAAAAGAGTAGGACTAAGAAGGTTGCCTTGGCCAATGCCTTGTTCCACTGTAAATGACTTTGTTGCAGATGATGCAATTAATGTGAATAAAGATGTTCATTTGCAGTAAATTGACAATGGCATTTTTTTTTTTTTATAAAAAGGTGGGTTTATTGTGCTGTGGACGACAATAACCACGCGTGCTGTTTATTACATATTATATTTTCATAGTTCAAAATAAAGATCTTCATCCCATTCTTCTGAGCTTTCATCATCTGAATAATAGTTGTGTCTTTGCCTACTTGACCTACATATAGGTGGGGTTAGTAATTTTAACTGTTTGTTGATATAAGTGTTTTTGGAGCTGGTAAGTGGTAAAGGGGGTGGAGGTAAACCAGCACCCCAGTCCTCCCATGTATCTTTAAAATCTGCCATCCAATTAGTAGATTTCCAGTAGCGGCCAACTTGTGTAAGCTTATCTTTATCAGTGGCCTATTAATTCCCCTAAGAGAGCTGACAGACTTCAACATCTTGTGGACTTTCCATCTTTATCCCTCATTGCCTGCAATGTGGGGGCCATTTGACTTCAGAAGCTTTGGGTGTGTTGTGTTTGACAATGTCAGACACTTTAGCATACCTTTGAGTTGGAGGTATTTTGACATTTTTTGCTAATTTGAGCCATTGGGTAAAACATTCATTGCCTATATTAGAAAGTTTAGATTCCCACAAGTCAGAGTATAAGGTAATAACTCTAGTATGCCTGGACCATAAAGAAGCTTTGAAATTGTTGGCTATGGTAGATATATCCAGGACAGATAAACCACCCAAGTGGAATGGCAAACAAGTTCTAGCTCTTAAAGAAGATCGATAAGTATGAGTGCTATTGTACACTTTGGCCACATTATTCATACTGTCATAATATCCATAAAACAAAAACCAATTGACTATGTTCCTCCATTGCTTATCAATGTAGGGAGGTATAGTCAATGGCCTAGAAAAGTATATTATTTGTGATTGGGCATAGGTTCTGAGTATTGCATGCTTGGATTTAAGAGTTTTGGCATAGAGTTTCCAAGAATATAAGGATTTGGTAATGTTGGCTAATGCCTTATGAAAATCAAAAGTTAAGGTGTTGCTAGGAGATAAAGTGAAGCCTAGGTATTTGGTAGCTGGGGAAGAAGAAAGTGCCTGCTTCAAGTGACCAACAACATTGATTTGAAAACACTTGGACTTGTTCAAGAATAGACCAGATGCTGCAGAAAATTTGTTGATCATATCTAGGCACAAAGTAATATCTGAGGATGATGATGCTGTAATAAGTGCATTGTCTGCAAATAGAATTTGTTTAAGCAATAAAAAAACAGCTTTGGCTCCATTAACATTATTGCTTTGGTTAATCATGCAGTTGAGAGGTTCTAACATGATGGCAAAAAGAGTGGGAGAAAATGGGTTATCTTGGCCTGTGCCTCTTTCAACTTTAAAAGTTTTGTTGGAGACAACACCATTGATCCTAACTGCTACTTGAATTTGTAGCTGGGTAACAATGGCTTGAGCTATTATTCTTGGAACTCCAATGTGCATGAGAACAAGTATTAGTACATTGTGAGCACAACTATCAAAAGCTTTTTTGTTATCTAATGGGCATAAAGAGAGAGGTGTGCCTTATTTTTGGTGTGATTCTACAATTTCTAACGTAGCAATTTGGTTGTCCACAATATCTCGACCTGGAATAAAACCGTTTTGGTTAGAGCTGATAATGTTGGGTAGAAACTTAAGTAGCCTGTTGTTGATGACCTTCATAAATATTTTATAGTCGTTATTGAGCAGGACTATGGGTCTATAATTGTCCAACAAGCTGGGATCACCTTTTTTGTAGAGAGGGCAAATAACCCCTCTACCAAACCAATCGTGGACATTACCTTCTATGATATCATTGAAAAGAGGACACATATGTCTGGCAATAGATAGACCTAAATCTTTGTAGAGACATACCTACTCCGTCTGGGCCAGGTGCTTTGTTGGATGGCATAAACTTAATGGCTGTGAGAATTTCCGAAATAGTAATGGCACCAAACATATCTGTGGAAATTTAATCTTTGCAATACACTTTCCAATAACCCAGTCACTCCTCCATAGCGTCTTCATCACCTGACCAAAGAGCATACAAATTTTTTTTGTAATAAAGTAGTCCTTTGTTGAGCATACCTGAAAGCCTAGCATCCTTGGGGTGATCGACAGAGCGTCTCAGTTCCTTAATCTGTTGTGATGCCTGCTTACCCTTCAATACCTAGTTAAATAGGGTGAAGGCGTTTCTTCATTGGTAACACGGGAAACTTGAAAACACATATTGAGGAACTCATGTTGTTCGGCCATAAACTCAATGTACCGAGACTCTTCAAGTAAATTGACAATGGCATTAGTTACCAAAGAAATACCAATGTCAATGAAAATCATGTCAAGAACATTATGAACTGAAAGTGAAGTGTTTGAGGCAACATGACAGGAGATAACCTCCAATGTAGAAATTTGGTTGTCCACTATATCTTTGCCAGGAATGAAGCCATTTTAGTTGTAATGCTGGGAAGAAACTCTAGGAGATGGTTATTAGTCACCTTCATAAGAATTTTATAGTCATTGTTCAGTAGGGCTAAGAGTGGTAGTTTTCCAATAGTGGGATCAGCTTTTTTGAACAAAGGACACTATTAAACAAAAAGGGTACTAGAAAGCACTTAATGTTTTTATTGTTTACAAGATTAAATATGTTACAGGTACATGTCAGCTAGTATACTTACAAATTACTTTTGTGATTGCATTTTTATCACTGGGTTTAGCTAAAAATTCATCCATTCCAACTTTTTTGCATAGAGCTTGAAGTTGGTCTGTTGTATGGCCTGTTAAAGCAATTATTGGTACACGTTTAGAAAGGATTTTTTGTTGTTCCAACTTTCGTATTACTTCTGTTGCTTCATAACCACTCATTACAGGCATTTCACAATCCTTAACAAGATTTAGCACCACAGACAGGTTTATTAATAATACTTACCATCAATATAATGTCAAAAGCCTCTGTCCTCGCTTTATCTACTGCTATTTTGCCATTCTCAGCAGTATCACATGAACACCCCAATGCTGTCACAATTCTTTGATGTATTTTCAAATTTATAATATTGTCATCCTGGTAAAAAAATGAGTTAACAATAAAACAAGACAGATAGCACATCATACCACAACCAACACATTCACTGTACTGAGGTCTCTCTTTGATTTAGCACGCTGCACAGGTTGTTGAATATGAGAAATATCAATGCCATGCGCTGTTTTAATTATATTCAAGGTCCATTGCATCAGCTTTAATGATGATAGAGGCTTCCAAAAAGTCTTCGAGAATGGAATATTGTATTGTTGCAGCAAGTAATCTTGTGGGTGGGGAATGCCATCGCGACTGTCCATCAGCATTGCAACGTGAACATTGCTGGCATTGTTATCCCATGTGGTTGCATGTGCCATGACGGCTGTTTGCTTGTCTACAAACACGAAATACATGTGATCACCACCAGTATGTTGTGTCACCTCCCTAACTATAAGGAAACAAAGGGTTAACAAAACATTTGGTATATAGATTATTAACAACATACTCTCATTGGTTGACTGGACAAAAACAATGTTAACTGAGAAATTGGTGCAGATGTGATTGAGCAACGACTTCTGCTTGGCATTTGTCGACACAACCACAACAGTAACAGGTAACGCCGCCATGCTAAAGCACACCAAAGCATCTGTGCTATGTGTTTGTCGCTTCATTGGGAGCCTAATTGTAAATGTGCTGCCCTCATCCTTGCGACTCTGAACTTCAATTGTACCTCCCAACAGTCTGACAAATTCACTGCAAATTGTGAGACCTACACCTCATTAGCACATCGCGTTTTCGCCATAGTCTAACGCACCTAAACCAGAACCTTGATAAGTCCGCTTTGCGTTGTAAGTTTCTACTTGTGTAAACGGTTTAAAAATGCGCTCCAGATCTTTTGCGTCCATGCCAATGCCAGTGTCAGTCACCTTGGGGGGGTCAAGTTAGATACAAACAGCAATGTGCAAGCGCTCTGAAATGGCGAGACGGATATTTGATTTATTATTTCTTCGCCAATGTAAGACATACCTCAAATGTTACGTCAATCACATCATCGGCACCACTCTTGGCCCGCACTGACAGCACTATATGGCCCTTACTAGTATACTTGAGTGCATTTGTTGTAATATTCGTGAGAATTTGTCTGACAAGGCCATTGTCGCCGTTAACAAACATTGGGGTGTTCTTATCCCACTGGGCGTAGATGTCAACGTCGTCATTCTTTAAGCAACTTGTACACGCTCTAACAACGTCTTCTACAAGCTCATACAAGTTGAAGTCGTCCCTGTGCACTTTCACTAAAAACCATGATACGTTAGTGCGCGACTAATATAAGCCACAAACACATGAATAAAAAAAAAAAAGCCTTACTTCCTCCATTTTCAACATTGGACAGGTCTAAAATCGATGTGATTATACCACACAATCCATTGCTGGATGCAATGGCAATATCCAACAAGTCAGGCGCAATTTGATTTGTTTTTTGGTGCTGATCCTTGATTAATTGACAAGAGTTGATAATGCCATCTGTCAGGACAAAGTTAATACCAGACAAAAAGTACAAGTAAATATGAGAAAACATAAAAACCCAGCCAAACGTACGCAATGGAGTCCTGAACTCGTGAGCCATCTATCGCTAGGGATTAGAATATAGAGTACAATAGATAATCCGTCAAATTGTTTTTTGTTTGGGGAGTGGTTACGTACAGTAGCAAGGAACATTGATTTGGCTTGAGTAGCAGCTTCCGCAGTTTTTCGTGCTATTAAATCGGAAATGTCTGCAAAAGACCATATTAAATTTGAGGCCAAGTGCAACAACAAAATAAGCGATTGCCGCACCTCTACACATGATCATGTACTTGGTTTTAGGTACAGTGATATCTCTATGTACAGCCAGAGCAGCGCAAGACACTAGCACCTCAATATCACTTGAACCCATGACTTTTAGTGATGCCCTTTTCGGTTTTCCACTAGCTACCATCTCAGCAACGTCCAATTGCGTAGACAATATATCGGTGATTGTTTTATCGCGCAACTCGTCTATGGATTTACCAAGTTTTGCCAGCGCAGACTTGTTCACTTTCTCTATTTTTCCTTCCTAACGCACGCCAAGTAAGTAATTTTTTTTCAAAGGCTAACGCACGTTGTTGACTACAACAAGCAAGTCGTTCATGCACATAATGATATTACTCAATTCTTGTCTGGCCACCGTAAAATGGTCCAAAAGAAGCATTACTTGACTAACAACAAGCAGCCATATATGAGATAAGAAAGCAAACATGACTTGAAACATATCAAGGTCAGCGTTGTTACATGAAATAAATACAAGGGGGGCGTGGTTAAATACATACCTGCAATGTAAACTGCAAATTCAAAGGTAAATCCTGCAAATAACATGCCCACAAAGTTGGCTGCTATATCTACGTGTTGCTGTTAGCAGAGAAGGCTTTCAATTCTTTGGTTCTTTTGGTTTGGCCGCACCAGAACCCATGGATAAAATTGTTAGCCGTTCAGAAAGACCGAAGAATGGTAGTGGTAGTAAATTCATTATGACGTAGATCCACGTTGGCGCTCCTGAACCTGGTTCGGGTTATTTTAAATTATTATTCAAGAATTGAATAAAATCGAAAGATAGATACAGCAAATGCACCAATATAGTAAAACAATAATTATGCATACCTGCAAGCCACGGCCTAACCAAGTAATAAGACAAAAAGATCATTTCAGTAAAACTCATACCTGTAGAGGTAACCACAAAGCGTCCATACGTTGCGAATACTCTCCAGATCTTTATTTCTGTTCAAGTTGTGCATCAAGTGGATTCCTGTGTCCAGCAAAAGCGAAAAAAACATCCAGTACGGATTACTACAGCTCCAAAGCATAATTACAGCCAGTGGTATATTCCACATGCCTGTTAAAAACGTCAACAAGAACTTTCAATCAGTTTGAGCGTTTTAACACTTACCTATCACGCGGCCAATTTGCATGGTGACATCATTAACCCAGGACTCGCCAGCTAGGGCATCCAAACTGGACCACCCTGACTTTGTTAGTCGAGAGAAACACAATTTTAAACGCCATACCGTTTTTAGTTTTGTTCTTAAGTTGCGCTACTGTATGCATACTCACACGTTCATCCTCTCGCCAAATACGCGTTTTGCGTTAAGTAAATAAAGGATCAACATGCCTTAGAATTGTAAACTTTACACCAAAATTTGAGAACAGAAACTTCCACACACTAATGAGGGCGCGCGTGTCGCTCAGTATTCTCATTATATGCCTTGCGGAGGTTGTTGTGTGGTCTGCACCAATACTCGGTACAAACCTTCGGGAGGCGAAAGACTATATGACAAGGGAAACCACCACGTTCAAGCAAGTAGAGCAAACGGAACATTACTCTACAAACGAACGTGAATTGGATTCAAGCGACCCAAACGATCAAGTAACCAGCACCAGTGACTCTACCACAAATAGTGAAAGCGTTGACACCTTTGCAGCCAACAGTTTCGCTCATACTGATGGCGAAACACAACCTCATGTGGGGGAAGAGGGTACAACCATTTTTCTACATAAATAGGAAGCTAATTTAACATTTCAGTTGGAAAAGAGGGCTACTGCACAATGCTGCAAGAGGCACCAGGGTTCCCTATAAAGTACAATGGCACAGCATACGACGTACGCAAAAGGTGTACAGGGTTAAAAAAAGGATTTTTAACATTGATGTGACGTAGAAAGAGAAGCAAAACCTTACACAGTGCGGACAATTCTTCGACGACAAGGTTTGTTGCACTAGATTTCAAACTGAAAGTGCGTTCAAAGATTACTATCAAATACATGTATATTGACACGCGTCACGTGTTTTTTTTTAGGTTTAATGCAGAAATCAAGTGTGTTCTTTGACGGCATGTTTCATTGCCCGGACTGCTACACCAACTTTTTGAGATTTTGGTGCGAATTTACGTGCTCTCCAAACCAAGCAACGTTTTTGAAGATCAACAAGAGCTTAAATTACCTTGGTAAAGATTATGCTGAGCAAGTTGTTTTCACTATAGATCAAAAAATGGCGAAGGGTGTATTCGATTCATGTGCCAACGTGAAACAGGGACTTGTGTCTGGCGAAACAATATTCGATGTCTTCTTTGGTACAAAATAGCTCTCCTTTATTTATATATAAATTGGCTACCATCCATGTGGTTTTATATATATATGTTGTACAACCCCGGACTAACTTTATAAAATGACTAGGTGTAAAAACCTCATACTCAGAGTTTTATGAAAGACTCGGTGCTTCATCAAGCTCGCTTGGAGGCGTTCGCATATTTTTTGATGTTGCAGGTGAACACACGTACGTAAAAAATACTGCAACGCCTGCGCTATCGCTTAACACAGCTCTTCGCCATTTTAGACCAGAAAATACATCCAAGCCATTATTTTTCCCCACTGGTAACTGCCAAGACACGTGTTCGTGCAATGATTGCCCTGCAGCGTGTCCCAAGGCACCACCTGAGATCCCTCCAAGCAACCATTATATTTTTGGTGCGTGTACAGCACAGACTGCTTTCTCTTCTTCTTTTTTTTTTTCGGCTCAACTAACAACCCTTTTTTAATAGGTAAGATAAAGTACTTGCAATTCTTTTCAGCAATAGGGTTTTTCCTATTTTGTTTGTTGACCGTCGGTGTGACTGCTCATTGCGTATATTTTACCAATAAATCGGCACGTGCGAACGGATACGCCAAAATTACAGAGGACTCTTCAAGTAGTCATGATGAAGCTGACGACAATAACCATGTCAAGCACGTCTTCAAACGTATTCGTACTCGCTAATGTTTACCTGGTAGCGGTTCTATAAATGATGCGGTAGAGAATGGGCACACGGATACAAATGGTTATGAAGATATCTCGCCTACGAAAGAAGCTGTAACCACCAACTTTCTCGGAGGCATATTTCGCCGACTTGGATGGGTGGTTGGTCGCTTCCCTATCTTGGTAATTTTTTGCTCTATCATTATTGTTGGTATACTTGCTATAGGCATACCAAGGTACTATTATTTTTTTTAACGGTTTGCAAAGCCATTTACAAACGACGTGTGTGGTTTTTTTTTCTCATCCAAGCACTTACTAGAATCGTCATTGAGACTCATCCAGAGCAACTGTGGGTACCTCCAAACTCCCTCGCTGCCCAACAAAAGTCGTACTTTGACGATCACTTTGGGCCATTCTATCGCATTGAACAGTTGATTATCACGTCCAAGAAGGCCGATGGATGTGCGTCATTTCTTTCAAAGCGTATTGCTAATCTTAAAGTAGCATTGAAGCGGCTGCTAGAAGGAAACGCTGGCAAACGTAATTTGTTGGCAATTTTAGACATCCAAAACAAGATAACTAAGGCACGGTTTTTTACCGGCGGTCCCATTTGTTGTTGTTATCTCACGTATTTTTAGATAACCGCCGAAAAGACCACGTCAAATGGCACTCGCACTGTCACGTACGAAGATGTTTGCTTCAAACCTGTAGCAGGCAAGGGTTGTTTGATACAATCTGCTTTGGGGTATTGGTACGCCGGCGATAAATAATTTGACGATTTTTTCCAACAGGTGATTGATGAGCCCCTAATCTCTTTTTTACTAGGCAATCTGATCGGCTAAAGTTAACTGAAGACACCGACTACATAAGTCAGCTTCTTGCTTGTGCAAAGAACCCCTTTAATCCTCTCCACAATTGCCTAAATTCGATTGGTATACCTGACATGCCCAACGTTATTTTTGGTGGATTTGAAGGTAAAGTTTCACTTTCTAATGATCCTCCTTGAATAACCTCTTATTTCAATGAAGGCAAGGAGTTCGGCAACGCTACAGCTATCATCGTTACCTTTCTCGTAACGAATCATGTGACCGACGAGGAAAACGAAGATGCTGCACTTTGGGAACAAGAGCTTTTAAATTTGCTCGAGTCTAAGCCTTTGCATCCTTATGGATTTGACGTAGCATTTTCTACACAGGTGAGTAACGACCTCTGGTTTTATAGTTAAGCCTTCGAGCAATGACTACTCCCCTTTCAACTATGCGATTCACACCATAATGCTTACGACTGTGGCTTTAGAGATCTCTCCAGGACGAGCTATCGCGTGAGACATCTACTGACATTGTAACGGGTATGTCCACCATTATTACCCCTTTTTTTTTTTGACATATTTACCGTAGTTGTGATATCATACGCGATCATGTTTCTTTATGTTGCCGTCGCTTTGGGAAGCATACGGTCACCATTTGGCGTGCACACTAAATTTTTACTCGGGCTTTGGGGTGTTCTAATGGTACTCATGGCTCTTGTCATGGCACTAGGTACATATCAACGGCAACTCCTGCAACCCAATCGCGCTAACCACAGCCAACCTAGGTGTCGCTGGATTTGCTGGGATACATGCCACTTTGATCATATCTGAAGTTATACCGTTTTTGGTGCTGGCGATTGGTGTTGACAATATCTTTATTCTTGTCGAAACATTCCAATCAACAGGTACCACCATCTTAGTTTTGTTATTCTATCCCTATTGTATTATTAACTGATTCATAGACTCGTCACTTTCTCCTCAAGACAGAATGGCGGCTACAATGGAAAAGGTAATCCGCCAAATATCATTTGTTTCAAAATCATTTTTGTATTTACTTTTGGATGGTTAAATAGGTTGGAACATCAATCACTATGGCTTCCATGTCTGAAGCCCTAGCGTTTTTACTTGGTATTTTGACGCGAATGCCTGCGGTAGTAGGTGCGAAAAAACCCAAAAAGATGAAAAAGTAGTAGTGGTAGTTGGCTGACTGCCTGTTAGCGTTCTCAATGTACTCCTCATTGGCCATCTTGTTTGACTACTTGCTGCAAATCACCTGCTTTTGTGCAATGATGGCTATCGACGCACGTAGAACCAGTGCCAATCGCATTGACTGCGTGCCATGCATCCGTGTACGCTAAGGAACCATTTAAGCCTGGTTTTTAGTCCGCTTCCTATTAATCTCGGTGTAGCTCAAAGCTGAAGAGTCGTGGCAGTCACGTGAGACCCTGAAGGCAAAGGAAGAAGCTGGCATTATAAGATCTGTGTTCCATAGATTCTATGCACCATTCATCTTACATCCAGTTGTCAAGTTCGTTGCAGTCATATTGTTTGTTGGTGCGCTATTTACCAACAATATCCCTTTTATTGTTAGAAAAGAAACGAAAGTTGTGTACAACAAAATCCTTATTTTGACATGTAGGTCTTTTTGTCATGTGTGTCAATATTGTTGGGAATGGCGTACCTCAAGGTCTAGAGCAGCAAATTGCGTTGCCTCAAGATTCATACTTGCAAGACTACTTTGACGAACAGGCTGATCTCTTCAAGGTACGCATCTACAACTCCTTCACACGCAAGGTAGTGCTAACTGGCCCGTCGTTAGGTTGGCGCGCCTATTTATTGGGTGATAAAGGAGCCATACAATTATTCAGCGATTGCGCTACAAAACAAGTGCGTTCATACATTATTTACAAGTATGCTGTATTGTCATTGAGGCTAATGTGCGTACCTCGTGTAGATTGTGTGCGCTGGGCGCTGGTGTAGACGGCTGTAAAGCAGGCTCGTTGAGGAATAAATTGGGTGCAGGCACGTGATTTGCTTTATAAAGACACAACAACCACACTGCTTTCCTACTGGCTAATGTCTTTTTGTAGAAGCACTTATACCAGATCGCTCTTACTTGAGTGGCGCTATCAGCTCGTGGTTAGACACGTACATTGAATGGCTACATGCAACACGAACATGTGCGTCAAGAGGGCGGGGAGGCCAATTTTGTTGGCATAATTAAAGCAACTCTGAGACTAAATGCGACATATAGGTTGTAGACAATACAAGAACACAGCAGAGTTCGAGTTCTGTCCTCCTGAAGAAACGGACAGTAGTTTATGTGAACCATGCATAGATCCTTCCGAATTGAATAAACTCGAAATTCGGCTGGGTAGACCTCCTCCACAAAAGTTTTACGATCTATTTCCAATCTTTTTGCGAAGCACATGCACGGCAGTACGATAGAATTCGTGGTTGAAAAAAAAAAAAATATGGAGCTGATTCAATTGATAGGCTTGCGCTCTTTGCGGTGAAGGTTTTCAAGGAGACACTACCTACTTTGATGGTAACTATGACATGCCCCAACTAATGGTGAGCTAACTTTAATTGATAGCTTCTGGCAACAATCTGACTATGCCTCTGAATAAATCCGGACTTGGGCTGAATGTAACCATTGGCGCAACTCGATTCATGGGCTACCACACAACGCTACGGGACCAGAATGAATTCATTGCAGCACTCAAAGTACGAGACTAATCCTTCTTCTGGTTTTTTTGTGTATCTATATCATCACACCCAACTAAGTAATAATAGTCGGCGCGCAAGATATCAGACACTTTAAAGGAGACGCTCAATATCGAGATTTTCCCATACTCGGTATTTTATATTTTCTTTGAGCAATACCTCTACATCAACAGAGTAACGCTCATGTGTCTTGGTCTAGCACTTGGTACGTCTCACCATCCCCTATGTGCAATCTGACAAGTACTCTAGCCGCAGTTTTCGTTGTGACACTATTGCTCATGGGTAATGTGGCAATGTCTGTCATGGTCACCCTCATGATGGCAATGATTGAAGTCGACATAATCGCTATCGTTAGCCTTTGGGGAGTGCGTCTCTTGTTAATTCAAAATCTACATTCACCAGAATATCTATTAATCTTATCAATTAGGTCCATCTGAACGCGGTATCTGTTGTCAATTTGGTTATGGCTATTGGTATCTCGGTTGAGTTTTGTGTGCACATCGCCGTAAGATAACAAAAAATTTATATTACGTGTAATCTCATGCTTTGCAATAGAATTCCTTCATGTCACAGGTGGGTACTCGACAGTCCCGTGCCCACAAAGCACTCGTGGACATGGGTAGTGCCGTATTTAAAGGTATCACAATCACGAAATTTCTTGGTGTTGTTGTTCTAGCGTTTGCGAATTCAGATATCTTCAGGTACCTCTTTTTTTTTTTGTAAATATTTGATGAGAATTTTTTGTTAACAACACATACAATAGGGTTTATTACTTCCGCATGTATTTCATGATAGTTATTGTTGGTGCAACACATGGCCTGTTGTTTTGGCCAATTGTATTAAGTTTAATGGGTCCAAACACTAAAAAGAAAGTGTGCAGTCTCTTTTGAATTGTTTGTGTAAAATAAACACCCTATTGTTGCACTTTGTTACAAATCCTTTTATTTAGATCTTTAGCTAGTTTACTGCTAGGCTTGCTAATTGCCTTGCCAAGATATCTTTTTTGTACATGCCACACACTTGGATGGCGTAATTTAACACCAGGCTCTTTTCTGTAATACCTCCTTTCACGCTTTCCAAAGCCTCAACCACAAATGTAGAGTCACCTCTGCCCGGAGTACGTATAGCCTTGCGTAAGGTTTCTTTTACCGTGCGGTTGTGCTTCTGTTCCTTTTGTTGTACACGTCGTTTTATGGTTGAAGGTTTTACGCTAGGCAGCTCAGCGCTACCGTTGGCATCTGGCAAGTCCTCTTCGTCCACTGTGGAGTCTGAGTCGGGTTCTGATTCTACATCAACCGGCTCATCTACCGTCTTTTGCTTTTTGGAAGGCGGTCCACCCTCCATTTTGGGCGCTGCTCTTTTGTTACCACTGATATTATTGGACCCTTGTTGATTAATGAGGTCGGCTGCCTCGTCCACAGCTTGCAAGTGGTGGCGCATTCCGCTTTTTTTTTTCTTGAGGAAAGGATTGCCAAACGTCATCCGCAATCCTTGTGCATTCGGATCCAGTGGCCGGAGGGTTTGTTTTTTCAACAAGACTTCTTGGTAGTTGCCCATTTGCGATATTGGGACAGAATGCTTTTGATCTACATTTATGTGTTATTTCTATGTTTGAAAAAAGGTAAATGGAAACGCCATTTCTGGTGCGCTGCTCATCTTACCTACAGCACGTGATGCCTTTGGATTGCTTATCCGACCGCGCAACATTTGCAGTACATTTATCAACTCGGTACGGGGGATATCAAACGGGTTACGTATGCGGCCAACATCGCCTTGAAACACAAATGTCAACAATTCTTTTTTTTCGGATTTGGGGTTGTGTTGGATGGGTACGTACCTATCACATCGCTCTTGCTCCCACTAAATCGTTTGGTTGTATAGTCGTAGTGCGGTGGCACGTGGGGCGTTCTCTTATCCTTGCGTTGATCTTCTACAAATTTGGCATACAGCTTAGCATCTGACGCACAAGGCATGTCGTGGTTAGTCGGGGAAGAATCAAGTGCTTTACAAAGAGGGTCGTACCTTGCGTTATGGCATTCAGCCGCTGCCCAAGTTCGTAGCTCACACCAACATCTTGGAACTTATCTAGTGTACTCTGAATGCCATGGTACCGCTTCAAGACTAGTAACAGCTCCGGTTTAGTACTTCCATGGCCCACCTACAAAAGTTTCTGTGGCGTACCGTTTTTAAGGTATGGTATGTAGTAGAACGGGGCTGTGTGCATGTAAACGTCGAGCTCTTGTCTCAACTGTGAAGTTCCTCTTCCTTGAAAAGGATGGAGCTGATGCAAAATTGAAAAGAGGCGCGGGTAGTCGTAAGGTAAGATAAACATTGTCACGCTCTTTCCACTGCCCCTCAAATACCCAAATGGCACTAGACCGTGGGCTGGTGAGCTAGAGCCAGCTATGTACACCTAAGCGCATAATAAATACTAGGTTTAAACGGAAACTCGTACGTGCCTGATAGGCCTTTGTGGAATTGCTCTTTAGTATCCAATCTGTGATTGAGTTTTTTTCTATGAGGTATTTGTCCACAGGAAACCCTTCTGGTATGCGGGGATCTGATCCGCTGCGGGATACTAATATATTGGGGTACGCACTGCGGGGTGGCTATACAAACTTTAGTAACAACAACAACGCACATTCTCTAAAAATTGTGTTGCAAGGAGGAAGGGGGTGTGTGGTACCAGTGTCGATGATTTGGATGTTAGGTAAAATTCCTCAGGTATTGGCCAATGGCAAGGGTTCTGCCCGTTTTGAGGATAAATTGTTGATTTTGGCTAAAGGAGTACAATGACGAGTTAGTCTACAAGGTACATGTAAAGTATAGAGGAGCACGTACCACAGACAATGGTCTAACACTCCCACGCTCACGCTGTGTGAAGGCGACTGTTAAGCCTTGTTGTGCTGATACTTTGCGCAATATGGCTTCAATCGCCTGTTGCACCTGCTGCATCGAACCGCACGCATGAATCTTAGCGCCAATCTCTTTTGCAATACCAGCGTGCAGTGGAGGTATAGTCATGTGCGGTTTTCCGCCACGCAAGCCTGAAAGTCTGAGTAGAATGCTAAATGCGTGTTGATCCCATCGCACGATCCCTCAAAAACGCGTTAGCAAACTATCACAACAGTCCTATTCTAGAAAATACAGGGTGATGGCTGCAAAAGTGAGTACCTTTAAAAAAATCGCCACCAGGCAATTTGGACTGTTTGTGAAAATTAGCACGTGCAACAAAAAAATAAAAAACACAAGAAAATAGAGCGATTAACTACTGCTGTACCTCAGGAATGTATCCACCCGTTGCATCTCCCTGTCCTGATGTGAACCCCCCACCGTTGCTCAACAGTATGACGCAACCTGGCTCTGCTATCCATGGAGCCCTGCCCTGGAGTTGCATGTAAGTTAATTAATGTCTTGGCAACCCCATGCGAACACGTACCTGGGAGAAGTTATCGATACCTACTTCCATACGATACAAGTTGAGTAAATCGAAGCCGCTTCTTAGGGCAGCACCAGGATCGCTAAGACCACTTGCACGCAAATTTTTTAGTTTGTCTAGAAACACGGTAAACGTGTCCTTCCAGCCAACCTATGTGGTTTGAGCATCGTAACGTTGGTATCACGCACCTTTATAGCGTTAGCGCCCTTATCGGATGTAACAAGCAAATAACGATCATTACGCGCGCTTTGATCGCGTGCCCGAAGCTTTACAAACATTTCTATGGCGCTCTTCGCGCAATCAAGAATTGTCATGCCTAAAATTGTTTTAATAGTATGTAAGGCGTCCAATACGTACCACTCGCAGACCGCTGGTTCATTGAGCCTGATGTGTCTACTACAAAAACAAATATCATCGCAGCGCATTAAAAAAAACCGTTAGAAGACTATTGACAACTGGTGTGACGTTGCGTTGGTTGAGTACGAATTGTAAATTTGGTTGTTTTAAGTCTAACTGCTCTTCCTTAAACACACTCTACGTGCGATGCGTTTGGTTCAACGTTATAGATCATATGCACAACCTAGAGTCCGTACAGCGCCATGTGCGCAACTTCGCAGATATTCAACTGTCAATAAACCCATCCTTATTACTACGCCAATATTCTACGTAAACGGACCACCTCGTATCCTTAAATCACTTTTTCTTGTGTTTAGTATGTCACCTTAACAAACTAGATATTGGACACGCGTTTTCAGTTCTATTGGGTGCGTGAGGGATCCTTTTGGCACACAAATAAATCCTTTAAGTTCACTAACAATACACGGCAAGCTGACGCTCTAGCAAGGCATCACCGCCATCTCCTAGGCAAACAGTACGTGAACACATACAAATTGCGTTCATCGGCCAAGCCCTAACAATCTTGCCCAGAACGCACCTCGTCACCGGCACTGACGAACACGGATCCAAGGCACAACCCAAATCTATGTCAATACTTACAAGGTTCAGATTCAAGAAGCCGCTGAGAAGAACAAGACGAGCCCACAGTCCTGGTGCAATGACATATCTGCAAAATTCAGCAGCCTTTTCCAAGCCATGGACGTACATTGTGATGATTTCGTGCGCACAACCTCATCGCCGCAGTACGTAGTGCACCTACCCAAAACACGTGCGTTGTAACTGTCACTAGTAAAAAAGCCGTGGAACACTTGTGGAATACGCTTTCTGTACTCAATCCGCCGCCAATATCACATTGCAAAACACTGACCATTGCCACCAGACCAATGGCGGGATATACATGGGCAAGTACCAAGGCTGGTACTGTACATCAGATGAAGCGTTCTTGACACCTAATCAAATCGTGGAAGTCGAAGGGCCAGATGGAAAACCTGCTAAAATGTCTATAGAGTCTAAAAGCCCAGTTACATGGGTTACTGAAGATAATTACAAATTCAAATTAAGCCAATACGTTGAAAAGGTAACTGCCAATCAACTTGTTGTTGCTGCTGTTGTAAGAAAACTGAACAAATGCGTGTATTAAGGTGACTGGATGGATTACTGAGAAACCAACACGAGTAATGCCAGAACAAAGACGGAAACAAGTACTTGCAGACTTGGGTACACATATTTTTGCAATATCGTAGAGATGGACTTGGGCGGTTTAAACCAACATTCCTTGTTATTTCAGGACAACTACAAGATGATTTGTCTGTGTCTAGACCTAAATCAAGGCTCCAATGGGGTATTCAAGTGCCAAATGATCCATCCCATGTTATATACGTCTGGTCCGTTGATATTCTCCTATTCTTTACTGCTAACACTAACTGTGAAAGGTTGGATGCGTTAACCAACTATTTAACAGCAACGCGCTATCCTTGGGAAGCGTCAGAAAATACTGGTAGCTGGCCTGCGGACTATCACATTATTGGCAAGGACATAGTCAAGTTCCATTGCATATACTGGCCTTCCTTCCTCGTAAGTGGAGAAACATATCCCCAATATAGCACAGTCTAAAACCGAAAGTAGATGGCAGCTAATCTCCCTCTTCCTAAAAGAATTGTAGCACATGCCCACTGGACAGTGAACA
This sequence comes from Trichosphaerium sp. ATCC 40318, assembly GCA_038496445.1. NCBI lineage: Eukaryota > Discosea > Flabellinia > Trichosidae > Trichosphaerium > Trichosphaerium sp. ATCC 40318. The sequence goes on from JALMLS010000354.1 coordinate 131,760, forward strand.
ATGAGAAAATGTCTAAAAGCAAGGTGATAACATTTCCTCCAAAAATCTACCACGTGCTCACGTCCTAAAAGGGAAACGTTGTGGATCCAGCACTTCTAATAGACAAGTATGGCGTTGACGGTATGAGATATTTGCTTCTCAGATGTACGTGCACGGGTTGTTAACTCATTGAGGGTGCAATACCGACCCGCGTGACGTGATGTAGGTGGAGGACTTGCGCACGACGGCAACTACACTGACGAAGCTTTTGCTAATCATTACAACGCTGATCTAGCCAATAGCTTGGGTACGTGCTGCAATGCACCAAATAACGGCTTACTTGTAATCAGGCAATTTGTTGGCTAGAGTGACATCACCCAAGCTAAACCCTGACAAGACGCCACCTACAGAACAAAAACTCTCCACAGAAGATGAAGCGCTAATCAAAAAGTTAAAAGAACTGCCAGCTAAAATGGACGTTTGGTTCAAGGACGTTGAGTTCTCGGCAGGGTTGGAGTATCTCTTTGACGACGTTCTCACAGCTGTCAACAAGTACTTTCACGACCATCACCCATGGGAATATGGTACACTAGATCTACCATGAGGCGCGAGACACTTACGTGATATATAGCCAAAGCAATGCGACAAGGTACTGCCACTGAGGAGGAACGTGGACGTTTAACCACAATACTGTACATTACAACTGAAGCCGTTCGAATCACAGGCACGCCAACTGCGTTGTGCAGAAGCGACTGACCTTTTTCAACCTCTAGGCACTTTGCTGTTACCAATAATGCCTACAAAGATGACTGACCTTTTGAATACACTGGATACACCAGAAAGTCGCAGAGATCTAAGCGGCGCAAGTTACGGATTCAAATACTCGCAAGAGAACTACAAGGAACACACAAAACCAAAAATATTATTCACAAAGTTGTAAAACACCACATCAAACACGTGTCACCTTTTTACATCATGAAACGCTTCATGTCGCCATCTAGTTGGTAGAGACATCGTCGTCGGCTTCCACTTCTAAAAGATTGTAGTAGTGAGCGAAAGACCAGATATATATAAAGTGATAAAAACAGTGTTACCTAGAAGTCCATCATTGAAGTCAGTTGAAATAAAATTCTGCAATCTAGGATCATCCTCCGTAGTCTGATCTTGATTTCAAGTGTTAATAAAATGACATGACAAAGTATGGTAATAAATACCTTTTGTCAACAGCGATCGTTGCGTCAAAAGGGAAATCACACAGCCTGTGTGCACAAATACAATCTTTGTGTTGGTATTAATGCTCAGCGCTCCATTTAGCAGTTGTTCGCGAAATGCAAAATAGGCCGGTGCAGATAAGGCCTATCAGACATAAACTACCGAAAACATATCCAAAAAAAAAAAGGATTATGTCCTCATTTCATTTGAAGAGTCACGCACTGGATCTAAAACGATACCCTCTGCTTGTGCCAAGTGACGCATTGCACGATTAATATCTATCAATAACGTTGTAAGCTATATTCGTCGGTGCTGAGTGACTAGTATACTGACCTGGTCTGTATGACTCATCACGATATCTATCTAGCAGTACGTAGTGACCAGCATGATAATTAGTACCATACGCTACCGTAAGGTGTAAGATACTTTATTACTTTAAGGGCCCTAAAGGTTGTATGGTTAGACACGTGCCTTTGTTAAAGTCTTTGTGAAGTCGTTGGATTGCATGTCGGACTTGTTGCTCAGTGTGCTTAATGCTAACGCCGACTACCTTCAAGTGCTTACAGTTGAATACTTGTCTACCGATAAGAATACCAGCTAAGGCGTGCGCACGGTTAGCGTGGGCTGGGATGAGAAAAATTGTTACCAAGGCTAGTTCCTGTATCGACTGGTACGATAACGTGGGTAGGTTTTATTTTACTCAAGTCTACAAGCTCTCTGACCTAGAGCGCAGGATTTAAATAAATTAAACACGTGCGCCATGGTAATTTTGAAACAAAATAAAGAATTGTATTGTAGCTTACCAGATCCACGTAGCCCCACAACCCCGCAGGCGTGCTTCCTCCCTCTGGGATAAAGTAAGGAATCTCTCTAATGCGGCGTGTTACTAAGGTTCGAAATGGATTTTGTGTTGGTACCCTTTTCTGAGTAATCGAGTACAGAGACTGTCTACACGTTGTGCTATTCTCGTGTATTGCGATTTGTCAAGATACTCTATCGCAGCGCCTACATACCAATTCAGTGGTTTCTGTAATGCGGCAATTGAGAGTGCTTCACGTACCGCACATTTCCATCAAGAATAAATTTGGTTTCGGAACACCGCTGGGTTTTTCTCCTCGCAAGAACAAGTAGCAATCCATGTTCATTTGCCTGGCTGTGATGGCACATGTTCTGTTCAAGAAAAAGATTGTGACATTTCAACTACAACAGCTTTCTATGACTACCACAACTGTACCTGCACCAATCAGAATCTGGAGAATCACCGTATGTGATAATGACAGTTGCCTGCTTCGTTTTGGCCTCATGCATGATAAATTCAAGTTTGCGCACCTAGTTAGAGCGTTTACCATCAAATGTATGACACTGTGTTATATTTAATTAAATAGATACGTACAGTACAACCATCAGCAGCACTAGCTCCCACGTTATCATCTCGCTTTATGTAGAGCTTTTCTTTTAAAGACTTGCTGACATTGTCCAACGGTGCCAATTGAGAAGGTAACGAACATAAAGATACCTTGTGGGGCCGTATAAGATCTGGGAAAGCCTTTTTAGCAGTAGACGAGGCGCCACCGCCAAAACTGAACATGCTTCTGTATCAACAGTAATGTGTCACTTAATGCCGAACTCTTAACAAGGAACTAGGCGATTTTACTCGCACGTGACTTTAAAAAAACCCGATAAATTGTGCTTGGATGCCCAGTGGTGCAGATCTGACATTGTTATGTAGCCAGAAATTAAAGTAGCAAAAGCAAAATTACGTTACTTATACCAAACTTGGAACTGAGGAGCAGTTTATTATACAAGCAAGGTATTAGGTGTAAGACTGTAAGCTTCGCTTGGGTAGGCTGGTAGTACCTTGATCTCCGGTGGTATTTTCCTTGGTTTGCAAGCACTTACGCCGCCTGCAACGACAAGATTCCACGTATGTTTAAAGCTGGGATGTGTCAAATCTGTGTCTATAAGGTGTATTAATCAGTAGTGTACTCTAATCAACCATTTCAATGAAACTAGAATAATTTACTTGTGGCTGGATGGACATCTTTTCCTCTATCACCATATTCTTTCGCTAAGTATTTTACACTATGGCGAGTAAGAGCTATGTTCTTTGGTTTACAGTACTTACCTGTAAAACACGTGTGGTTATAATACTCAAAAACACATTCCAAATACCTTCGTATACTCCGTGCGTGTTCAAAAGCGATGTAAGTTTGTTTTAAAAGTCCAACTAATCTTATCCGCAAGAAAAAGTACCCAAGTTGGTGAATTATCAAGTTTATTCAGAAAGCCTTCTTTTCGAATACCTACCAGTACATTGCATGACGTTATGAGTGAAGCGGACAAGTACGTTTTGTGATGCGTTAGCAATTTATAACAAAAGGTCGCACAGAATACGCAGGAAAAATCCACACATATGGCTACGGGCAGAGCTAAACCCAGAAGAGACAAGTACATACATTTTTACGCTTTTTACGACTTTTCTCACTCTTTTTCGCGTAGGAGCGCCTCTGACGCCTGCACACGCTAAAGAATTGATTGGCCTCGGTTTTAAAGGTTGTTTTAGATGATTTCTCCAAGTTCATTCTTAATGTCAACCATTAGTTACCGTAGAACATTCACAAACGCGTACTTTTACAGACGCAGAATACAAAGAAGCAGGGTGCGCACAGCTTACAGCGTTTTGTTAAATGTTGCCAGCTGCTCGCTTGTTGGTAGCGGGGAATGGAAGGATGGGGATCCACATGCCGTAATTCTAGGCCTTGGCGCACTTCCTGCTGGCGGAAATGTACGTGACAAGCAGCACAATTTAGTCAGTTGCTTGCGAACACTCTAATTAAGAGTGCGATCAGTGGTAGAGTTCTTACAAGCGGTAGGCTGATTCACCACTTTTACATCGCCATTTGTACTTTGGCTACGCCTTTAAAAAGCAGCATGCCTGGCGCGAGCTCTTACTGCGCTATCTATTTGGAGGTGGTAAGTTACACAGTCTGCAATATTTTTGTTTACCGTAGTAACGTTGTGCGGCAGGTACACTACTTGACATTGAGTATTTGGTCGATGACAACGGCAAACGCCTTACATCTTTCGGTAATATGGCGGGTTATATTGGTATGGCCGCAGGTGTGCTCGCCTGGGCGAGACAAGAGCTCTCACAAGTACGCAAAGAAAATGTCACAACGTCCAAGTAAGTGCATGTTTTTGACATTCACATGTAGGTAAAAATCAAAATCCCGAAAAACATGTTAAAGGACATGGACGACACACCATTTTTTGACTACTTGAAAACATTACTTCAAACGGCTGTTACGTTCGCCAAAAGAGAACCAAAGGTTGTTGTAATTGGAGCGAATGGATTGGTTGGTACAGGTACTTACTGACAGTCTCCAGGCTATCTCTCTGTTTGCAACCCAAATTATTATTATGCACGACTCTAAATCGTTTTCGTTAAGGCGCTGTTCTGATGGCTAACAAACTGGGCATACATGTGGACAAGTGGACTCGCAAGGAAACAAGTGAGCCAGGGCCATATCCTGTATTGTCAACAGATTATGACATCTTGTTGAATGCAATCAAACTCGACAAGACTTGTGATACACCCTTCCTCACTGAAAATCTTGTTCGTGATCCTGCGCGATCTTTATCCGTTGTAGTGGACGTCAGTTGCGATTTTAAAAATGACAAAGTACGCTTTCATTAATATTAGAGTACGACCAGATACTAATGTAACCGCGTCCTTTAGAATCCTTTGCCAATCTACCACAAATCCACAACATTTGAAAATCCAACGCTTCGTATTTTGGACAGCGAAAAGAGACCATTGGATGTAATCGCTATCCCTACACTCGCACGGCTTTTACCCAAAGAATCTAGTCGCAACTTCTCTGGTTTGCTTATCCCACAATTGAAAGAGCTCGCCAACTACGAAACTAGCGCCGTTTGGCGTCGAGTAGTTAACGTATTTGAAGCCTCTACAAAGGGCATGAAACCACATGTAAGTCTTTTTAATTTAAAGAAAATTTTGGTGAGGAGTACTAAATATTTGATATTAAGCCGCTACCACGTGCACTGCCTCCAAGAAATCCGCTATCAGGACTACAAACCACTTTAAATCAAAGGCGTATTTGGGATTTGCATAGAACTAACAAAGCTGCTTTTAATCTGTGTCGTGCAGTGTCTATTGAAGGTACACAGCTATAACAACTATAACAAACCAAATCATCAAGCGTGTTAATCGCTTACATGGCCTTAGGCACCATCGATCCTCATAAGCTCCAAAAAGCCGCACAGAATGTGGTAGCCTCATCTGAGATTTTGCGCACTACTTTAGCGCTTGATGTTGACAACAAATTGATACAATTGACGCAGCAAGATGTGCCAATCACTATTGCAAACAAGGACTTTAGCAGCGCCAACGATTGGGCTTCCAAATTGGACGAGCTATGCGCAGCAGAGCTACAAGTACTTTGTTCATCACGATCAATCCCAACTGTGCCCTAACACGAATAATAGAAACCATTCGATCTGTCTGTGCCACCACTCATTAGATTAGTGCTGGTTCGCAAGCCTGGAGGTCACGTACTCGTTGTTGTTGTGCATAGAATCATAGCCGATGATATCAGCGCTGATTACATTTTATTGACTATTCTCAACGCCCTTGCTGGCCACCCGAACGCTACCTCCAACGTACCCAGAATACAACTTGTTTGGTAAAAGTTCTAAGTGCACTAAAACCATTTGATAGATACAATTCGCTGACTTTGCGCACTGGAACAGACAACGTTGGGTTGACCGACAATTGCCACGCAAGGAAGAACAGTCTCCTGTCGTCGCTAAGCCTACTGGAGAAGAAGAGGGTGTACAGCACTGGAAAGATCAACTCGGTGGCAGTGTACACATATTGCAAGTACCAATGGATAAGCCACGTTCTGCAGACCCAACATATGCTTGCACTCGGCAGCGATTTGCTCTATCGATGGAACTTACCAAGAGCATACAACAACTTGCCAAACGAGTTTCCGGCAGACACGTACGCAGCTTGCTAGCTTTCTAATATCACGGTACATATTAAGTGGTTATTGAAGGCGCTCTACATTACTTTGTTGTCTGCCTTTAAAGTCATGCTTTACCGGTTTACTCGAGAAGAAGACATTATTATCGGGACTCAAGTCGATGGACGTATTCGCCCTAGCTTGCGTAACGTTATTGGCCCTTTTGGTACGTGTTATCACCCTACATACTATTTTTAATGCTGATTGCCATTGCAGCCAACTTGTTGCCTCTTCGCACTTTCTTGCGGGATGACATGTCTTTCCATGAGTTGATGGAAAAGGTAACAGACACCGTTGAAGCAGCATTCATAAACCAGGATGTTCCATTCGAAAAGATACTTGGCACAGTACGCGATCAAATTAAAGACGCCAACCAGGACTCTGCCTTGTTTCAAGTTGTTTTCAATTATGAACAACATAATGAATACCCTCTCCCATCTTCAGTTAGATCCTTCCAAGTGCGTCATGAACATATGCCTCTGAAGCCGTGTTGGTGCTAACCTTACCATTAAAAGGTGAAACGCCTTCCTTTGAGCGTTGGCCATTCAGCATTTGATCTATCCATGTCTGTATCTGTAGATCACCAAATTCAGTACGTTTGTCAATACTGTGGAATATACTGACACAAGACAACAGTGTGGATTTGCAGTACAATAACCAACTCATCAATGGAGCACGTGTTGAAGAGATTGGTCTTCAATTTCAATTGTTGTTGAAACAAATTGTACAAAACCCAGAAGCCAACATCTTGGAATACACACTCATTACTGGTACACCACCAATTCACACTGGTTTTCAAAAAACTAATCATTGCTCCAGACGCTGCAAAAAGTAAACTTTGCGATCCAACTACACCCCTCGACAGCACGTGGTTGGGTTCTATTCAATCTTTCCTCACCAAAAATGTGCGCATGTTCCAATGGCTTCTCAGTCTAACATATTCTCTAGGCTAAGAAAGCAGGAAAGCGTATTGCTATGGCATACCAAGGTAAAACCTACACATACTCTCAGTTGGAAGGTTGGGCAAACCAACTTGCAAACCTCCTTATCAAGAAGGGCATAAAAAAGTCTGACTTTGTGGGCATTTACGGTCACCGCTCGCCTCCTGTAGTTATTGCAATCATTGCTATCCTCAAAACAGGTGCAGGATACACCATGATGGATCCTGCTTATCCTTTTGAAAGGATAAAGGCATGCTTGGGCATCGCCAATCCAAAAGGGTATCGTCACTGCAAAATGTTGCATGTAGGTTTACAGTACCACTAGGTGGCTCGCCATTGAAGAAGCTGGACAAGCACCAAAACAACTTTCTCGCTTCTTGGATGAGAGTGTGCGTACTGCAACGATTAGTCGGTATATATTTGTTAGCTAAAGATTACGTTCCCAGGGACTGCTAGCCAACATTTCGTTACCTCCTTTACATAAACTAGAAAAGAGTGGTTTGTTCAAGGACATTCCTATCACATGCCCAGACGTCACCACAGGTAAACTTTACTCTTCTATTCCTTTTCATCGCTTGTACACACAACTTACCCGGTTCATCAAAGGCCCTGATGACGTAGCTGTTGTTACATTCACTTCAGGCTCAACAGGAGTGCCAAAGGGTGTTATGGGAAGACACATTTCCTTGACTCACTTTTATCCTTGGATGGGTGAGAGATTTGGCATCACTCAAGACGACAGGTAATCCTTTTATAGCCATTAATGTCTGGATTACTAAGCAAAGAAATTAGATTCTCCATGGTCTCAGGTATTGCTCACGATCCTCTTCAGAGAGATATATTTACGCCATTGTATTTTGGCGCACCAATATACATCCCAACACAGGACGACATTAACAATCCTGGACAACTCGGAGAGGTATCTTCATAAAAATTTGTTGATCGTAATACTAATCATTGACAAGTGGATGCGCGATAACAAAATCAACGTTACATGTATGACACCTGCTCTTGGTCAAATATTGACAACTGTGGATAACCCATCATTCACTATCGACTCATTGAAGCTTTCCTTCTTTGTTGGCGATTGCCTCATTAAACGTGACGTATACCGTTTGATGAAGCTTGCACCAAATGGCAAAGTCATCAACATGTACGGCTCAACCGAAACACAGAGATCAGTTGGTTACTTTGAAGTACGTGCAATAATTGTGTAGCTAAAAGAGTCACTAACTATCCATGATAAGGTACCAACAGGTCCAGCTTTGGCTGCTTTGAAAGAGGTCATTCCTTGCGGTGTAGGTATGAAGGACGTGCAATTGGTTCTTCTTAACAACGCTGGACGCCTTCTTGGTGTCGGTGAAACAGGCGAGATTTACGTGAGAAGTCACCACCTCGCCAAGGGTACGTACTAGCTTGTTTTACCTCAGTTCTGACTTGGGTTTGTTTGTAGGATACATCGGTCTTGAGAAACAAACAAAGGCGAGATTTATTCAAAATCCATTCTCTACTGTGGATGGAGACAGATTTTATAAGACTGGCGATCTTGGTCGCTACTCTAACGAAGGCATCATCGAATGCTTGGGACGTGCCGACGATCAAATTAAGATTAGAGGATTCAGGATTGAGCTTGGAGAGATAAACGCCACGTTGAGCCTCCATCCTTCCGTTAAGGTTTGTCATTATTTCGAAGCCTAAAAACCAGGTATGTGGGGCTAATCAAATACCTCTAGGAAAATGTGACTATTGTGCGTGAAGACATACCTGGTCAAAAGAGAATATGCGCATACGTCGTACCTAGCTCGTTGAACGAGAAGGGTATTCACCAATCAGGAAGCATTGACATCCAGGCGATCACAGACAAACTTAAAACTTTCTTGAAAAAGAAACTGCCACATTACATGGTGCCAACACACATTATCATCTTGCAAGCCATGCCGCTCACACCAAACGGTAAAATCAACCGTCGCATTCTCCCATCCCCAGAGAAACGACAAAGCTCGTACGATCTCGCAATTCTCTCTAATACACAAGAGAGACTAGTCAAGATTTGGGCTAAAGTACTTCAATGCGAGATTGAAAGCATTGAAGACAACTTTTTCGACCTTGGAGGTACGCCAGCCTCGCAGATTTAAGGGTAGTTTATTGACTAATTACCATTTCCAGGACACTCAGTGCTGGCTACACGCCTAACCTTCGAAATGAAGAACGCCTTCAAAATCAACATTCCTATGCAGTTGTTGTTTCAAGCGCCAACAATTGGCGAACTAGCAAAGGCTATTGACGCTTTAAAGGTAATAAATATACAAAGTTGTTTCCCAGCACTAACATATGTCATAAACAGAAAGGTAACGTTGCAACTACCAAGCCACAGGCTGTTATCGACTTGGAACGTGAAGCACAACTTGATGAATCAATTCATCCAGCCAAGAACATCCTTCCAGCTGTTGAAAAGAGTAAAATACGTAATATTCTTTTAACTGGTGCCACTGGTTTCCTCGGCGCCTTTTTGTTACAAAGCCTCCTTTTACAAACAAAGGTACGTTCCTAGAACATAGTAGCAGTGAGGGTGTACCCATAATACTTACACAAATGATTAAGGGAACAATCATTCATTGCCATTGTCGAGCCAAGAATGAAGAAGAAGGTTACAAACGCCTAGAGAAAAACTTGAAAGCACATATGATTTGGCAAGACGATGTACGCAATCTAACACTATGTTACTGTTTACTAACGTTTGTTGTAGTTCGTTGGCAGATTCCGTGCTGTACCTGGTGATTTGGGCTATCCTCTACTGAGCTGGAGCCAAGAATTGTTTGACAGCCTCGCTGAAAAGATTGACCTCATCATCCACAATGGTACCAAAATTGCACTTATAGTTATAGATCACTGGTGTTGACGTTGTTTGTTCCTATCAGGTGCTCTTGTCCATTGGATACTACCATACGATAAATTGAAGCCGGTGAACGTAGTTGGTACCGTAGAAGTATTGAGATTCGCCTGCACAACCAAACTCAAGCCTGTGCACTACGTATCTACAACCAGTGTGCTCGACACGCTACACCACAAGAAATTGAAGGTAGTATACGAGAACGACATGTTGCCGAGTTGCGAGGGCTTGACTGGAGGATACCCTCAAACAAAGTGGGTCGCTGAACGTCTCCTGATGCAAGCGAGAGAGCGTGGTGTCCCTGTATCATGCTACCGACCTGGTTACGTTGTTGGTGATTCCATTAACGGTGTATTTAACACTGACGATTTTCTGGCCCGTCTAATGAAGGTACTGGACGGAACCCGTCTTTATTTTGTCTAACTGTCTAAATTAGGGTTGCGTACAATTGAAGTGTTACCCTACACTATCCAACACATTGGACATGAGCTCTGTACGTATAATATCAACCACCACAGCATACAGTGGCCGTTTGTTACTGATGCTTGTACATAGGTTGATTACGTATGTCAATCCATTGCCCACCTTGCTGTATCCGGTCCTACGAGCAACAAGGTATGCCTATTACCACCCCCCCCATTTTGATTACCATTAACTGGTTGTTTCTTTGTTTAGACGTTCCACACTGTCAATCCTAATCTGTACTCATTCGCAAGTCTGTTCAAGACGATAAAATCTTTCGGCTACGAGCTGGAGGAAGTGCCTTTCAAGGAATGGACAGAAAAGCTAATTGCTGTTTGCGAAGACAATAACGAGAACAATGCCCTGAGCTCTATGCTCGGTCAGTTCACAGCAGATTGGGCCGATATGACCAAGAACCCAATTTACGATTGCAGGTACACCACCCGCTTTGATTATACCAAAAAAAACCACCACACTTACCCAGCACTAACGCGTTCTCGAAGCAACACCAAGGAAGGTATAAAGGAAGCCAAAATAACATGCCCTCAAATGGATGCGCTTGTAGTGACATTCTTCTCGTACTTTATTGGATGCTCGTACGTGACGTGGTTCACAATACCCAAAACAAAACTTGGATTGCACATACTAACTTAGCCCTAGATTCATTGACCCTCCTCCAAAGAGCCCTAACAACGCCCTAAACATCAACTGGAATAAAATCAAAAAGGGAGTACAAGCGTTAACTAGAACAAATAGACACGACGCTTCTAAAAAATAAGCCAACTGTCAAATTTAAACCAAAGAGTGTTTGAAAATAAACCAATTTTATGCGAATTTTGGTTCCAAGACCTTTATTTTCAACACAAGTCTAGACATAGCTATAAATCATGCTTGGCGTGTACCTGAGCTCAGTTAAATATCCTTTCATGATCTGCGAAAAAGAAGGGATTGTTAACCACGCCACCATATTATTTGAAAACGCACCTTTATCATAACTGGCGGTCCACAAAGCACGATAAGCGTGTCGTCTGCTGGTGGAGGCATATGCTTCTCTATCATCTCTTCGGTAATGAAACCAGTGCCCATTGTCCAATTACGAGGAGGCTGGCAAAGCGTCAGATGTGACAATGGTATTAGGTTAGCGATAACATCTTACCTCAGACAACGTGATGAACATGTCAATGTTTGTCCGCGTCATAGTGTAGTACATTAAAACGTCACGGCAAAGGATATCCTCTTCTTTTAGGTTGCCATACAACAATGTAAATTGTGTTGTATCCTCAGGGTGCCTTGCAGCTGAGTTTATAATCTATAGAACAATTTAACACGTGTTTTTCACAAAACAATATTATTTTGTAGTTACCTGAACCATTGGAGAAATACCGGTGCCACCTCCAACAATAGTTAGGAGACAAGCTTGGTAAATATATGGGCGTACCTGCAATCATGCCAACGTTTTTCCACTTTAACCTGTGATATTCCAAGCCACCTAGAGGCCCTTTCAAGTCAAGAGTGTCACCCACCTTCATGTTGTTAAAATGAGTGCACATTGAGCCTGGTGTTAGTTTATCTTTTTCAATCTATGGTGCAAGTGAGTTTTACCAACCTGCAATATAACACTAGAGTATACCTTCACAAGCAAGCTTATGCTGCCGTAATCGGAGTTGCGCGAGATGGGCGAATAATACCTAACTACCTCTTTGCCTTCTAATTCCGCCCTAAACAACTCGAGTGAGCCATTGTCTAATCTACCTCCTTTTGTCATTAAAATAGAACTGCAAGTACCTAACAGCAATGTACTGGCCAGTGTACATCCCAGCGTGATTGGCTTCCTCAGGAAATGCGAATGTGAATACTACGTTGTGCTCATTCATCGCAACCTTGGAGCGCAGTGTCAAAGGTACGAACTTATCGGGATGCAGTGCTACAAGGCGGCGAGTTTTAGTTGTACGTGATGTAAGAAGTGACATTGTACCTCGCTTGTGCAGGACTCCTTTTTCATCAACAAAGTCAGGTTTTACATTGGTACTTCCAATGCCTCTGTCTCCAACGTGCTGCGCTGCTTCATTGCCCGCAATGCGTCCAAAAACAACGCACTGAGCGGCAGAATCTGGTTAATACTAGGCACTAAAAACACAGCAATCTTGTCAATGTACCTCAAGCAACGAATTTCCACCAAGTCTATTATTCCCGTGAAGACCGCCAGTGGCTTCGCCAGCTGCGTACAAACCTGATATAACTTTGCCATCCGTATTGAGTACTTGTGTCTTTTGATTAAACTGTACGCCACCCCTTTTCCAATGGTTAAAACTATCGGCTCCACTTAAAAATACATAAACTGAACGTACATAGTGTAGTGAATAGATGGTGTTGTCATGACAACATCTCAATAATTAAAGAAGAACACGTGGTGAGCAGGTTTTAGAAAAAAATTGACAAAGGGGTGGTGAGGATACAAATCTTTTTAGCCGGATCGAAAGTTAAAGGAACATCGTCGATGGCATAAAACTGGCTCTTTCCAAACGGATCGTTGCCTTCTTTCGCTGCCTTAGCGTGTTGACTCAGCGTTTCTTTGATGCAAGTCTCTTCGCATCCAATAAAGGCTGCGGTTGCAGTAGCATCAGCACACTCGGTGATCAAACCTATCCTGTCTGGTGGGCTAGATATTAGTTGCCAAGTTTGAAGCGTTATTTTGGTGCCTTTGTAGAAGGAAAATAGCTTCTGGCCAAATGCGGCTGCCATTTCTTCAGTGAGCAGAAGATAGCACACGATTGGAACGATCTGTCCTTCACCAGGTTTAGCGTCAGACTTGTCATACTTGGCACAATTCTTGAAAATTGCATTGGATACTACATCTCTGTAGGTAAGTTCATCCACAAACCGATTTCCTTTGTTATTTACCAGAATCTAAAACGCCTATTAGTGCTCGACTGTCATTAAGAGCAACGTACGCCACCATATCCGCGGAAAGCCTCCGGTGCTAGGAACTTTTTACGCTCGAAAGGTTTTTTGGGATGAACCTTGGTGCGTCACATTAGGGACGATAGCCTCATCCGAGGAAAAAATGTAAAATGGATTTTTAATTGCGTACAATTCCAGTTGGGTGCACTTGTATCTAGGACAATTAGAAAAAGAGATGACTGTGAAATACATTACCTCCTTCATGTCTACAACATTTGCTCCAATTTGTTGAGCCATTGTTACGCCCTAGCAGTTTATGAGCCAAATCCAACCCAGGCTAGCCAAACTACTTTACCTCTCCGAGTGCAAAAGGACCATTTGTAGTAGGAAGTTTACTTACTTCCTCGCTAGCGTACTTTCCCAAAAGCGCATCTGACGCTGAAAATCTACGAAGACAAAGTGTCAATAAAGGAATCATCGAAACAGTTCATACCCTCCCGTAGTTAGTACCACACTGTCCGCGAACAAATTAATCTTTTTGAGATGTTAGTTGTAGTTGACAGATTTGTTCTACCGTACGTTGAGTGTATGCACTTCAAATTTCTGAGTGCATCTCACGCCGACCACCTAGCGCCGCCAATACATTAGTGATAAATAACCTATCGATGGCGTACTGCGCCTTTGTCGTTGATCAAGAGTCTGTTTGCCTCAGTATTGAGTAATACGCGCATTCTTGACTTGTCCAGCGTGTCAACGTGCGTGATGAGCGCTTTCATAATGTGTCCTCCCATATTCTCTAGTCTTCCGTCTGCTCTTGGCTTCGCTCTGTGTGTGCGGGTTGCCTATAATTAGGTTAATAACATACAAAGGCATGCGATAAACGCTGTGGAGAAGTATACTCACCGAATGCCCTCCACACAAGCTAAGCATTGACGTATCTACGCCGTATTTCTCCAAAAAATCTAACGCCTCTGCGGATTTGTCTACTAACGTTGAAACGAGTTGTTGGACGCATTTTCCTCTGCCCGCCCTAAAAAATTATTAAATCACGTTTTAGCAATCAGCAAGCGCACTTGTTCGTGTCCTCCTTGAAGAGGTCGTTTGTATCGTTTATTCCTTGTGCCTTTTGAGCTTTTGAATTAACGGCATTTATGCCTGAACTTGCATACTGCGAGTTTCCACCGAGCCTATGTCGTTGTGGGCGAAAAAATGATACAGAAAACTTTTGGATAAAGGCGTTTTGTACTTGGCATTTTTTTCTACTAGAGTCACTTCTGCTCCGTCGTTGTACGCTTCAATAGCGGCACTCACACCTGCCAAGCCACCTCCTATTATCAAAACGCTCTGTACAGCTTCATAGAATGAGGTGAGAAGTAACGTTAAATTATCGAACTGTACGTACACATGCTTTCACGTTGAAATAGACCAATTGTCTGGTCAGATACAGTAAACAAAGAAATGAGAACGACTAAGAAAAAAATAAAGCTAAGCGGCATCCCGGCACTGTAACTTATGAAAATGGCTAAGAACATAGTCCAAAATAGTATACAAGAGCTCTTGGTTCTGTTAAACCGTTCTGCACGTGTATTGGTATTGAGATTTAAGAGATAAAAATGTATTTTACACGTGTTCTCTACGATGTTGTACAACTTGCACAAGCAAACCTAACCAAATATTTTGAGGGCGCCTGCCATCAAAGTTCTTTGTACAGATCGCTTGTGGGTGTTTATGGGCGTAAACTCAAAATCTAATGTAAAGTAAGAAAGCCCACAAGGAAAATTGAAGAATAGCTTACCTTTGTAAACAACAGACAACACAGACGGCCAGTACGGTGCCAATCCGCCACCGCCACAATCCTGCACTTGGCGGTACGATATGCGGTTCCAGTCATGTGCACAGCGTACACGCAAATGCTGTGCTATGCTTTCCAAAAATTGTAGCGTATTGCTTTTATTGTGCCAAAAATATCTACCAACCTTTGCTATTAAACAAAAAATTCAGTAAAGTCACTACATTCTAATAATATCTAAGTACCATGAGCACATCTAAATTTTGTGATATCCCAGGGAATATCCGGGTAGAGGGTTGTTAACATGCGTTGCACTGTCCCAAAAGTTCTACAAAACTGGTCAACATAACTACTTTAGGAGGTTGTATTTCAGCGAACTTGATAAATCCAGAGCCACCTTGGGCGAGTATGTCTTTGTAAGTGATATTGTACCACATGTCAACCGTCATGACGCGTAGCGCTACCTCTAACTATTTTGTGTGTAAACAATAATGTACATTATACCAGAATCAGAAAAAAAGAAAATGCAATAAAGTGCGCACATGTTGAAGGTAATGGCGTGTGTTGATATTATCCATCCAATACCCTCTAGCAACGCTTTCTAGAATACTGTTAAACAACATTCCTCATTGGTGACATACTGAAGTGCCATGAAACCCAATCATAACTCGGGTACACGCCACTTAACAAAGCCTGCAGTGAACCACCATAGTGCCTGGCGTATTGATTAGCTTGTTTTGTAGTGGTGGCGGTCTGTTCGTACCCCAAGACCGACCCTGCTCCATAAACCACTGCAAGAGTTACTTCTACAGAGTACCAATCATCCATTGTGTATACGGATAATGCAGGTGCTAATTGTGTTTCGACAAAGTGAACTTGATTGGATGTATTGGCCCAGTAGTGCTGGGGAACGAATCCTAACACCAGGTCGGTATTTAAAGTAGCAATTTTCTAAAAAACAAAGTACGAAATTGGTATGGCTTCCAATCGAAATCCGGATATACTGATGTTATGAAGGCCTGAAATGATCTATCTGGATAGTTTCTAAATGCGAATTAAATAGGAAACGTGAATAGGCGTCGTACTGCAACAATCCTCCTCCACCTAGTGCTACAAAGTCTGAGCCACTAACATTGTACCAACCCTCAATCTCTTCAATATTTAAATGCATCTCCGCCTACATATAAACAGTTAACCCAAATACTGTATCCAATGATTTTTGTCAAGTACCTCACGGACAAACATATTTACATTATCGATGGAGCTCCAAAAGTTGTTGGTAGTCTTACCTTTAAGCAGAGTTGGTTAGTTTTGCAACCACCACGTTAACAGCGAGGCGTACCGAATTTCCAAGGGATCCATAATGTTTGAGGGTAGACATACTTTAATAGTGAGATTAAAGAAAAGTCAAACATCCTGGCAGACTATAAATAGCGTAACTGATGTAACACTTGCGCACGATAATAGAGACGATACTCCCAGTTTGATGAGCGGCTCAACTCTGACATTGTACCAATCATCTAACTCTTTAACTTGGAATTGTCGCTCTATCTGGTGGCATTTATCAGCATTGTTAACAACAACGGAGGACCTGTGTACGTCAATTATGAAGTCAAATATGTTTTGAGCGTTATGCCAGTGCCCTTCAGAAATCCTATCTATAAAGTGTTACAAACAGCTCGAGAAAAGCAAAATGCACTCACAAAACATCCAAGCTATCCATTTGTATTCGGGATAAAAGAATCGTGTTAACTGAGCAACAGAATCACCAAACCTTGGCTGTATTAGTAACACTTATACAACTCATTATATAAACGCATGTACAATCTAAGAATGGCAGCACTGTGATGCAGTGCCATGGTACGTGGTGAGACGTTATACCAGTCGTCAATGCTCTTTATTGAAGCGCTATTTTCAAACCTTCTTATGCTGTAAAGAAGGGATTCCTTGCTTGGTTTTGGTCCATACACTAGTAGAAAACACAATGAGCACAGAACACTGTGATGAAGTTAGGTGTACCAAATTCCCAGGGATACCATTGTTGTTCAGGGTAAACACTTGAGAGCATGGCTTCCATTGACCCATACAGGCTATAAAACACTCAGACTCAAAACTTGCGGTTTTCAAATCTGCTTTGTTAAGTACGCACTCTAACAATGTGTGGGATGTGACATTAATAAAACTCAAAGGAGTAATGCTTCGCCAGTGATCGATAGTTTTGATTTGAAACTTATCTTCTGCCTACGCATGGTACACGTGAGCGTGTCAACAATAATGGTGTACTTCGTACGTATCTGATCGCCTGTCCTATGATATCAGCAGACCACGTAAAGGGCTGGTTCTCTAAACGTCTTTTAGCGGGAGGTTACATTTCACGGTTTACACTAACCAAATCGCCAAACCATGCATGTTTTCTCGCGGTACGCTGCCTTTACTAGCTTGTACACGGAGCTGTCAAAATTTCTACAAAATGTTGATTGTTGATTACAGATGCCTAAATGTACCTCTGCAGTGATACCCACGCGTCAATTTTATAAAAATCAGCACCATCAACGCTGTACCAATCATCGAAAGTGAAAACGTTTAATTTTGGTTCTACCTGCTCGCTTTTTAATCTACGAATTGCCACATGGTAATTTTACCTGCTTTGCAAGCGCTGTAGCAATCTCACATTTGCTTTTTGATGAAGTTACGCTGTATCTACGTAAACTATTGCCTTCATGACTTGAGCGACACCTGACGCCAATTGGGCGCAGATACATGCATAACAAGGCTAAAAGACAAAGTAGCACGTTGCAACTTAAAAAAAAGTTTTTCTGCGGGTCTGACTTAATAATAAATAGTACAAGGTTGTATTTTCTACATGCAAGAGAAACTTCTCATAAATACAATTTAAGGACTTTAAAGCCTTGGTGCATGGCGAGCTCGTTTGGTTTTGCTGCCTTTTCTCTTCTTTTTTTTCCCTTTTTCTTTGCGCTTATCAAGAGGCTGTCCTATTGTTGTTATGATTTCATCAAGCTTGTCAACTTCTCCATTGGTCAGACTTGCTGTAATAACATCAAACTTGGAGAAGATGTGTCCATGCAAATAAGCTAAACAAGACCAATATAACGGTTCAGGGACTACAGGATCATCGCTAAATGCAATTACTTCTGTATCTTCAATATCCGTTTCCTAGCACGTGTTAGAGAGGACGATATCTTTTGACGACTTCAAAAAATCGTCAAATACATAGTTGGGCTGACGTACGCATACTGAGTCGATGAACTGTACGAGTCGCTCTTGATTTGTTAAAACGAATTCATTCATTTTCTCCATGTAGTCTTCTTTTATGCCAGGAAGTGTAAAGTTGGCCAGATTCTGAAGTGTCTTGGAAATGAGTACATAATACCTCTGAGACATATCGTTCGGTGGTCCTGGTAGTAATCCATACACTTGAGGTGTCATTATCGAAGGACATAGGAATCGGAGGAATATAAAACCGCCAACACCCTTGTAGTCTGTGTTATTTGAAGGGAACTTCTTGGACACTAGAGATTTTACTTTCTTAGCAATAACGTGAAACTCACTAAAAAGGTGAAACAATGGTTAGTACGAAATAAACAAACAACTTTCTAGTGCGTACTCTCGCATAAAATCTGAAGATGTTGATATGCCTTTGAAAATGATTTGCGTGGTGAGAAGGAGTTGCAGTTGGTTAATTTTAATATCCGAGTCGAGATCTAGACCTCTCATATCCATGTTTTGGTCCAAATACGCATCTTCCAATCTCTCACGATCCACTTCCATAGTTCCTGGCTACATTGCATGTAAATAACAAAAGGTAATTCGGGTTTAGGGCAACACATGTAAAAATAAAACTTGAAGGAATAAAACAAGGATCGTACACTGAAGAGGCCGGTGGCAGATGAGGTTGGGGCTGTGTCTTTGCCCAATTCGGCAAGTACATTAACGTTCACGGCTATTAAATAGTGTAAGTGCATTAATTGTTTGATAAATGAGTACCCAGCGTGTTCCACAGGTATTTGAGACCTATTTGAAATAATGTAAGTTTTGGTTTTATTAAAAGTGGCTAATGTACCGATGATGCGAGCGTAATAAGAGAACATCTTAACTGCTACAGAATCTGAACGGAAAAGGACAGCAGCATTGGCTAGTAGTAAAACGTTAGCATGTTCCTGGCAACTGCAAGAGAGAAGGAAAGCATACAGGAGTTCTCCACCTCCTTAGTGATAAAGTGAAGCAGCAGTTCTAAGGCTTGGCCACGATGATAGAAATAGTACAATAATGCTTTGGAAAGCACATCAGATTCTCCAGCACGCGCTTGGTCGCACATTTGCCACACCACTGGGCTCGTAGGGTCACTTAGGAACTAGGCAACAACATTAAAAAACAAGAGATGAAGGTTGTTGAGTTACCTTTTCAAGTTCTCTTAGATTTTCCTTGTGCCCAGTGACGTTGTACCTCAGACTGCGAGCATGGGCAAATGCGTAGTTATTCCAGTCAGGTTCAACAAGATTTTTCTGGTGGGCAGGTTATCAGTATTAACTAAAATGGGAAAAAAGTACAAGACATACCTCAACACGTTTAATGATTCTATCCAAGCGACGTTTGTACCTTGCAAATCGCCTATTGTGCCATAGATATAAGGCTAGAATGATAGCAATGATGATCAAGAGTACAATTATTACAATAGCCGATATGAT
This sequence comes from Trichosphaerium sp. ATCC 40318, assembly GCA_038496445.1. Classification (NCBI taxonomy): domain Eukaryota; phylum Discosea; class Flabellinia; family Trichosidae; genus Trichosphaerium; species Trichosphaerium sp. ATCC 40318. The sequence continues at coordinate 151,688 of JALMLS010000354.1, forward strand.
ACCCTTTTACAAGAGAAACCAAGATAAGTACAACAACAAATATTATAGTGGCTTACCGCGCCAATGCCTTCTGTTTCAATAGGCACATTATCTTCAAAAGTGAATTGGACATTTTGCTCGACAAACTTGGTGTCAGTGCCAATCAACAGGGTTAGCTCTGTAGTTTGTGTTCCTGAAGCAGGAGCAACGCACAATATGTGCGTATCATTTTGTACTTGTGCAGGAACATTAACACCTCCGAACGAACACATCAAACTTGGATAAGGTGCAAAGTTGCTACCAATCAAAACTATTACTGATCCACCCGCGGTGGGCGTAGATGAAGGGTTAACACTTGACAAACCTAAAATACAGGTGAGCTGGCAAAGCTCTAAAAAAAGAAACAATACTGATGATTTTCACGTACGTGGGCACGAGGATAAATTGACAATAGTGTTGTTACACAACGTAGATGTGCTACAACCTTGGGATGTAGCACACCAGCCACATCTGTCGTCATTCTCTTGTCGTTCACATCCTGTAAAGCAGGACTGTCTACAAATGAGTTTAGATTACAACAATATCGTGTTTAGTAGAAACGCACTGTGGTTGACTTGCAAACGTATTGCGGCATACTACAAAATAGTTTAGTACAACAACAAAGAGCAACTGAACGCACTGATAGGAGATATAGAAATGTCTAGTGCTCGCAAGTTAATGAAGAGCATCCTATTCCCGTTTTCATAGAAAACCGTTAGCCGATCCAAGTCAGCAGATATAGGCGAAGGTGACAAACACGTGATTTCATCGTTGCTTACAATCTCGCCTCGAGTTTGAAGGCCACCAAAGTCACAAATTAATTGTAGATTAAGCTGTTCCTTGGCACGTTTCCCCAAAGAACATTGAGGACAAAAATTTTGTCCCTGTATCGTTATGGGAGTAGGCGTGTCTCCATCGACGTGGTCTGGCGTAATCAACCCTTTATCGAAGACAGGACACTCTGGACTAAATGGTGTGCAAGTACTAGCCAAATAGTTTGGTGTGCACTCGTTACTGGAACCACACCAACCGCACAGTGGGTTTTCGTTACAATCCCCACAATCAAATATCGCCTTACAATCTGGATTTGACGTGTTAGGTACCTCATGTCAAGTTGCAAGCAAACACTACTATAAATGCTTTATAAACAAAAACGTACCAACAAGGGAGATTGGGAAGGCATTGGAATATACTGCATTATCAAGTACTATAGCCACAGCTAAAGGCTGAATGGCAGCAGTTCCTGGATAATCACATTTAAATGAATTTCCAACAGGCTCTGCTCTAGTTCTATTGAGCTGAAACGATATGCCTGTCAGTGTCCATTCGCAATAATATTCGACAGACGATCCTAAAATCTTAACATTGTCGACGTTGAAGGACACCTCAACAGGTTGGTTAAACTGCAAAGGTGACGGATCAGAGCCAGTAATAACTAAATATATTGATGAGTATTGGAAGTAAGTGCGACAGTAACTCACCTGGGCACGGATTGTCTATTGTAGATTGCGTAGCACCATTGACACAAGGCTCCGTTATCTCAAGGCAGTTGCTGAAGTCACACCATTTACAATTGGTAGTTTCTGCACACGACTTGCAATCTGGTAGAGTCGAGCATGCTAAAAACTATTAGTAGCGAACAAAAAAAATGATTCCACGCACCTCTATAGGCAAATGGTAACGTGTCATTTGCAAATTCGGGTGAGCCAACTACCTTCAATTCTATATTCTCCGAAAACAATACCTAGTCACATATTAGCCAGTGATTTATACCTCAACTCATAACTTACGCTTGGTGCGACGCATTGCAAGATTGATGAACTCGACGTTCTAACTGCATCAACCTCAGTTGCACCAAACAAGCATCTATAACAGCATGTTAATCATTGGAATACTAATCGCCAACAAACGCACGTGTAATTTGTAGATTCGAAAAATACAGTGCTCTCTACAGATACGTTGAAGCCTCCGCTTACTGATCCCGCCGTGGGACTGATACTAACTAGTCTAGGACATGCATTTATCGCAGAGCCAGGAGGGCACGAAGCTGTTATATCAGCAACAAGTCCACATTCGCTGTTGGTGTAACAAAAGCTACAAGCCGGTCTGGTATTACCAACACAAGTGTCACATGCCTTTGATGTGCTACAATCTACGATAAATATGAGAACCTGAAATCCATAAAAGTAATTGATTACCATAATACTCTACTGGTTCCTTAGCTCCAGCGTAGAGTACATCATCTACATACACTTCTACTGTGTAAAATCCAACAAGTGATATTACTGGTTCACAGCTAACAGTTTTATTGGATTGGCGCACAGCAGAAACGGTTGTAGATTCGGAACCACCTGAAACCACACACTAAAATAAACGTCAATTTGCCTTAAAGATAATAGAACCGTACTGTATAGGATGGTCCTTCCAGGAACGGAAAAGAATTGTCTGTGAGGCTTAGTGCTGTAGATTGACCTAACAATACGCCACGGGGTTCAGGTTCTACCACAGGACAAGAGGCAGTATTACGTCTTTGGTTGATTGAAGAACAACTGCTATCTTTTTTGACGTTAGCAACAAATTGCGGTGTAACAATAAGTCGTACCAAATGCAGTTTGGCACGTTAATCCATCTAAACACCAAACACACGAATCTTTTGACGCTGTACATTCGCCGCAACTTCCATTCAACATACTGCATTCTATAATAAATCAGTGTATTTACAACAAATCACCTAGCGTACCAAAAAATGACACAGTAAAAGATTCGACAAATGACGGGCTACTAGCAAACTGCAAAGAGAGCGTCCAATCACCTAGCTCTGGAGATGGTGGTAATGGACACCTCAATGAGGTCCTTGTCGTAGCAATACCACGTGTTGTATTACTCATACCAGAGCGCATCCATACACACGAATAAAAGACACGAAGAAAAGGGGAATCCTCTGGAAGAATGAACGCATCTGAAGCAGCGGTAACAGTCACTGCTTCAATTGGTCCATTGATGAGCACAGAGGATGGAGAAACGCCCTCAAGTACTAGATATTACCGTTAGATGGATACATAAGATGAAATACGTACCTGGGCATTCAGCAGAAGGTACTCTTAAAGGACCAATGCATACATCTTTAATATTTTTGCACTTATTCTCTAAGACACACCAGTTGCATTCACCGAAATTTGCGCAGGTAGTACACTCGTCTTGAGCACCACAATCTTGTAAAGTTAGACTTATCAGCAAATATAATAAAGAGCATACCATAGTAAGAGAAGTTTGTAGCATTCGGGAAAACAATGTTAGAACGCACAACTCCTATCGTAATATTTGCAACTGAAGGCAGTTTTGGCGATCTGCATGTTGCAATTGCTCCTGTATCAATAAATTTGGCCTCAGAGCATGTAATATTGTCCCCTACAGCAGTAGGGCATTCGTCCATATCCGGTAAATCAGCTGACCCTGTAAAGGTACAGAACACATCAAGCCCAAGAACAGCTAAATAATGTTAGTCTTAAGAAACACTTGTACAAGAGAAACACGTGCCTGGTCCTTCAACAGAAATACTGGTACCTCCAGCTATATCACCATTGTTTGGCGATACAAAAAACTCCCCTGGGCATTCATAATCGAAAGCAACTGTCGAAAAATTACAAGAGGCAGTAGAGCTCACACAAGACTGTTCGGTCGTATTAAGGCACCAATAACATGTGCCAAATGAATCTGAGCCAACGCATGATGAGCATGATGTGAATGTTCCGCAATCAGGAGGTGTTATAACATTCACAAAAGGTATAACAGAAGAGAATGTTTGAAACAAATCAACATAAATGATTGTAGAATCGACAAAGCCTGTATGTAATAAGTGTGAAAGCAGTTAACCTCTTGAAAAAAAAAAATACAAACCGATTGCTAATCCACGAAACCGTCCATCCCTTGGATTAAAGTCCGGGTGTGCTTCGATTTCATCCCCATCCACGGCACCCAACTCAAATGAAGCCACGCTTAATACATAATTAAACAATGCAATGATAGAAGCAAACAAACCTTCTGAGCTGTTCTTTGTATTTGAATATGCGCAATGTGTCCGCCACGCCAATATATGGTTGCTCTTCTTCCCAAAACATCACGGCAAGATTGTTTCGAGGGCTGAACCCTGCCGATACGATATCGAGTGGTTGTAAGGCACTGAACTCAACAAATGGCACTAACGTATATTATGCAAGAAAACAGCAGATTTAGCGAAGTGGGTACCTCTCAACACGTTTTCAAGGTTGCCCTGCATAATGTCATATTTTAAGACAATCCGAACAGTGATCAGACGTTCCATGTAAACGAATAAGAACCCGTCAATAATGCGCATTTGGCGTATGACAGGTATCACGTCAGCAACCATAACTGGTTCTTTAGTGAGGAGATCCATAGATAACAACGCATATCGCCGTAGTTGAACTACTCTACAGGCTATGAAAGCTGTTTGGTTAAAATCAGTAATCTCCACATCGATGATTACTTCACATGTGCCATTGTCGACAGCAAAAGACGCCGCATTACGATCCTACGATAGCTGAGACCGGTTGTTGAGGAAAGAATTAGACGTACAACCACAACAACACCTGTTTCCACATTTACTACAATAAATCGTGTATCATCCACTTGTACATCTACAAGCGCTGCTAATGACGAACTTGCACGCAAACTGCGCAGAGAAGTCTAAAAAAGGTGAGTAAGTGTCATTTATTAGGTACAAATATTTATTGTACCCCATTGTGCAAAAACGTCTTTGTTGTAGTTGAGAAGTCCAGCAATGCTAGATATCCTTTATTTAAGCGCAGAAAGCGATCATCATCAATAACCGCCAACTGCTCACAAGCTTCAGCCGCGTTGTTAGGGATACCAGCGACATCGAATGCCGTAGTCATGTTTCGCGTTGTAATAGTACTGGTCGCGTCGATCTTAAAACAGCAATTAGTGTTTACAGGCATCTTTCGAACCATTAGAGTACCATGAGCATAAAGTGCGTATGAGATGTAGCGTTTGCTTCAAAATAGTACAAATACGCGTAACCATTCTGTACTGTAGCGCACAACGCTTCAGTAAAGTTTGTGCCTGAAGGTACAGCAACCGCATCGAGTTGTGACGAAGTTATATTAAACGAGGAAGCAAAATCAGCGGCATACGCAATTTGTACGCACAAAGAAATAGCAACAATAACCAAAGGGGTTCGCATTGGCTCACGCTTTCTAAGCGTGATTTATGTCACAGAAAAAATTTCTGAGTAGACTAAAGTCAACGCCGCGAATTATTTGTACACGCATCTGCATCAGGCACAAGTCACGCCCCTGTTTGAACTAACGTAGCTAACCAAATGAGTGGAAAAGGTAGAGGTACGAAATGGGCACCGCATTTACTTTTGTAAAAGCACCGTATGTCCCTCTTTAAATGTAGTGCTCCACCAAAATACGCGTGGGAAGCGTCAAAGCACTGGGGGTTCTATTGAATTTCTTCTTTTGCTTTACTGCTTAATTTCGTGTATTGTATGGCAACTAGTGTTGCGTTTATATAGTACTCGCTAACACGGCATTTTAAACGCTTAAACGCAACTAAAACTGATCTCTTGTCTAGGAAATCAAGGTAAGAAGGAGGCAATCGCCAAAGCCAAAAGGTCTGGAAAGGTCCAAAAGAAAGGAAAATCACGCGTACAGAAGCTCCGCAAATTTTTCAAACCATCTTTCCACCGCCCACGCACCCAAAACCAAAGAAGACAACCTCTCTTCCCAAAACGCGCCATCCAAAGGACCCCAGCTCTTGATGAAGTACGCAAAAATCGAGTTTCAATAGTTTCAAGTCTCGCCCTATCACTGTTTTTCCTTTGCCCTCTATCTCACACGCAACCGCTTTGTAACACATGTTAGTTCTCCATCATCCGTTACCCTTTGACAACTGAACACGCCATGAAGAAGATTGAAATGAACAACACATTGGTATTTATCGTAGACCGAAAAGCCTCAAAATCTATGATCAAGCAGGCCATCTGGAAGCTTTACGAAATCAAAGCTCTTAAAGTTAACACACTCATTACGCCTAAAGCTGCCAAAAAGGCTTACGTCCGTTTGGAACCTGACTTTGATGCGCTTGATGTTGCCAACAAGGTACTTGTCTTTTTTATTGTTTTGCACTCTGCCACCGTTTAATTTTTTTTTTATTACCATTGTTTAACGACAAAACCCCTTGTACATTTTTTACTTACGTTTGTGTGTAGATTGGAATCATCTAAAGAGCTTGTGTAAAAAATAAAATTCATCTTGGGTCACCACTCGTCTTTCTTTCTCTTTTTTTATTGTTATCGTTGCAATTTTTTCTGAGTCGCAAAATGGAGTTTGGTATGCTAGCATAAGCTAAGTAAAATTCAGAGGGTCAAAATGTTGTTAAGTTGTACCTTCCAATTTGCAATAATCCAATGTGGCGCGAAATACCTGTTTCCGCCGCCAAAACATAACTTTTTATGCGCCACGCGGTCTCGACTGCTTATTGTAAGTTATTTAACCGTATTGGAGCGAAATTACGTGTTAAATTGCTCGAAGACTGGTATAATGTGCGCACAGATGATGTAGTGCGTCACGGGGCGCGATCAGTACTAAAGTGCGTTTGCCTCGATGTAAACACAATCAATTCAACTGGTACGCTAGGGCCGAGTCTAATTCGCTGCATGATTGCCTAGTAGCGGCGTTTCCAAAACACACGTGGTTACGATTCCGTTTCAGGTACGTGTCACCTTTTTTTGTGTCATCGCGCTTACTATCCGCGCAGACACGCAAGGGATGTGAATTGGAAGGATAACAAAGTACAGACGGACTTTCTGGTTTGGGCATCTCATGTGCTGGATATCAAGGCTTTGGACGATTGGTACACTGTAGTCACCGATGACATCGCTTCCCTCGGTGGTGCTAGTCTACTGTAGGTGGATTAATAGCAAAGCCTTGTGCTGTAATTTAATGGGGTTCTAGGCTTCAATTTGACAACTCTGTACAAGCTTGTCTGCAAAGAGCTTTCCCTACTTATGGTTGGCTGCCCTGGCACTTCAAGTGCGTAGTTTTGGACCTGCTTTTCTAACATAGATGACCTTCAGGCGTGCGCCACAGGGGCATTGGAGCAACGAGCAGAATCAACGTCATTTATTGGATAAGATTGCTGAAAGTGTTGGCGTTAAGGTACTCGAAGACTGGAGGCGAGTAGAGGGTCCAAGTGTAACTGCACAAGGAGGTTGGAGTATCGTGTACGTCTGCAACGGAATAATGAGTCCCAGTAACACGATTAAAAGCGGTCGTTATGGATCCCTACACAACTGTTTGCGTTCAGTCTACACCGAATATAACTGGGATGACTTGCTATTCAGTGTGGAAACTGCACCGGTGGTGAGTCGATAGATTCTTTGCTCGTATTCGCCGTTAAATGATATTGTCTAGAACGGAGCACGTCGGCGACCAAGCCATAAAGACACACTTGAAAGAATTGCATGTGCTCTCAATATTAAAGATCTAGGGCAGTGGTATGACATATCTTACGAGCGCGTTGCTGGTAATGGTGGTAATCATTTACTGAGGCACGACCAACTTTGGATTTGTTTCTGAACCGTTTCAGTACTCTTACAACTTGTTTTAGCAAACACTACAATAAGTCGTTGACGCTGTGCCTTTCTACAGTATATCCCAACTATAAATGGACACCGCACTCTTCTGAGTATGTTTTGTAGTTAAAGCAGTACTCTCTCGCTAACATCAACCGCTTAGTTGTGTTGGACGGGAGTATTGGGATAAGCCATCCTATCACAAGCTCTTTATAACTCTAGCACCCAAATACTTTGATATTGGGGATCGACAGGATTGGTAAGGGTTATCGTTGACAATTCGAAGCCTGACATTGGGTTAGGTACCGCATATCAACAGGTCAAATCAAACAATTTGCATGTGCTGGTTTTTTGAAATTTTGGCCACGGATTCTGACAACACTGGATAATGGGTATTTGTATAAAATTACACATCTTTTCTACTCACAGTTGTGTTCAGATATTGGGAATGGGAACGATTTGGATGTCCCACAGCAAAGTTATCAACTCAAAGGTACCTCTTTTTTTTTGACTTTCAACCGCCATGATATTCAAACAACCCATTACAAGGCAATTATATTACCACATAAAGCGCATGTTCCCACGCAATACGGTTTTGGAAGAACATGTCATTGACATGCGTGGTGCCAGTGAGCATAACCTGTCAGTAGATGTCTTTATTCCAGACCAGAGCATAGCAATTGAGTACCAAGGTATCACGCAACACCAACCTCTACCCAGTTTAGGTATTCATGTGCTTACCTCGTGTATAGGAAAGCAGCATTATGATGACGGAGTGTTTTTTAACGACCAGTATTCCCTCGTGCAGAGGGAACGAGACGAAGAAAAGTTGGTGCATTGCCAAAAAATAGGTAAATTGTGCCATGAGGTAACCTTGATAGGGACTAATTATCATTGTAGGCGTGTCGCTAGTTATTATTCCATACTGGTGGGACCCAAATGATGTGGATGGCCTTGCTGCAACTGTACGATATTACGCACCACATGCCGACCTGGTAGCAGAATGTGACACATCCACGAAACCGTTGCTGTCTTTGCCTACCGAAAACGTGCCAACACGGCTCATGAAACCAAAGAGTAACCAGACACCACTAGTCACACGGCATCATTAACAACCGGTAAGCTAGAGAAGAGAGACTGTGTTTTGTACATTAAATTCTTGTATTTTATTGGTTTTTTTTGGCGCCCCTTGTATGATGCTACTTTCTATTGTTTTGCTTGTCAAATACCACCGTACGACTTTTACCCGGCCGCTTGCCTTTGTATGTGAACCTAAAAATAAAAAGTTAGCCACGTGGTCTGAAAGTGACAAAAGAACCACAAAGGTACGTACTTGTCTGCAACAACGTCTTTTCTTGTACGGACTTGACCCAACTTTTTTGTGAGATTCTTTTTCTTGATTCTCGCGCTCAACATTTCCTTTTCTGATTTGAGGTCTGATTTGACGTCTTGATTTGCAAATGTAGTCAATGGCAATTGTTTCAGTCTTCTCATATTCTTATCAGCACGTTCCTTAGGCTCTAGACCATCGACTTGTATCTCTCTTCTTGTTTGCTTCTTCCATCGAGTATAAAACTTTCCAGTCTTGTCGTTTGTGTCACTGACCCATACACCAGCCTCATTACGGACTTTTCCATGCTTCTTTGTGACACCACCTGATAGTGACACGTATTTTTTTTTAGTACGATCCCAAACTTGCAACTGCCTGTTATTGAACAGTGTCTTGTCGTCATCTCCAGTAATATCGAGAACCATGTCAGTAAGAGATCGTTTGTTCAAGTTCTCATTCGTCTGAGCTGTTAACCTGAATGAAAACGAAGAATTAGAATAACACGCTCACTTCTCTAGGGTAGAAATTGAGTTTGATGGTAAGACGTACCCATCCTCAGCACGTTCTTGTTTTGGAGCCATAGATAGAAAGAATGGGTTTTCTTTGTGGTTTACAGGCTTCTTTAACTTGGAAACGTCTACTGCTTTTTTCCTGCGTTTTCTGCTTCGTGCTTTAGGTTCTTGTTTTGGAGGCCTTTGACGCTTTGCTGGCACTATTGGTGCTGACTGTTTCTTTTCTTGTTTCTCTTTAGGTTCCTCTGGCTCTGCGTTCTTGAGTTTTTCTGCTTGTTCCATTTTGTGACGTGTTCGTGCAGTGTCAATGACGAGTCCATGTTTGGATCGCTTTTGTAGCATTGCCTCAGACGCCTCCGGACCTAATCATGCACTTAGTACTAACCTGGTCACTGCACTGATATGATGCGTACTGGAATAGCCACGGATTTCGAAAATAGTTGCAGCAGGTCGGAAGTTAGTGATACCATCAAAGAATCCGATTTGATCTTTCCCAGTCACATCACAAAATCGCACTGGTAATAGTAAGCAACCGTTTTTTGTTCATGTCATCGTACATAGCTGAGGATGTACTTTTGTGCTTTCTAACTTTTTGGAGGCTCTAGCACCAGCACCTGTCGCTCTACCTTTGGTTTTGAGGTATAACTTATGAGAGTTAACAGCATGTTGCATCATTAGCGCCTAGTGTACATTTAGAATTGCAAGGCTTGAGCGGAACAGTACCATGTCCGGATTTTTGTTGAGCTTCCTAAACGATAACAGTGTCAGTCTATATTTGACTACTATGTACATAATTGCTCAAAATCACGTACTCTAGGTACTCTATGTTAGGTTCAAGCAATTCTCTTGGCATTTGTCCATAATATACAGTCTCTGGTGGAGGTGGAGCGACATAGTTATTCTTACTTTTTGTAGCTGTTGCCTTTTTTAAATCAGAAACCGACAACTTTTTTATGCGATAGTGGTCAACGTACTACTGGTTTCGCTGTTGTTTTCTTGTCAAGGAATGACATCAAATCTACAAAATAAGGGAGCTCATCATTACCTACAAGAGCGAGGGCTTGTCCAGTTCTACCAGCACGTGCAACACGACCTGATCTGTGAACGAACAACTTGGATGTTCCAGGGAAATCGTAATGAATAACTGTGTCTAGCAATGGTATATCGATACCACGTGCAGCCAAGTCGGTTACTATCATAATATTCACACGTCTATTACGGAACATATCCAAATTGACACGTCTAGCCCAATTGTCCATACGACCATAGGCGTAGCAGGTTTTGAATCCTCTACTCTTTAGAATTTCATGCAAAAACTCACAATGAGCTCTGTTGGAGGGAACAAAATAAGCCACAAAATTGACCTTGAAGCGGTTGAGCGTACTTTGTAGGTGTAAATATCATGGTTTGTGCATTTGCACCAACAACGTGATCCAAAAGAGATATGATTGCAGCGTATTTTTCCTTTTCTCTTACCATGAAGAATGACATCTAAAGCAAAAAAAAAAGTTATTTCACAATGTTGACATGGAGATCTGCCTACTTGTAAATTCTCGGATATCTGTGTATCTGTGTTGAGGCGAACCACTTGAGGTTCCTTTAATCCCGCACGAGCAAAATCAACAAGCATGCTTGGTAATGTAGCAGAGAGGAGTAGTGTCTGTCTATCAGGTGCACAACTCGCCATAATCTCGTCTGTACAACAAGTCAGACCATTTATACATTAGGACATCATTACCTAGATCGTCCTTGAATCCTCTCAACTCAAATAGCCTATCTCCTTCATCAAAGACGAGGTACTGAAGTTTCTTCAAATCGAAACCAATCTAAGTATTTCAAACTACATTTAGCAAACAAGGGTGTTGTTGCGTCGACTGATGACGCACCTCCTTTATCATGAAACGCAATCGACCTGGTGTAGCAATGATTATATCTGGGTTATTGTACAATGACTCGAATTGAGTATTCTAGAGAAGAGATGTAAGCGGTGTTATACGAGAAACACCAAATTTGTAAAGAAATTTAATAAATGTGTCACTTGACAACTCATCAAAATCGACGTACAAGAGCGATACCACCTGAAATAAAGGCGATGCGCAGATCTAATAATTGATGTAAGTGAAAAGCAAGTGTTTTGAGTGGATTTCATGGAACCTGTGTGCGTTGATAATTCATAGCAAAAGTTACGTGTTTGTAACGCCAGTTCACGCGTTGGAGACAAAACCAAAGCTCTTGCGCCAACCTTTTTGAGAATAAGTATGAGAAAAAAACCACAAAAATTTCTAGGGTAATTCTCATTGCTTGTCATACCTCCTGAGAGTGGCGTTGTAATTTATGTACAAGCGGAATTAAAAATGCAGCTGTTTTACCTAGATAGAAATTAAAATTAAAGTTACGCGTCTATATGGCGTTTTACACGCATTCAGGGCATTGAGGTGCCATTACATACCAGAACCAGTACGAGCCATCGCGACGACGTCTAAACCTTGCATAGCGAGTGGAATTACCTTCCTTTGTATAGGTGTAGGCACTTTGTAGTTCAATTTGAAAATGGCCTTCATTATGAACCGTGGGAGCCCAAAGGCATTAAACCCGCCTTTTTTGGTCTTTGTGACCACTTTCTTTTCTTCCTCGTCGTCACTGTACATGGTTGAACTGAAAACGTGTTTAACAAAAAACCACTGAAACTTTTTGACTTCATTTACTGTCCCGTGACAAGTTGCTAGCCATGAATACAGCTACAATCGTGGCACTGCTACTTTTTCTATGTTTGGGCGCTATAAAAGCAGCTAAACGAACAGAAAATCTTTTTTCTGGCTCAAAACACACAAATAACTGGGCTGTATTGGTAATGCGCGTAGTGAGTAACTTGCGGTGCTGACTAGCTTAGGTATCAACTTCTCGCTTCTGGTTCAATTACAGACACAGTGCCAATGTATTGTCGATATACCGTACAGTAAAGCGTCTTGGAATACCAGATAAAAACATTATTTTGAGTACGTTGGCAAAACTTTAACTTTAATGTCAACGCAACGTAGTGTTGGCTGATGATATGGCGTGCAACTCTAGAAACTCGTATCCTGGCGAAATATTTAACAACGCCAACCACAACATCAACCTCTACGGTAACTACAGAGTTCATCGATCCATTAAATGACACTTGACAGGTGATGACATTGAAGTTGATTACAGAGGCTACGAAGTGACAGTAGAAAACTTCATTCGTGTACTCACAGGCAGACACGAACCTAATACTCCCGCTAACAAGCGACTCCTGTCTGACGAAAACTCCAACATTCTTATTTACATGTCTGGGCATGGTGGTGACGAATTTCTCAAGTTCCAAGATCACGAAGAAATATCTTCCTTGGATCTTGCTGATGCTTTTGAACAAATGTACCAAAAGAAGAGGTACAACGCAATTGTAATTAGTCAAAATTCTAACTGATTTGGATGTAGGTATAACGAAATACTGTTCGCTGTAGACACGTGCCAAGCAACGACATTGCACTCAAGATTTTACACTCCGGGTGCGCTAAAACGCAAATTAAATAATGTAATGTTGTTGTAGGTGTCATACCAGTCGGTAGCAGCAGTAAAGGAGAGAACTCATACTCGGTACTAAGAATAAAATAACATGGAACATGCTCCTTACTAGTGCTTTAGCATCACTCAGACTCCTCAGTTGGCGTAGCTGTGATTGATCGATTCACATACTACACTTTAGAGTTTATGGAAGGGATCAAACAAGATTCTTCTAAAACCCTAGATCAGTTGGTGCGTGTTGGCGCTATCACACTTGTAATATCTTGCTTATACTATGTTAGTTTCGCTACTATACGTACAACAAACTTGCTTCAAATGCAGGTACGCACTGCGAGGCATCATAGTCCCTAGTTAAGTTGTTGATAGGATGGTCCACAAAGAATTATGCGAGGCCTCTCAATAAAGTGAAGGTGACAGAATTTTTTGGCGCAGTCAGCCCCGTCGCGATTACAGGTACACCTGCACCTACAATTTATGGCTCACAAATTAAAAAGGGGACGCGTATCCGTTGCCTCTGGCCTCCACCAAAAAATCTGCCTCCAAGGCAACGAACGAGTACGCAGCACGACGTACGTTTACACTAACAAACTGACAGGTGGAAAGCAAGATATGTACCAGCTTCCGAGTCTCAGTCCAGTGAGAGCGCAGTGCAAGGGTTTGAGCTAACGCCCGCATTCGTAAGCAAAGTCGTTGGGGTATTAGTAGCGCTTATTACTATGCACTTTGTGCAATCGCTTGTAAATTAAATGAAGCGTGCTTGAATATTGAAGCTACACGCACTTGTTTGTACATACGGATCAATAAATATCCGCTGCGCTCGTTACGCAAAACTATCGACTTTTTTTTGACTTTTTTTTATTCGCTACGATGCGTAAATTCAATTCTCCTTGCGATAGTGGAGTGGTGTCTGTTATCTATTACAGTTAAACATAAATAAAGAGGTACCCACTCTCGAATTACAGTGTAAATTCGCGTATTTGTGGCTTATTTTAACGGATTTACCAGCGACTTCGCATGTACGCACAACAGCCTCGTATGCAGGCGCCAATTTATAACCAGGTGTCACATGTAAGCCACGGTTTTGCGCCAGCGCCTCAGTACTACACTGGGTATGTACAGCAACCACACGGTTTCGTAAACCCTTTCGAAAGTCCTGTCCCACAACAACAATTCTACTATGCCGTACCAGCACCGGTATACACCCACCAAATGCAACACATCCCCGTTTCACCAGTAGAATCGACCACAACAGTGGTAGAATCAGAGTCACCTCGACTAAAAAAATGTCGCCACTGCTCTTGCTATTACAATGACAGCGAAAAGGACGAAGGGTGCACATACCACCCAGGACAATTTAGAGGGGTACAGTCCAGATATTATTTTCACGCGAAATTTCCCTAGTGAATGCCATTAACCTTTCTCTTTGTTCTTAACCCCGATTATTTTTGACGTTTACCCTTAGGTTTACAAGTCAAGGTTCTCTGCTGGTAGCCTCATCGCTTGGTCGTGCTGTAAAAACACAAGCAAGGACGCACCAGGATGCAAACGCTTGAGATGTCACAAGGTACACTACAACCGATTTTTCTTTGCTAAATTTCTGCCTATAGGAGGACAGACGCACTAGCACAGCTATGGCACGTGTTGATTTATTAATGACAAAGTACGAAACCTTTTTTTAGCGCCTTACAGTAACCTTTGATTAGGTACAATAAACCTGAAGTTACAGTCGAAATTGCCGAGCCTTCTAATGGAGTATGTCCAAATAACTTTACAGCTCCTGGACTTTCGGACAGAGAGATAGAGATGAAACCTCTAGTAGATTTCTCAGAGTTCGGTGAGCGACCTGGACCACTATACACGCACGCACTATCAATCAATTTGCAACACTCATTGTACAATAGACACAAAGATGACAAACTGTATCCACAATTAGACACTAAAGAAACCGAAGACACCAAGTTGACGGAAGAAGTTGTGGCTGCGCCGGTTGGACCAAAACTTACTAAGTACAATGTTTACACTTACTGAATTGCACGTGCTTATAAGATTGTATAGGAAAATGCCTAAAGTGTCAAAGACTCAGGTAGTTGGAGAAGGTGTTATTATGCATGGTGTGGAATTGTCAGACACGCTATCTGGACTTGCTCTTTCTTACAATGTTACTAAAGCGTCAATCAAACGGTAATCTCCAAACCTTGTTTTACCAATCTCTTGACATTTCCTTGTAGGTTAAACCCGCACATTTACGGAGATAGCATTCAAGGACATGCTTACTTAAAGATACCATACACAGGACCACTCACAGACGTGGAGGAAACCGAGGAGGATGTCAAAAAGCGTCAAAGTGCTGCCGTTGTACAATTCAGAAGACAAGGCAGATGTGGTGCAAATGAGGCTTTATACTACATGTCATCTAATGGGTACATTATTTTTATTTTTTCTATGCCTAAACGCATGTGTAGCTACGACATTGCAAAAGCCCTCAAAGACAAGCAAGAAGATGAAAAGTGGGCCAAGGATCACGGACATAAGCATGATAAAAGTACTTGGTCTGTAAAACACTAAGCCACCACAACCAACCATGTAAAGAAAAAAAACTTTGTTTTTCATTCTAAGTCTTGTTCGCCTTAATTTGCAGAAAATCTACAAACACCAAAGAGACAATGTTGTTGCGTAGTGCTTTGAATGTGAGGCGTACCTGTGCTAAAGTCAGTCGCACTAGTACTCGCAGTCAAAAGGTATAATAATGTGGTGAGTGCTATCCCTAACTTTGCCCAGCGTACCATGATTGTACCATACGAGCCAGCAGCAGCCATGAGAAATGGATTGATCTGTGGTGGTAGAGAGAATGTATTCATGTCAGCAGAGTCAATTAAGAAGCACCACGAACGCACACTCCATGTTGTAAACAGATTAAACGATCAAACTCAAGGCACACATCACGAGAATGTTTCCTTGTATCACTTGCTCGCTCGCTTCAGAGACGATGCCACAGATGCTATGAACTACAATTTGGCTGGTGCGCTACTTATTTTACATACAATCGCTAACAACACCACTAGGAGAAGTATTTAACCATAATTTCTTCTGGGAAGGAGTAGTTAGTGGCGGTACGCCTAAAACCTTATGAAATGCAGAGTGTGACATCACTAGGCGCGCAACCTTCAGAATATATGGAAAACGCGATTACAGTTCATTTCAAAGACCTGGATAACCTAAAACGCCGTGTACGTGCTTAACCTACGCTCCATCTCGACCCCACCACGCACTCAGCGCTCTTTTCATGCGTGCAGCACATCAACAAGGCGTTTATGGTTAGTCTCACAATAAGCCTAGTTTAACGATTTGGCATTGGGCATGTTTAATCAAGGATGGATTTGGCTCGTAGATGACAACGGACACATGGACGTCATAGCCACATACGGCACCCAAACAGTAGGAGGTAAAGCCACTCTTGTATCTGAGTAACGCCTAATCCGTGTGCATAGGAAGCTTTGAACTACGACCATTGCTTTGCTTGGATGTATGGGAACACGCGTTTATGTATGACTACGAATTTAAAAATAAGAAGGTACGACATCCAACATTGCAACTATTTGTTGTGATTGGTTGATAGTGCGTTGGTATGTTTAACATGGTATTAGGATTACTTGAACAACTTTTGGGATTGTGTCAATTGGGAGGAAGTAGAAAAACGTTTCAAGACGAAGAATGTCATGAATTTCGACAAGGGTTACATCCCACAGTAAAAATAATCCGTTTTTGTGTACACAAATGCCTTCCGTTTTGAGATGTAGCTTTGAAGCGTGTACAACATGCGAAATTTTTTTTTGTTTCGTCTCGTAAATATTCTTTGCGAAGACACCGCGTTGACTTCACCAACTTGACTTCACCTTATTGTTCCGATTGTTATTCCTAGTCTCACAATATGGTATTTGTTTGTTGTGTTTAATTTACGTCTCTGTTTCTCCCCTTATTAATTCTTAAAACACAGATGCTAGCAAGGTTGAATAGCAGAAGGCTCGCTAAAGCTAATCAGGGAGCAAAGACCCAGATCACACAGGTGCGGCTCTCACAATGCCTATTAAGTTCTCAAAAGCGGAGCAAGAAACGTGGAAGCGCTAAAAACTGAATTTATAAAGTAAAAGGCGAAATCTTGCCGTGTTACACTTTCGCTCGCTTTTTGACAATTTACGCTGGCTTTTGGTGATAACTCTGCTCTGGCTAAAACTTGCTGTAGACAAAACGCTCGTATGCTGTTAGCGACATTGGCATCGACGCAGATAAGAACAAACACCCAATGAGAGGTTTGGATCACGGCAAGGGTGGTATTAGCCTTATGCCAGAACCTCTTGTACCAGAGGATATTACAGCTCCAGTACTTCTCCCAAAGTACTTATTGAACGCAAATCCAACAAAAATCACCACTTTGGACAACAATGTGCGCGTTGCCACTGAAGATGGCGAAGGAGAAACAGTACGCGCGAGAACCTACTACACTAAAAAAGTCCAATCGCCTAATATTCACCGTCAAGGCCACTATTGGTATTTGGATCGATGCTGGTAGCGTTTACGAAAACGATAGCAACAATGGTACTGCACACTTTTTGGAACATATGGCCTTCAAGGGAACAGCTACACGTTCTCAATCCGACATCGAAGAAACCGTAGAGAACTTGGGTGCTTCTCTAAACGCCTACACAAGCCGCGAACAGGTAAGCTTTATGTTCAATTGCAGATTGTAGTTTGCGCCATCAACTCTGAAAAAAAGCCACACAGTCGTAAATCTTTTTTAAAAAGCTACCAAATTATTGATGTTTGTAGACCGTATACGTTGCGCGTTGTTTCAAGGATCACGTCCCACAAATGATGGATATCCTCGCTGATATTCTACAAAACTCCAAATACGACGAAAAAGATATCGAGCGTGAGCGAAGCGTTATCTTGAAGGAGAAGGAGGTACGATTCGGGCTTTTAAGTTACAGTCTCGAATATTCCATTTTACGCAGTCGAGAGAAAATTAGTTATTTACATTTTGATTTGCCTTCAATCAACGCTTTTACTTAAACATATCTCTCTAGGTTGTTGAACAAAACACTGATGAATTGTTGTTCGACTACGTACATGATGGTGCCTTCCAAAGCACACCTCTTCAACGTACTATCCTCGGTCCTGTCAAAAACATTCAAAACATCAACAAAAATGACCTACAAAGTTTTGTGGATACACACTACACAGGTACACTACTTTGCCGTATTTTTGTGGCGGATCCGCCTGCCCTTATCGACATTTATTACCTCGTGCAAAATAATTGATGTTTCATCCTTCAGGTGACCGTATGGTTGTTTCTGCTGCTGGTGCCGTCAAACATGAAGAGATTGTTGAACTCGCCAACAAAAAATTAAATAAGATCAAGCCAACTTCATCTTTCGATATCAAAACCCTCGATCCTACCTTCTGGACTGGTTCCGAAATTGTCATCAGAGGTGCGTTTGTCTAGAGACCTTTTCCGGTTTTTTTGTTAACACGGCGTTTCCAATAGATGATTTGATGTCTAACATACACGCTATTATTGCTTGGGAAGGTGTAGGCTGGTCTCACCCTGACTACTTTGTATTTTTGGTTCTTCAAGCCATGATTGGTGTTTGGGACAAGTCTATGGGTGCTGGTCATAACACTTGCTCTCATCTTGTCGACAACATGTACAGAGAGCACCTCGCTGTTGGCTTGAGCGCTTTCAACACTTGTTACAACGATACTGGTATTTTCGGTATCCAATGGTACGTTCTCTCTACAGATACCCATTCATTAATAGCACGTGTGCTTGTATTTGTGTCTAATATTCGTTCGTGTAGGGAAGTACCTGGAGAAGGCTACAATGGCGATTTCTCTGCAAACAGAGTCGTAAACGAGATGGGCCGTATTAGCAGAATCAACTTGGACCCTGGTGAGCTCCAACGCGCAAAATCTAAGGTTTGGGCTTCTGCTTTGATGAACCTTGACGGATCATACGCCGTTGCCGAAGATATTGGTAGAAACGTTTTGGCCCTTGGCCGTCGCATGTGTACGCTGTCTAGTTATTTTGTTTCTATTTAGGGCGTAGCCACCTCAAGTTTGTCTAATCGTTGTTTCTAGCACCATCTGAAGTTGCTGCAAAGATCCAAATGGTTAGCGCTGATGATATCAAGCGTGTTGCCGATGAACACTTTTATGATTCCGATCCTACTGGTACGTTTTGAAACAATTTTTTTTCTTTCGTTCTTTCTTTTTTGACACCTTATTTGTTAGTTGTTGCTATGGGTCCTACTTTCAACTGGATGGAGTATGCCAAGATCCGCGCATGGACTCGCTGGAAGCTTGCTTAAGTGTTTTTTTTTTCAATGTGTGCTCAGTATTCATTTCGAACTGTGTTAGTAAACAATCGAACAAAAATAATAAAAAATGTCGATTTAAAGCCTTCAACCCAGAATTTTCATTGTAGTTTTATTTCGTCGGTGATGACTTCATGGCGCTGGTGTTTAATACTTTTGATTGCGTCCGTGCACGCAAAGATGTTGCTTAACCGTACAGGGCCACCAAAAGGCGAGCGACAAAGCCAGGAAATGAAGGATAAGACATAACAACGCCTTTAGGTTGGTCCTTAATGGCACGTGCTTCCAAACAAGAGGTAGTACAATTTATAGTGGCGTTAACGCAAAAGAACATGCGCGCTTTTGGGGTACAGCGTGTAGATTGTTGCTGTGCTAATATTGTGGATAGCATGTCGTTTTGGATGCAGCAGATCCTACATCGCCCAATTTTGGTACTATCGAAATGCTACAACGAACAGCTAACATGTAGAGGTAATTGGTGGTCCAGGGAGCGCATTCTCAACTTCATTGCACCACCAACTGTTGTTGTGCGTCACTCGAGGCAACTATTAACAACTGGTTTGCTTAACAACTTTTAGGTCAATGCTGTTTACGATTGGTTGCAGGGAAACGGAGCCCTGTCTCTAGATGCAACAGGCAGAGACAATATAAGGCAATCGCAATGTCATTCCATCTTTCTGACAAGTTCTAAGATGCACAGCTTCAGTGGCCACTGTCGAAACCTTATTTGATACTCAACTATTTGTGTTTGAGCACGTGGATGGTGAGGGTTGGCCACATTTGTAGTTTATAACTTGTTCAAGGCAAGCGTGTGATACGCCACATGGGTCCTATTTCCGTACCTCGGAGATTTGATACAGTCATAGCACTTGTTACTGGATTATCCGAGTTCATTGCAAGTGCTGTGGTGGTTCCAGGAGCGGAGATACAGGGAGATAAGGCCAGTGCTGGGTATGTCTTGTTTATGGTATTTTGTAAAACAAACAAGGTATCTTTGCAGGGTCGTCATTCCAACCGTCTTGCGCAGTCTATACAATCTACCATCCAAACAAGTTGCCAACGATCACAACAAAATTGTATTGTTTTGCAAGTAGCACAAGAGTGTAACACTGGTTTGTAGGCAGTTGTCGAATTTGAAGGCGATATCAGTTACAAAAAGAACGATACACCCGTCTTCAACACGTTGATGTCTGGTAACAACTTTGGGATGGTTTTGAGCTAACACTGTTTGCACTTAGAGCATATCCGCATAGACAAGATTGTAGGCAAGTATGATCCGAACACGAGTGATATTGAGACCAATCTCGACGTTCAGTATGGCAGTGCTCTTTCCTTAGAGGCACAATTCTGGCTTTGGACTGAAAAAGTATGGATGTATAGCTTTGCTACATCCTTCATGAACACTGAAGACGTGCCTCAAGTTGTATCCATGAGCTGGGGATGGCCTGAACCAAGGTTCTTGATCTCTTGTATTTACTATAATAACCTATATACAGGCAATGTGAACTTGGGAACTGTAAAGGAGACACGTCCAAGGCCTATGTGCAAAGAGTCAATAACGAGTTCCTAAAAATAACAGGACGTGGTGTCACACTTGTTGCTGCATCTGGTGACGATGGAGCTCCAGGACCTTCCAATGCAGCTTGTGATAATGACGTAATTCCTATATCAACTATATTCCCTTGCGTTTCGCCTTGGGTCACATGTGTTGGTGCTACTATGTTACAGCCACCCGAGTCAACAGGCAAGGTATTTATTTGTGATCTGTTGCTTTTATTTGTATCGCTTATGGGCTTCATTAAGGAGACTACACCGCCTATTTGTACAAAGTACAGGTGTGCGAATACATCAGACGAGGCTGTTTGTACATATCCAGATGCATTGATTACCTCTGGTGGTGGGTTCTCTCAGTACTCAAGAATGCCTCCTTGGCAAGAAGATGTCGTGCGCGTGTACCTTGAGATTGCAAGGAACCTTCCTAAGCCCTATTTCAATCCTTCAAATAGAGGTACATCCAACTATTATTTTGTACGACAACATGCTAAACGCTTATTAAGCTACACCTGATGTATCAGCTCTTGGTCACGCTTTCTTGACCATAATTGATGGAAAGCCACAATCTTTAGATGGGCACGTTTAGGTTCTAGAATGAGGTATTTCTTACATTTAGCACAGGACATCTGCATCGACCCCTGTGTTCGCTGCATTGTTGTCATTGATTAACAACGAACTATTGAACAAAGGTGAGACAACACTAGGATTCATCAATCCTACTATTTACAAGGGCGTGAGTATGATACCAGACTTGTTCAAAGATATAGTAAGTGGCAACAATAATTGCACAGAAAGTTGCTGTGCAGCACATGGATTTCCAGCGGAGATAGGGTAAGAAACACTTACAAGCAATGTTGTTTGTCATTAAGTTTTCTTGCAGGTGGGATGCCGTGACTGGGTTTGGTACACCTGACTATACAAAACTACTACAGTTTGTTTTAACAAGACGCACAGAATAAAACTGGTTCTTACGCTAGGCGTCGCTTTGACTTTTTCCATTGCTATGATGTACAAAGAACCTTGTTGTGCCTGAACCCATCGTATTTGGCTATGCCCAGCATTTCAAATTTAGTATCAAAAGTAGTCACGTGTAGATACTTTTTAATTGGTTTTTTTGGCTGTGCAAAATGTGTACCGCCATTGTTTTCAAGATTGTCTATATGGTAACGTCTCTGGTAGTTGTATTGACCTACCTAGTGGCTTTAGTAATAAGTCAAATGTTATCTTGTGATCCTCGCAGCGGTACATGTTGTATACATGGTGAAGGTATCATTACGTTTGTTTTAACCACTGTCTGCGCCTTTACTGTATTTCTTTGTAAAGTGGCTTTTTTATACTCTTCAAAGGAAGATTAGGGTGTTGTCCTCATTACATGGCAACATGCTGTCCAGATAAACAACACTGCTGTCCTAGAGGTTGGGCGTGTGTTTCTAACAACCAATGCGTGCCAACGTATCCTGGTGCTCGCTCTAAATCAATACCAATGACAGGTACACGTGGAAAATAATCAAACTAATGTACGCCTTTTAGCAATGAGTCCACTCATTTCGAATACCAAGTAACGGCGAGAAGTTTAAACACATAAGTGACATCCAAAAAGAAATCCAATAGTAAAATAATACGAGGGTTTGCGATTCTACTTTATTTGGCCATTACTTGCGTTAATTACTTGCGTTACATACCAAAACTGAAAGCACATGTGATATTTATCTGAAACAAAAACAGCAGTGTCGGCCTCAAAGTCATATTGCGTACTATTTTTTCAAAAAGGGTGCAACAACCTCTTTGTTGCAAAGGATTTTCAAACAAAAATTTTTTTTTTTGTTTTTTTTTTTTGTTTTTTTTTTTTGTTTTTTTTGTTTTTTTTTGTTTTTTTTTGTTTTTTTTTGTTTTACATTCTTGGGCTTCCGCCTTCGAATGCCATTTTTGCTAGATCAATGTCATAGCTGGATATCATTACGATATTTTCTACGCCTGTAGGTGGGTAGTAGAGGTCTTCTACCTGTGGGTCCCAAGTCAGAGCGTAGGTGTAGTTTGGTCTGGTGTTAACCAGGATGCTTTTAGGGACTGTGACCGTGACTTTAATCACTAATGGTCTGCCCAGGAGAGAATTGTATTTTTTACGAGCGTACTTTCGCACTGCTCGGAGTAGTCTTGACATGTCAAGCAGAAGTATAGATATTATAGTTGTAGTATTCGTATGCTTCCACTAGATAAAAAAATACATTTTGCTTTTAACCAAGTAATTTCTTGTTGCAAAAAAATTGTGGTTTGCTATGGTTTTTGAGAAAACCGCTCCAATGCGTTGTACACGGTAATCAAAGCATATCAAGTCCAATCGGTAGTATATAAACAGATTTCGATGCTGGGTTTTAAGATGTGGAGTTATGAAGTAAATCGGGATTGTCTTGTTGAGAAACAAATGTGGAAAAAAGTGAAATTCAAAAAAGGCTTAAATGCAACTTACAGCGGTTTCTGCGTCATGTGCGGTAAATTCCAGGCGCATTTTGAGGATCAGCTATATTTAAAATAGTACGAATCTGAAGAACCGAGAATTTGCGTAATCAACCTTTATTTACTAGTTGTACGTTATTGATGTAAAGTAAGGCGTTTCCGTGTTGTTTTGAGCCAAAAAAAGGTTGATCTTTCTGTTGTAGCTTCCCTCGAGCTCTTGTCGCTCAAAATATGCCTCGGATTTTATAACGCAAAAGAATTATAGCGTTGGTGACGGTTTGAACAGGTAACAGCCTTTTCGGTTTCGAAAAAACGTGATCGTACCGTTACCGATTTTCAGTTGATTTTTGCTCTCAAACAAGCTTGTATGTAGTATGAGAGATAGCGTAACCTTTTTGGCCCACTCTTTCAGTTCAAAATAGTATTCCTTTCTTTTTGTTGACTCTAAACGCATTAACAAGAGCCACAACGTATGCCTCTTAGATTCACGATACTTTAAAGCTCTTTCGGGCTGGTTCTGCACCAACAACAGCGATCACTGTTGAAAACTCGTAAGCATGGCTCATCAGCTTGTTGTGACCCATAAAATAGACAGCGCTTTCCGTGATCTACATGCTGACTGGTTTACGCCTTTGCGTATTAAAACAGCGAACTTTTACGACTTTCAATGCCAAATACTCCAATCCATCATCTTATTTTCGGGGACGTGATTCCTGTAGTGATGTTTAAGGTTTGTCAAGTAGTAAAAACCAGATCCATTGACGTGTAAAGACGAACAAGACTGAGTAAGTGTTTCAATCCAAAGTCTGACAACTTTGGTAGAACACGTGACTGACCAAGACATTGTTTGGAAGATTTATACTGGCAAATTCAGAAATTATACAAAAAAACAGAAATTTATTTGTTCAGTGCCAGCGAAATGTATTATAAGTATTCTGATAATGGCTCAGAGAAACCAGGACTTACTTGCTGGGCAAATTGGGACGAATGGCTACAAGTCCGCCAAAAATTGTTTCAAGACGATAAAGATGATCGATTATGGGCTAAGAAGAGAGTAAGAAATACGTACAGAGAGAAAAGCTAACAATTAAAGTTAATAACCTGGAAAGGGCGCGGATCACCAACACCATGCATAGAAATTTCTATTGGTGCGTTAATTGTTCTGTTTTAAGCAATATACACCAAACTTACACCATACAGCTCTAGTCGATGTATTGGATCGTGTAAATAACGCCAAAGAATACGAAACAGATAAAACAGCACTTCGCGAAGAGCTTTGCTTGGTTATAATCAGGTAACATTTTTTTTTGCTTGCAACTTTCTGAAAAGTGATTTTGTAGAATGGTTAATTTGTTGGGATTTGAACGTGTTTCTGGTCATCTGGCACGCGATTTAACTGTTGGTTATCATGTGATTGCACGTGACTTTTTGCGTATACCTCCGGCTATTATTCAAGTCAGACACAGAGTACGCCAATCAAGAATAGAGACGTTGAGTGTATTTGTTAACAAAATTGAAAGGCCACTCATGGCAAATTACCTAGTTTCTTTGAAGCAGTGGCAGTCGCCAAGATGGCATTAGAATACATTAAAGAAACCTACTGGGATTATAATGTCAACAAGTACAATTTAGTTGCATCTAATGCAGGTCACGAGGTACAACACAAATAGGACTTTGCCATCTTTTCAACCTCGTAATGCTTATCTTAGAATTCCACTTTACCTTCTCATATGGAACAACAAACAAAGAAGCCAGTGTGGACAAAAACAAATCAAGTGGACAAACTTAGTACGCACTAAACCACAATAACAACAACTTGCTAACTATCATTAAGGCATCGGCGCAAGATTACCAAGTGATAGAGGCACGTCTCTTGAGCTAGATTGGGAGCTAGACTACACATCAACTGGTACATAATTTAACGTCCAATATATTCAGAGCTCTAACGCGTTTTAAATCAGATGTGTTGTACGTTAAAGGAGGATGGAGTGATATTATTATTCGTACACCGAAACGTAGCAACCAAAAAACAGAGCCTACACCAAAACGGCCAAACAGAAAAAGACGCAAAATGAAATAAGATGATAGGATGGATGATCATCACAAAATATTACAAAAACTGCGTAGTATGTACATTAAAACAGTCCTTATCTTTGAGGTATTTTTTTGATCAAAGTTTGTCGTTATTGTCAATAATGCTGTTTTGGTGTTTTAGGTGATATTACTACTGTAATAACTCTATATCTGACGCTCAAAAATGATAACATTGGCTACGCAGAGTTCTTCATAATTGTTAAACACAAGTAGATACTTGCAAGTAAACCTTTTCGTTGACGGGTGAGCAGGTTTGTCCAGAAGGTGCACTACCGCATTTAAACAATAAAGAATGTCGCTTGAAAAGCTCTAATTCCTGTTTTGGATATGATAAGCGCAAGTGCTACAAAGGAGAGCGTAAGCAAGCATATTGCGAAAACAGAAATAAAAAGTGTGCACTAGTTTTCGGTTTTTAACTATTCCAGCAATTCAAGCGATTGGGACACTAAAACGTCTTGGCCTTTAGCGTTTTAACAGCAAAACGTTGTCGGGTCTCTCTTTCTTCTGACAAAACGAAGATGTAAAAGAAGTAAAGGTTAAACAAGTTTTAAAGAATGTGCCACGCGTGCTAGTGATCTTTTGTTACAGTTTGTTTACAAATCGAAAGGGATCAGATAACTGCAAAAATAAATATTTTAGTAGTTTTTTACGGACTTAGCCAGAAATTCAACCCAAGTTCATTTAGAAACCTCTCTGAAACTCCTCAAAGCATGTCTAACGTTTACAAACTTGTGCTAGTAGGAATTGGTGCGTTATAGAGCGCCCCCAGCAGATCTTTTGAAGAAGCGTCTACTTACAATTTTAATTTACAGGTGGTGTGGGTAAATCGTGTCTCACTATTCGTACGTTACAATGATTCTTTATCTTGCTATTTATGCGTTTATGCAGAGTATATCAGCAATAAATTCGTTGATGATTATGGTGCGTACTTACTAAGCTTGCAGGCAATATACTAATGTTTAAATAGATCCTGTGCGCATCTTACAGAACAACACAGTTTGTCTTTTAAATGCTTACTAAATTATGCAGACCCTTGAGGATTCGTACAGGAAACAAGTGACGATAGACGAAGAAGAGTGTATCCTGGACATTTTTGGTACGTAGCGTTTGAAGCGAAACAGTTTCGATTGCGCTACTGGGCTCTAATTAACACCAAAACTGCAGATACTGCTGGACAAGAAGATTTTTCGGCAGTTCGTGACCAGTACATGCGCACAGGCGATGGGTTTTTGTGCGTTTACTCAATTACCATGCAAGCCAGTTTCGATGAAGCTGTAAGCCTACACGAGCATATTCTACGCGTAAAGGACTCTGAAGAAGTCCCTTTTGTACTTGTCGGCAACAAATGCGATTTGGAAGAGGACAGAGAGATCCCTACAGATAAAGGCCAAAAATTAGCAGAAGAGGTGAGATATAGTTTCCCCGAGACTGGTTTTTTTCACAAAAAAAAAAATTCGCCAACACCCGTTGTTTCACGCTACGAAATATTTCGTGCACTCGAGTTTGGAACTACTACTTTTGCAAAATTTGATTTCGAATTATGAATTAAAAAATTTTTTAATTCTGTTACCGTTTTTGTCGTTTGTATCTCGCAGATCACGTTTAGTATTCGTTATAACTTACTTTTTTTGTGTTAGCTACGTTGCAAGTTCATGGAAGCATCTGCCAAGACACGACACAACGTCGTACAAGCTTTTGAGGCGTTAGTCCGTGAAATTAAACGTTTCCGTAAACGTTACACAACAGACACTGAAGTCCAACCAAAAGAAGCCGACAATAAGAAAAAAACCAAGAGAAGGAGACGTCCTTGTGCTTTACTCTAGAACAAGCTAGATGGAGCCTTTGTATTTATACCAACACTTCTATTGTACAATTTTTCTTTGAGTTACTTTTGTTACGTGTGTGTTTTTTTTGAAGCCATTTTTTTGATGGGAAAAATAGCTTGGCGCGTTTTGTGCGAGTTTTTGTGAGTCTATACGATTCGATTCCAAATAACTGCGCAGAAAGTACCATTTTACCAAAACAAGACAATCTTTTTATCTTGGGTTCTTATCACCCATCTTCAAGATAAGGATGCCCGTGGTTAAAGTAAGATGTATCGAAACTTGAGGCACGAGGCCGATGTGTTGTCTACACAATTACTTAATTGAGAGTTTTGTTTTTTGAAAGTTCGCAAATGAGGTGTTTTCGTTACGTACTTTGTGATTACGCAGAACATTGATTTTATAGCTAGGCGCTGTTGTGGTTTGTCCGTTGTTTAAAATACTTGATAGTGACATCTTATTGTTTTGGAGTATTTGTTTGGGTGATGGTAGCTTTGCTGTGTTGCGTTGTTGCTCATTGAGTGTCAATTGTCTCATCGGTGGCAACAAACTTGGGTAGTCGTTTATATCTGTCATTGTTTCTATAGAAAGTAATTAAAGCGGAGGAATAGATATACAAATTTAATTGAAAGTCTGCAATAAAACAGAAATTCGTACCATCTTTAGTCTCAATTTGGTTTCGTTGTCGTTGCATCATAGATACACCAACGTTTCGTAGGGATATAGAGCGTTTAAACGTCGGATACTGCGATAGTCTTCTTATCGGTATAAAATGTGGCGAAACTTGTCCAGACTGCTGTGATTGTCGCATAAGCTTTGGATCAGTACCATCGAACGAGCGTGCTCGCGATCTGAACGCAGGTTTGGTTTTTCCGATCACATTGCGGTGGTTCGCGTATGGCACAAATTTTACATCTTTTTTTGGCGACCGAGATCGCCGTTCGGGGCTACGCGATGTTATACGTCTACCCCGCGTGTTTTCGTCAACTACGCTTTTTGATCTACTTCTTCGTTTTCCTAATCGCCACTGTTGAGACAGTGCTCTTATTTTATCGCGCATTGGGTCAACTTTACCAGATCTATTAGTTGTAAACATTACAACTAGGCAAAGGGGTTGTTGAAGTGGTTCAATTTACACGCGTACCTCTTCTTTTTAGGCGGTTCTTTAACCTTTACTGCACTTTTTTTTTCAAGTTTCCATTTATGCGTAAGCTTGTTCATCTCCAGCTGTCGAGGAGAAGGCGCTGCCATTTGTGCAATGAGTACAGTTTTAATAAACTGTAGTCGGTTTTAGGGTGGCTTTCGGTTTTTTTTTTTTGAAGCTTGTGGCGTTGTTTGCAATAGAGGATATAACCACCCAAACCGCTTGTGTTCGCGTATACTGCGAAGAGTAATAACTTCCCAATCAAAAATGGTTCTGTTTTTTTGAAGACAAGGCTGGATCACTTAAGTTCTAAACTCGGTCGTAAAAAGTTTCCGAATCAAGTAAAAATGTGCATACGATTGTACAACTATTCGTAAAACACCACAACAAGCGTACTTTTAAATAAGAGACATAATATTGCGTACCTTCTATATTCTTACATTGTATTACTCCTCCACGTGTGGACCATGTGAGAACGTAGCAAGAATAAGTTTAATACCTTGACTCGAATACCGCGGTTTGCTTACGCATAAGTTTACCAATTACCCGAAAACGTCTCAGAATACGGCGTAGTGTTTTGTTTTTGGACAGAATGCATATCATCTCAAATCCTCCAAGCGGCATACGAATAGCGTTTTAAATATTGAGACTACACCATGTAGGTGCCTACAGACATACAAAGCGCTACGCCAAAAAAGAACAATGTAAAAGAAAAATTCTAGTATTTGCCTTCCTTTTTTGAACACCAATCTGCAACACATGCATTTTCATTGCAGACAAGGGTTTAACATTTTTTTAGAAGATTTGTAGTTTGTAGTTTTGAAATGATTTTGACGTGACCGAAAAAGAAAAAAACATGAAAACCCGCGAAAAGACATCACCACACAAACTCTTTGCGATGCTACAATTGAAAATAACTAAAGAATCCTCCATTTTTACGGCTTTCTTTTTTAATTTACATGCAAAACAACATGCCTGATAGTTAGTTACCCTGTGGCGACTCCGTGTTGAACGTTGTAGGAAGGGCTACTTACAATGGACAGTGTCGAAAGTTTTTGCGCTAAAGAAGTGGTTTGCATTGAGGACGTGTGCATGACCAGTACGTATACGGGTATATTGTAGTCATCTTTTCGTTTTGATCGTATAAACAAATATTACCGAGCTTGACACTTGCTGCTTATTTCCTTCTTTAATTGCTGTCGTTGTCTGCTCGCCACTCAATTTTGTAACGTCTACAGGTTTCAGATGTTGTGGTTATTTAGAATAAATTATCATGGACCGTGCCTATGATCAACAGTGAAAGCGTCATAAGCATTATTTGGATAGAATACAGCAAGCATTTCATTTAGGAAAAAAAACAAACACCGTCAGCGAGTATGTATGACACGTGTAGTACGACAAAGCTTGGAGCTAGCGCTTCTACATTTTTAGTACCAAGGCTTGATTATTGCAAGTACTAGCTCTTGTGCAACTCTAAAAACGAATATATAGGCACTTGATTTGGTTTGCAAACGCTATGTAAATGAACCTACTACATCTGTATGCTTATTTCGCTCAGGTGAGTGGTAGAAAAGAAACGAACCTATTTTCATTCTTCTGTTATTTTAGAGAAGACCTTGCTCTGTTTTACAAATTACGTTATGTCAAATTTATTGTGTGATCACACTGTAAACTTTTTTTTGGTTACTGTTTTTGGCAATAAATTTTGGTAGCCGTGACTGAAACTAACTCTGGCGAGAAGTTTCAGCTTAATAGTTGTATCCCACTACTCTACTTCAAGTGTCTAGAAAGAAAATCTACGCCCAGGGTTTTGTTCACAGATGAATACTCCATGCCAGCTATAAGCACTTTTCAAAATAAAACCCCTCGCTCTATTATTATTGTCCGAGTCAGATTGTATAGCTCACGCGAATGCCAACTATCTACGATAGCTAAGCGGAAAGTTATTTCGAGTCATGTGTCAATCGACCATCAAACTTGTGAGCGGACTGAGGTGTCCTCATAAAAAATGATGACAATTCTTGCGATGCTCAAATTGAATGGCTTAACCGCCAAAACTCCGTTGTAACCTTGTATACGAATACTACAAAGCATATAGCGCTTGTTGAAGCGATTTCGGAAGTATTGAGCGGAGATTTTCCTAGCTCTTGAAATAAGACGTTTTTTAAAATCGGTTAATTGTTAGGCGCCGCAGATGTATCGTGTTGTAACACAGAAGGTACTAGCTCCTCTTTTTGCTGACAATCTGTTCTGACATTTGTAATAGTCTGCCTCTACTATCCGTTTAAAGCCATATAAGACGCAAAGAATGCGTTTAACCAGTCAAACAAAGAAGACAGATCTAAAAGAGCTCAAAAGTAACCTGGACAAGGCTGGTATTGAAGTAGAACAGCTTTACACTCCTTGTCTATCGATTGCATCGTATTGGATACGCTCTGGGAATACAGCAGCTGCCATCGATCCCTTACGCGAAGTAGAGCCCTATAGGTACACCTGAGAGCTTTAAATTGTTCTTCCAACAACGTTTCGCCAAAGGATTATTTGTTCTGTCTAAGAAACTTAGGGAGCGACTTTCCAAGTCTGATTCTTCGCTCAAGTACATTCTGGAGACGCATTTCCATGGCAAGAGTTTTTTTTTTGTTCGTACTGACATTTTGGGTGCTAGCTGATTTCGTTTCTGGTCACCTGGAACTTGCACGTGAGTTTGGAGGCGAAATAGTATTTGGGTGCGGTGGAATTAGTTTTTCCGAGTTTTTTATGATTTGTGATATTAACATTCCATTTTGACTTGAGTTTAGACCAGGAGCTGAAGGTGAACTATCATTTGACGCTACGTATGTTTTTAGTACTTTATTTAATTGGACTATCTTAATATTTTGCAAAGCATTCTCAAGGATGGAGATGTACTACCTATTGGTGTATGTTATTGATCAACCTTGTTCCCTCAAATTAACATAACATAGGATGCTACTATCAAAGTATTACACACACCTGGACATACCCTAGAGTCAGTGTCATATTTGTTGCAAAGCTCTGAAGGTGCTTGTTTTTGTTGGTTTTTGTCAACCATTGTGGACAAACCTTGTTGTGGTTATTGACTGTGATATAGGAAAGGATGTCGCATTATTTACAGGCGATACTTTATTTATTGGAGATGTTGGGCGACCTGATCTAGTAGCAGCAAAAGGATACACTAAAGAGGTGATAAAGAAGATGAAAAAGTATTCATGTTAACTTGCTTATCTTAGGTTCTTGCTTCTAAGCTATACGATAGCTTGAATAATAAGATTAAACCACTGGCTGATGACGTCATAATATTTCCTTCTCATGGGCCAGGAAGTGCATGTGGAAAAAATTTAGCACGTGTTCACCCAAAAAACCAAGTTTTTCTCTTAACTTTCTACAACAGGGCTCTGAGACATTTTCTTCGTTGGGTATCCAAAAACAGACTAATCCATATCTACAAGATATTTCACGTGAAGATTTTGTCAAGATGCTTACAGCAGATTTGCCAAAACCACCAAATTATTTTTCATTTGATGTTAAAGTCAACAAGCAGGGCTACAAGTCCACAAAAGAGATAATGGATTCTTTAACAAGTATGAATGTATCTCAAATAGAACAAGCCATCAAGGATGGCGCAACAATAGTAGACACCAGGTACAGTTTCTCGTTTTTTTCCTCATCGAAATATCCGGTCGGAGTTATTGACAATCTCTAAAATAGGGATGACTCAGAGTTCTTAAAAGGGCATATACCGGGTAGTATCAGCATGCCGTTATCTGGAAGATTTGCAGAGTGGATTGGCAGGATTATTACTTCTTCTGAAAAAGTAGTACTCCTTACACATGATGGTAACGAGGAAGAAGCTATAGTAAGGCTTAGCAGAATAGGTTTTGAAAATACTATGCTAGGTACAAACCTTCACCGAATTGTGTAACTGACGACACCGTAGGATACCTAAAAGGTGGCATTGAAGCTTGGACTACAGCTGGAAAGGAGTGTTCTGTGATTCCTGTAGTCGATCAGAAGGACATCGCTTTAAAATCTAAGGATGTTTTGATTGATGTTCGTGCTGAAAAAGAATACAATGAAACACACCTACCAAATGCTTTGAATCTACCTCTTGCTGAGTTGAGACAGAAGATAAAACAACTAGAATGTGATTCTCAAGCTAGTGTTTATGTTCATTGTAAGAGTGGACTTCGTGCGCTTATTGGCGCTTCTATTATCAAAGCTTCTGGTTTTGAGAATGTGTACAGTGTTGGTCCTGTTGTATTTGAGTAATCATCAATAAAAAAAAGTGGCTATGAATCACGTGACATTTGTTAGCGAAACTTGAAAACGTTGTTTCACTACTAAGCTCAACTTTGAGAGGGTAATCAATCCCCTTACTCTCTGGACTTGGAGGTGTATTAAAGGTAATTTATTGTTGTATGTAATAGCAACTAAATTATGGAACGGTAATTTTTATTGTTTCTTAGTGAATAGCTTCTTTAGAAGCCAGGCAGTTGAATCATCTTCACTGGACATTGTCTTTAATATTGCTTCAAGTTTTGAACCTTCTCTGGCATCTTCAGCGTCCAATATACGCTCGAATAGATCGCTTTGGATCTTGAGAACATCAAGAGCTTTACTGTCATCCAAAACTAATTTATCATCTTTTTCAACGATGTAACCCTAACCCAACAAAAACATGTTTGTTAGCACGTGTTGCGTGATTACTATGGTTTTTTTTTGTCTCATTCACGTACAGCTTTATTGTATGTTTTGTAACAATTAATAGCACTTATAGTATAAGGACGTAAAGCGCTTGAATCTAGAGAGTATGAGTAAGTACTTTCTTGCAAAAAGTTTGTTTTTTTTTTGGGCTTACCAAACATTGCAAAGCGTCTCAAGTCCTGCATTGCAAAGCTACTCAATGTACTCTGAAGCTTTTCTAATGTGATAGCACCTTTATCGTATAAAACTTTCATAAAATGCATAGCTGTTAACTCCGCTCTAGGTTCTTCCAAGACAGATTTTGTCGAAACTGTAAAACAACGTCAGAAATGATTTGACTAAAAAAAAAAACTTGTACCTGAAATGCAATCGAGTATGTGATCCAGACCATAGATAGCATGACCAAATTCATGGGAACTGACGTGGTACATTATTGTATCGAAAGCGTCAAGCCTAGATGCCAAGGTATTGTCTTGAAACGTCTTATTTATAAGATCTTTTGTTTGAACCATTCTCTTAGCTGTACTATTTTTTTGAAAAAAAAGTTAACAAACTTTCCATACACATTCCCTCGTGTGGGTCCTCTTCCTTACCTGACTGGATCAAAGTACACTTTAACACCCTTCTGATTCTTTACTTCAGATCTGTTTGGAATAGATTGTCCAGCTAAATAAGGATCGGAGTAAGAAACAATAATTCTCAAAAAGCGTATCAGTTTTCCGTACAAAATCTAAAGTGGTGGCTCATGCCAGACTGGAAAGGAATGTACACTATAGCCGCAAACGAGTTCTCAAGTGCGAAAAGGCCCTTCTTTGCAAGGTCACCACTACGCTGCTTAAAGTAGTCTACCATATGCTACAAATGAAAAAAACGACGTTAACAAAATATCACAATAAAAAAAAATCTTGATCAAACCTTTTTAACATCCTGAATAACAGCGTTTTGTTCTTTAAACTGGACATCCACGAATCTAAGAGAGTAATCTGGGATTACTTTTGTTCGTAGTGGATCACCGTAACCATATTCTAATAGAATAGAATCGTAAGAAGAAAAAATAACGAACAAACAAACAAAAAACAAAAGGCAAAAAAAAAAAAAGGTACCAATATCATGAACAACTTGAATCCAGTATTTAATATCAGACCAAATAAAATCAAGTTCTTTCCACATATCTTCAAGTTTTTCGATATCCGTCTCAGCTAAGCAAACACGGTATTGTTTAAAGAACTCTATATATCTCTTTTGTTCATCAGATAGGTTATCTATCTATTTCATAAAAGCATAAGACAACAACAAGACAGAGAAGAAGGATTAAACATACTTTTTTTAGTTCAGAAACGAGATCATCAAAAGCTTCCAGTAGAGGCGTAAACTCGTCTTTAAAATAAGAGGCATAAGACACATGGTATAGCTCTCCTTTATCGTTGAGCTGTATAACAGTATAGTGATTGTTGAACTTGTCTGGAACCTAAAAAGTTTCCATCAAAATAAAATTTGTTTTTTTTCTGCAAGAAAAAACTAACCTTGCCGTCCTTCTGCATCTCTATGAGCGTTTCGGCTACCTTATTACCTTGCACTGCCTTGCACCACGTGATGTAGTACTTATCGTACAGGCTTGCTATTTTAGCCGAGTGCGTTATCAACGCAGCGTCGAAAGGTTCAAAGCCGTGGTCAGGTTGTTCAAGGCGAAATTGAACAAACGATCTGATGATGTCCTGGCGAAGAATTGAAGCATCTAAACGTTCATTAGCGAGTTGAATAACAATGTTTGGGTATTACCGAGCACTTTGTAGAAGTCTGGGGTGAATTCAGGTATACCCTCCCAGTTCCCTGTTGTAATTGCGTTTACTACCTATCAGATGCGTTAGAAGTACTATTATAAAACTACTCGTTTTTACCAACGATTCTTTTTCTGAACCGAGTATTGTTCTGTAACTCGCCAAAGCGCTGTCTTTTGTGAATAAATCGACAGATTTGGTCTCCATAGCACGTAGGATGTCAAGCTTTTGGAGCTTTGAAAAATTTTCCTAGATCGTCGGTGAGAACAACAAGAGGTATTGTTTGATAAAGAATCTATCAATATGGAGCGTTTTAACGGTTTTTGAGGTTTACCTTATCGTAGAGTGCGCGTAAGTCAGCCATTGGTACTTCTTTCTGTTTGTATGGTAAGTATATTTGTATAACTACGGCTAAAACACAAGCGGCTACCAGCCAAGTTATAAAAGTGTTCATCTCGCTTAGTTGAGATTTTTTTTCAAGTCCCGCACTTTTTGCTGTCTCTTCTTTTGCTTTTCGAGCCATCTATCCATCACTCTCTTTCGTGTCGATGACGCCTTATAACTATCCATAGCTTTAGCATGGCTTGGTGACACAGTCTGACTATCTGACAGTGTCTTTGACGAAGCACGTGGTGTTTTAGTGCTTTTTGTTGCCGTTCTGGATGAATCATAAGTCTTTGGAACCTTTTTCAAGTCAATCTCCGTTGGTGGCCAAACCTTGTCAATAGCAGGTCCCATATACGCAGGGAATCTAATCTAAGGCATCAGTCTACATACCAAGAGGATAATTACCTTGGTAACCCTGCGTCTGTTAGACCCTGATATCTAAATGTAATTATACTCCCTAGTAGTGTCACAGGTGAGTGCATCATTCAATACGGAATACGAACCAACTTTTGGAGGGTCGTCTCTATCTGCATCCGTGAAGCCAGTTCCAATTTTAAATTTTATCTTATTGCCAAGTTCTACCATTAATGCTCCTATGCAACTCACTTCAGCTTTGATTTCTTGGAACGTTATTGTTTTCTGTACCTGTAGATCCTATGTTTTTACCTTTTCCTTTAACATGTGATATTACTTTAGCTTCTGTATCCTGGAATGATTTCACCTTTAACAAGTCACCAGAACGACCACCATGATATTTAGACTTTGGTCTCCTCAACATTAATCCTTCTCCACCTTTCTCTTCGATACTTGATAACTCCTCCATTAGATGTTCTTTACTCTTACCAATAATATTTAACAAGGTAAGCGAGTATTAGTCATACCTTAACAAGCTGTTGGGTTGTCAACGTGATGTGTTTGGAGTCTTTTGGTAAAATGCTCTTCAAGTGCTCCATGCGTGTTTCAAAGCCTGTACAATAGTTTGCAATCACTAGAAAGAGGCTTGCCTACCTTTTTTGCCTTGACCTGGGCAATCGAAAACCTTGTATTGTACCTTGCTCCATCCCAGTTGTCTTTTTTTTTCTTTCTCTCCGATATCTACCCCTTCATTATAACGTACTCATTCTTACACTTGTCAACGCACCTACACCAGTCTTGACAACACTAATTGTTTGTTGAAAAAGACCTCGTCCGAGGTACAACTCACCTGGACAACAGACATGTCAAAACACATGATTATTCTAATAATAAACAGTACCATCAAGGTACTCATTTGGGAATTCCTTGACAAACTCATCTGGAGCACAATACACGTTCCCAAGCCTTGAAACGAATTCTCTATGTAGAATAAAGGTCTGCACGGATCCTAGAATTGAGTGGCGTACTTTCCTGTCCAGATGGCTCTGACACCATCAAATTTCTCTGACATGTGCCAATTTTCTATCCGCTCTGTTTGCCACTGTAACTGGGGTAAGAGGTTTTCTGTTTTTATGTACTTTGTACGTTTTTTGCAAGCATTATATTTGCTGCTAGTTCTTTTCTGCTTGGAGACTTGCTATGGCTCCAGAAATGATTCCAGTGGCGTTGGTTTGTAGTTGTGGCTACAAGTAAGAATAAATGTCAACA
The DNA here is from genome assembly GCA_038496445.1 of Trichosphaerium sp. ATCC 40318. NCBI lineage: Eukaryota > Discosea > Flabellinia > Trichosidae > Trichosphaerium > Trichosphaerium sp. ATCC 40318. The sequence continues at coordinate 188,662 of JALMLS010000354.1, forward strand.
CAGTCGTCAAACGTTTCAAATACCCGTCGGTTTATTCGAAATAGCTGTTCGACGCGCGTACAACGCAAACATTGCTCGTAATATCACGCACTCAATGAAACAGCCACTACCACTACTAGACAACCTAATTATTACCCTGTTACGCTCACGCTTAACGGCTTTTGTGCTTAAGCTATCGCGTCAAAAAACGTACAAAATGCAACAAATCATCGAGAAAGAGATCATAGAGTACAAATTAGAACTTCACCGGTTATCACCACACAAAACAGCCAAAGAAATAAAAAAGTATGGCTTGACGCTATTGTACACTGGTACGCCTGTTTCTAATACAGTTCTACTGTCAAACATCGATGCTCTACCCAAAGAAAAACAAGAAGAAGCTTTTCAGGTGAGTTCCACCAACAACACGGTTTGTGTCATGGTTTTTGCTTAAAAGTGCTTAGTGGGTTTGTTCTGTATTTGCAGAGTATAAAGCGGGATTTGAATGGTGGCTGTGGCATTCTAAAAAAGACTACGATCCAACAATAGAGCAATTATTGATACAGAATGGTTTCCATTCAGAACCAATGCTTTGCATGTCACGTGATCTCAAAGGTTTTCTCATAATCTTAATAGCCGAGAAAACAACACCCCCTAACAATTTTTAGGGTTCCAGAAGATAAAGAAATCGAGTGTAGTGATAGAAAAGACAAGTGACTTAAGACAATTTTTTACAACGGTGTCTATTGGTTTCGATGTTCTTACAAGGAACAAGAAGATGTATGTTGACTCTATGAGCGTTTTAGACAATGAACAGTGGGAACACTACATTGGTACGGATAGTGGAATATCGGCAATGACGCGCTAATTGTTATTTCAACAGGATTTGCTGGTGAAGAACCTGCAACTACATGTTCGTTACGGTTTTTACCTGACAAGCGGCATGTTGCTGTACATAATATGACTACAATACCAGACAAGCGCCGAAATGGTTATGGAGGTGATATTTTATCTCATTGTTTACAAGTAGCAAAAGATAGAGGTTATGAGATAGCCTTTCTTCAAGCAGGTAACTTTTACTTTACATTATCCACACACTTACTCCTTAAGATCCTCCAGGTGTGGGTCTATACAAAAAAGCTGGGTTCGAAGCATGTGAGCATCCAATAGGATGTTATTTATCACCAGCAAAAATACCAAAGTAACTTTTTCTTCGTGATAAATGCCAAGTTAATCAATTCAATGATTTCAAATAAATTTAAGTCCTCGGATGTTTAACTGCCTTTGGTTGTAATGGGCTAAAACACTATTTCTGCGATCTGAGATGTCGTAAGCTTCAAGGAATCTGTAATTTTGTTGAATTGCAATTGCCACGGTATTACCACTTAGTTTATAGTTACAGACTTGTTTATTGGGTTGTTTTGTTACAATATACCAATACCTGGTTGTGTAGTATCCAGAATATGTTGTACAATTAAGGTAGCTTCCTCAAAGGATTCTTTGTTTCGACCTTGACAGTTGACTTCAATGCGATGTCTTACAACACACATAAGAACGCGTCTTACTGCCTCTGGTGTGGCGAATGTCTTAGAAGTTGACGTCACTGTATTCTCGATTGTAACGATTGCTTTTACGCAAGATAAAAGATCAGAGGTGCAGCTAGGCGCCATACCATTTATAACAAATAGAGAATGTCGAATTGCTGTACACATGTCAAAAGCATATCTCTGTTTTTTTTGTCAGGTCGTTACGTTGTGACTTTCTTAAATCTTTCTTACCTTGATTGAGTTTACAAATATCATGTCTTTGCTCTTACGTAGTGTTTTTAACTTTGAAGGAGAAAGAGAAAGTATCTCAGGTGTTTTTTTAGGCAGTATATCTGAGTCCACTGAAATCATGAAATAGTCAAGCTACAAAGCCATCAAATGGTTTAAATCATTTGTTTATACGTACAAGAGGTAAGGGAAGAACTGATTTCATAAAATTATCCTTGTGAGATACGATGACGACCAGAAAAAGTGATTTTCTTACAAAACTCGCACGGATATGCATAAGCTGTACTAAATGCTCTAAAAACTCTCGTCGTGCACACTCTGGTCTAGAAACAACGATGACGCATTGCTGCCTGTTGTTAAGGGTTAATCAGCTTAGGTGACACTTTGTTGACATTGTGCGTACATTTTATGGGCATCAGGAAGCGCTGCGTTGACGTGCTTTATTAAAGGAGATTGCTTGTGGCACGCAAAATGAGTTAACTTTAAATACTTACCCAGTAGTCTACGTGAGGCCTATGCGCAGTGTTATGAGGTATTACCTACGTGATTGAAGCGTCATAACTTGACACGCACATTTTCGACTGATTTAGCTACGCTATCGCTGTTTTGGTTCTTGTGGAATACAACCATATGGCCGCCTACCAACATTAGTCACTTTTTAGATTGTTTGGTAATTGCACACCCGCAACAGCACATAATTTGAGTCCTAGATCGAGCTACGGTAATTAAAAGGAGGTAGCGCACAAAAACGTTATTTTCTCGTACCTGTGGTTCCTTAAATGTCGCTGCCATATAAATTTACATTGGTTGTACGTTACAAGGTGTCCGCTATAACTTTAAAAGCGTTATTTGAAGCAACAAAACTAAAGTCAATAGTAGTCGTCTAATAGTATTGCTTGCGAACTGTAGAAATGGCGGAAAGCGTCAGTGAAGTTGAACCGCTAAATGTTGAGGAGTTTGTTGAAAAGCAGCTCAAATTGTTAGAATTAGATAACGACTATGAAATTGAACAGACTACAGTACTATTGGAGACATTACCACCAAAGGTTTGTTGAAATTCGTCAATTTTTACACTTAACATGACACCAGGAGTTAGAGAGTCGTGGCATCGCTATTCTTAATCTATGCGTATCTGAAACGTGTACAGGCACGTTTTTAGTCACCAGTTGATTTAAATACCACAAATACATCTTAATACGCGTAAAGGTCTATATGGGCGCTATTTAGTAACGTTACAGCACAAAATATCTGACATTCCGTTAAATGCTCACAAACTGACCAGAGGTACGCCAAAACCACACCCAACATCAGTAAGGGTCAAAAGAAAAGCATAACAAAGCTTGAAGTTGCACATGAGGATTTTGACATGTTGTTATTCTAAAGTGGGATTGAAATTCATTTTTTGTACACAGGAAGCGTCGTAGGTCTTGATGATGAGTCTGATGACGCTCAAGAGACATTATATCGTGGTGTAGTATACCGAGTGAGATCACAAAGTATTACAATCGCATTAAATGTGCCACCAGTAGATGCTACTTTTTCAATGCATTTATTTAAGCTCTTGTTGTTGGGCAATCACAAAACGTATGTATCAACTCCTTTACGTCAGCACATCCAATACATATTTTCTCACAGGTCACGTGCAGGTTTAAGTTTATGAAATACGCGTTATACGATTTACGTAAATTCATGAGAGAATCAACTGCAACTACTGCAACACGTGTGCTCATGTACCATTCACCGCCAAGTCATGACGCCATAACAAGTTTTGAGCCCATCACTGAAGGCTTAAATAAACCTCAACTTGATGCTGTATCATTTGCACTTGCGTCAAATGACATAGCACTCATTCACGGACCACCAGGCACTGGTAAAACAACAACAGTTGAGTATTGATACTTTTCATATTTTGTTGAGTCCACGGCTGAAAACATATTTGTATAATACTTTTTGTAGGTTGTAGAGTATATACTACAAGCAATAAAATCTGAACAGCGCATTCTTGTGTGTGCACCATCTAATGTAGCAGTGGATAACATTGTCGAAAAAATAGCAAAATCTAGACAAAAAGTAAAAATGGTTCGCCTCGGCCATCCAGCACGGGTCCTCCCTGAGGCAATGGAGTATACCCTTGATGTACAGTTCAGATACTCTAATGGTGCACAAATTGTGGCTGCTGCTCGTCAGGATATGGATGATATTTCGAAAGAGTTGAAGCAAGTTCTACCTAGAGATGTTAGAAAAAGAAAGTTTGAAGAATGGAAGAGGCTCAAGAAGGATCTACGATCAGGTGAACGTAAAGCACTTGAATCTGTAATAAACCAGAGTCAAGTCGTATTATGTACATGTGCAGGAGCATCACACAAGTGCGTTTTATTCGGTGTTGAACACTTGAGATTTTATCGCTTTATTTTGCTGATTATTCTCGCTAAGGTACATGTCTTCTATGAAGTTTGATGTTGTTGTTATTGATGAAGCTGCTCAAGCACTAGAACCTGTTTGCTGGATACCTATTTTAAAAGGGAAAAAGGTAATACTTGCTGGAGGTACGTTGCAAGCGATCGTTAGAAGTAGACTAATGTTGATTGTTTAGATCACAACCAATTACCTCCTACTGTTCAATCGCCAGAGGCTGAAGCTCAAGGTCTCGGTAATACGCTTTTTAGTAGACTTATGAAACAGTATGGTACACGCATATCGCGATTGTTATCCATACAATATCGCATGAATGAATCCATTATGAAGTGGTACGTTTCACAACTTCTTCCCTTACAAGCTCACCTTTTTTTTTTTAAAAGGAGTTCTGCTGCCATGTATGACAACAACCTGGTTGCACACTCGAGTGTTGAAGGACATGTATTGAGCGATCTCCCTGATATTACAAAAGATGAAAACACAGCTGCTTCACTAGTGTTGATTGACACTCAAGGATGCGACTTATATGAAGCACCTGGTACTTTAATTTTCTCAGGAAGGTTCCATCGCTAAATAGCTACGAAGGTGATGAGGGTTCATCGAAAGCTAATGAAGGCGAAGTCGCTGTTTTAGAAGCGTATTTTAATGCCCTAATTACAGCAGGGCTTTCTGCAGCTAACGTTGCGATAATAACGCCGTATGTTGCACAAGTATCTCTTTTGAGAAAGAAGCTTTTGCCGTCTCACCCATCTTTGTCCATTAACACGGTTGATGGATTCCAAGTAAGGACTTATATGAAGTAACTCTATAATTTACTTATACCTCGCGAAAGGGTCAGGAGAGCGAAGCAGTAATTATTTCTCTTGTGAGGTCCAATATTGACAAAGAGGTGTGTCAAGTAGTATTTTTTTTTGTTGTTGTTTTCAACCCAGACTCACGTGAGATGATAGGTTGGGTTCTTGAAAGATAATAGACGGTTAAACGTTGCTATAACAAGAGCGCGTCGACATGTTTGTGTAATTGGAGATACCGAAACAGTTTCTACACATCCATTCTTGAAAACAATGGTAGACTATTTTACTGAAAATGGTGAATATTTGAGCGCTGCTCAATTTCTACCAGACAATACCTCCTTTGCGACGTTCTATGGGCATACGAGTAAGAAGAAGATAAATGCTGAACGCGTCAACCAACAAAAGGTAGTACAGAAGCGACTGGATAAGGTACGCCATGAAATAAAAAAAGACTAACTGACACGTGTTTAAGAACCGAGAAAAACAGCTTCGTGAAGCTGTTTCAATATTTGCAAATGACTCTTCGAGGAATAGGTTGGAATTTTCCAGAGATTTAAATAAATGGGAGCGTATGCTTGTACATGACCAAGCGGAGAAGATTGGGTTATCACATTTCAGCACAGGAAAAAAGAAGGGGAGATTTGTTGTTGTAACAAAAGGAGATGTCAACACAACTTCTTCAACTGCAGATCAAAAAACTCAAGGTGAAGGCATCTCTGTAGCAGATACTGCGGAGGAAAATAAGAGTATAGAGGGTGATGACGAGGGTGATGATGTGACAATAGACGTTGATAAGGATGAAGATGTTGCTGTAGATGTTGACAAGGATGAGGAGTGTAAAGAAACTAAAGAAGACGTTGAGGTTGTATATGTCAATACTGAGACTGATTTGAACACAACAGAAGTTCAAGAGCCTCAAAAGTCACCTCCTAAGCCAACAAAGAAGAAAAACAATGCACCAAAACCAAGGTTTCCGCCTAAATCGATGAACCCTTTCGCTACGAATAACAAGCGCACAAAGAAACCTGCTCCTAAAAAACGAGATTTGACTAAAATCAAAAGAGGTGGAAAAAAAAAACCACCTGTACGAAAGGTCCTTGTTGGATCAACTGATAATGAGGTATTGGACAATGCCGTACAAGATAGGTACAATTTTCTATTATTTCATTTCCAAAAAACCGATTTTACTTATCTTCAACACAAGGTACACGTGCGCATACAGGAAATGCAAATCTTTCACTGGAAATGTTGGCGCAGATTGTGAGTTTTGTATCAGGCGCTTCTGCTTCAAGCATGCGTATGTGACATCCCTGAATTGCCCACTACAATTGTATTGACTTTGTATGTAGGCTACCGGAAATACATGGATGTGGTGAGGCTGTAAGAGAGAAAGCTAGAAGCCAATGGCTTGGTTCTCATCCTCAGAATAATAAAGGTAGAGGATACACCAATAAGTCAACGACTGGTAAAGCCACTGATAAGAAAGTACTACAGACGAAATTAAAATCTAAGGTAATCATAATCAAAGCACTTGTACCATAAACTAAGTAGTTTATAGCTATCCTCAGCGGCGAAAAAACGAGGTAAAAAAAAATCAACAAAAAAAAGAAAAAAGCCAAGAGGTAGACGCTGAAGGATATTACATTATCGACAAGTATGTACAACGTATAAATACAAAACTGCTCTGTTGATAAACCAACTTAAACGGTGAGAGCAACAAAACAAGCCGTTACGTTGTCCAAGATGACCTAAATTTTGCTCAACAACGAAAAACAAAGGTCAGAAAATAATGAGAATGTTTTGGACTTTATTCGAAAAGTCAATTTCTTTTGTTGCTTATTTTTCCCAGCAATTATCTTGCAAGATTTCCACAGTATCACCTTTAGTCCACATCTGAACGTAGAATTTATAGGAGCCACCACCCAGGTTAAAAGGCCCTGAGCTATGTGTTCCACTACTAAATGATACACATTGGTTGACCATGTCTAACAAGACGCCAATTGTAGCTAGACACTCAAGTTAATTAGAATCATGCGTTTATTGGTGTACCACAAGTATCGAGGCCTCCCCAAGACTCCTTCTTATTTGATTGAACTACAATATTCCCGTTTGTGGCGTACACGTAAGCACTTTCAGGGTGGTCACTAACGGGTTCTGTTGCACCTGAGGGTATGACACCGATGTTAACCCACTTGTTTGAGTCTGTATTAATCCTAACATTGTTAGCAAGGAAGCGAGAGTATAACTTACTTAAACTCAGCGTAATGAAGGCCTTTTGAAATGTCACGCTTGCAGTAAACTAGTAGCCACTTTTCTAAAAAAAAAAACCTCGGTTAAAAACAGGTTAAAAAATGATGCCTACTGGATGCTGTTTGGCTACATTCCACAACACAGTTGTTATTTGATAGTACTAGTGAACTAGTCTTGTTTGTCTTTGAAAACTTCCAAGTCGCACATCTAATACGTCCTTCAAGGAATGCCACTTTTTTTTCCAACTGTTTTGTTTTCTTCCATAAAATTGCTACCTGAATACCGTGTTAAAACTACTAACCCAAGATAGTCATACGGTTTGTTCAATCCTAGGAGGGTTTGTGCCGCCCCCACGAGTGTTTTCAGATAATGTGATGGTGTGTGACTTGACTGTGTCAGTAAAATTATCCTCTTCTTTTACTTCGAGATGCACGCTATCCAAACTTTCAGCAATCCTAACGCTCAAACTGAACCCATGCGTCTATGTCTCTGTCAGTTTTAAATATAGGAGACGATAGTTTTACCTCATTAACAGCACATTTGATCATTTTGAGGACTAATTGTAACGTTTGGCATCTGCCGCTAGATATCGAGATGGCTTCATTGGAGTTACTTATTTTTAAAGAGTATCTGCGAAACAGAGTCTCTGTCGTGATTTCTAAGTCACCAGAAAGCTCTACGACAAACTCCATTTCACATCTACTGAATTTATAGACTTCATCAACCTCTGCCATCGATACACTTAATTATCTCTTCAGGAACTGGCAAAAAAGTTCCTTTCAGTCAATGATAGTAAACTGGCCTAGAGTTTTACAGTAAATTAGAGTTCTAATCTTACTTTCCAGTTACAAACTGGTAAACTTCAACGCCAACCAATTAATGGATATGATTGTAGCGGTTGGACAAGGCAAACTGTAGCAAAATCAAGTAGATAAAATAGTTTGTCACTTTCACTCAGATCGCTTCTCAATTGTGTTAAACCCTTTCTTGTAGTTCTGACATAAAAGGCATTAGCTGCCCTACAAGGTCGCTGTTTTATTTCGAAATAAAATCACGTTGACCTATCGATACCTTGCTTAGTATTGGAACTGCAATGGATTCGCGATGCCTTGTTTACTATCTTCATCTGATTGAAGCTTGCCACTATGAAACGTTTTATTTCAATTTTGAGAGGTTTCAATACATCATTTCTATGCAGTTGTTGTGTATTTAGACCAATCAGGAATTGCTGCTGACTCTTTGATTATAAACTCGTCTTTGTACACAATATCCTCTCTGCTGTGAAGACTACCAACGATGGAAGCTAAAAAAAAGAAACTCGTAAGTTGACCACTACTAAAAAAAAAAACACAAGAAAGCCAATGTTTAGCACTTACCACCAACCCATTCTACCTCATCGAATATTGAATCCAAAAAACCAAACTTGCCTTCCAGCCCTTTATAAAGCACTAAAGTCAGGCCAAATAAAAACATTACCACAACAAACAAGTTGCCAATGGTTTGAAGTATGTGAAGTATGCATAAAATTAGTTTGTACCTTTCAGTGGCAGCCATTTATCTTGTGTACTGACCATATTGTTTAACTCTTCCAGAAATCTGTCCTTAAATCCAGGAAGCCTTGTTGTCATTCCGCATAGTATAATCTTTGATGCCAACACGTGCCTCAAGTCAACAGGGCATGCCATAATACTCTTCAAGAAAGCATACGGAAGACTAACTCCATCTGAATTTATACTAAAAATAGATTCACAAGGCACGTGACAACAATATCCAGGAAGTGTTATACGACCTCTAAAAAAATAAGAAAAAGAAGCTTACCGCTGCTTTAATACGCACGCTCTATTGGGTAAATTAAATTTACCGACAGTGTCTTCATTGTCGTTTGTCCTATAAAGTTTAGTGGATAACTATCCAGGCAAAATATTCCAAGTACCTGACATAGCAACATTTATGTTTTATAGACTCCAGTACGGAACGTTGAGGAGGCCATTTACGATCAAATACACCTTCTTTCTTTCTGATATTAACAGGTGCTGATGGGATTATATTGTGGAGTTCTTGAGATACCAAATCACCTCCAACATCAACAATCTTGACAATCCATCAAAAAGAAAACTTATCTATATTACTCTCTACCTGCAATGCTTGTATCATGCCTATTCCAGAAAAAACCAACGTCTCATAAGTATCGCATATTATAGAAGTAACTTACTGGTATTATAACGCTTGTATATGTCCCACATTTTACAACCAGGCCTGTTTTTGATTTGGCGCCGGCTGCTGCCTAGCACATGTGTTTTAAATGTTGTCAAACTTTCTGTTGCACGTACTACACATTCTGAGTTTAAGAACAGCACGCCTTCTGCCTAATGAAATCACAACGGCGAAGCGAAGATACCCTCAAACGCACCTTGAATCTAAAGAACAACACATTTGCTGCAGCTACAGTAATGTCACTACTTTTGTATTTTGATCATTTCATTCTCGCACCTTCAATAATGTGACGTGGCGTAACCAACGACGTGCTTAAAACAATGTCAGGAATCCGAACAGTATTTATACGTGCCTTAGTACTATACACCTATTTGATGTATCTACACCAAGCTCACTAACAACGGTTATAAAGAGACAAGCTATGAGTAAACAAAGAGTACTTGAACACTTTTGTGAAGAGCTTAAAAAATCCTTCTTGATATTGATCACGTGATGGAAAGGAGCTACCCAAACAGGCGCGTAAAGGCAGTGTTACACCTTCGAAATCTAACAGCGTATCTAAAATCTACAGCATTACGCTTTTTAGTAAAAATAAGACTACCACGAATCGTTATTTACCACACGTGGTGTTCCTTCGCCAGATAGCCCTGCTCTAGTTCTCGAGCTGCCAATAGATAGTATTATCGCTTGTTTTTCTGTTAGCTGGTAAATGTAACTCATTGTAGACGCGAGAAACCGTCAAAGACGCCAAAGTGTTAAAAAAAATTGAAGGTTGGCGGAGAAATAGTCAACTATTCTCCAAACTTCGTTACAACTTGTAGTTTTAACATGTTTGGCGTCAAAGAAGTCGTATGCCCATCTGTGAGCGTTGCTCCTAACAGCAGCAACAGTATTGTTGTATCTCTACCTCCAGCGGTTTCAACAGTACATTTAAACCATGAAGCACCTTCTGCATGGAATGCTACTGCTACTGGCGTTACTGTTGGTACAGCTTCTGGAAATATTGACGCAAAAGGCTTCTCTGTTAGCGTAAGCTCTGGTGCCGCTTCTGAGGGTACACAATACGCAACAAAAACCCAACTAACAATTTGGTTGAAGGCTCAGTGGAATTAAAGTGCAAATTATATATTTGTGATGACGCTGGACAATGCACAATGGAAACAGGTTCGATTTGCTTATCACACTAGAAAATCTTTTAAATTGTTCAGGGCTTGCCTACAGCCTGCGTAATTACTAATTTCCTCGTTAAATCACGGTTTTGACACTTTGAGCTTGCTTTGGATTGACATTTCGTTAGTAAACTTAAAGGTGCCTGTAAAAGTTGCTGCTGATGGTAAAAAGGATGAAAAACACGCCGTCGGTACATTAAAAGCGTTTTATCTTCACTTTTCACTTACAATGTTGCTTAGAATACAAACTATCGATGGAGAAAGAAGCCGAAAGCGGAGGTTTACCATTCTAGTGTACAGATTGCAATAAAGTGCTGTTGTAAAAAACAAAATTGAAAAAAAATGAAAAAAAAGATGAGTTGCGAACTCGAGTACCCCAACGCACAACTAAGCGTCAAAACGCTATTTAGGCGTATACAGTCGTAACTGCATGTGTTATAGTGCTATTGTAGACATAAACTGTCAACTTTTGGTGAACAATGCTTCTAGTGGTTCCCTACACAGTATTAATGCGTATAGGGAAGGCTATTATTGGTCTACTTTCTGTTTGCTTAAGCGCTTTCTTGCGTATTTTCTGCTTAAAATCCTTTTAGGCAAGAACCACCACAACGATGGCAAGCATTATCGAACCTGTCAGCGACGCTATACTGCATTGGATTAACCCCGAATTAAAAGTACAGTCCACGAAAGGATGGCCACTCGTTAGCCTCACCGAAGCGCTAGCCGTAGTCGCCGGTTACTTAGCTTTCGTGTTTATTACCTCAAAATTGGTTCAAGCCACTAAGACTGACTTCAAATGGCTCATCAAGCTTGGCCAGTTCTTTTATAATCCATTTCAAGTGATTTGCTGCTCATACATGGTTTTTGAAGCGCTTCGCTTGGCAATTGATATGAACTTCGCCCCACTTTGTAACCAGTTCGAGGAGAGGTCCACACGCATGGCTCGCGTCGTCTGGCTGTTTTACTTGTCCAAGGTACAAATCACAACAATAACTTGTACGGGAAATCTAATCTAACTGTTCCAGATAACTGACTTTTGCGACACTGCCTTCATCATTCTTGGACGTAAATGGCGCCAACTGTCATTTTTACATGTTTACCATCACTCTTCCATTTTCCTCATTTACTGGATGGATATTAACGTTGGATACGACGGCGATGTTTACATTACGGTACAAAACCAAAATGACTTTTCGATCCCATTTTTTTTTTTTCGGCGTCTCTTTTTGAACGTTTTGATAAAAACATGCTTTGAGGACCTTCTTTTTACTCAAAAGGTTTTTCCGCGCTATAACTAGTATACTTACTATTATATTAAGGTTGTTTTGAATGGATTTGTTCATGTTGTTATGTATTATTACTACTTTTTGACAACTTTCAATATTCGACCATGGTGGAAGAAATATTTGACATACATGCAAATGGCTCAATTTGTTATTATGAACATTACTGCCATCTACACTCTTGCATTTGGTACGTGTACTTTTGAAAAAAAAAGGTCATCTATAGACCTATCAAAACGATAAACAAGGAAAACAAGAAAATTAACATTTTTTCTCTTAGGATGCGGAAAATATCCTCGTAATATTGTCATTATTTACTTTATTTACGTGCAATCAATGTTCTGGCTATTTGCAAACTTTTTATGGAAGAACTACCCTAATAAAGGGTCAAAGGACAAAACAGCAAAGAAGGAGAATTAAAAAAAATCCACTTCTTCACCTTTATTATTTTTTTTGTTTGCCAGTGTTCGATAAACGCTGGGTACAATACCAAACCAAAAAAAAAATAAAGATACAATTTTTTCCATAGTAGGTCGTCTCACTTAACTAAGGTTAAGCCAAACAAAGAAAAAAAAAGTCACTGAAAGAAAACTTGTTTGGCGCGCAATCTAAATAACAAAGCTGCACGTCAGCGTTTTGTAGTACTATTGCGATGAATATTTTTCGTATTGATTACAAGTCCATGGTTAAGGGCAAAGAGGTCACCATCAATAAGAGAGTAGAGGCTATGTTAAAGTAAGCGTATTTTGCGGTGATTTCAAACACAAATTTGATGTTCATTTTCCCTTTTAGTGACATTGCCTTTGATGTCTTCCATAAGATCATGTATCACTCAATACTACTCATGCATAAGCAAGCAGAAGGTTTAAAATGTTGTATTCCAATAAGCAGTTTACTGACATTTTTTTTCAAGAGAGGAAGAACGCTCCAACAACCATTTCAGCAAGACATGTACAAACATCTGTGAGGCTTGTATTGAACGCGGAACTGTCTATGCATGCTATATCACAAGCCGTCAAAGGTATGCCCAGCTATGAAGGGTTGTGTTAGCTCTAACAAGAAAAAGCTGTGACAAAATACAAGAACGACAAACTAGAGAAGAATCGTAAGAAGTACGACAAGATTTCTGATTCACGAGTAAAAAAAGCAATGAAGTATGGTAAGAACTCTCTTTGCTATGGTAATAATCACGTGAATAATTAACATTTCATTCAATAGAATGGCAAGGGCGTATAACACCATCAGCGGCAGTTTATTTTGCTGCTGTGATTGAGTACATTGCTTTTGAGGTTGTTGATATTGCCTATGAACTCTGTAAAACGAAACCCATTCTGCAACGGACAGATATCGTTGCTGCTATCCATGGAGATGAGGATCTTAGCACTTTAATTGATTTAAAGAGATGTTGCTTCATAGGCACAGGAAGTAACACAATATATAAGGAACCGAAAACATCATCTATTGCAATGTCTTCAAACAGTACATCCCAGCCACCAACACAAGTTGTGCAGGAGTCTTCGTCTCTTATAGCCCCAGATACTGCCTCATTAGAGTTTACTGGAACATGGCAATCAGCTCGCTCTGCGTATTTCCCAACAGGTAAAGCGGAAAGTTTTTCTGTTTACTATATACTTTGGTGCAGCTTATTCAATGTTCTACTGTAGATTATAAGATTTTAAAATTGAGCGTTCTACAATGGACTGATTTTATCGATAAATTAAACAAGTATTACGTAATAGAAGTTCATGAAGGGTTCGAAAATGGAACATATTGGTATCGCGTCTATGTCCACAGAGGTAATGTCAATAAACTTATTACCAATCCGAATGGTGGTAAGCGAGAGTCAAGAACTTTGTTCTCCAAAGAAGAGGTATAAAATGTTCAACAGTTCAAGCTATTTTACAACTGAACTCGTTTTTAGGCGATAGAGCTGTACAATGTGATTTATTCACAAAAAACAAAGCACCCAACTAAAAAGTACATGCCTGTCAAACTATCACGTGTCTTTGTTGGTAAATTCTATAACGCTATTTATTAAACATAAGTAAACTCATTATACATCATTAGGATCACCAAGAGCCAATACATTCTTTAAAAGAGAAAAACCACAAAAGCAGAAAAAGGTAGAAAATCAAAAAAAAAAAACGCAAGAATTCTAACTCACAGGTCCTTAGAGTCTCGGTCTTAATACAATGTCAAACGACGTAAGTGATCTTATTGAACTATTGTACAACGAAGCCACCAGTGCACTGACCAAACACGTGGTCGCAAAAATTTCTCAAGATGGCATCTCTACGCCATTGGGTATTCTTGCACTTGAGCAACTCCAGGATGCTGAAGCATTATTAAGGGAGATACATACCGTTATCACAGTACAATTATATTATTGTGAATTTTCGGACACTAATATCCCTGTAGACTGGTCGCCAAGACTCGATTGTTAGTGCCTTCAATTTCGCAGCAAAAGCTACGACAATAGCTCAAGAGGTATCAGGACGCTTTTATTCAACTGTTCCGGAGAAAATGGGTAAAACAAAAGGTAACATCTCTTTTCCTTTTAGTTTACTTTTTCTTTATTTGTTCGTTGACTGTTTGTCGTAATATAATTTTAGGTGAACGTGCTGCAATGGTTATTAAGACATTGGCTCAAGTTGAAGAAAAGCAAGAGCTCATACAGCTCATGAAGGATATGAGAGCGGCTAGTCTAACAGGAGATTTATCCAAAAGTGAAATGAAGTATCAAGCACTTGGTAGACAAATAACATGCTTAGATGTCTACTCCTTTGAATATCAAGAGATATCAAACCTCTTTTTAAGCACATCTGCACCTCACGTGACAAGTATAACGAATATCTACTCATTATCACATGGGCTTGAGGAAAAAAGATTTAAACGCGATATAGGAAATGTAAAAATGCTTTTCCATGGATCTAGAATAAGCAACTGGGTAGGATTGCTCATGCATGGTCTACTGATGCCTAGACTTGTTGTGGCTAGAGGAGGAGGCCGTACTGATGCAGGAAACCTTGGATTAGGGTTGTATTTTGGAGACAGATCTTCAACATCTATTCAATACACGACGCCTTCTTGTTGTGGTAAGCACTATATGCTAGTATGTTCTGTAGCGTTAGGGCGTATCAAGCAGACAACAAAGTATATGAAACAGCTTATAACAGCTCCAGATAAATATGATAGCGTTCAGGGTGTGGCTGACTGTAATGAGGAAATGTCTTGTTTTAAAGACAACGAGTTTGTTGTGTATGATGTCAACCAACACAAACAAGAGTTTCTTGTAGAGTTTGAATTACAATAAAACCAAAAAATTGTTGTGCACGTGTTATCGTTTATTTTTGGGTGACCAAATGTAATGGAAAGCTGGAGTACTTGAGCGTCCTAGTAGCATCGCACAAACTCGTCATTAATGTATACAGCGTTCTGTGCAATTCAGTGAAAACCATTAAAAAGTGTTTAGCCAAAGTATTTTTAGTTTGCGCTCATCAGAGCAAATGGCAAAGAATACTGACATGAAACAAAGCGTAGAACAGTTTCTGGAGACATCTAAACGGCTTGGAAAGTTAGGATGTAACGGAGCACTTCTCAGCTACGTTCGGTTGAAAATTGCATTGTCACCCTCAAGTCCCTTCACACGGCTCTCTACGTTCGTAACACACTTCGGAAAAGCGGATTACGGCCTTCTTTTCGTTCGTACAACAAAAGATGATAAAAATTGCGTTAAGCTCGTTTCCAAACCAGAAATAGGACGACACTACTCTGAAAACAACAGAATTACACCAACATTTTTGATAAAACGCTTAAAACTCAAAATCACAAAAAAACAACTTTGTGTGCTCGAATCCCTCGTTCTACAACATAATGCTCTCAGTCGCTCACTACAAAATGATTCAATACCTCGCGAATTGGCTAAAAATAAATCTTGGATATCTCTTTCACGTGCTATGCATCGTACAAAAAACAATTTTTGTTACTCAAAAGAGAGAATTTGGTTGATCCTTGCTTGGAAGAATAGCCCTACACTTTCAACTCTTCCTTTTGAACTTATACGGTACATTGGTGAATTTCTACCGTATAGTCAAGACCGTATGGGCACGTATTTTAAAACTGTTTACATAGTTTCAAAGCCGGAAGTAGATCAGTCTTCTTACAGAATAAGTTTCAAACAAAAAAAGAACAACCAGTACACTTTTGAGTATGTCTACAAGAACGATTATAGTTACCATAGTACCCGTAACTACACTGATTTAATTTACAATGGCACGTGCGCTATTGAAGGACCTTACGTAACGTTTGATGTTACACATTGGGGAACGTGCAAATACGATAATGTGCGCCCAAAGAATTCCCCTAAAATCAAGGCAGACAGAACTGGCTATATGCAGTTTTATGGGACTTTTCAAAGCAAGACAAGAGATGGAATGCCTGGTATTATCTTATCTGGAATGGACATTAAAGTCCCAAGTTCGTTGATTCTATTACAATTTGCGCTTAAGACCGACTGCAATGAAAAAGAGTATGGATGCGGGAACAGTGTCTTGTATTGTTAACTGTAACTCTTGTAATGAAGTCCATAAATAAAAGTGTAATTACTTCTATACTATACTATCCTTCGCATATTCTCACATCCAAGTTTCATACTTAAACATATGTTGATACCATGCAAGGAAGCGAATGTCAATTAACCAATATTTACAGACTTAGTAAGAACTGCTTATAGGTGCTACATGACTCAGTCAAAGAACATCGTTGGAAGCTCGGGGACGTTAAACCCACCAGGCATTGCGCGACCAGCGCCAATTGGAACAGCACAGACAGACTTATGTCGTCGTTTCACTGAAAGTAGTTTCTGTGTTGTTTAGTACAGTTCGGAAGTAGTAAAGATTTAGTTTGGTAGAAACTACTCTTGAACTATCGTACAAGAGTTTCTGAGAGAGGCAGGTTACTTAATTACCTCTTTTTTTTATTCTCGTTTATATGGTTGTTAAACTCACCAGCTGAGCTTGCGTTTTTCATTGGTGGTTTAGCAGTGGCGGTAAGCAAAGCATACATTGCTAATGCTGCATGTCATTCGAACCAATAGAGCTTGTAAACGCTTGTATTCGCGTTGTAATGGCGTAAACAAAGCTTCAAAACGCTTCAAGGTACCAGATTAGTATTATTGAACTTACAATCAAATAAACTATGTTTCTAGGCTTCTTTTATACTAAATATCAACCTAATAAGCCTCAAACTCGAAGTACGACACTTTTCATTCCAAAGAGCTTCCCAGCCCGTTTAAATCCGTCCTTACGCCTTTCAGTCCAATAACGAGTTCAACTACGATGCTTACGAGGAAGCCAACGCATCTTTTCCTGTCTTGGCCCCACCTCGTTTAGTCGATGAACAGTCCATACAAGAGTTGAATACAAGAATAGCAGGACAAACAGTTCCACCATTACGTACGCTGAAAGTAAAAAAAAAATTGTTGGCTTCGACACGTCTCATAGTCCTGTGACTGACTTGAACCACTCATCATAATGTTATGACACGTATTGACGAACAACTCACCAAATTTTTTTTGAAATAGCAAAAGAGGAACCCGTCAAGTTCACCTTCTATCAGCGCTTACAGCTGTATCATACCGCCAAATTCAAGCATGCAGGATATACTTGGATAATATCACCTTGGTTACTCTCAGGCCGAGAGAGGGCTTTCTTTACAGATCAAGCTACAAAGATAAAGTACTTTTTTTGTTTTCTTACTTTTTTTTTACTTTTTTTTTTTTCTGTTGAAACATGGCGTTGTTTGCTGATCTGGTATTTCGTGGATAGGTTGGAACAATGGTTTTACTATCGTACAAGTTTATATGACATACCAAGAGTTGCATTTCACTATTGTAAACCTGTTATACGAACAAGAAGGACGTTAGAGAGAAAATTATTTATAAACTAACTCCTTTTTTTAGTTTTTCTAAGAATGCTTCTTGATGCTTTGATTGGACTCCCAGAGAAGCAATCTCAGGAGCTTACCCAGAAAGAGAGGTAACATTAACACTATCGGAGTACAAAATGTTAACTCTTGCAAGGCGTGCAGCATACCGTGGTTACTTTAGTAAACGTTTCAAGTATGACACCTCAGATAAAAAATGGATGTTTTTAGACACGAAACAACATGATGTCGTTGAAGGCATTCTCTCTCATAAAGAACTTATAAAAGAGATACTTAAGAAGTCATCAATGCGTATAATGAATGAGAAGGCACTTGAAAGTGCTTTAGTGTTTATAGAAAAGAAACAAGTTCCAGAAGATTTTAATGTTGAAGAAGCTTCAAGAGCTCGCATTGCATTAACTAAACTCCTTAATGACTGGTGGATTATTCAATGTAAAGGTTTTTTTAAAGAACCTGAGCTACATACACACTTGATCGAAGGTACCTAGCATCAGTATACTGAACACAGGAATACTCACGTGATTTTTTTTTATCAAGATAAAAACAGCCTTTTGTTTGCAAAAGTTGCAAACAAGTTTTCTAGTCTGTATGGAACACGATCACGAAAAAAACTTGATAAACCGGCTGTAACTATAAAACATGAATGGTCTTTATGGAACAATAGTAAAGTTGAAGGCACTGCAAAGATGACCCAAGACGGCAATGAGAAAGTTGTGTTCAATCGTGTCACAAAAACAGAAACAAGTGTAGGCAGTACTTTCACAGGTATGCTGCTTAATCTCCCCTTCTCTTAAGAATCCATTAGGGTGGCGATTGTATAATATATTAACAAGGACTTGTAGTACTGCAAAGAATGTATTTATATCATGTGCCAAAAACGCAGTTTATGGCTCTTACGGCTTGAAGGTGGGTTTAACATAACTCAGTTTTTATTCGTTTTTCTGCTTTGTACTTAAGGACTAACTGTCGGTTTTACCCAAGGCTTTGTTTAGTAGAGAACCATTTTATCCACATTATGTCAAAGATGCTTCATCAAAGGCCAAGAGCATAGAAGATTTTACAAGGCCTGTTTTATCTTATGGATATCATATTTTCGGTACCTATTATTGATGTTTTATAAAGTTTATGTAACATCCAATCATAGCAATATGGAACGATATCAAACAGGCAAGACTAAAATTACGTGAATCCAGATTACAAAAAGGAGAGAAGAATATATCTGACGTAAATCTAAGTACTTTTATAAACTACGTATTCAAAGGTGACGATAAATTTGTTTTTATTTTGAGATGTTTTTAGCTGAAATGTATTTTTAGGTCCCTTTCTTACTTTTGGTGTACTTGTACTATTTCCAGTACTATGTTCTATAAATTTATTGGTTTCACTTGCGGGGATGGTAGTATCACCAGCATTGGGTCTTCGTATGTTCAGAACTAGGCGTCTTTTCGAGTTTTTTTCTTTTTATTTTACTCTAACAGTCAATACTAGTACATGGCGTTGTGGAATACTTGTGGAGATCGCTAGTGTTTGATTACCGTAGTAACAATAGTGATCCAAATAGTAGAATACAGTTGTATAAGATTATTATACCTCTCATAAATATACTTGGTGGTCAAGTGTGGGGTACACTATATTTTTTTCCGAGTATAAAAAAAAAGATGAAAAAGAACTTGTGGAACTGCTTTACGACCAAATCAGTCAAGTGATTAATACGTGTGTAGGATTAATAATGTCAATTGGACATGCATCTGTTACTGTGATTGGTCCAATATACCTATATACCAAGCGCATGTTGATCTTCTTTGCTCGCCGACTCATAAACTTTCGAGATATGAGTACGTTTCATCCATATCTACAACTTAACTGCATAATTCTAACAAACTGAAATAGTCTCATTTCATACGTATTTCAGGTTCATAGCAGAGTACGTCGTAGTATTTTAAACCACAAAAAACCCAACAAGTTGAATTAACAACATGTTTTTTTTTTTAGAGTGCCGACTAAAGATGGCTCTTTTATACATCGATGGGAAGGTCCAGGTATAAAAGCAGGTAAGGGCTGTGTTACACTAAGCTATGAGGATCTTATGCTCGCAATCAAGGTACCTAGATACAACTAGTAGATTTTTTAACTGTCGCTGCTTTTTCAAGAAAAAAATAAGAATAATAATCTTAATGAGTTTTTAAGGGCGAGCTTGCAGAAAAGGTAAATACTGCAATGTACATATACACCTTGAAACTTCTTGAAAGGCGTGGTATTTTTGGTGTAGCAAAAGATAATATCATGGATCAGTTAAATAAAGCTATACCGGATGTTGCTGTACATAACGAGTGGGGGAAGGACATTTATGAGCACAAAATGTCAAAGGTACCATCATCTTTTGGTTTTTGCTTTTGGATCAGAAGCCTTCTTTAACCTTATGTCAATAGATAGTAGTACCAGAAAACAAGTACATGGTAGTGTCTGATGAAGCCCTAACACGTGCTGTTGAAGATGGAGGGAAGCTTGTATATAATGGCATGAATAATTTGCTTCAAATGACTGTAGATAAAGATGAAGCTGAAGTAATAGCATACCAGTATCTCATTGACGTTTTTGGTGAATCGATTTTTTACTCTTTATATAAAGTCCACTCTATTTCTAGAATACCTCACGGTGTTCACACTGAAAAGAATTACCAAGAAGCAATGGTACAAGGACTTAAACATTTTGAACTTTTTTTTGTTAATTGTGAAACTTCACGTTTTGTTTACTGTTTTCTTAGAACACGCTGGGTAAAAATGACGTAACTAAAGCTTGGTTTTCCGCTGATACTATAGTTGATACATATCTAACAGCACCGTATATCGATCCAAAAAGCTTAGAAGATGATGTACGGATGCTAGAGTCGCTACAAAAGTACCCTGTAAATGAATAAATATCTAAAACGACATTTTCTCGTTTGTCGAAGGAATAGCTAGAATAATTGATGTGTGGCTGCGTTTTAGATGCTACTGTTTAGTCCAATGATAGTTTATATGAAGAAATTACCTGCAATTCAACAAGGGTTTCAAACATTCTTAGATCTGTGCCTGGCATTCCCCACACAGCTTTGCAACTTTTAGATCTTAACCTAGAGACGTTCATACATCACTTCAAGGTCCACCGAACAAAATTAAGCAATTCCTGTTGAAACAGGAAAAGTGTTTTGGGATTCAAAACGGTTGATGTTATTTATCGTTTTTTGATTAAAAGTGACATATATTTAAATAATGGTATTCTCTGTTTATTTATTTTGATGCTTCTTTTGGAGGAATAGCACCTTTAGATAGAGGCTGGATATAATCTTTTAGAATGTCCCTGTTATTGAAAGAAAACGATTAGATCAAAAAATATCTGAACGTTCAAAAAAAAAGGTCATACTTGTATTGTCCCAATAATTGCTTTGTTGCACCTTCTGCATTTATGAGAGCTACTGTCACATGGTCTTGAGGGTTGAGTAATGCACTTTGTGAAAAAGAAGGACGCTCAATCCATGCACGGATATTATTTGAGAAATTGAAAACATGAACATTGTTTGCAATAAGGTTCAAAGTATCCACAATGTTTTCAGCAGATACATTTCCTTTCACAGTATCTTTTTGACTTGTTTTACTCTTTTCTATATATGCAAGAGCACGTGGGGTACCTAGTAGTAAATAAATATAGAGCAACCAAACAGCACAAAACCGAAACGAAAAAAAAAAAGCCGAATGAATGTAAAAAGTACCTATTTCATTCAACTTCTTATTCAAATGAACATCCAACTCGAATTCTTGCAATGAAGTTATCTTTGGGCAAGGATTTATACCCTACAAATGAACGTAAGTAAAACAATACCTCCAGACACTTTTTCGCCACCTGCAGCTGATGCTGCGGTTAAGCGAAAACAAGCAAAAAAAAATAAAGTTGGAGAAATTAGTTTGACTTTACAACAATGTTCACAGTTTAATAAAAGAGGATAATGCTTAGATTTGCTGTTAATACTCTTAGAAAGAGTATTAAGTACGTACTTGTTGTCTTTGTTTCATTATTTCCAAATATTCAAGTTTTCTATTAGTTCCATAATCCATAGGTTTTTTATTATTTGCTTCTACCATAAAATCGACAATATCATCTGCTTCAGGCATAGCAGATGCTACGAAATCCATACCGCAAATGCGTTGTGCGACAACATCAGATGTTAGACATCTAAAATGATCTAGTGAGCCGAAACACAAAGGAAAAAAAAGTAAAAAGCAAAAAACATTAGCATGAGAATGTTGGCGTACTTCTTTACAAACACAAGACGGAAAGGCATTTCGAAAAATTCCAAAAACAACATAGCTACCTTTGTAGCATACATATTTTTTGATTCTATGAGTGTTGCTATTAAACTTCTAAACGAAGACTCCTCAGTCGATACTTTTTTAGAATCTCCTAGTGCACAACATTAAAAAAAAAAGGATTTTGTTAAAGATAAACAAGCGGTTTGGCTTGCTAGAGTCATCGACTCTACCACAAGACACTAATCCAGAAAACACAAAGATGTACAAAAAAATACCTCTTGCTTTCATATTCGTCATACAATTATCAAGAGCCATTAATAGTGGTGCAGGAAGGCCCATCTATAATTATTTAATCACAAAAAAATGCAAAATAAAAATCTAACAATCACGTGCCTTTGGGTTCGCTACATGTGTGGAAAGAATTGTTACTAATCTCTGGAATGCAGAAGGTGTAGCAATAGTGCCCAGAGCTTTCAGAAGAGTTAAGGAAATACCTCCTTTTGCAAGCGCTAGCAAAATTTTTGCTGCACCAAGACCTGATAACTTTATTACTGTTCAACGAACTACCACTGCTAATCAGTACCTCCAATATCTGCAACAAGCCCTATGGCAGCATTCTTTATAGAAGCGATATCTGAAGATACGTATGGACGTATTTTTCCCAATGGCGCTGGAATATTAAACCTTCAAAAAAAAAAGTTTTAGGAAAGTTCTGTCTTTTTGTAAGTGTACCTTTTCAGTGCAGCGAGACAACCCAAAACAACCTATTATTTTGTTACGTTAATCTCACACCACTTTAAGAACACGTACGTTCCCGTTTTTGGCTGTTTCAAGTTCACGCAAAACATATTTTCGCCCAGCAATCGCTTGTATTGTAGAAACTAAAGAAAGGAAAAAATGAACAACAAGAAATCTTGCGAATCGTAAATGACTCACCTAGCCTCATTCTCATAATCTTTTCCTCAACAGGAAGACTACTAAAATTACCTAGTAATACATCTATATTACTATCACTACAAAGCTCATTTATACTATCTTTGACTTGTTTCCTGTAAGGTTCTATTTTTGAAGCACAAAAAGTTAGAGATATCAACTCATTGTTAAACAACTCAAGGCATTACCTTCGTTTAGAGTCATCCCAGATATACGTAAAATAAGGTATTTAAGTAAAGCATAAGTAGCATCTAAGAGAGTCTTTTGACACTTTGCATGTGTTGCTTTTGTTGACTTGACTTTAAGAAGCTGTTGGTATACTGCAGCCAAGTAGTATCGCATTGTCATTTCCTTCTTTAAGTTGTCTTGGCAACAAATAACATATTTACCACTTGGTTGAAACCTTAAAGAAGCAGCTGTACCACCCATAAACGCCCCTATATTCCCACTAGACCCTATACAATTACTTCATTAAAAACCACAAAATAATCTAAAGTAGTCGAGAGCGTACCTTGGCTGAAAACCCACATACTATCACGAGGGTTATCATCCAGCAAAAAGGCTTTGTATTCAACAATACAAACCAATAAATTCTGGTAGGAAAGCAACGTTAGCACTAGTATACATAGTACAGAGTCTTGTTCATATAAATGTGCGTACTCTGTATCCATCCCGTAGTAGTTTCAAACCTTCTTCTCCACTGACTACAGACTTTACCTCACTTTGTAGCTTCGCAAAGAGTGCTGCAATTTGATGTGATTTAGGGTTTCTTCCCAATAAAGATTGACTGAATGTTTTAACTGCCTACATGCAATCACGTTAACCACGTGATTTAATATGTTGTATTTGCAACAATAAAAACGTGGAAGTACCTCAGCAGTAGGTCCTACAACACCAGGAGCAATGTTCAAGCGAATAGGAATTACGTTAAGAATTTTTTGGCATTCGTCAGGCATTGAGGCATTACAAAGAGATATTGGCTTGAAAAGGTGTTAATTAATTTTAATTATGCATTGTCCTTACTTGTAGCGCATAGCCAAAGCGATTATTGTAAGTCGTCAAAATATCAGCTATTTTTTTAAATTCGGCGTTTTCTGGATCTAATAGCTTCTCTGCTATCACTACTACTACCTAAGATGCTTAAGAATAATTAAAGAACCTTTGTAACAGTACTTGTTTTCTAACGCGCGCAATCACTTCTTCAGTGTTTTTTACGCTTCTACATTCTATTTAAGTGCGTATTGGAAGTAGGACAACGCACTCTAAATCATTTGGTGATAATAAAGTGACTTTTGATAATTCCGCTACAGTGTAGTCCAAAGTAGAATAACTTATTGTGGCTGTAATGTTTACGGCTTCTCCAAGTTTTTTAAACAAGCTCGATGTCCAAGTGAGTAAAGTTGTTGCATTAGTATCTACCTTCGCTGACATGGCTCTAAATTGAGTTCAGCGGATTTTACACATACTCTTAAGGCAGTTTGATTAAGTTGTTGTAAAACAATACTTTGTACTTCATCAACCATGTCAGACTCAGAAGGCTCAGCTTTTGACAGCCCGAGCGTGAGTGAAGACGACTTTTCCTTCGGGAAACCTCTCAGTTCAAGAGAAAACACTCCGACCAAACCCAAACCGGTACATTGCCGTCCTGTAGGCATACCACTTACTCAAGCATCAGGTTGCTCGCAAAAAAACGCAAACGAAGCTGACAAGAAAGGCGCCAACATCAAAAACAGCTAAAGTATTGTTTCTATACCTGGTGCGCTCTAACAATGCTAGGAAAACAAGCAGCCAATCAAAAAAGCAACCAAAAAACCGCCTGCAAAAAAGCGCGGTAAAACTGGTGAAAAAACAGCCTCGGAACGCTATGGAATGCTTGATCCGCGCGAGCATGTACTACACAGACCTGATATGTACATTGGTATGTAGAATTGAAGTAATCTACAAAATAACACGAAAAAGGCTCTACGACACTCATTGAAGATAAACTATGGCTTGTGGATGACGCCGATAGAAAAAACATCAAGTACGTTGACATAAATTTAACGTTCAAACAAACTGACGTTCAACTACAGAGTAGAACTAACAGATGTCACGTACTCTCCTGGTTTATTCAAAATATTTGATGAAATACTTGTAAACGCAGCAGATCACTACCAACGCGATAATACACTTAAAAACATCAAAGTAACAATCAATGAAGAGACAGGATCAATTTCTGTGTGGAATGACGGACAAGGTAACGATTGAACTCGAGATTTCTTGAAAACAAAAAAAAAAGAAACTGTATCTTTTTTTCTCAATTACCCTTCCAGGAATTCCTGTTGAGATGCATGATGAGCATGATATGTATATACCAGAAATGATATTCGGTCACATGAACGCAGGTGAAAATTTCAATGATGACGAAGAGCGTGTAACCGGTACATTTAGATTACTTTAATATTATTCAAAAAACCTTTTGTTTTACCGCCAAAATTTTACTGACTTGTGCACAAGGTGGTCGTAACGGTCTTGGTGCTAAACTCGCTAATATATACAGGTACGCTAGGAGGAAATAAAATTACAATTTATCAATGTTTTGACATGTTGACAGTCTTTTTTTTGAACTTCGTTTTTATGTTTTCTTGTAATTCGTCTCCCGCCTTTTTTTTGCTCGTGTAGCTGTTCTTGCTTACGTGATGTGTAGTACTGAGTTTATTGTCGAAACTGTTGATGCCAGTAAAGCCAAGAAATTCAAACAAACATACACAAACAACATGGCTGATAAGACGAATCCAAAGATTACCAGTTTCACAAAGAAATCATACACACAAATTACATTCAAGCCAGATTATAAACGTTTCAATGTACAAGGCCTTGATCAAACTCACTTGAAGATCTTAAAGACACGCGTTTACGAAGTAGCTGGTATGTTGTTTACGCGGTTTACTCGTTTTTTACTATGAAGTCTAACGGTTTGTTTGAAGGCTGTAACTCTGAATTGGGTGTTTTCTTGAACGGCAAAAAGATTTTGTTTCGTTCATTTTCTGACTACGTCAAACTCTTTACTCAAGATGATGGTGCTACCGTCTATGGTCCAGAAATAACACTAAAAAGTGGAGGAAAAAGGTACATTTAGTGTTTTTGGTGTTGCTTTTCAGTAGTTGACTTTAAACTGTGTAGATGGGAAGTATGTGTTGCTTTAAACAGCACTGGTGCATTCCGTCAAGTATCGTTTGTAAACTCAATTCGTACTTCACGAGGAGGAAACCACGTTAAGCATGTTGCAGATGCTATCATAAAGCACTTGACACCTATCATTAAGAGAAAGAACTCAGCTTCTACAATCAAAGGAGCACAGGTTAGTATGAAGATAACAAAGTGGTTTGCTGATAGTGTTTTGTAGATCAAGAATCAAATGTTTTTGTTCGTAAATTGTCTCATTGTCAACCCTGAGTTCGATGGACAGACTAAAGAAACACTTAAGACAACAGTTGGTAAATTTGGATCCCGTTGTAAGCTCGGAGAGCCATTCCTTAAGAAATGTACGCAAATTGAAGTGTTTACTTTTCTTGTACTAACTTTTTTTTTTAAAGTCGCCAAATCTGGCATTGTTGATCAAGTTCTTCGTTGGGCTGACTTTAAGTCTAAAGAACAATTGCGCAAGCGCGGTGGTGTTCGTAAAAAGAGCCGTCTCACTGGAATAGTCAAACTTGATGATGCGAATCAAGCTGGTACTAGAAATGCAGCTAAATGTACTTTGATCTTAACAGAGGGAGATTCTGCTAAGGTGTGTAGAGCTCTACAATTTTTTATTCTTGGTTTCTCACCTCGGTTTACTTAGTCTACAGCCTTGTCTGGCTTGGAAATCACTGGCAGAGACTATTATGGTGTTTTCCCTTTGAAGGGTAAACTGCTTAATGTTCGTGGCGAAAAAGTTCAGAAAGTTATCGCCAACAAAGAGATTCAAGAAGTTGAAAAAATTATTGGTCTAAAACATGGTCAAAAATACGATAATACAAAAAGCCTTCGTTATGGTAGTATCATGATAATGTACGTTGTGTTATTGAGTTTGAGTAAATTTGCTTTTAGTGTTCTTGTTTAGAAATCCTAATGTGTACTTCTAGGGCTGATCAAGATCACGACGGATCTCATATTAAGGGTCTTGTTATCAACTTTATACACAACTTTTGGCCTGAGTTGCTTAAAATTCCAAACTTCCTCACTGAATTTATCACGCCTATCGTCAAGGCACGAATAGCGTGCATATTAGAACTGGTTTTTAACCATTTTGTTTGTTTAGGTTCGTAAAGGCAATACTGAGATTCCTTTCTTTACTGTCCCAGAGTATGAGACTTGGAAGAAAGCTCATCAGAATGATAAAGGGTGGCATATCAAATACTACAAAGGTTTGGGTGCATCCGATGCTTCAGAGGCTAAGGAGTACTTTTCTGACCTTCGTAGACATAAAATCTCGTTTAAACCGAACAGTACGGCTATTTTAATCATTCTTGACTATTTCCTAACCTCCGCGTAGCTCCTGAGGATGATAGAGCAATAGATTTGGCTTTTGATAAGAACAAATCATCTGACAGGAAGGAATGGTTGCTTGGTTTTGAGCCTGGCACGTATCTAGATATGAACGTACAAAAAATCAGGATTAAGGAGTTCATTGATAAGGAGCTCATCCTTGTGCGTGTTTTAAAGTGTTTTACCTTTTAAGCTTGTCTTTCTAACACTTTGAGTCTAGTTCTCGCGTGCTGATTGCCTGCGATCTATTCCATCCCTAGTGGACGGATTTAAACCTGGTCAACGCAAAGTGTTGTTTTGCTGCTTTAAGCGTAAACTTACGCGTGAAGTAAAAGTAGCCCAGCTTTCTGGTTATGTCAGTGAGCACAGTGCGTACCATCATGGTGAAGCTTCGCTTCATGGTACTATCATTCATCTTGCACAAAACTTTGTTGGATCCAATAACATTAACCTGTTGCATCCAAATGGTCAATTCGGCAGTAGACGTCAGGTATTTGTTTGATTCTTTGCTGTTTTTATTTCTTATGCCTTTAAAGGGTGGTAAGGATGCGTCAAGTCCGCGTTATATCCATACAGAGTTATCAGAGCTTGCTAGAACGATTTTCCGTACTGAAGATGCTGAGGTTCTGGATTACCTTATTGAAGATGGTAAATATATTGAGCCTAATTGGTATATGCCTATTGTTCCTATGATACTTGTAAATGGATCTATTGGTATTGGAACTGGTTGGAGTTGTGCTATTCCACCTTATAATCCAAAGGATATTGTAGCCAACATTCGGTGCGTTTGATGTTTCTTTTTTTGGTTTTTTCCCTTCGTTCTCTCTTGGTTGCAACTTTTATCTGAGTGTTCTGTTTAGTAACTTGATCGATGGTCAAGAGCTAGTAAAGATGGAACCGTGGTTCCGTGGTTTCCAAGGAAGCATAGAGTGGGTGGAAGCAAAGCAACACTACCTTATTAAGTGCGGTTTTTTTTTTTTTTTTTCAGTGCTAACAAAATAACTAAGGGGTGTTTTCGAGCGCATTGGTGATGATATGATTGAGATTACTGAGCTACCTATTCGTAAGTGGACCCAGGATTATAAAAAGTTCCTTGAAACCAAGATCGAAGCTGGCGAGAAGGCTAAGACCCCACTTGTTAAGGACTACACTGAGCATCATACTGATACTAGAAGTAAGAAAATATCGAGAAAAAATTTTGGGGTTTTTTTTGCTTGCAACTAACACTTTTTTTTTAGTTAAATTCAGAATTACATCACCTCAATCAGCTACAATGAGTGATGCTGAGATTTTAAAGACATTCAGGTTAACAACAACACTTGGATTGGGTAATCTTCACATGTTTGATGCTCAAGGCAAGATTAAGAAGTTCTCGAGCGCTAATGAGATATTGGAAACGTTCTATCACATACGTTTAAAGTATTATCATAAGCGCAAAGTACGTATAATGTTATAACGTTTTCACGAATACTCAAAAGAAGTGGAGAAAACCACAACGTTTTTCTTTCTTTTTTTTCTTGATTTTTTTGAAGAGATCCTTGTCTCTTTTTGGTATTGCTACCTCCCTTCATGGTTGTTCTTGTTTGTTTACTTTTTTCAAGGCCTACCTCATTGGAGAGTTGGAGCGAGAAGCAAGCAAGCTCGAAAATCAAGTACGGTTCATCTTGGCCGTATGCAACAAGGAGATTATTATTTCCAATAAGAAGAAGCAACAAATATTGAACAAGTTGATTTCTATGAAGTTTGGAAGGTTCCCTCCAATACAAAAGAGAAAGAACGAAGTACCTGATCCAGAAGAAGTTGCAGACGAGGAAGAAGAAGGTAATAGCTGTGCTTGAGCAACAAAGAAGAAAACCTCTGAACTCTTTTTTTTTTTTTGGCGTTTGAAGTTTTTTTCTGATTGTTTCTTTAGAACTTGTCGAAAACGACTCAAAGGATTTTAACTACCTCCTATCGATGTCTTTATGGTCTCTAACAAAAGAGCGTGTCGATAAACTGAAAGCTCAACTCGAGAAAAAGCGTAATGAAATTGATGTCCTACAATCAACACCACCTAAACAAATGTGGGATAACGATCTTGAAGTATTTAGCCTAGCCTTTAATGAACATGAACAAATCATGCGTGAAGCTGATGAAGCAGCTAAACTAAGTAAGTACCCCGCCGCCCCTCACACATCTTTGATAGTTCTGTGTGTTGTCTAACTTGTTTGTTTCAAACAGGTAAGAAGAAGAATAAGAAGTTTAAGAGAAAGTTTAAGAGAGTCAAAGTTCAATGGGATGCCAAGCCTGCGAAGAGAACTTTTGATCCTTCGAGAGCTAGAAAAGAGAAGAAACCTGATATAAAGAAAGAGGATGGTATGGATATTTCTGAGTCGTCTGATGATGAGGATATGACTGAGTTTAAAAAAGCTACCAAGTCATCATCGACTAATGGAAAGTCTACTGCGGCAAAACCTAAGGCTAGAGCCAAACCTGCTTTCAGCAGTAGTGAGGATGAGTCTATTTCTGATGTGTCTGATAAGATGTCTATCGAGGAGACAAAGCCAAAACCGAAACCTAAACCGAGAGCAAAGGCTCCTGCACGTAAAAAACCAGTTGCCAAGCCAAAGGCTAAGAAACAAACGAAGCTCAATCTGGGAAAGCGTAAGCTCTTCTCAGCATCTAAACAGGATTTGGAAGACGACTCAATTGAAGACCTTAAACCAAGTACGTTATTTACGATACCTTGATTGAATTGAATAATTTTCTTCAACACGTGTTAGTCAAGACTAACTTTCTTTTTTTTTAGAACCTAAACGCGCTCGTACTACTGCAGTTTCTTTGTTAACATCTGACGATGAAGCATCTTCCTCTAGTGAAGAACAGGTTGTTAGACAGCAAGTAGCAAAACGTAGTGGAATAAGAAAAAAGGTTCGTTGATTTTTTTTTTCATGAATTTTTTTAGCTATCGAACTTTCTTCCTATCTTGGTTGTGTCTCGTGTTTTTTTGTTTATTATTTCTTTAGGCGCCTCCTAAACAACGTACTTCTTCAAGCGAAGATGAAGAAGAAGAGTCTCCAATAAAGCGTAAGCCTGTAGCAAAGAGAGTCGCAGTCAGAAGGAAAGCTCCTACGCCAAAAAAAAAGGCACCTCCAAAAAAGAAGGTCGTGGCAAAGAAGCCTGTTAAGAAACCTACAAGAAAAGCTGTGCTTGATGCGTCTTTATCATCCTCTGAAGAAGAGTCTCCTGTAAAAAGAGCTTCTCGTCGTCCTGCACGTCGTGCTGCTGTAAAGTCTTCAAATTATGATAGTGCTCCTCTTGATTTATCTAGTGATAGCTCTGGAGAGGAGTTTGCTGTTGGAAGCGATGATGAAGAAGAAAACGATTTTAGTTTATCTGTATCTTCTTCTGACTCGGCATCTGATTTTTCAGCCATGTCTGAATAAAGGCCTTTAAATAAAATTGTAAAAGTAGAAAACATTCCAGTTCTGTACTATCACAATTGCTTGTATAGCAAATACATCGCCAATGCTGTCAATCACCATTTGCTCCAATGGAAATGGTTTATTCATAGTAGCGTCTACAAGAACAGTCAAGGAAACTATTATTGGACAACAGGTAGTTTTGTAAAAACCCACTGAGATAAACATGATACAGCGAAAATAAAAGTCATTTTTATTCCAATACGACGGATGTTTCACGGTTTTTTTTTTGCTCTTCGTATTCTAAAGTACTATTCTATACGCTTACATCTTCAAGATGTATAACATTCTTGTACACGTGTGCAATTCAATAATCTAACAATGTTTTATTTTGGCATTAAATAAGTGTGGCTAAAGGAGAAATAGCAAAAAAACTTTGCGTGCAACGCTATGACAAAGACTGTGAACAAACAACTTACAATGTTATGAAAGGACTAGTTATTGTCTTGCAAAGGCAAACTGTACAGAATAACCTGGCACGCATACAATACGATCAAGGAACAGAAAACCAAAGCAAACAACTACAATTTTCTCAGTTTCGAAATGGAAATTGGAGCATTTGAGGAAGTCTTATCTCTTTATTGTTTTTTTTTTCAACCCACTACTTTCTACGTAGCTGGAACCAGTTGATATTAAACGAAGGACCTTGCATCACTAGTTTAACTTTATGTTTTCCACCAGAGATTAAATCTACATTTGAGGCTACTGGTCGTTGTTTAAGTGGGAACGCTCTTGACGTCTTCCAAGTTTGCCAACCTCCAGTAGTTCCAAACTCGATGTTACCCCAAAGTTTGTTATCAATGAAGACTTTAATCGAATGATCCATAGACCTCGCTGATGCGTATCTAACCAAGACTTCATATCTTCCAGGCAAAAAGTCAACATCGTATTCCAAGTATTCTCCTTTGTATACATAGCCTACATTACAACCACCGTCCCTATCAGTTGTGCGTTCCAAATCTACCTGAGCTTTTCCAGGTACAACTTTTCCACACTTTGCGCGTCCTAAACACGTGTCAATCGAGTAATTTTTTGTGTCAAAAAAAACTGTTTTACCTAGGTTCGCTTCTGTAGTATCAAAAAAGTTCGTGTATGCTTCAGCTTCTATTTTAGATGGGGCTTTAAGTCCCATTTTAGATGGAGCTTTAACTCCCGTTTTAGATGGGGCTTTAATTACTTTCGCAATAGGTTGAAGTGTTGGACTTTCAGTGATTGACTTAACGTGTTCAAAAGGGTTAGGAACAGGAATACCGCACTGGGTGCACGGTGAAACAAAGTTCCATCTTGGTATTATTTGCCTGTTAGAGTTCTCTCTACGACTGACACAGCTAATACATCTATCTCTGTATATTGCTGGTATCACTAAAAGATCAATAGGTGGAGTTGAAGGGCCAAAGCCTGAAGGAGCAGTCTTTTGTAGATAAGTTGTCAAGAACATTGGATCATGTGGATCAGTTGTTGTAACGAAGGAACCAAGTGTATCAGTTGCGTCACGTGCTTGAACAGCGTAACATAATAAAGTCCTTGGGTTCCTGCCATGACGTTCTTTTAAAGTGTCACATTCTTTAGGAAGCAAACTGATGTATTTATCATATGCTGTTTTGATTTTTGCTGGTGCTACAACAATACCTGTACACAATTTAACACGTGTGCAAATATCAATACACGGTTGAGCATTGTTATTAGCAATGAATTGACATTTACCAATAACTTTTTTGTATCCTGGTGTGAACGCATGATCAACACGTCTAGAAGGAAGAAAAAAGTAAGAAAAAAAAAGTCAGGAAATAAAAAAAAAGTCAATGTTCGTGAGAGACTAAAAAAAAGCCGTACTCGTAAGTTATTGAGTTGCTTGGTTGTGTAGGTGTATTAGAATAATCAGGTGTTGGTACACCTTTAGGCCACTGATTATAGTTTGTTCCTTTTGTACCATAGATGTTTTTTACTTGTTCATCTTTGTAGTCAACATGAATACAATCATAGTATCCATTCCAGTTGTAAGCAACAACATAACGACCAAAATCAGAACCAGGAGGTATCATAAGTTCAGCAACATCGTTATCTGCTGGCCTGTGAGTTGACTTCATAGTATACTTGTATACAGCAACAATATCTGGGTACTTAGAGCTCTTGTATGCAACATACTTGTTGCCTGCAATATCAGCAGCATTGTACTCATATAACCTGTACACTGACTGCTTCAAGTTCTTCATTTTGATATTTCTCTTATTCGCAAAAGAGTCTCTAAGATACATAGGATCACCTGGCATGATTTCGCGCTTGTATGTTCCCGGGTTCGCATTGTAGTTTGTGATCAACCTAAACAGAGGCTTTGCACTGAGTTTTGCGCTCTCTGGAGCATCATTGAGGTATTGTTCGTAGTCTGATCGGTTGAACTTTGCAAGTTCATCCAGAGAGTCTACTGGGACGATAGCAAAGAAAACTGAGTGTTTACCAGCGTGTCCTAATGACCACTCGACTTCAAACCGTTGGTTTGGACCGACTTGTATGTTAGGTGCGTTTCCGACTTTTGTTGGACAAGGTTTTTGTGTTGAAGCTCTTCCTTGTGAGGTCGAAGGAGAACCGACCCAGTTGTGAGCGTTTACAGTTGTCAAAATGATTGTCAACGTAAGTACGCCGACCAACATGAACGAAATGTTCATTTGGGACCCTTTCCCGCTTGTTTTCGGAACAAGGAGAGACACCAATAGCACTAACGCAATCAAAGCAACGCTAGTATAAAAATAAGGAACCGAAACAAAAAAGAAAAAAAAAAGATCGAGTTCTCCAAACACGTGCCTTTGAGAGTTTGAAGAGGCGCTATTGGTAATTTGTGTCTTGACTATTTGGGTGGTGGTTTCGTCTTTTGTTGTAGTTGAATCAACGCTACGCTTAGGGGCAGAAGTACAGGCACAAATTGTTTGATGTGACCTGCTTCTAGCATTGCAATTGACTTCCTTTGCACAATTCTTCGGTTGATACAAGCAGTACTGTCCCTTTCTAAATGTTCCCAAAGGTGAACACGTGGACAACGTCAAAGGCGAGCATATCAAGTCGTTTTGATCAACAACTTCAGACATCGCTTTAGCTGTGTTGATAGATTTCATCATAGCAGCGTTGCAAGTTTTTCCAACTTCTTTGCAAGTCCTTGTACAAGACTGACGCAGCTTAGATTCATACCACGTCTTTTCAACTTTACCAAGTTCATGCATTGTGTAATCACCTTTGACGTTCGGATGGTAGAATGCTCCTGTGTTAGCAGGACCTTGTTTGATCAGAACACGGAAAAAAATCTGTCCGGTTCCAGCAGGAGGTGCCAAAAATTTAAAGTGTGCTACTAATGGCTTCACATCAGCGGATGTATGCGTTACAGAGTGTGAACATGAGTGTCCTGAATCTCCCCAAGGTTTTTGAAAGAATGCTAAGGACAAGAATGCGTTAGGCAGGGCGCACGGAATGCAAAACGGGTTTCAACGGAAGAAAAAAACTAAAATATTAGAGCGTACCAGGAACTTCGTCCAAGAGCTTGATAGATCCAACTCTTTGTCCTTTAGTATCTTCAGCATACATGAGCATACCACGATACTATGTTTTAGTTAGCGATAGACGCTTGGTTCGGAAGGTAGACGTGTGTACCTTCAAGTTGTAATTAACAACTTTAACAGTTAAAGTTTGAACACGATTTGGAGCGTAAGTCGTTGACGGATTGCTTTCTTTTCCAACGAATACCCGTATACCATCAGTACGAACAGCTTTAGTTGCCCAAGACATAATAGCATCCTTATCTCTGCATTTGAGTCTATCTTCAACGCCATCGACAATCGGGTACTATTTTAAAAAGATAAGCCTTCGTTCACCTCTTTTTGAGTCTCGTACCATTCCTTTCGGACATCCAAAGCCTTTATGAAGCGCATTGCAAATACTAGGGGTACCAGAGGAATTAGCGTCACAAAAGACGACAAAGAGAGTGAGTGTGATACAAACACATACGCCCTAACGGAGTAAGCAAAGTGAGCCAAGTTGTGCGCTTTAAAATAGCTATTGTAGTTTCCGTTTGACGCTAGCGTACAATATGTGATTGAAAGAAAGTGGATTCAACCATCTAGGCTATGTGGTACGTGTTGTGTAAGTTTGTGTATTTAAGTCGAAAATACCCTAAAAAGGAAGGTACTCTTCTTGTTTTGATCTTCGCTAGTTGGCAGCGCTAAAAAAAAACATTTTCGATACAAAATTACGTTGCCGCATTACACCTTTCTTTAAATTCGAGTGATTTAGGGAAGTTTTTTCAAATATCCAAAAAATCGCTTCCTGCAGTTTTAGAAGAAGATAATTTATTCAAAAACGTATATGTGCTGGGTTGCCGAAATTCCAGTATGTGTGGAAGTTCCAAAAAGTACAGTGTTAAAAGGTAGCTCAAGCGCAGTTTCAAACTTTTTCCAAAACCTTCTTTTCTGGGCGATCTCCTTATTTGCTTGTTGTCGCAGTATGATGCAAAGGTAACAAGCATTACCTCACTACCTAATACACAATTGTATCGTGCAAAAAAAAACCATGACACATGACACATGACATGTGTCATTCGACAAGAATGTACGTAAAAAAGAAAGAAAAAAAAAACAGCTTTTTGTTTAAGATTATTTTATTAGATAACTGCTACATACAACATAAATATAATGTGTCCCTTTCTTCCTATAAGGTACCCTTAAATATATAAAACATTAAAACTTGAGCCATTTACGCTTCATAAAATAGTACAACCCTTGTTTGTTTGTAACATTAGTTATTCCAATCGTTCCTATTTTTTTCTTCCATTCTAATAATTTAAACCAATTATTACTTTGTAATCCTTTATCAATGCCTCGCTTTATATAATGATTCATAGCATCCTCAGGCCTGATATTTTTCGGTGCATTTAACAAGTCTGCGTACTCCAAAGCATTAAACCATAGAGACGTCTGACGTTCCCATTGATCCTTACCTTGATGTCCGAAGTGAAGAATAGCTGTAAGATAATCTCCCTTTGCAATCTTGAGACTAGGATTGTTCGTGATATAGTACTCTGGATCAAACACATAAGAGCTTGTTAATCCCTTACGTATTCCAAACTTAAGCCAATGAGCTTTAGCTTCTTTAACAGTATTGACATTAGTCAATACATTAGCATTCATATAAACTTCAGGATCGAAAACCAACTTCAATAGCTTCGTATACATTGCATTAATAGCAAAAATGTCACCCTCTGAAAGAACTTTTGGACCCTCCTTACGTAAGACAATACGTCCCTTACCTGTTATACCAGGTTTAAATGGTTGTTCGACATAATGCATGACGCTATCAAGATCATACGTTCCTAACCTGAATCCCCATTTAGGAACATCGTACTGCGACTTTAAGTGCTTTGGTATGTTCTGGTGATGTACGTTTATGAAGTCTCCACGGTCAGGCCGTCTGTGTTCGTGTAGGAGTCCAAGGGCATGTCCAAATTCGTGCAAGACAGTGCTCATCGTTACACAACCTCTACCGAGGTTTAAATTCTGGTTGGTGTTCACGCCGCGCCCCTGTAAGGAACTACATAATCGGGAGTGTTTGCCTGTTGGTTTAACCACTTCAACAAGATTTTGGATTGCCATGACGTGTTTTGCTTGAAAAGGCACGAGAAACACATCAGTGTTATCATTGATGTGCTTTACAGCCGCTTTAATTACTGCTACCTCTGATTTGCTCTACAATGCACTTAGATGGAAGAAAACGCATTAATTGCGCCGTACAAAGCTATTGGATATACTGTACGGTAGTATACCGCTTTGCCATCTGTGGTATGTATTTGCGACTACGAATCCTCGCTTTGCTCCCTGTATTGTATGTGCTAATAGTACAATGAAGCAGACCACATAGAGTAAGTGGCGCCACATTAGGATTGTTCGCTCCTAATTAACAAAAAAGTCGCCAGAATTCCTGGACGCGTAGTTGGAAAACCTGAAAACTTCTAAAATACCACAAGAACGCATGCGGTATCGTTTACGCTTGTACAGAGTTCAAGAAATACTAAATCAACTTGAGATGCATTACATCTCATACAAATCAAAGCGAAGCTATCAATTGAAGCGTCTAGACGTGCGATTAACTGATTCGTAGACGAAAGAAGTGAGTGTAGTGAGTCTTTATTGTCAGCGGTCTTACAAGTCGTAGACAACAGTGTTTTTTTTGCTATCTTCAAGATCGGTATCCCTAGAACGACAAAAAACACTTAGCAAGCTGTACTGTTTACTAATGCTTTTCGTACTTTTTGTCGTTGTAAATGGCATCAATGACGAAGTCATCTCCGAATTCGTATACAAAGGATACGTTAAAAGCGAGGATAGCAATAGTACCAGTCCATTCACAAAAGGCACTGTAAAGCATAAAGTTTGGAACTCTTGCGATGCTAACATAAATAAAGACAGCAAGGGCTATTGTCCCATAGGCTGCAGATACAGTCTTGATCATTTTCGATGCGTAAGGTACTGAAGTAGGCCATAGTCTTGCTGCTACAAGAATATTGTATGCCTGAAACGTAATGAAGAAAACTAAAGCGGCAGCTAAAAGAATATTATTTTTGAAAAGTTTTTCGCTTTGAACAGAACTTTAACACGTGCCTGAGTGAACTGGATTATTTTCTTTGTCGCTGATAGAGCCTACCATTCCAAGTCCAATACATCCAAGAGTTACCATGTAGTAAGCGTAACGATCTGTCACTCTAGCACCTACAAAACAAGTAAGCTATGAGGAAGAAATTTCTAAATAGTTGTACCTCCAAACATTGCCCTAGAATTTAATAAGGAGAGTACCAAGACCGAGTTTATATTCAATAGAACAGCACTAGATATCATAAAGAACCTATACAGCAGTTTTAACTCTTTGAGTTAACAAACAAAGCAAGACGAGCTGTATGTACCTAGAAATATAACTTCCTGGGGCAATCTCGTAACACCAAGAAATCATAGGTAACCATGGTTTAACGTGTCCTACACAACGTTAGTTTTACAGTAGTATACTTTAAACAGCGTTTATTTACTTACCTTGGTAAATAGCTATACCATAGCATAAAAGGATACAAAAAGTAGCTGCGGTAGGACCAAGAATAGCAATGTACTTTGCTTTGATTTGGGAAACCACTTGCATTGTGTTGTTGGTGTATAAACTTTGTCCTGATTAAAAAATCACGTGACACATTTTTGGCAAAAAAGTTCAAAGCATCACGCTACCTACGAACCCTGGAGACACAACAACCTTCGAAGGTGCTAAATTAAGCGCGCTCAGTTAAGTTGTCAATAAACTGTTGCAATAAAGCGCCAACCTTCAAAAATGGATGAGGTTATACCTGGTTTATTCCTTGGTGACTATTTAGACGCTAAAAACTACGATTTGTTAAAAAAACATGACATAACACATATATTGCCTGTGGGATACGGATTAGAGCGAAAGTTTCCGTCTGTAGGTTGTTTTAAACAATAACAGCTCTAAATCTGACTAGGAGTTTGAATACTACTCCAAGCGACTGGACGTGATAGATATGGACGAAGAGGACCTACTAAGTCATTTTGATTCATGTACATTGTTTTACGACAAACAATAGCGCTAAAAGCGAAAGTAGGCACAGAATGGATACATAACGGGTTAAATGGCGGTAAAGTTTTCGTTCACTGCGCTGCTGGTACCAAACTTATCTCAATGCGTAACATAACGCCTAAAAGGTATCTCACGCTCCAGCTCGATAGTCATTGCATACGTTATGAAACACAAACAACTAAAGTACAAACAAGCGCTTGAACTTGTTCGTAACAGACGCTCAATCATATGGCCTAACGATGGGTTTGCGAAACAACTAAATTTGTACAGCAGTTGGGGATGTCAGGTTGACATTAACTCAAAAGAGTACAAAACGTTCCAAAGAACAAACCAAAGCGCAAGAACAGGTACAACGCCATTTTCTTCCATTTTTTTGTTGAAAAATCAGCTCAATTGATGTTTGTTGTGTTCAAAGTCGACAACGGTTTACCATATCACTTACAACACGGCGCACAACCAAATCAGAGTATCACCGACATTTTCAGTGGGAAAAAGTAACACGAACAGCCAGTAGGCGTCATTTCTAAAAAGTTTTTTTTGTTGCAACTTTTTTTGACATTTTTGTTTTCTTTTAGCAATGCTTCGTGGTGAGGATTATGAACCTGAAGACTTGCTACAAGATAACCCAAACCATAAATGATTCGTTGTAGGCTAACTACAATGATATCTGTACATACACAAGCATGTAAAAATAGTTTTCAAAAAGGAATCTTTGGCTTTATTTTTTCTAACTCTGGAGGCTCTTGAAACCGAAGTTATGATACCAACGGCCGCAAAAAAGAGTGTACATGTTAGAGGAGAGTGCTGTTGTATGAAAATTTATTTTAATCAATCATTGCAGCGAATACACCGTTTTTCAATCTGTTGGGTGCATAACATATCTTGGGCGTCCGTGCGTTGGCTCGAATAACGCTGACGAATAAAGAAGGCAGACAATCAAAGAAAAATCGTTCAGTAAATCATTTGTGAACATCATTTATTGCAACTTATTTTACTGACAATGGAAGGTTGCCTGAAGAGTGATAACGCTATTTCTTCAAATACAAACGCAGCGGGAACAAAAACGTGCAAACTTGTCAAAAAGCGCGCAATAAATGTCCCAAAACCCCGCCAACGCAGCGTAATGAGTTGTACAACAAAGAAATGTTGCGATAGGTTTATTCCAAACAGAAAAACAACAAACATTGCACAATGCCATCACCGCCTTCGACAACAAGAGCGTGTCGATATAAAATTCGCCAACAAAACTGTAAACCAATACAATTACAATCAACACCTCTCATCTACCATTCTACGCGTAGAGCTACCAGGAATGCTTAATTTCAGCCCTTCTAAACATCATACAACCAAATCCGTACACAAACGTTACATGCATAAAGAAACGCTACCACAGAAACCGTATGCCGTCCTAGATGCTCCTGGGGTCATTGATGATTTTTACTATTCAATCTTTGATGTAAGCAACACAAACGTACTCGCTGTAGCTTTAGGTGACCGATTGTACTTGTATAACGCCGCATCAGATCAGAAAGTCACTGAACTAGAAACTGACAACTCAGAAATATGCTCTGTTAAATGGCAAGGAGGATTCTTGACAATGGGCAACGTGGATGGCGTAGTTAGTATTTGGGACGCGTGCATACAGAAAAAGTTAAGGTACAGTTTTCATCAAGAATTTTCGTTTTTGTTTCGTCTCCTCTGTCTCACACATTGTTGCTTCTAGGAGTTTTATTAATGAGTCTACATCTCGTGTTGGTGTTTGTTCTTGGGATAGTCATATGTTATCAACAGGTTCACGTGATGGTATTATTAGGAATTACGATGTAAGAATTAAAGATGCCTTTGTTTCAACTTTTAAAGGACATTCTCGTGAAGTATGTGGTTTATCATGGTCGAACCATGGTGAATTGGCCTCTGGAGGTAATGATAATATAGTCAATATATGGGATAAGAGGTTAACAAGGCCTATACATCGGTTTGATGAACATGAAGGTGCCATTAAATCAGTTGATTGGTGTCCTTGGAAAAGAAAATTATTATTATCAGGTGGCGGTAATGGTAAGCATATATGTTGTTTTAATACATCCTGTGGTGACCTTGTAAGAAAAGTAGACACTGGATCACAAGTATGTGGTGTTAAGTGGATAACAAAGACAAAACAGATTGTATCAGCTCACGGTTATGGTCACAACTGTTTGATACTTTGGCAGTATCCTTATATGAAGAGAGTTTCAATGACTAAAAAGTGTGATGGACGTATATTACATTTAGCTTTAAGTTCAGATGAAAGAATGCTTGTATCTATATCAGCAAGTGAACGATTGGATTTTTGGGATTTAACCAAAAATAGTATGGAAAAACAAAGAAAAAAAGAAAATGTTATTAAGCCTCTTCGAAAAGGATGTACTGTAACTAGTATAAGATGAAGGCCGCTCGACTTTCACTAAAAAATAAAATGTATTATTAGGATCCAAACAGTGATAAAGTCCGATCTTGCTCAATAGCAGTAAAACTATGTCAACATTGGTAGGTGTCACGTGATTTGTTTGTTTACTTCTCAAAAAAGCTTATACTCGTGCTTTTCAGTCAATCCGAGTTGGCAAGTTAAAATACTACAACTTTATCAACAACACGCAAACGAGCCATGTTTATTCATCCATTGACAAGTTTCTTTTTGTGATGATTATTATTAAAAAATACAATTGTATCATGTTACAACATGGTCAAACGAATACTATAGAAAGTATTACGAACGATTAAGAAGTGATTTCAAGATCCATAGCATCAACTTGTTCCTGACGTTCTTTCATTTGACGTTCTACTTTTTCTCTTAATTCGATAAGTTCTTTATTAGCTCTTTCAGTTTCTTCCTTCATAAAATAGAATGTCTCTTTACCATATTCCTTCTTATCAGAATAACTACAACATGTCAATATTAACAAGCACCACAACAACGCCAAAAAGAGAGATTAGAAGACGCTTTGTACCTCTTAATGAAAGGATAATTGACACATTGATGTTCTGATCCACGTCCTGTAATTTTCCTTGATTCCTTCTCAACGTAAGTCGCTATAGTCCTAAACGAAAGGGATATTCTGGCATCATCTAATCCATCTATTTTTGGAATAGCATGACGATACTTGATATTTGTTTTAGGTCCTAAAAAAAGCCGTTAAATCTAGTACATCTCTAAATCGTAGAAAAAAAAAGAAAATAATGTTTTAAGGCGTACCGATTGCCAAAACCGATCCTGGTCGTAATAGTACTGTGTGGTTATGCTTTACATGTTCTGCTTGGAATAAAATAGGTCTAGGAGCTCCAAAAGAAACACTCAAGATAAGTGAGTCTTGTTGAAGATCAAGCAATTTATCTTTATGAAATCCTAAAGAATCTTCTCCATTTCTGT
Source organism: Trichosphaerium sp. ATCC 40318 (assembly GCA_038496445.1). Classification (NCBI taxonomy): domain Eukaryota; phylum Discosea; class Flabellinia; family Trichosidae; genus Trichosphaerium; species Trichosphaerium sp. ATCC 40318. The sequence continues at coordinate 230,687 of JALMLS010000354.1, forward strand.
ACAAAGTAACAACACAATGATTAAACTCTTGTCCAAAGTGCTCTGATAAAGCATCTCTTACTTTAGCTACAGTAGGAGTCCAATTAGTTGTTCTGATATTCCGTTCGTTGCAACCAGGCATTCTGTAAATAGCTGAGTTGTCTCCTGTCTTTGACGTCTGAGCGATAACCATCCGCGGTATCGGTTGCGCTTTTAATCCATCTTTTTTGGTGAAAAAGAACTAAAGTCGTTGTTAAGGTTCGTTTGATATCGTGTGTAGGTTTTATGCGCACCATCTGCTCGAATTCAGCTTCTTTAAGGATATTTAAAAATATTTCTTCTTTTTGTGCTCTTGTTGAAAAGAACTCCGGCATATAGCTTGAGTCACCAACACCAAGAGAATCAACCGCTTTTTTGCCGTCGTAATATTGACCTTGCCTTGTTTTCTTAAAAGACCCTTTTGTTGATTCTACACGCATGCGTTTATTTTCTAGCCTTCTCTTTTGTGCGTTTGACATTGTTGTATTGCTATTAATGGAGTTTGAAACAAGTATTTTGACTTAACCGCAAAGCGAAAAAAGTTCGTAAAATCAACGAATAACACAAATCCCTAAAGCAAGACTGTGATTGCTTTTGTACTTGGTAGAATACTAAAGAGCGTATCGAAGTATTAATTGGTACTTGCAATGAGATGTGATAAGCTGGTAGAGTACAAGACGTCAAGTTCTTTGTGAAATGTGTTATCTGAATAAACAAGCTAGAGAAGATACCGGTGTGGTGCTTATTTTAACCACTTTGGTGTTCTAACTTTCATGTAATTATAAAGAGGTAGTAAAGTTTAAAAAAATTTATGCTGGAGTGACCAAATAAAGAACACAGAATAAAACAAGAATTACTTATATAATTAGTTTCAAAAAACAAAGTCGGAGTCAAACTGAATCTCGCTTTTTTGCTATGGTAAGTGGAAATATGGATTCTGGTAGTGAACAAGATAGATATCTTCGGATTATTCTAATATCAAAACGAAACTTGAAAGTAAATAGAGGCTAACATTCAAACATTTTTAATAACTAATTTTACAGAATTTTTTTTCCCTTTTCCCTTTGGATACGAATTCTTGGATATCATCTCTTCGTATCCCTGACTGAAGTTATAATTGACCAGATGACGATGATGATTCTTCTGATGAAGGCTTCTTCCACCTCTGTATCAATTTACTTATACCATAAGACTTATTCTTTGTTAAACTCTTTGAGACATCAATCCATTTTAATCCCAAACAAGTCTTTGCCGAAAGACGTTTCTTATACTCAGGGTTCAAAAGGTGGTTCAAAAAAGGTATGGAATCTTTAGGTAACTTAGTGTACTTCGCACTCAACTCTTCCCAGTCGAAACCGCCATCCTCAGCGACTTGCTTGAGGTTCTTCTTGAACTTTGGCAAGTCCTTTGAATGACGTACTTTGAAAGGATATTTTTTTGTTAAGAGAACAAAGGTTACAATGCCGAGACTCCAAATGTCGAATGTTTCATTCCATTTCTTCTCAATAAAACACTCTGGCGGTATAAACTCAGGTGTACCATTTAGCGGTACTATACCCTTCTCCGCATCTGCTATTTTACAGCAATATCCAAAATCTGCTATTTTGATCTTTTTGTCGTAACCAACTAAAAGGTTGCCAAGTTTGATGTCTAACTATGATCAGTATGCGCCGTTTTTCGCGGAGTTGTAAAGGAAAAAAGATAAAAGAGATAATAAAGAAACAACACGTGATTACAATACATCACGTGCAGCGGAGACGAAGTGTTTTCTACTTCTAATAACTCGTAAAAATGATTTATCTTTTTTTTTTTCAGGTCTTAAGAAAGCTTATTTTACCTCCGTGTATGTAACCCTCAGAGTGAATGTATATCAACCCACGAAGAATCTGTCGAATAATAGACTGACAAAGAATTTTATCCATCAAGTAAAGTTGAGCTTCAACCATATCATGTAAGTTACCAGCGGCAGCTTCGAAAACCAATACAGGACAACCTAAAAAAAACTGTTTAAGACTTTTTTGACACATAGCTATTTAAAGTCACATGCAGCACTTGACGGTTACAATAATCATTAATTGATTAAAACAGTTTATTCAAAAATGTAAATAATAAAACAGCTACAACGCCAGAAAACCAAAAAAAAACCGTTTTGAATCACGTGATAAAAAAATAAAAAAAAAAGGCTGTTGGAAAGGTTCGTCGTACCATCAAAATGGTGAATTGTTAGAAGAGACACTAGGTATTCGTTCGACCTCGCTTTTAAAAACCCAATCTCATTTTCAATCACTTCACTGTGTTTTTCCATCGCTCTCTTCTTTATACACTTAAGAGCAACACGTCTATGTGGTTTTGCACGTTCTTTCGCCTTGTATACAATTGCTGTGCTTCCAGAACCAAGAACACGGCTTATCTTGTATTCTGCATCAATGTCTGTTTTGTATAGAGGCCATGGCGTATTCTTTGACATTTTTGGAGTATTTAACTTCCTGTGCTTGTTCGTCCAAGTTTTTTACAATAAATGAAATTAAAATGCGCGTGGTTCACAATGTCCCACACCGAAAGCTATTGAATATAACGCCATAAATTACTCTAGGAGGTTATGTGAATCCTCTGGCTAGCGGGTAATAAGAATTAGTAGCGCTAGGGGAGATTTTATTGACTTTGTTGAGTGATTTTTTCGTTCTGAGTCTAGCCAAAAACTATTTGACCGCGTTTTGTGAAAACAAACTCTACATGTGCTAGTAGCATTTACTTGCGCTCTAAGGAGCCTCTCGACATAGTTAGGAACCTTTCCACGCTACTCCGATTTATGGGATATTAATACACTAATTACTGCGTTGAGCAAAACTGTCAGAGCTCTCTGGCTGTTAGTAGCCGTTTTTGGTCTTCGAAAAAGGATGCCTTTTGACTGTAACTAATTTTACCTCCTAGACTAATTAATAGTTTAGACACTTGGGTATTCTACAAATAAGTTATTTGTATTGAAGCGGGTTACAACGTATTCTATTCTACAGTGTTTTGAAATCCTTTTTTTTTTTACTTGTACAAAGATGTGATGAATTTATCGAATCTACCCTCCTACGAACGTTTAGTACTCACTCAACGAAATAAAGCGTACCTTTTCATCACTAAGGAGCACATCACAATTCGCAAAGTCGTCATCATCCACTAATTTTTCAGTGTCATTGTCGTCTTTATCTTTTTTTTTCTTTCTGTTTTTCTTCTTCTTCGTTTTTTTACCAGAACTATCTTCTTTTGACGGTAGCTCATCCAAACTAATACGAACAAAAAAATTAACTAACAAAACCCAAAAATATCACGTGATATTGCGTACGTCGATCTGAGAATGTGAAAATAAGGATTTTTTGTTGGTTTCCAAAAACAAATCTGAAGTGTCCATTTTCTAGGGAACCTCGCAAAGTTAGGTGACTTTGATCCATCTGGACCTTTCCCGAATGTTCTCGCTACAAGAGTAACTAAAAAACCCTTCTGAGAACCTTCCTTTAACGAAAGATTCTTTAAATACTTTGCACAGTTCTTATGGTTGCTCTCAGAACCTTTCTTACTGTCGTATGTATCAAGTAATCCATTAAAAATATCAGTTAAATCATCCTCTGATAGAATAGAATCAACCCTTGACTTTACGGATGAGTTATCCATATCTATCTTTGATAGTTGTTCAAGCAACTGTTCTGGTTTTGAAAATCTCGATCTACCAAGGTAATCAAGATCCAGCCAATAAGTAGGCGCGGTATCACCATAGAACGATAGAGCTGTTTCGATGTACTCTAGATATGCATTTTTTATATGTCCAGAGGTATTTGGAAGTAGCTTCTGTGCATAAAAGAACAAGTAATTCTCAACGGTAAACTCAATTAATTCCGACGGAACTTTATCAAGGTCAACCCAAGTATAACGCCTTGTTGCTCTGATACCATCACCAATATACTCTTTTTGTACTTGCTTACCTCTACAAATTATTTAAAAAAGAGTGACAACGAATAGCGATAAACACGTTTTCAAAATCACGTGATTTCCAAAAAAAAAAAAAACCAAAAAGAACATTACCTCATTTCTGATATTCTTAGATGTCTTACGGCCTGGTATACGCCATCTCTCTTCTCAAAGTACCATTTTAATAACATAAATTCATGCTTTGTTGGCACGTGTTTACTATGGTCGTAAGGGTCCATATTTTTGATTTGAGGGTTTCGAATAAGCCTTGCTTCTATTTCAAAAAAAGTTGACACTCATTTACAACGGGAACGAGAGTAAAAAAAAAACCAAAAGCTTTTTGTTTATAAGACACAAACTTGAAGCTATTAAAAAGCGTACCAAAGTGTTCAACAGATATGGGATCACCTGGTTTCGCCAATTTAAACTTCAATAAATACCCTGACGATAAGCCCTACAATTTTTAACACTTTGAGTAAAAACGTGTTTTTTGAAAAAAAAAATCAAAAAAAAAAAAATCAAAAAAAACCTCAACAAACCTGTGTTAAATTATGCCAACGCGCTTCATGACGTAAAGAAGGTATCCTCTATAAACGAAAATTATTATTATTTCGATAAAATTAGGATTTAGGTAAATTAGATACTTACACTTCTTGCTCTATTCATTGCTAAACAACATGGTACAAAGCACGTGCACATACTGATAAGACAAGTAATTAAAAGTTTCCCTGTTGTCATCTCTCCCTTTTGAGACAACTTGGTCATTGTTTTCCATGTCCTCTGCCATGCTTGTTTATCTACACTGTCTTCGTTCCATCCAGAAGGGAACGAGGCATCAAAACGGTTGTTGGCCTTTCTAACGATGACAACTGATCCATTGGCATCATCGACGCCATTGTTCGTTGTCAAGAGCATTTCAGAAGAGTTGTTGCGGTTTAATCGAGACTTTTTGAAGATGGACATTTACCGTTTTTTTTTTCTGAAATGTTCTCGCCAAGTCGACCACCTTTTCGCGATATGGCACCAAAAGATTAATACTGTGAATACATTGTTGCTGTGAATGTGATCGCAAGAAGATCTTTGGTGTTATGGTCAACGCTGGTGTTTTTGCATTTTATCAAATTATAACAATTAAACGGCAACAATGGCAGAAAGCAACTCGTCAATGCAATCCTCAATGTTTTTACCAACGTTCCTACAGGTACAAAGGCGTTTTAGACTATAACTGTTAAAAATACATTAAAGCAACTTGCCAATCCTGAAGTTAAGACGGTAATGATCGCTGGGTGCGGTGGTGGCTTTGATTTCGTACATGGTACCGGTTTTGCCTCAACTACTTTCTAACTCCGTTAAAGGTATGCTGTTGTATCCGGAACTCAAACGACTCAACAAAAAGGTATGAAACAAGGCGTACAAGCTGTTAACACAGTCATAAAAATTCAGTGAATATTTTGTCAATTGCAACTAATTTCCTCAAAAAAGTTTTTTGTTTGTCACTCGCTCACCCTCCTCTGATTAGATTATTATTGGAAGTTTTTCTTTTGGTAAACCTGAGAATTATAAGGACGCTGAAACTTATCATACTTTCGAAAGTGGGGTCGTTGTTAAGAAAGGTAACACTCCAAAAGAAAAAGAATTGGCAACTTACCATTTTTTTTTTTAGTTTGTGCCGAAAACACTGGCGCATTTTTTTATGCTCCTGAAGGTTCGTTATTGTATGGATTTACCCTATTGATACTCACGTAATTTGAAGTACATATGTGCGATTATTTGGATGAAAAGTATCCAGAAGAGGAACCGCATAGCGTATATGCGTACTATGCAAGATCTTACACTGTAAAAATGTTAAAGGAATTATACGAGAAAATTATAAAGGAGAACAATGTTGATGGTCTCATAATCATTGATGGTGGTAGTGGTAAGTTATATCATACCCTACAATACATATATACATTTTACTAACAGTATTTTAGATTCCCTTATGATTGGTGATGAGGAGGTGCGATACCTCGGCACCTTTTTTGTTACACGTTTTGTTTTTGCTAATAAACAACTTTTAGGGACTTGGTGATCCAATAGAAGATTGTGTATCAGTTACCACTGCTTCATTATTGGAAGGGCTAAAAGCCAAGATGTTATTGAGCGTTGGATTCGGCGCTGATAGATTCAATGGTGTTTCTGGTAATTTTCCTATTTTTTTGTATGTTTTATTTGAATGTAACTAACTATACTCTTAGACTGCGCATCTCTTCGTGCTGTGGCTGATCTGACATCAAAAGGTGGTTTCTTGGGTAGTATTAGTATTGAACAATCTAATCCAGGTTACACATTCTATCGTGACTGCGTCAAACACATTTACTCCAAGCAAACATTCAAGTCTGTATTAACAGGGTAAGTGTACAATTATCTGAATACTATCATTCTCTAATTCGTTGTTAGGTTAATTCTTACATCAGCTAGAGGATGTTACGGGTCTGATATTGTTCCTGAGGAACTACAGCCACGTGTGAAGAAGGGATCGGCATTTATTTGGCCGCTCATGGCGTTCATTTGGGGATTCGATATTCAAAAAGTTACAGATCGTAGCTTGGTTAGCAGTTGGATTAAGGACTGTAATACTGTTGGTGAATGTTATACAGAGCTTAAGAAGGGTAGAAAAGATTTAGAAGCTGTCGGCAAATTAAGAGGTGTTGAGAATTTGCCTAGTCAAAGATCAATGGATAGTGCTACCAATGTTTTTTGCGGATAAAACAAATAGTAAATCCCGAAGAACAAACTTCAATTCTTTTGACTTTATGTGTACCAACGTGATGTTAATAAAACAATACTTATGTTAAGTATATCACTTGTTAGAGGCAATTTTACAACACATCATCTTCAGTCAATGGTATGTATGGTACCAGGAAGCGTTGGTTCTATAAGTACTGCCGGCTGATTTTAGAATTTAACAAAATGGTTCTTGTTTGAGACAACTGCGTTTGAAGAACAGGTACTGCATATTTTTGAGTATTTAAATGGAAGGCTGAAGTGCCAAATGAACGGTCACTTTTAACTAAATACCGACATATGGTTTTAGTAGCAGTGTTTGTTTTTCGGCTTGTTTGCAAAGAAAACTCACACAGTTTTTAGCTTTCTTACCTCTCACTCACAACGGCTCCTGCAAAGCGTACAAATAATCAAACTTGGCTCCCCAAGTACGCAAAGTCAGTACATGTCATATACACGCGTCACGTTTTCACTCACTTGATATTCGTGGCTTCTTTGTTATTGTTCTGTGAAGCTCCACGAGCTCACTTTCCTTATTCGCTGTTTTTGAAGTTGATTTTTGTAAACTGCGTATGGGTGTCAGGGAAATTCACGTGCTGGGGTACCAGTAGGTTTTGGTGTCTGTTGACATTATTTAAAAATAAACGGTCACGTATTAAACAGCATAAACAAAGGAATCTGAGTATATTAGGTTTCAGACTTTCAAGTACACCCATTGATGTTACATTTGTTTGAGCAAATCTTCTTTGTGCAGGCACTTCTCTCCGTTACAACTGTAGATTTAATAGTTCCAGGTAAGGTGTATGTCTTGCCGCAGCTTCTGACAGTCATCTTTACAGGTACTTCGTAAATACTGCCCTTTGCTTCAAGGTATCCCATCTCGTCGTGTTTTCTGCCTCCAGCAGCAATTGTACATGTTTCAGATACAGTTACTGATGTCTCTGTTGAGTGGCTGCCTCCTCTCGTGTAAGTATTGGATAACTTAACCTTCATGCCTTCAATAAACACACTTGCGTCGATTTCAAGTTCAGTAGTTCCGCTACAACAAAATTAGAACCATGTCTCCAAAAAAAAACGGTACGGGGCACAAAATCCAAAAGCTTTCAAAAAAATCACGTGCCTGTCAGACCATGAGACTGTGGTTGTTTGAGTATACCCAAAAGTAGATTCTACAGAGCACGTTTGGCCCAACGTGCAGCAAGCGGTATGTTTGAGGTCATGTGCGGCGATTGGTTTTGGAGAACCAGCGTTTGCGATACTAACAACGTAATGCTTATTGTCGGTACAATAACACGAGTTTGGAGCGTCACAGTGATCGTGGTCGTGTTGGAAGGTGCCTTTACAAGCCCAAGCTGATTCATTAGATCCAGGACAGCACCAAGCGTTGAAATCATCGTGACAGCAGCGTCCTTTGCACTGCATATGAGAGAAATCGCTTCCGCAGTAATGAGTGCCTCCACAATTGTCTGATACGACGACAGCGATTAGAAGAGCTAATATGGCGACCTGTGCTTTCATTGTTGTTGATTTTATGTGTATTAAGTTACAAGCGAGCTGAAGAGAACCACAATACACATTTGAGGCGTCTACTCTGTTACAAATAAGATCCTCCCTTTTGATTCTTTTGCGAATTCGCGAAGGAAAACTCGTACTCCAATACTTCACGGGTTTTTTGTAGTTACCACAAAGCTGTACAATAGGCACAAGCTTATCTGTGAGTATTTAACATCTATCATTAGTGGTACACAAATTTAGCTTCGTAAACCACTATGGGAGTAGGAAAGGTGGCTTTCTAGAAACACTCGTTTTGTTCATCACGTGGCGTTTACTCTTTGCCAACCGGTTTTCTGTTTCCAGCTCACATATTATGAGACCTCACACGTAATGGTGATTGTGTTATCAAGTTACCCAAGAAGCTGAGAAAGGCAACGAAAAAAAGTGGCACATACAACAGAGTATAGCAGGCAGAGGTTGTACAAAAAAAATGAAAGTGGGCTGTAAACAATTATTTAGTTTCAAGTACAACCGTTGATGTTACATTTGTTTGAGCAAATCTTCTTTGTGCAGGCACTCTTGTCTGTTACAACTGTAGATTTAATAGTTCCAGGTAAGGTGTATGTCTTGCCGCAGTTTCTGACAGTCATCTTTACAGGTACTTCATAGACACTTCCCTTTGCTTCAAGGTATCCCATCTCGTCGTGTTTTCTGCCTCCAGCAGCAATTGTACATGTTTCAGATACAGTTACTGATGTTTGTCTCGTATGGCTGCCTCCTCTCGTGTACGTATTAGATAATGTAACCTTTGTGCCTTCAATAAACACGCTTGTGTCGATTTCGAGTGACACAGTTGCGCTACAACAAAACATTAGCCCAAAAAAACCCCGGAACAATCGATGTGATCTTCAAAAAAAAAACATAGTGCGAAAGCTTTTAAAAAAATCACGTGCCTATCAGACCATGAGACTGTAGTTGTTTGACTGTACCCAAAAGTAGATTCTACAGAGCATGTTTGACCTAATGTGCAGCAAGCAGTGTGTTTGAGGTCATGTGCGGCGATTGGTTTTGGAGAACCAGCGTTTGCGATACTAACAACGTAATGCTTATTGTCGGTACAGTAGCACGAGTTTGGAGCGTCACAGTGGTCGTGGTCGTGTTGGAAAGTGCCTTTACAAGCCCAAGCTGATTCATTAGATCCAGGACAGCACCAAGCATTGAAATCATCGTGACAGCAACGTCCTTTGCACTGCATATGAGAGAAATCGCTTCCGCAGTAATGAGTGCCTCCACAGTTGTCTGATACGACAACAGCAATTAGGAGAGCTAATATGGCGAGCTGTGCTTTCATTGTTGTTGAGTTTTGTGTTTTTATGTAACATTTCTGGTGAGTTTTCGCAAAAGAACCCTTGTTACACATTTATGCCATTCTTTGTGCGAGAGAGAAACAGAAATAACCACACCTTCGCTGGTTTTTTTGTTTGTACACAAATATGGCATACAGCAAATCTTGTGTGCGCTGACGTCAAAATTTGGGACAACGGTTGGGTTTATAGCTCACCACGTGCGTTTTTTTTGGATCAAAACGACATACTGCTAGATGAAAATGATCGTCTGGTATTTGAGTTCTCTCGAAGTTTGTAGCTCCGCATAACTTATTTTGTTATCGTGCAGTACATGAAGAACAGATTTTATAGTGTACCGTAAGTGAAGTATCGAAAATTTCGGAAGAAAGAGCATCATAGAGCAGACGAATGCTACGAGCTTGCGTTTCTAGTAATACAGATTGTTGACTATTATACTAAATTCTATCGTACATTTACAAGAATGGTGCTTTTGATTTTACCACACCCAATAGTTGGATTCAAGAATTCATAGATTACTGCGCTCAACACCCGGCTCACTATGTGGTTTAATTTGTGCTTCGTCGAGGATTCACTTGTGACGTAATATGTATCCAACTCGCATCTTAAAAAAAAAGGTGAAGTTTTTCTAAAAATGTTTTTTTAACGCATCAACGACATCCCATCCTTTTGCGCCGATCAGAAGTCTTTTAGTTCGTTGATAGTGATTTAAATCGATGTAATTATTGTCCAATAAGCCGCGAAGAGGACTAGTAAAAAATTAAAAAGAGGTACAAAGAATTTATCTCGTTTCCAAAAAAAAAGCTGGGCTTTCGTTTCCAATTTATGAAACACCTTGAGCATATATCTGATTGTAAAACACTGTATCAGCAATATACAGTATTATACAAGAGTTGGACGCTATATCAATCAAAAAGATGGTTTTACCAAATAAGGAGGTAATCAAAAAACAAAAAAAAACTAAGTATTACCTTTTGTCTAGCCTCTGATTTTTACAGTTACCACATAATTTATGCACTTTGAATTTTGCCCAATGTTTACATATAGACCTACTAGGTTGCTCTCCTTTCAAAAAAGACCATAAAACTTGAGGTAACAATCCATCCTCGTCATCATGAACAACTTGAATATCTTTTTCCAAGTCTATATCATCTAATGAAGTCACCTTGTTTCCAAATCTCAGTGTTGCTGCTAGAATACATTTATGCATATGCGTTAGCCTTTTTATTTTACGTGGTGAAAGTGGCACGTGATGGCGTGTTTTTTGAAAGTAGTGAGTGATCGCTGGATTTGGACAATGTTTATCTTTACCATGAGGAAATAATCGCTTCCCAGGAGATCCCTGGCTTGGCTGTGAACTATTAAATAAAAGAGGGCTACTATAAGGCTCCTCTATTTGTGTTTCATCATCTCCGTTTTGAAATAGTGGATGTGTTGTCTCTACAGGAGGAGACGCATCTTCAAACAAAAACGCTTCGAAAAAAAAATTCAGTAATTGAACCAAAAAGAAATAAAGTGTCACGTGATAAACACAAAGTGTTGAACGCTCCAATTTTAAGAAAACCCTTACTGTTGGGCGGTGGAGGGGAAATGTAAAATTAAGTGACCAGCAACATCCACAAAAAGCAGAATGAAGTCGTTGTTCAATCCGTACATGAAAAATCTACTTCGTTTTCACTGTTTTGAGATTCTCTCTGGCTTTCCTCTATGATTTCATCTGGAGATTGATTCAGTAGCTCGTCTAACGTTATGCTGTCTGTTGCCGATTGTTTTCTGCGATTCGTTAACGTTGTCGCTCGTTTTGTTGGTCTTTCGCTAGAAAAACTCGTAGGCGCTTTACGCTTTAATCCTATGCGTTTCGGTCGCCCTAGAAACTGTTCCATGCACGTAAGTCTGCAAAATAATTCATTTAACGTAAACCGATCAGAGACGTTTAAAAACATATTCTTTCATACGCACACATAAAGAGAAAGTGTACCAAACAAGTGTCAAACCAAATTAGGCAGATTAAACAAAAAAAGTTTGACTTTCTACGAAAAGTTTTTCTGAAACTAAAACTCAAAAAAACTGACTACACTAATTGCAATTAACTTACGCACTAAAGAATGAATTAACAACCTGAACAACATAAATACATAAGGGTGTCAGTATTGGTATTTACATGTAGAGCAAACTTAAAGAACTTGAAGTACAATATGTACCTGAAGTGGCTGAATACATTGTTGCAAAAGAAAAAAAAAAAAAGAAACGGAAGGAGATCCATGCAAGCAAGCTTGCAAATAACTCTTGTTGATAGGTAAATTACTAATGGATCTGTTATAGAGAAAAATCATTGAGAATTTAAACACGAGAAGCATACATTTCAATAAATTATGGATAAAATCGTAAACGAAATTTCACTTATCCAGAAAAAATCAATCAAATTCTGAGAACAAAGAAACCTCAAAGCCTTCGCAAAAAAAAAGCCCGCCATATTTTCAAACTTCATGAGTGAATACTCAAACAGTACCCAGAGTCCCAAAAAAAGGTACACCTAATACAGAGCACCCTCAAATCAAAAAAACGTCGCAACTTGTTCATAAAAAAAAAAATACAACTTAGTCTAGTTTCTATCTCTAACATACACAAATGTTTAATCTCTACAAAATAGCCTACAGAAAAAAATGTAAACATAAGACTCATGCATCTTATGAAAGGCGTATTATAATAGATACAGATAATGGTCGATAGATATTAAAGGGTTTTGTAAAAGGGAGTCACTATAGGTATAACAATAAGATAATAACAGTAGGTCATTATAAAAAGAAATTATTGGTCACGTGCCTGTTCTTCAATCCTACCATTTTCATCATCGTTTATGACAAGATCATATTCTTCTTTCTTTATTGTTCTTCTATAAGCCCAGCAACCAAGGTAAACAGCTGTGACAATAGCAGTCATTACTGCCATTATGGAGACTAGTATAATCTTTACCAAGCGGCCATAAATCAGCGCTAAGTAGAGTAAGAGTAGTCCAACAAACGGAAGTCTAAACGCTTGAAGAATTCACATAAAAGAAAAACGTCAAAAAAAAATTAGTACCCATATTAACTGGTAAGTCACCAAGGCCTACAGTAGGATCCCAATACATACTCGTTTCAGGTTTCTTTCCTACCGAAAAATAGAGACGTTTTGCTGCGACTATTTTAGCGTCTGTATTGCCTGTTTCACAAATTAACGCCAAATTACTTTTTAGGTGAAGTCTTTTTTTTTTTTACCTTTCAAGAACATATCCGCAGAAGCTCCAGTAAAATTGTTCATATTCAAATCGTATAAAGGAGATGATTTAATATCAATAAGTTGTTGATCAACAAGCGCATGAGCAGTATCCTCCCACATCTACGTTTAAAAAAAATCCAATAAGTTTTTGTTGTTTGCATAGGTTTTTTTTATCTTTTTATCAACGTACAAAGTACTGCTGTGTTGAAGCGCCTAAAGTGTGTATATAGTTCTCTTTAGGTCTATCTACTACTGATTCTGTATGATTTGATGACATAGATTCAGCGTATAGAATGCTTACACCAAAGCTCAAATACCTATTCTTTTTGGTGCTCGAAAAAGGAAATTTGTTTAATTTAATGTCAATCTTGGAGCTCTTTGGTGTTAGGATTTTGTATGTAGGCGTCACTCCTACGCGTAAAGTTAATTTAAACACCCAAACTTAGGTTCAATACAGAGTCATAAAAGGTAGTTGGCGATTAGAAGAAAACATACCTGATTTAGCTGAAAATTGAGCTTGAAAAGAAAAATCAAACAAATCTGTTGCGTTTGGGCCATGATTCAATACTGTAGAGAAGTTGAACGTTCCAAAAGTACCATCAAACTTATAACAAATAATATCCCACTCCTATAATCAAAGAAAAGAGTAAATAAACAACAAAAAAACTGTCCAAGAAAAAGATGAACTTTTCTTCAGTTAAAACAAAAAAAACGTGCCCTGTCTTCAAGTGTTATAACCTTTATTACTTTATCATGAACTGGATCATATAACTTGTTACCATCATTATCTTCAAACTCAAGTACTTCATCAAATACAACAGTCATCATAGACGTAAAGTTACCGACATAAAACTAAAACAAAGAATAAATAAAAAAATTGAAAAAAAAAGAAAAGAAGAAAGAAAAAGGCTTAGCAGAAGTGAGAATATACTGTGCTGCCTGGACGCCTTCTAACTATTATAACACAAGTATACTAGTACACAAAAAAAAATTGAGGACACAAGGGCTGGCAAGTCTTCGCAACACCAATCTGAAGACTTTGGGGTTTGTTGGCATTTAGACCCAAAATAAAAAAGAAGCCGTTTTTGGGTTGTACCTCATCTAGAGTGTAGTTTCCTTTATGTAAGAAATCTTCTGGGTTCTTAAAGTATGCCATTGATACTGTAGGCGATGTACCTTGCATGGCAAACGCACGAGCGCTGATTTGACATTAAATGGACACGCAATTATTAAAAGGGTTGACATTTGATTTGAATAGTACAAATGACTATGGCCTCTTGTAGAGCACTATTTTAGAGGTGGAAAATGATGAAGAATTTGGCGCTTGGGTAAGAAAAGTGACGTGAAAGTGTGTGAATGCTTGATTCGTACCTAATAGTGCTATTGTCAAAGGACTCAGACCCAAATGAGTCGAAAAAGGCTATACCGCTATCGTTCGCGTTTGGAATAACAGAAACGCGTACGACTCGCGTTGGGAATAGTGTATCTCCATTTTGTAGCGTAACTTCTACACGACTTTTTTAGCGTCTTTTCTTTAGCTACCATTAGTTTGTGTACGTACTAGATAGCTCAGGGAAATCCTTCTGGGGCGGGCACACCCTGGTAGAATTAACAATTGTCAAATACGCCATGACAGCGTAAGTAAGTACAATAATTAACTTCATGGCGTAACAAACAGCCTCGCGTTGGCAATTACAGCGCCTATAATTCTTCAAAACATACCGAAGTCCCGACTCGTCAAAATGTTTTTTTAGTTGATGCTCTGTGAAAGTTGACGTGCCATCAGACGTAGTAGGAATTCAAGACTGGCAACGGTGGAAACTTCAAACGAGGTGGCGGTTAGTATTTGGAATAGTAGCCGTATGGCCTCAATGGCCAGCGGTAATTACTTTGAACCGTTCGCCAACATCTCTGAATGCACGTATTGAGTACTATAGCCATATTTGTACCTTTTGTATTTTTCAATGTGTAAAATATTGAAAAAATAATTACACCTACCATTTCGAGAGCAAGCCTTGTTCAACCGTCTAATAATGTATAGGCCATATATTAGACCTACCTAATGAGATGATATATACTATACTCGCGCAAACAACTCTTGAAGATGTATTATCTGTTCGATCGACGTCAACAAGGTTTAGAGCAGTTACAAACCTTTTGAATGTTGTTAGGGTACGTAAAAAACAAAATATTTTGTACGCAATTTTTTTTTTTTGTAAAAGTTAGTCTCCACGTCTTTTACGTTTCAAAAACTGATCAATTATCATGTTTGTAGGTCATTCTTCGAGTTTACAAATGCGACATTGTGTGTAAGTTCAAGAATATTACGACGTCGGATAAATTGGGTATAACAACGTCGGACACTGGAAAGGTAAATGAAATCAAAAAAGGAAATGCACAAATTTTTTTTTCTCACCTTTATAAACTATTGAAATTGGGCGCACGTGATATTCATTTATTTCGTAAATAACGTCGGAATATAGGTTTTGCTATGCCAATCAAAGAGTGTACTAGCCATTGACATGAAAACAGGGAAGATAGATACCATAGGTACGCCGAAAAAAAAGTTACAAAAGCCAAGTGGTTTTTTTGTTTGATTTTTTTGTTAGCTTCAACTTTTTGGAACCCAAAAGGTATTGCTTATGACAGAGATGGTTCTGTTGTAATAGCAGATGCTGGACATGATATTATAGTACGCATTGGAGTAAGTGGTAAAAAACGTACTATCGCTGGTATTCGAAAAACATCGGGTTACGTAAATGGAAAGAAATGCCTTTTAGATGAACCAAGAGGCATGGCTTTTGATAAAAAAGGAAACTTGATTTTCTGCGACGCATACAATAATAGGATTCGTCAATTATCACGTGATGGGTTTGTATCAAAAGTAGCAGGATCTGGTAACAGTAATAACGTCAATGAGACAGTATGTACAAGGAAGGCAGGGTTTTCTTATCCTGAATTCATATGCATCGATCATAGAAACGGAGATATTTATATTGTAGATTTTTCGTGCGATCACTCTGCTTCTACTATACGTCTTATTAAAAATGGTAAAGTATATCCTATACTCATAGCAGGCAAGAATAATGTTCCGAGGATTATAAATGGCTTGGCTATCAGCAGTAGAGGACACTTGTATTTTATGGCGAATGGTGTTTTTAAAGTTTTTAAAGAGTGTGGTATTCAGCATGTTATAAGGCTGAAAATCACACGTGAGGTTAAGCAAAATATAACAAACTATAGTGGGCTTTGTTATTGTAATAATGCGCTGTATTTTATAGGTAATCACGGTGACGCAGCGGCGCCTGCAAAGTTGTACAGAATAAACTTGTAAATTAGAGAAAAAAAAACCGGAAAAGTCAATTGATAACTGACGTTTATTTGGTCCCATTGCTAATGTTGCACAGCTCAGTGATCTCCATGAACCAACATTCTAAGCAGTTTGCAGCTGTGGTGTTATACGCAAGGTCTTTTTCCGCATGACCTTAGCAATCATGAAACAAAACCAAAAGTGTCAATGACCTTTTTTCATATGATTGATTATTCGCAACTTAACGAATTGGTCACTTAACTTAGTTCTGCTAAGTGGTTCCTTTGTAGGTAACGAAACGCGCTCAACTTTACATATAGTATCCTACACATACAAGTGAGTATAATGAAACTATCTTTTAATAACGTTAACAAAACTAGCTAGTTACAAATGGAAGACATGGATATCGACTCAAAATCGGAGTCTGCAACTACTGAGGTTGCCGTTGCAAGAAAAAAACGGCGAAAAACGCGCGAGGAAGTTGCTATGACACCTGAGTTACCATACGAGATATTACTCATAATTCTGCTACAAATACGGCGTGTGGATTTGAAAAGAGCGGCTTGTGTTGACGTACGGTAAAACAAAAACTTGTGGAATGCTTAAAAGTCTCTCAGCGATTCTGGTGCGACGTTAGTCGCGATCCAATGCTAAATTGGATCCCTTTATTCGAAGAAGAGGTAGGGAAAGGAAAAATAAGAGGAACTTGGACGTTAGAGCGAATAGAGAATGACAAGCCATCCTGGGGATCGGGGACTATAGATCGCAAGGCTATGGACAAGCAAATACGCCTACTCAAGAGTATACCAACCAATAAACTACAAGTTGAGGAGTTAAACTTAAACTACCTATCGAGAACATGGAATGAACATCATAAGTGCATCGTACGGACCATAAGCTTCAAATGACTTTCGAGTTTTTTTTTAAACGACTTTTGTTTATTCTTCTTTTTGTAGCTTTCCTCGGGCGAGCATGAGTTTACTATTGTGACAAAAGGATTATTGCTTCCTTGTCGTGCTTCTAATACATTGAATTGGAAAGATTTGATGTCAAAGACCGGATTGTGGCGTATGGATATTGAAAAAACTGGTTACGAAGAAAATTCTGGTCCTAAATTAAACCTCAGTCTTCTCCTCAATTCAAGAAGGTACTCACCTCTAAACATACCCCATCTCTTCTTTATAATGTTGTGGTTATACTTCAACGTTATAAGGATCCACACTTGTTGTTTTACGCTCAAAAACAGTTATTCTTTTCTTGGTGGTTCCTGTGATTTTTTTTTTTACACTTTTTTTCGAAGGTTGTACGATACAGTTCAAAGCAAAGCACATGTTCCTGGTCTAATGTTTATGATGATTATCGCTATTGCTGATAACGTTAAACAAACACTCTCCAAACCTTTTGTAGAGCTAGCTTCTTTGAAAAAGCCGTTTATATGCATGGTGCGTCTTGTCACTTTTCAAAGGAAGACGATTTATGATGTTTACTCTTCTTAGGATGGCGTAACGATGACGAAACAACCTGAAGACCTTAAATTGACACTATATAAGTATCAGCAGAATGCTTACAACTGGATGTTAGCCGTTGAGAGAGAACAAAACTTTCATGGTAACCAGCCTCATTTTTTTTTTGCTTTTTTTTTTTGAGTTTCCACTTTGACGTTACTGATTTTTTTTTTGAAAGAGTTCAAGTACACTTCGTTGTTACCTTGGCGCCGATCAAAGACGTCTATTCTTTTTGATATTGTAAAGAAAGAGATGCTTACAGCTGAGCAAATTGAAAAGAAAGGGAAATGTGGGACAGTCACTTTTTCTGGTGGTATATTAGCAGGTACGTACCTACCTTTTGATTACAAATATGGACCCAAAACCTTTTAACCTACACTTCATTTCGTTAACCTCTCTTAGATGACATGGGACTCGGTAAAACCATTGAAGGTACAAAACGTTTTTTTGAACTTTTTTTTTTTTCTTCCTTATTTTGAAGTGTTCTCGCTTCCTTGCTTATCTACCTGGATAATCATCTTAGTCTTTCTTTCCTTTAGTACTAGCGTTGCTTCTCGCAAACCCGAAAGAAAATCATAAACCTAGTATTATTAAGGGTGATGACGATGTTCAGTTCTACTCTTCTAAAGCCACTCTTGGTACGCTTGACCACCGCCTCCTACATCTTTTGTACTTTCTTATTTGCTCATAAACTATAGTATGTTGTCCTAGTCACCTTGCAAAGCAGTGGTGTGAGGAGATACAAAAGCATTCCAAGAGTAAACTCGATGTGAAAAAAATAACAACAATCACTCAACTTCGTAAATGGAACGCTGAGTCCTTATCAAATGCCGGTACGTACAATAAACATTTATATTTTTACTTGAGGAGTATCCTTGAGTCTATAACCTATCAAGTCATTGATATTTGCTTTATGTTTATTGACTTTAAAGTCCCTTAAGCTTATGTTTTTTTTTTCTTAGATGTTGTTGTTGTATCGTATGAGTTTTTAAAAAATATGAATTATCTCAAGATGGTGATGCCAAAAGAACGTTCTATTAGGAAGAACATCCAAACTGAACGCGCTAATGCTATAAAATCGAAGAGAAGGGTATGTAACATACTTCTAAGAATCAATATTGAAATCGAAACTAGACTGCAATCAACAAAAAAAATTTGTCTGCAAAGTCGAAGGTGACACCTATTCTTGATTACTTCATGTGGCATCGTTTAATTCTCGATGAGGTACATTATTCACCTTAAAAACGTTACTTTACTTACACTAAACGAACTAAAGGGTCACGAACATATCACTGAACCTTTCTACGAAGGTACAACCTCAAACAAAAAAACAAAGAAAAACATTTTTGAGTCATCAAGTCTTTGAAGTCTTACACTTTTTAGAAATCCTGTGTAACAATCTCAAGGCAGACTTGAAGTGGTATGTTACTGGTACGTAATACTTAGTATTTCAATACCTTCAGTAGCGTCAGCCTGACCCAATATTTTTTAGGCACTCCGTTCCCAAAAACGTAAGTTAAAAAATTTGAGTTGAATGCAGATACCGCTTTATTACGCACGTGTTTTAACGCTTACTGATTTTCGTTTTGAATAGTTCTGTAATCATGGGCGCACTCAAGTTCTTGATGAAGACTACAACATTGGACTTCAAGAGTCTACCTTTGTCGTACTGGGTTAGAAAGCGTGATGGAAGTTTAGACGACAATTCTCATTATGCAGATTATACACACGATGATATTATTGGAGCTATTGAAATTCATCGTCACCAGTAGGTCTATCGTTCTTCTCTCTTAACTCCAAAAACTAGAGAAATTATTCAACACTATGAAGAAAGCTTACACGTGTTTTTTTTTGTAGTTGGCTTCTTTGTGATTTATTGATTAATAATTTGATTTGGAGAAATACAAAAGAGACTGCTGCTGCTGAGTTTGATGTACCTCCTTATATAGAAAAGGTTATTACTATTCCTTTCCATCGTATTGAACAAGCTGTTTATGACTCTGCTGCAAAGCAAAATAACCAAAGTACGTAGCTCTCTTTGCTTGTTTATAACAGAAACAAAAGTCAGTTTTTTTTATTTTTTGGGCGTTTGCTTTTATTGTACAATGAGGACTTGCTGTTGACGTTTTTTCTTCTCTAGGCAATTTGAGGATGTTCTGTGGTATGAATTTGAAAATAGAAACTATAAATAGTTTGCTTGACGTTGAAGACAAAAACGTCAGCGTACGTCTTTGTTTAATAGGGAACAATAATTTTAAAAATAACTTTACTAAATTTGTATGTTACAGGAAGGTCTTGAATACCAACGAGATTCCATTACTAGTGCCAAAAAGAGTATAACATCATTGGAGCGTATGTTGGAAGGACCTAGCCCGCCTTACTACGCTAAGAGAGACTTGGAAAGATACACTAAGAAGCTTGAGGTTAAACTTTTTTTTATTTTTTATCAATCCTTCTCTGTGAGCTTACTTGTACTCAAGAAAGCCGAAAAAGAATTAGCTATCCTCAAAGAATGTAGAGAAATACTTGATAATACAGTACGATAAATGATTTATAGCTGCCAAATGCCTAAGTGAAGCCTTAGCCGAAAGAAGCTACAGAATTTGTTGAAAAGAAAAAATTAGCAATAGGTGCTCAAGCATATGAAAATTCTGTTGAGAAGATGGACTATGATGAATTACAATCTGCTCTAAAAGATCATGATATTGATGAAATAGAGGATATGCGTAAAGCTAGGAGCACTCTTCTTAAAATAATAAAAGAGGAAAACAAATACTACAAGGTACCTTACCTTTTTTGTTTTCAAAAAAAAAAAAGCTTAAATTCGCTGGCTTGTCGTGTAACGTCAAAAAGAAAAATAGTGGCCTAAAACACACTCTACTTTTGTGCAATTATTGGACTACTTTTCTTAAGCGTACAAAGGCAAATATGTCTGAAAAGGCGAATCTTTTTCTCTTTTTTTTCTTGTTGTTTTTTATTAAAACTTTCGTTCTAGCGTGGACTTGAGTACAAGTATAAAGGACTCACTTTCAATGAGTTACAAATAATGTGCGTCATATCAATGAATACTGAATACGTGTATTAATAGTTGATAAACGTAGATACGGAAGCAAAGTAGCACGTTTGCTTCAGTTTTTAAACGAAAAAGCAAACACTGACAAAAAAGTGATTTTGTTCTCTCAACATCAAGAACTACTCAAGCAGATGCATAAGGCTCTATATGAGAACAGTATAAATGCTACATTTGTAGAAGGGTACGTCTTAGTCTAAAAAATAAAATCCATGGACGTAGGGACGAAGCTTACTTTTTTTTTGCGAAATAGAAATGTGCATAGACGTACTTTGGCTATTGACTCTTTCCAAGACAAGAGAAAGGATGTTGGTAAATGTAGAGTTATCCTTCTAAGGTGAGACTTTTTAAACACTTTAATACCCTCTATAGTTACTAACTGTTATGTCTAGTATGTCCAAGGCAGCCTCAGGGACAAACTTGATGAACGCTGATATGGTTATTTTATTAGGTACAGCTTTTTATTTTGTTATCTGTTTAGCACCTCGCTAATACCGCTTAGATCCAATGTTCAAGTCGAAAGAGGAAGCCCTAGCTATTGAGAACCAAGGTACCTTATTGTTTTAATTTTATGTTGCCTCCTGTTAACGCTTTTTTAAAAACAGCTATTGGAAGAGCTTACAGAATGGGTCAAAAGAAGCAAGTTATTGTTTTCCGCCTCCTCATGAAGGATTCTGTTGAGCACATTCAATATAATAAGACTCACAATAAAGGCATGTGATTTAACCATGTTACATACGTCACAGGATGCTTAACTGACCATTAAAATATAGGAAAGCGCAAGAAGAAAACGATTAAAATAAAGAAAAGAAAAGTTGTCAGAACGAACAGCTTTGGAACTCTCGTCGTCAATAAGAGCAAACTAAAGCGTGCTCTATCCTCTGACTTACTTGAAACTGCTGATAAGGCCTTGTAAGTGTAATATATTTAGTACGAAATGGCCTAAATCAAACAACACTCTATGTACACCAATAAAATCCTTTTTACAACTTCGTACCACAAAAAAAACCAACAAGAACTTTTCTCGTTCACAAACATTATTACCTCCCTACCCGACAAAGGTACCTAGTGGCGAAGCTTGTGGACAATATGGTGTATGTTCACCAGAATCACTCAACCAGTACGCATAACTGAATGCTTACGCTAAGCACTGATGTTTTTCTACAGGATTTAACCTGATTGACTTTGTGACGTGTGTTTTTCGCATTTATCTCGTTCACAAGTCAATCAACAATGAAGCTTCTCTGTGTTATCTCCCTCGCCCTTATTGCTGCTTTCGCTTACGCACAAAACCCTATCGAATGTGAAGGTACCCACACCATAAAACGCTAAACTACTAGCGAATAACCGTTCTCTAAACATTCTAAAACCTTTATTTAGCTTGTACCTTTGTCTTCACATACGTAGAAAACACTTTGGACTCAAACGCCACACAAGCAGATATTGAAAAGGTCTTGGACCTCGCCTGCGGTGTTGCCGGATCATACAAAGCACAAGTAAGTCGTTAGTAAGACAACAAGGACATTACTTTCCTTCTAAAGACAAAGATCATATTTCTACTTTTTTCCCACGTGTTATAAACCGGTTTCTTGTCTTTCTATCACGTGAAGAAAACTACAGCGAAATTTTCGTTTTTCTGTTTTTCCCACTGTTTAGCGCTTTTCCGGTTGTATACAGTACCTAATCAACCCTCCTAGTGCATCCAACTAGTCAACCAAAACCTCCCTCAAATTATTAGCTTGATTGAGAGCAAAGAACCTCCAGCCGCTATCTGCAAAGCACTTCAAGTCTGTTCTTCATCCCAAAAAGTTGAAATCCCTAAAAACGTTGGTGGTGCCGCTGAATGTGATGGTAAGTCTAAAAACTCTCCCTATGGATCCTACTAACCGTACTGTAGTATGTAAAGTAGCTCTTTCCTACACATACCAATTTCTCGAAGAAAACTCCACTGAAAGTACATAAAAACCAAAAAACCGCGTCACACGACCTAAACCCGCTAACACGTTTTTTTTTTTCAGCTGAAATTGAGATGCTTTTGAACAGAGCTTGTGATATCCTCCCTGGATCATTGAGCGCTACATGCACCCAATTCGTAGACGACAACACTGTACGACAAAAAAAAAAGCGTTTTACACAAAAAGTCACGTGCTGTTTTACCAAAAAATAATTTTTTCTTTAGGATGCTCTCATCCACTACGTTGAGAATGAGTACCCACCTGCAAAGGCTTGCTCTGAGGTATGAAGAAGAGGACACATTGAAGTCTATTTTTTTTTTCTCTGTCCAATTTGTTTACTTATTATATTTAGCTTGGTGCTTGTACTACTGATTCAAGAAAGGCAAATATTGCTGCTAGAGCCATTATGAACGGTCTCAGACTTCGTACTGGCATGAAAATTCATTAGTAATTTTGTAGCGTCTTAATAAACTCAACGTTTTATTTTGCAACCTTTTTTTTTTTTTTGTGCTTCTACCTGCCTTACGAATTTTGGTTTTATTGTAAGGAGGAGATGTTCAGCATGCTCTCACAGTACTCTTTAATAAATTATGTTAGCAGTCGTCTAGAATCATGTTATGAAAGGTAATTTTGGGACGAATTAGATAAGATAGCTCATTTGCTCAGTAATCTTTGTGTCAAATATCAGTTATTGGCGGAGCTATTCACTATTGTACGCATGTTATGTTTATTGTATGTACACCATTGTCGCCTTTAAACAAAAATCTGTTTTTAGAAAACCTAAAGTACATTTTGATGATGTGTTTGTTTTCATTCCAAGGAGACTTGTAGTGTAACGAACACAAGTTATTAAGCTCTATCGAATCCTTCAGCATCAGAATAAATAGTTGAATTGATCAATCCTGCATTAGCTTCAAAGAAAGTTAGGCACGTGATAGTTAAGTTCTTTCAAAATCAAGCGGTTTTTTTGGGATTTTTTTTGTTTTGCAACAAAATCGTTCTCGTACGTGCTGTAGATGTTGGCGTTCCTTCATATTTATATTTGTAAAATACTCTATGCTTTGGAAGTAAATAAACAGCTAGTAAATCAACCACTGTTGTTGCAACTGCAAGTAATCCCAAGCCAGAAACAAACTATAATAAAGTCAGCTTAAGGTACAATGTAGTGGGGTTTTTTTGTAATAGAAGGAAAGAAAAGGTCAAGCCTTTTTCTATGACAGGTAGATGATCGTTGGCGTACAGTGAGGAGAAGTACTTGAAAATCAAATGATCCAATTTCACCTATTTGTAATACGATAACACGAACACCATGTCTATCCCATATTTTTCTTTTTGCAATATCTTTGGTATAGATAGGTTGTTCTGACTAAGCTCTGTGTTTATCACGTGTGCTTTTTCATATAAGATATGCGCCGTACCTTATAGTATGTATCCGGTATCAAATGTGGTTTATAATAGTACCTAAATAGAGTCAGGGCGGAGACAAACTGGTACTCTTTTTTTTGTCGTCCTAAATTGCTAATCTTTGTGACAACATTTTTTCCTTGTAACATTAGTAGGCGTACTTGAATGTATTTTGATTGAAAGTTTCTCTGTTTGTGTATTGGATATATAAAAGAATGACGATGCCACCTGCCCTCATCGTTCTGTTTTTACTTGCTATTTGGCCTAAATACTTACAAAAATACAAGCAAGGAAAAATAATAAAAAAGTAAACCAACAACAACTAGTCGCAATGCGTACTGGGATCATCAAGAGAAATACCACCTTCGGTGTGATTCAAGAGAAAACCAAGAGTAAATACATCAGTCTTACCAATTACTCCTATAACATTCGGTGACTGAATTTCATCTTGGCTAACTGGTTTGCCCTAGGACATCGAATATAAAAAAGTGAGGAACAAAACAATCTCAAGCATACATTTCCATCTAACCACACACCGTTGATTTCTGATCCACTTCTTTGGAACTTATCGGTATACATTGTATGTTGAAACATGTACTATTGAGTATATTTTTAGTAAAAAGGCCACGCGCAGCAACGAATCACAAGAGAATGTTCGGATTTTTTTTCAATCAAACGAAAAGTTGTGACATCTTCAAATCAAGTATGACGTACGGTAAAGTCCTCAATACCAGCGATGTAATGTTGAGTAACATTATTAGATACATAAGAACAGTTGGGACGCGATAATGAGCAGTGATCGAGAACTTGGTAGCTTTCAGTGTATCGTGATGTTATCTAAAAATGAAATTCAATAAAGAACATTTATCCTGTTTCCTCTGCCTTACCAAAATATCTGACCCGCTCACAGGAGGATATCTATGTTTACATTAGTTACTATAATGGGTGTATGTGATGTATACTTATACTTACACAACAAGTTGTTCATCCCAATACTGACATTCATAATTATCGTATGTATGGTTATGAGTATGAATAACTGGATTCACTGATGTCTTGCAGTAGTGGTAATCCTCTGGCGCTTTTCTAAGCAAATAATCAGCTACACTTATAATTCTTTTAAACACTCACCTATAAGCCGGTGGCGTACGCTTCTCTGGCTGGACAGTCGTTAAGAAAATTGTACGTTCATTTCAGCAAAAGGAAAAAACTGTTAATAAAAAGGTGGCCTTGTAGGAAAGGATACTGCCAAAAACGATATTCTAACTGATCCCGCAGGTGTCTTAATCGCTTGGTACCGCTTCTGATATAAAACAGTAAACCCTGTGTATAAATTATTTTGGTATTTTCGAAAATACTAAGATTATTGTTTTTATCACGTGCCAAGAATGTAAGCGATGATAAGAATCATAAAAACGTAGTGTAAAACGCCTAGTTTCCAGTCTTTAATTTTTACAATCTAGAAGAAACCTCCGTTAGCACTGTTAAAGCAACAACGCGTCGGTTGACACTTATTCACGAGAAATAATCGTTGAGGTCTTAGGCTTTTTTGCTATGCGCAGACAGGACCAGGAGTCATTTGTTTAGCGTACCTTCAAGGTAGAGTAGGCAAGTATGCTATCTAGATGATATAAGAAGGGAGCACAACCACAGGTTTCTCAAACGTACTCCAATCCACCATTGTGTATCGGTTTGGGTCTTACGTTACAGCGGAATTAAATAATAAAAAGACTTGTGGACCACAAACGCGATAAGGCAAGTTGTGGTAAAAACAACATTTCAGATCGAAGATGGAGGTAGTAAACTGCTATGGTTTATCCATTGACAGCACGTGTTTAAATCAAAACAAAGAAGAGTGTACAGATGTATCACTACCAAGTTTTCAATCACCCTGGTAAGTATGCGCAGCTATGCAAGCTAGGTTACTGTTCTCTGGAGTAGATTGGGCACTTTTTGTTTAAAACCACGTGCAAAGTTGATCAAAGACGGAACACTGTAAGTATCACCGTCAGCGAGCTCATTCTATTGAAATGAAAACCATAGGTTGAACTTTGATACGGTGGTTGGTTGTAGGAAGGTTGCAGAAGCCATTTGCACTTCGGTTGGATTACTTGTAGTGGCTCCACACCTACTATTGCCAGTTTGGGTATTGTCGTAACATGAGACAGAGTAAACGTGAATTAACAAACCGAACTTTCAATGAAAGTCAACTTTAAGCTCACCTTCCCACTAAGGCCACTGAGCTATGCACGGCACTGCAAGGCCCGGCGCGCGCGCAAACAGCAAGAAATTATCCCCTTTGGCTCTGTTCGCGTTAGGACTTAATTATTATTTCGTAAACTTCATCTGGCGCGTTGAAGACGCCGCTATTATACCATACGCACAAGGTACGGTCGGTTTAATCAATTTTTAAGTGATGGCAAACTATTATGATACAATAGTGATAGATTGAAGTGTGACTCTATCCACCTACCTTAAAACTGTCAAGCATTCCTTTTTTGTTATAGTCCAAAAAAAAAAGCAAGAATATGCCAAAGAAAGTCATAGCGATTCCTCTGCAATTTCCAAACTTTATCAACAAGCAATGCCACTAGTCATTCTTAAATCTGTTGTTAATAACATACATCGTTCATTTCGTTTATTATCTGTAGCGCTTGGCGTACCAACTCGATATGCATCCATGGCACGTGTTTTTAAAGTTTCTTTCAAAAAAAGAAGTTTGAGTTGGTGGCAAGCTGTTAACTACAGTGGTTGGCGTCTACGTCACTCTTGTACTGACTTCTTTTTTTTAAGATATGGCTTGGTTCTCCTATTATATCCTTCTTTTTGGCTCAGCTTGTTGGCAGACTCAGTGATAAATGTACTTCACGCTTTGGTATGTTAAATGTTTGAGAATAGGTAGTGTGTAAGAACTAATGGGATTAGGGCGTAGGCGAATATTCTTACTTATATTGGCAATTTTTATTACAATTGGAGGGAGTGTTTTAGTATTGCTTCCTCAGATAGCACACGCTATATCACCCTCGTCTCCTAAAAAAGTGCAAATAGTCCTCTTGTATATATCTTTTTTCCTAACGGATGGTTGCACTACAGTATTATTGACACCAGGGAGAGCTTTAGTGCTTGACAAAGCACCGGAAAACCAAGTACCTATTGCAAACTCTATTTTCGCGTTACTAGGACAAATGGGCGGCGTTCTTGCTTTTGCAATAGGTGCACTACCAGTAGGCCATGGATTTCAGTTCATAGGCATTGAACCTCACTTCAGGTAAGTGACTGACTCCTCTTGATGAATATAACAAATGAATGTTAGGGTATTGTTTGCAGTATCTTATATTAACCTTTGGATTGCTTTAATTGCTGTAATATTCCTCGTCAAGGAAGAACCATTGAAGAAACAAGAAAAGCCAAAGGATAATGAAGAAAAACCAAATGACTCAGCCAAAATTCCTCCCAAAAAAAGCACGTGATAGCAGTGTGTATTTTGGATAGTAATTATTCTTTCTTAGAATTTTCTTGCAGCTTTTCCATGCCCTTGTTTGTTTTATTTCTGGTCAGCACAGTTGGTTGGATATCGTTGTTGACACAATCTTTCTATTGGACAACTTGGTGGGGTAAAACCAAACTAGGAAAAACGCCTATACTGTTGGCTTTTGTTGGCTTGGCAGCACAGGAGTTATTTGCTACTATCATTTCTCCATTTGTTCCTAAATTGAATTCTATATTTGTACGTTGAGTGTATGATATCCAACTTTGTTAACAAATGTTTAGGGTACTAAGCGCGTATTCTATGCTAGCGAGATTCTGTTGATTTCATCAAATATCAGTTTTGTGTTCGTACAAAACCCATACGCAGCAACAACGATACTAATAGGTAAACGGACATTGTTTTGTACATATTTTCTAAAGAGTGCTTTAGTGTCTGGTGCTTCGTTCGCCATTAGAGATTGTAATATGTTTGTTCTTCTAGAATCATTCACGCCTCCAGAACTGTATGGTTCCTACACAGGCTTGCTAAATTCCAGTATAAATTTTGCACAGGTACCAGACTTTGACAATGTCATGGTGTCCTTCAAAAAATAACCCAAGAAAATTATGAGATTTATGTATTTAGGTTATAGTGGCAGGTTTGGGTGGTACAGTGCTTGACGCTCTTTCTGACAAGGTAAAACGCTCATGCTGTGACAAAAAATAAGTCTATTGTACATCGAGCACCTTTTTTTAATGCATGTGTAGGTTCCACATTTGTATGCAGTAGTAGGACTGTTCTGTCTCGGAGTGAGCGGTATAACAATGATATTAGACATTTGTCTTGGAAACATATTGAAGCCTGCGAGTAAGGAGAGAAGTCTCAGTAGTATAGCAATAAACATAAACAATGGTGATACCAGTGTACAAAGTCAAGGAAAAATAATGGATTATTCATCTGGCTCTGATCACACAGACGAACCATTGCTGAACGACTACGAAGAGTAGTTAAAACAAAAATAAACGCACCAAAAAATCACTTGTACAAACATCCATACTATTGAATGGCAAGTCACTCCGTCCTACTCGAACGAAGTTATAGTGAAACTCACAACACGTGATAAAGTTAGTGTGGATTCATAAGGATGTTTTACTACTGAGTAATAAACAACAAATTTATTACCGTTCAATTGATAGATTCTGATCTTCTTGCCTGTGATAATCTCGTTTATTAGTTGACAGTTTCTTATTCTGAAGCGAAAACTTCTCGTTCTCCTTTGTTGTACATACATTCATCTTTCAGTTCACCTGTATCTTTCCATGTTCTACACAAACCATTCTTTTTATCTTTGACATAATAAAAATGCTCTTCAATCCTACCACTCCTAAACCAACGCTTACACTCTCCATCCTTTTTCCCATTGATATAGAAACAATGAACTTCCAATACACCACAACTATACCAACGCTTATACTCACCATTCTTTTCATCATTCAAAAAAAAAGTTTGTTCCTTAACTTGACCGTCTCCATACCACCAAGTGTACTCTCCGTTCTTCTTACCATCAATGTAGCTACTCCTCTCACGTAATTGGTCACCTACCCAATACTTTCTTTCTCCTTCTTTCTTACCATTCACGTAAAAACACTCTTCAAGAACAAAATCACCTATCCAATACTCTCTTTTTCCTTCTTTTTTACCATCTTTATAAAAACAACGTTCCTTTATTTTTCCATTCCTTGCCCAACGCTTATACTCACCATCAAGCTTACCATTAACATAATTACTATGCTCCCATAGTTGACGATCATGGTTGTACCATTTCTTGTACTCACCTTCAAGTTGATCATCAACATAATGACACTGTTCTTTTAACTCTCCATCGTCATACCAAGTCTTATACTCTCCTTCAAGTTTGTCGTGGACAAAGTGACATTCTTCAACAAGCTGCGTATTTAACAGCCTATACTTTGGAGACACTTCAGTGTAGACACTAAAGTAATGTCTAAAGTAGCATCCTACATAGCTATGGTACCATTTTCTGTAGACACCGTGAAGTAAACCGTGTACCCAAAAGCATTGCTGAGAAACAGCATCTGAGCTATTCTTTCGCACTTGATACCATTTACCATGTTTTTTAAGCTCGTGGTCGAACCTTGTGCTCTGCGCTGCTTGTTTACAAAGAAGAGGCCAGAATGAATCTAGTTTTGGGTCTAACTCCATAATACAAAGCTGTAGTTCCATTGGAAGTAGTATCAAGCTACTTTGGCTCTTTTCATAGCTTTTAGACTAGATTTCGTTAACACTCTTAAAATCGGAGCTGTATGTACCACAACGATAGTACGATCCATTTCTAGCGGCCTTTTAAACTTAAAATACTCACGTGACTTTATCGAACGCGAACTTAATCGGGATTGGCGGACATCAAAATGGCTACATTGCAGCTCAACATTGGACTGTATTGGTGTATGTATCGATAAACTAAGTGATACAGAGGTACTTTTGTGTTGTGCTTTGGCCAGCATTGCCATAGGAGAAGGCGAATGAGGTTTGGTTGTTGAGAAATATCACAATTTATTTACACTAGCCAAATATTGGGCTTGGGGAATGTTTCTTTTTTTTTTTTTTTATTCCTTGTTGCTGAAAGAGAATTTAGTTTTTTCTTGATTCTCTTGAACGTCTTCTACTGACTGAAGACCTGCGAGATGATGCGCCACTTGAAGATAAGTTTGGTCTACGTCTCTTTAACTGTTTACGTTTAAGCTGAGTATAATTATTATCATTCTTCACAAGGAGTTCTCTTGAAAGAGTCAAGATATGATGAATATCTTCCAACCATCTTCTCATTTTACGAAGCTAACAAAAAAATGAGCAAAAGCGGCTCTGTGATAACTTGTCTTCAACGTACATATCGTCTATCTAACTCGTCAATTGCGACTTTATAATCAGGTACATTATCACCCGCCTTAGAAGCCTTGAAAGCGTAAGTAAAGGAAATATCTGAACTGTTTTCAAAAAAATTTATTTCGTCATTCTTTGTTCACGTGACAGAACACGTGGGTAAGCAAATATGTACTCGAACAATCTTGGCGTACCAGTACTTTTACGGCTGCGCGACTTGGAGAAAATGTGACCATAGAAGCAAGCACGTAACGGCCTGAAAGATGTGCCATTTTTAGTTCACGAATTAATTCCGTCTACATATGACGCAGGTAAGTACACCATATCATTTACGCGCGTAGCCATTTAGAAAAAAAAAAATGAAAGAAAAAACAATTGGGTTTCGGATGCTTTTTGATAGTACGAAGGTGTTTATTTACCTGTACTTGAGAATCAAAAGTGCCTTCGACTTTTTTAGGTAGTGTCAATGTTAAATGCATCTTTAATTGCGACATCATGGATACCATATGTGATACTTCTGTTTTAATCATTTGACTAGTTTCTAGAAGCTCCTATACCCGTTTTCAGTTAAATAATAATATTCTTGCCAATAGGGAGCCCTCGGACGGTATGCATGGCGTAAAATTAAATTTAAAGCATTAATGAAGCGCTTTAAGTTTGAAATAAACAAACGAGCGCAAATTACTCTTATGAGATCTGAAAACGCTCAAAACAGATACACTCATTAAACGTACCTCGATTGGTAGAGTTTTTGCTGCCTTTTCTTTAGCCGCTAATTCCTGGTTGTCGTTAATCGCGTTTACTGACGTTAATACATACTTGAAGATAACCGGCTAGCTTATTGATTTGGGCGGGCATATCCTCATGTACAATGCGGTTAGCGCTTTTTTTTGTCGTTTCTTTTAACTCCTCCACGATAGTTTGCGCTGTGCGCCCAGTTTTACTCATCGTCAAATATCATGCATGGTACTGTTCGAGACTGCAGTTTTGCGAAGAAAAATTGCGCATTTCAAAAAAACTCACTTTTACTATTCATGTAAATTACAACTTTTGCTTCTCGGTAGCATCACCTGGATGTCTCTGATAGAAGTTTTCTTGTAACTGCGGTGGTACATGATAGTTTCTGTGCAATCAAGTGTTCTAAACTAGGCACGTGTTCTCTAATTAAAGGCATGTTTATTGTGGTACTACTTGGATAGCACAAATACATATTTGGGTAAAGCTTGTGTTTCTTGAAAGATAACAAGCTCATCAAATATCTCTCCATCGTGTCCTGATCGCACAGGCATACCAAACTCAGAATGAGGAGATCCTTTCACTAAACAAACGATTAAGTTAAAAACAAACATAAGTTGTGTCAATGGTCTTACCCAAGACGTAATGGCTTTGGTACCCAGGTTGACAAGGTTTTCCAAGCAATGATCCATTCTTTTTTGGATGTTCAACTGCAGGATACACATTTCCAGGTATCACAAAGCTATTAGCTACTTAGAACGCGAAAATGGTTTCTTCTATTGAGGTACCTGAGAATGAGATGAATATTTCCATTCGAGTTTGGTTTACAGTAAGCTGTCACATACTAGACATGAAGTGAGTACTACACGGCTTCAAACAGCTTGTTACCTTTATGGACGATGAAAAGTACATGCCCATTCCTTCATTAGATGTTAGTGTTAAATCAAAAAAACAAAAACAGTATACCATAGTATCCTTTGTCTCGTTTAGCAACTGTCGAGAATCCTACCAAAAAAATGTCAACAACAATTGATAACTATCTATCGCATAATGTCACCTGTTTGCACAATATTCCAAACATCAGTAGAGTTAGTTCCATGAACAAGTGGGATAGTGGGAACCTTTTTTTAACACTTAAATAACATCTATACACAAGCTCGTACAACGGAGGTGTCATTGAAAGGAAACGTCTTTACAAATGAGTTGAATCTATCCATGGTAGCTCTATGTTCTTGTTGAAGTATTGGTTTATTTTTCCAATCAGCAACATTAAACGTGGATGGATTGGACCTCCATTGCTCAAACAGTTTGTCTAACAAATACAACTTTGTCAACGAATTAAGACACTTGTTGATCAAGTTTAGCAAAGTACCTCTATAGAACTTAAATGAGTTCTGATGAGGAGTGTTATTAATACCATATATCGTGACGATATCTGAAGCACAACCACCAAGCTTTGTGAAAAGCTGTGCTGCTTTTTTGTATTCAACTGAAAAAAAATGTGAGTTCTTGAAGTATTAGGTACATACACATTGTTGGAGCGAGTGATATTGAAGAGTATGGAGCCACTGAAGTTCCATGAGTCTTCCAACAAGGATTAGAAAGGAACAATTTGGTAAAAGCCCATGGTTTGATAGAAGTGAAGGTATCTTGTGATGATGATTGACCAAGAACAACAACTTTGAACTTTGGTTTTGGCGGTAAACTACGCGTATTAGACACATGCCAAACAAACAGATTAACAAATCAAGGTACTTTAAAATCGAAGTAAATGATAGATACTCGCTAAACTCTTCATCCCACAATGTAATATCCAAAGCATGGTTTACTTTAAGTTTTTCTTGAAATGCCAAAATAAGATCATCTTTGTCGGATACTGAAGCGTTCATCTTTTCTTTCTCACCATTATAGTCATATAGAAACCTTAATGGAATAGGGTTATGTTTGGGGACATATGGCGTAGCCTCCCAAGTCGCTAAATCGATTTTGAAATATTCTGCTGCGTTTGACTTGAAGACAAGACCATTGTCTGTCCAATCGGGCACGTGCGTGAAGTCATACCAAGAACCATGTATCTTGATTGATCCGTTACTTACAATGCCTGCGCCGTTTACACCTTTGTATCCATTACCAGTAGCTAGAAGAACCTCACAATCATCAAGTGTCACTTCAGAAAGAGGAAGCTCCGCCTCTATATATTTCTTCCATTTATTTCCTTTCTTGTTTGTTACTTAACCACTTGGGCAATTATTTTACTTACCTCTAAACATGTCACCATTAACTCGTTTAAGTTCTTTACGATATTTAAATCCACCTTCTGTACTGACTAAACAGAAACAAGTAAGACAACAACAAAGCAATACATTTCAACCCGTAAACACATCTCCATTGTTATAGGTAACTACAAGTGCACCAGTAAATAGCTCGTCGTTCATCCACTCCCCTTCGCTCGTTCTTCCATTTCTATGATCTAGAGTACCTTTTCCGTGTCTGTAGGGTATCTTCTGATCCCATGAATCCCTCTTCATCATGCCTAGCAACACGTTACAATTTGGAACGAACTATACAACACTTACCAGTGTAGACACTATCTCCGTATGAGATGACACCTGTACCTTCAAAGAATATGTCATTACACCAAGTACCATCGAATATATCGCCATTGGCGTCTTTGAATACACCTTGCCCATGTCTTTTGTCTTCGACTGTTAAGTCTCCTAAAAATAATGTCAGAACCTTAGCGTGCTAAAGGAGTCACCATTGTAAGTTGCTCCAGAACTGTACTCTAAATATCTCTTTTCGAATCTATACTCTCCGCCACAATAAAACCATATTCTTCCTCTCAGCGGTGCAGTGGAATGCAGAAACTCACATTCTCCGTTTTTGACAGTATCTAAAGAAAGTAGTTATTTCTACAACGAAAAAAAAAAACTGTCTTACAATAACAAGTAGCATCTTTCCCCTTGTTTATTATGATGGTTCCATCACAATTGTATAGAGCGTTATTCCTCCATTCACCTTGAATTTTGATATTATAGTATGACGATACAAACGTTCCATGACCGTGTTTTTGGAACAAGCTCCTGTTTTTAAGCTTATCAACATCAATTATGCATTCTCCTTAACAACATATTATTAGGTATTTTTTGCAAATTGCGGAGCAAGAGTGAGTCTGGTATGATAGTTTAAAACGCTAAATAATACTTATTGTTGAGGGTGCTCAAGAACCTTCTCAGACATATTCGGCTTGGTATTTGTCTCAGAAAATTCTGAAAAACGTGAAGTTTACTTCAGCTAATTGTTGTACCTTCGTATTCCCCATAACTCCCTGAACTAGTTCCCTTGTAGATTTCAATACCTTCTTCATATCTATCGAATACTATTTTGTTTTTTCTATCAGTATAGAACTCCCCTTGCTGGTGTTCAGGCTTTCCGTCTTTAACAACTCCTATTTTGTATCAATAAATACATCATTACAGTTTACTAGTACATACCCCAAAAGGTTGTATTGTATACTTGAAGGCAACCATTGCCATTATATAAATTACCCTTCCATTCACCAATACTTTTTCTCCCATCCTTAAACAGTAGTGTGCCCTCGCCATGAAACTTTCCGTCCTTAAACTCTCCTTTTGGAAAAACAAGTTAGTCAAAAACTAGCAAAGGAGCATAACACATACCCTCATATCTCACTCTATCGATAGCTTGACATTCTTTGCAATCATGTTTGGAACATTGTTTCCATTTACCAGAACGAACGTCCTGACTATCATCAAACGTACTATGCCGATACAATATTTTCCCTTTTCCATCAAACTTCAGGCCGTCGAGTTTACCAATGTATACTGAGTTTGGATCGATTACAATTGCGTTATCACAATACCCATCAATCCATTCGCCTTTGTAAGATACAAGGCGTTCATCAGAATCCTTTTCCCAGCGTACTAAATAGCCTTTTCCGCTTCTAATGTTGCCCTTAGAAAACGTGCCCTTAAAAGTTGTTTTGCTATTAATGGACAGTTCCCCAGGACCTTCAAGTTTCCCACTATCAAATAAACCTTTGTACTCTATCTGCACATGCTCGAAATTGTATTTAAACCGACCACTGCCATGAGCGTATTCGGCCTCACCTCCTGACTTGGTAATTTGGAAAACTTGATTATTCATAGTAATTGTAGGACCATAATAGCTACCACCATAAAGACCAACTCTACAATTATTTATTCTACAAAAAAACAAGGATTTAGTGTAGCACAATTTTGTATCTCGTAACTTGTTTCCCATCCCCCTTGACAAGTTTAAAATCACGTGTTACAAAACAGTATTTTTACTATGATTAGGTTAGGGATAACAATCGCGCTTTGAAATAAATAAGTGTTTGCTTGCCGGTTCAAGCTTCAATCACCGCTCTAGCACAACACAAAAGTGCGGATGAGTAGCTTTGACGTAGTTACTAAAGGAACTGTTGGCCAACGTACTTATATATTTGCTTGTTTGGTTAATTTGTATAAGTGGCTTACCCGCACGACTTCAACTATGGACCACACTTACTAGGGTCAACGCCGTGAAAAAACCAGCGTCTATGCTAGTTGGCTTGGCATGTACCTACATTCGCGAGCAAGTCCTAGGCGAGCTTTTAGCATTTGTTTAAGTTGTGGTTAAAGGCTTGATTCCTTGTAACGCCTGGTGAGTACTAGCACGAGAAGTCATGAGGTAATCTATTCGACTTGATTGTTGTTGCTGAGGCTCCTTTGCTGTGGAATTATGGCCTGAACAACCTTGCTGTTGGAAACACTAATACTCTTGATAGCAACAGCAGCCAATCCAAACAGCGTCAATGTCAAAAGGTGCACATGACAGCAACTCCAAAAGAACGGAAGAAAACCTGGTTTTTGAACCGTAATCGCAATCATGGTAGGGTGAAGTGCGGAGTGTAGGTCGCACTTGAAGTTGCACACAACGTGGTAAGAAACTTATTGCTGATGACTAGCTTAGACTATAACCAGCTATTTTCAGTAGACAAGCAAGGATAACACTTCCTACAGCCAACACAACAATATGGACGACGATGAAGGTTACTAAAGCCGTTAAAAAAGCCTTTTTTTGCTGTACAACGGTATTTGGCACTAACTCGTTGTGTAGTCAATGCTGTCGTCATAGACAATGGATCTAGTATGTGTAAAGTCGGTTTTGCAGGAGAGGACGGTCCAGAGGGTATATTTCCAACATGCGTTGGCCTACCACAACGTACAGGCGATACAGCTGATACAGAAAAGAAACGTACTCACCCAAAAATACTTTCATCAAAAAGACCCTTAAAATCGCCATTTATTATATCTCTATGCGTAAACAATGCTGTAACGAGCAGTAGTTTCAATTTCTCGCAAACACAAAACACTTATTTGCATTTTCTCTAAAATGCCCCTCATTGGCTCCTTCAGCAATGTATGGAAGCTCACAGTGATAATGCGAATCTAGTGAGACTATTTAATCCACACACAAACTCTACCAACAACAGAAATTTTTTTTCCAGAAATCCACAAGAGCTCGATTTTTGATTTTTTGGTTCATTTTTTTACCATCCCTACCACTAATTTATACCTGACTGACTTACCTTAAAGCAACTTTTTATGTTGGCGACAAGGCGCGTTCTAAGTGTGATATACTTACATTGGAAAACCCAATCGAACGTGGTATAATCACAAACTGGGAGGCTATGGAGAAAATATGGCATCATGCCTTCTACAATGAACTAGATGTTGACCCAGAAGATCAACCAGTTCTCCTTACTGAAGCTCCAAATAACCCAAAAGCTAACAGGTCCGAAACTTCACTATTTCTTAATCCAACAACATCTTCTTTTTTTTGGTTTTCTTCTTTTCGTACAGCTTTACTTAAGCTATTTATTGCCTTAAGGGAGAAGACAACGCAGATAATGTTTGAGACATTTCAAACACCATCAATGTGTCTAGCGATTGAAGCCGTTCTAGCTTTGTATTCTACTGGAAGAATGACGGGTACAATGCAAAACACGTTTTTGTTTATCTAACAGGTTGTATTGACTGTTTTAAATAAAGGTATGGTAGTGGATTGTGGTTATGGAGTTACACACGCTGTACCAATCTCTGATGGCTGTGCCGTCCGTCAAGCTATTCAAAGTACAGACATAGGCGGAAAAGATGTTACAGAACACCTCATGAAGATACTCTCAGAACGTGGTTATTCGTTTAAAACTGCACATGATAAAGCCGTTGCTCGTGACATCAAAGAAAAACTAACCTATGTTGCTGTTAACTTTGACGAAGAAATGCAACGTGCTGCTGAATCTACTCAGGGTGAAAAATCATACACAATGCCTGACGATAAGGTTGTCACCATACACAATGAGCGTTTCAGATGTACAGAGCCTCTGTTTTGTCCATCTTTAATTGGCAAAGAATCTAGAGGTATATATGAAATCATGTTCGATGCAATGATGAAGAGTGATGTGTACATTCGTAAGGACTTGTATGGTAACATTGTCCTCTCTGGAGGTTGCACAATGATTCCTGGTATTGAAGATCGTATGCATAAGAAAACGATAGATTACGCTGCTCCAGGATACAATATAAGAGTAGTAGCTATGCCAGAGAGAAAACATGCCGCTTGGATTGGCGGTTCCATTCTTGCTTCTCTTTCTAATTTTCAGGATAAGTGTATTACCAAACAAGATTACGATGAATATGGGCCATCTATTGTACACAAAAAGTGCTTGTAATGAACGAGTATGCAAAAAAAAAACCTGCTACCATCACGTGAATGTAAACTGCTTGTTCCATCTTTAAGTTCTTTTCGAAACTTGTCTCTGACTTGTTCGCCAACCGCTGTTTGTAAAGTTTCACGTGGTATTACTTATAAGTCATATCCGTAGTCAGGATCTTTAATTTGTAATTTAACACTAACCCTGGAGGCATAAATGTAAGCCCGAGTCTCTAATCATAGCTAAGTTTGGTAAGGCAGATAGCTTTTTTACTTAAGTACCCTTAAGCGTACAATAGTATTCCTACAACAGCATTTGCAGATAAAGCGATGCTACGGTCTTCAGAGTATGTTCTTATGCCTACG
Source organism: Trichosphaerium sp. ATCC 40318 (assembly GCA_038496445.1). Lineage (NCBI taxonomy): Eukaryota > Discosea > Flabellinia > Trichosidae > Trichosphaerium > Trichosphaerium sp. ATCC 40318. Next base: position 268,994 of record JALMLS010000354.1, read on the forward strand.
TCCTAGGCTGTTTATCGCTCAATTAAGTAGAAACCCGTTTTATTGTACTGATACTATTCATAGGCCTTTGGAATTGCTTTGGCTACCGACAGAAATTATATTTTGTATACTGGCGTTATTAGACAAGAAATGCCGTATATCAGCAACGTTTGTTTGTAAACTGTTCTCTACAATCATTTTAAAGCATTTGGGGTATTTAACAGTGAACATAAAGTCAAGAGAAAGTCTGTTCAAACTACATGAAAGTCCTCTTTTAAAAAATACAAAAGTGATTATTGGTGGTTTTACAATGACTGAAGATGACTTTGAAAATCTATCTGGTGTTCATCACCTTGAAATAGAGGATTATGTTTCATTAACAGATGCAATGTTAGAACATATTTCAGGTGTACATCATCTGGAAATGATCATTACAAGTGGATGCAACTTGACAGGATCGGGATTTAAGTCACTTCAAGGTATTCATACATTAAGAGTACCACCAGGCAGTCATTTAAATGATGAGTGGCTTCAAGAACTTGGTAGCATCCATACAATCATTATTTCAGGGACAGATATAACAGATAAAGGACTTGCGGCACTCTCTGGAGTTCATACTATTGAGTTATCTTATTGTGACAACATCACTGACAAAGGTGTCATTGCCATTTCAGGTAATGTACACGAGATACTGCTTGATGGATGTGATATTACAGACAAAAGTGTAATAGCACTAACAAATGCAAGTTTGATATCTTTTTATAAATGTTTCAGAATTACAGATGAAGGAGTAAAGTATCTGTTAACACAAAATCAAACAACTCACAAAATTAAAAAAATTATTCTGGGCTACTGCACTCAAATATCAAACAACGTCTTGAAACTTTTGGCTGGTATACCTTGTATAGGGCTTTGTAAGTGTATACAACTAAAAGGTGATACTTTATCATGTTTGGCAGGTGTACAGCATATTGATTTGAATAGTTGTACTTCAGTATCAAATGACGGGATAAAACAATTGGCAGGTGTGAAAGTGATTGATATTTCTTTTCTTGACTGTGTTGATGATAGTACTTTAAAGGCACTTGCTGGAGTACATACAATCATTCTTGATGGTACACATGTGACAGATGAAGGTTTAGGATACTTAGTGGGTGTCAAATTCATAAGCCTCCATTTTTGTGAAAAGATAACATACAAAGGAGTGAGCAGTCTCATTGGTGCTAAGACAACTGGTCTACAAAACTGCTCTCAAATCACAGAGGCGATGATTAACTATCTAGGATGCAACATACTTAACACATACTTTTGGCCTGTTCTTGACCACATTTGCAGATGAAGGCATGATGAGGTTAGACAGTTGTGTATGAATAATATGGTACACCCGACTTTTTTCTCAGCCTCTAGGAGGACGTAGATCAAAAATAAGGATTTACGGTTTTGTAGAAGAAGAACATGATTAGTGTTCTTCCAATATGGAATAACATGAATAAACTGTTGAATTAAAAAGATGCAACATCTTTTTTACAAGGAAAATCATCATGTATATTACACACCAAAATTCATTAAGGAGAACGTTAAACGTGATCATTAGCTCAAGAGTTTGAAGTGTATACTAACTGCAAGAGGTAATATAAGTGCTTTGATAATAACCTAGATCTACAACCTAGAGCTACAAGCTCTTTCGTAGATGTACAATAGAAAGAGAAAGAGAAATACAAAAAAAACAAGTTTTTTCTAACAATATTTTAAATAAGGTATTTCTTTTTTTTTTTCTGTACAAGAGAGATCTTCACCCAACCAACTTCTTCTTCTTCAAAAATCTGTTATGTTTGATGAAGAATAAAAAAACAATTCAAAAGAGAAAAAAAAATAGGTAAAAAAAAACCCAAAAGAACCTCCAACCAAAGGTTGCCGATGGTCGTCTGTAGACGAGGAACTTTTTTTTTTTTTTCCGTTTTTTTCCTTTTTTTTTCTTGAAATGTTTCTTATTTTGGTTAAGAAACAGTTTTGTTTCTGCTATGATACACCATGTTTTTAGACAGCCTCTTATCCAATAGGTGACCTGGTGCCGTTTTTCTTCGCAATAATCGTCTTTTTGAGACACTTTCACTAAACGCTTGAATTTCTGCAGCAAGTTCTTTTGGAAAGTCTGGTTTGTCTATACAAGAGTTTGCACGAGTTGGACGTCTCCTCCGTAGAGGTCCTCCATTATTTTCTTCTTTATCACGTAATACATCTTCTACTACAGCATGGACTATGAAAAGAGCGTAAGGACATCATTAAGCGAAGACACAAAGAACAAAAAAAATTCAGCTGAAAAACAAAAGCCAAATGTCTCCACTTTGCTCCAGGCAGTTGAGGCCGCTGAGAGCCTCCATAAAGGAAGACAGTGACATTATCGATGTATTTGAAGGGTGAAGAAATCAAAAAGAGAAAGGGTTTAGGTGAAAGCATGTGTTGGGTTTTTGGCTTTTTTTTCGGGTAATGTCGTGCTTGCTTTACGTACCAAATACATACTGCTCTTTAGATTGAACCATACCAATACGTTGAGTTCTTAAATGTAATACAGTATTCTTAATATCTAAATAAAAAATTAGTAAGTCCATAAAAGAAGAAGCCATTGAAGCCAAAAGCAAAAAAAAAAAGTGAGAAAAACACCCAAAACCGAAAAAAAAATTCAGGACAAATTTTCTTCAAAAAAGAAACCCGCGCCCAAAAACGATATTGTACAGTGTTATCCAACCCGTCGTTGCTGTGAAACTGATTTTGGTTCGGAAAAAATTTAACATGACACGTACCTATCTGTTCACCGTGTAATGCCTTTTGTAGACTCGTGTGAATAGATACAAACGTACCTGTACGTCCAATACCAGCACTAACCCCACCACGTTAGCGAAAAAAAAAAAAGAAAAAAAAGACAACCACTTTAGACTTGCCTGCAATGAACACAGATGGCATCTTTAAGACCTTTTTTACGTATATCTACCTCCTTTAATAATGTTTTCATCACTTCTGTAGAATTTGGAACACCAAAATCAGGCCATTGAGTACAATGGAGCTAAAACAACAAAACAATTAAAAAAAAATTATCAACAAAAAATAGTTAAAACTGATAATTATTCGTGTGTGTTCAATGCAATCATGACGTACTTGATAAACAACACGAACATGTGTTCCTTCTGAAGGCCTATCACGGTCTCTTTTTGCAAATGTTAAAGGACCAGCATCATCTGGTTCGCCTTCCTGTTGCTCTGCAAGCCACTTTAAGAATTGTTAGATTAATTAAGAGAATATTTATTATTGGATTTAGAACGAACTAGTACCTTTGCTTCTAGATCTGAAAAAGACTCATCACTATCGTAATCAGTATCATAATCAGATTCTGTTTGTGTATCAGAGTCAGAAGGTGTATCATAGTCATAATCTTCATCATCTTCAGATTCTGTTGTATCTGTCTTCCACACGTCAAATACACGCACCTAGGTATATATATGAGTTTACTGATAATAGAACGTGATGATCAAATACTTAAAACAAACGTTCAACTGAATTAGCCGAAGATGACCTTTTTTTTGAAGTTGTGTTTTTTTTTTTTTTACAAGTTTTGTTCTGTTTGGTTTAACGTACCGTTACTGAGTTACCACGTTCATCTTGTCGGCGTAAACGAACCATAAAACGTCCGAATTTAATACGTTCACCAATATTCATTGGCCAGTACGAATGAGCTGTACATAAAATGAAAAACTTTCAAACAATGAAAAAAAAAAACAATTTTGAAGAAAAAAAAATAAAAATAAGTCAAAAACAAAAGATGTGATCTTTCACAGAATGAGTCCCAAACATAAATGGGTTTGTTTAGAAATCGCAAACGAGGTTCGCTTGAGCGGTAGAATTATACAGTGAATATAAATAACTTATGAGGCATACGGTAGTGCCTTTTAGAAGACTGAAAAAAACACAAAAAAACAAAACAAAAAAAAAAAGCTGAAAAAAAAAAAAATTCTTTTCAAAAAAACACAGAGACCTACCTTTAACTCTGTTCCTTTCGATTAAATTTGTCAACATTACTATGACAGGGACACCTGTAATACGTTAAATACGGGCATTTATAAAACACGCTACAATGAAGTAAAATAGACGCGTGGAATCGTTTTTTTCATTCGAGTAGAAGGTTACGTGTAGTGGAAGGCGAAGAAAACATGAGCGGTTGCGAAAAGTTGCGTTTAATAGCTCCTAAGCATGTTTATACGTACGTTGCTCCCATATCATACGCCAAAAGTCCCCAAAGGTCGAAGGTAAGGGTGCTTGAGAGCAAATGTACTTTTGTGGTTGTCTCTTCTGCTTTACATCTCCCTCAAGGAAATTTGCATTGATGTACGAGGACCCTTCTTTTCCTTTTATAGACTGGAGCCGCACCTGGTGATTATGTAAATGACCTCATCTTGTTGTATAGCATTATGATGTCTACGAGTACGTACCTGTGGTTATAATTTAGTTTTTTTTGTTCAAAATGCAACTATTAAACGTACAGCAGTATGTTTCAGTGGTAGGACATTGCCATACCTATCAATTGTTAAATTCGCCAACGTACACCTCATTTACCGGTTTTTTTTTCTATTTTCCTCTGTTGTTGCTTCTTCCCAGAAGGATCCATCTAATTTATGCTGTGCGACATCTTTATAATCCTTAAATATCTTGTGCATTTTTTCGACATCGCCTTGGTTCTCAACGAATCCTTTTGTGTTTGCGTCATTATCCACGTTAGACGTACACAGTACAAGTCCTTTCTTTTGCATGTGACGTCCTTGTGTGACGTTGAAGCACTTTGACAATCTAGCCAAAAAGTGTCTGGCAAAAAACTCAGTTGCAAGTACAAATTTCCGCGTAAGAATTCTGTTTTGGAATTCACCAAGTTACCCCGCCACACCCTCTACAATACTCTGACGCATAGATTTGATACATTTTTGAGGTATTCATGAATTCAGTAATACTCATATTACGTCATACTTAGCGCCTTTCTAGTTTTGTTTTACGGAGTAAACACAATAAAAAAACCCGTAGTTTCTGTGATGTAGCTATAGTCTGTCATGATTGCGCTGACTTCACAATAATTTCCTTTTATTTTACTTCATGAGTCATCATCGTCGTCGTCATCTTCATCAAGAAGAGCAAACGCTGACACACTATCACTTGCAACATTCTTCAAATTAAGGGCTTCAAGAATATTTGGAAACATTGTCTCTACTGCATCTGGAAGACTATTTTCAGAGGGACCAAGTAAGTTATCAATATCCATATGATCAACTTCTTCTATTTTATCGTTCTCATCTTCATCGTCATTTTCATCATCACCATCATCCCCATTATAATCTCCATCATCATCACTGTCTCTGGCAGTCTCTGGTAGACCTTCTAGCATTTGATCTAATCGTTCTTTCATTGCATCTCTAATTTCCTTCGCCCTTGATCGTGTGAACCAACCACTTGATTTCTAAAGTAGTCAGTATTGTACCGAGTAGATAGCCAAAACGCAGTCTTCAAGTAAACAGACAAAGGGACTACGCACTATTCTACATTTTTCTTCGTGGTCCTCAAGCAGCTTCTGTACTTTAGCACACTCCACATCGTAGTATTGATAACGCGTTTGTGTGCGGTTCGGTGGAACTTGAAAAGTGCGAACCTTTCTCATTAGATCATCTTGGCTCGCACTAGAACACAGTCAAAGGGTAACTACGCGTGTAATAATAAAAAAAGTGCTGTCAATTCATTGAAAAGAAACTACCACGCACTCTGTTGGGGATTGCTTTAGCTCATCTGCTGCTAGCTCTGCGACGTTATATTGTACATTTCTTCCTCTTCTCTTTAGAGGAGTAGGATTGGACCCATAGGTAGATACAAGGCCACGTGTACGCTTTGCAGGCACACGAAAGTCTATAACTTGATAACTAATGAAGTTTTTAGTTTAAACTTTACAATTTCTAACTCTACAAAATCATCCAGTTTATCTTATACGTACTGACGAGCGTCTGGAGTGGTTCTAGGATCATATCCGTAACGTAACCAAGTTTTACCCCAAGGACCATTCATAAAATAGTATGCAACATGAGGAAGCATTTTCTGTAAGTCTTTGGTAAGCTCAGGCTTGACATTTAATTTCAATGTCTCGCGTAGCCAAACTGGACGTTCTGCGAAGAGTTTCTTTAGAGCTACCAATAGTTCTTTTTGAGTTGATCGAGTAATAGCAGCGAGTACAGGTGGCTCTGTAGGAATCTCTACACAAAAAAAGTTAACACTAAGAGTGTTTTGAACCACTAATACCTGCATCCCCAGCTTGCAAACGGTATGAAGTCGATCTAGTAGTTTGCTTTGTGCATTCTCTTAAACGAACAACTTCTTCGCCACTTGGAAGAAGCTCTCTTATAGGTTTAAAATAAGGACTTGGTTGAAAGTAGTAAGGGGACGGCATATCAAGCTTTGAAAAGAAAGGCGGAGGTATATTCATCCCTAAAAAAGTATAATCTTAGAACAGAAAGCAGTTGGCGTAGGAATAGCTAACAGCAGAAAAGAAACTATGAATTCCATGTAGACTCAAATTAGTTACGCACCGTATTCTGGTAAATCTGAAACTGAATCATTGATCTCTTGGAGAACGTTAGTTCATTGTTGATATTAAAGAATTGAACTTTTATTCAAATTCTGACACTTTCACTTCAAAAAAAAATGTCAATACAAAATGAGTATGATGTACCTGTTGGCAGTTTTTGTTCATGCTCTAGGAGGGGCTGGTCTATTGGAACCTCACCTTGATACTGAAAGTCTGCCATACCTTGTGATGCGTGAGCAAGATACGAATAGTGTTGTAGTCGACTGCTTGCCTTTAAAAACGTATGAAGTTTCAACAGTGCCAACGACTTCGGCGTCAAATTTGTCACCATCGCCTGTTTTTGTGACCTTTGCTTCGTTAGCAACTAGTTGAGCATAGTTTGGCGCACTTTTAATAATAAATTTGAAGTGTCTACTCTATCACCATACGCAGGGTGTGCATGGTATTCTCCAGGCCTAAAATTTAGCGCTAAGAACTTTTCTCGCTCTTGAAGATGCTACAAAGGTATTAACATTTAGAATTCGCGCCTACACACCTCAGATAATTGCTCTGGACCTCCAAGAGTTTCAACAGCTTTATCTACATTTAAAACGCGTCCAGGGTACGTAATACAATAGTACTTTTTCTGTGGCAAGTCCTTTGGCTCTACGGTTGCCATATGACCATAACGTGTGACTCAACAGGTGTAACAAAAGTTAACGAGCTGATTTTTGACCAATTTTAACGAAAAAAGTTTTCATAAGCCAAAGGTAAAGGATCAAATACGTCAACAATCAACTTGTAACGAAGAGAGTTTTATTTCTATGAGCGTATGTACATCGCCGATTGTTTATTTTGCGCATGAGGTTGTAAACGACGCAAGGCACACTAAGACAGCTGGGAACCGCGTGTTGCGTTGGAGAAGTCAATCTCACCACGTTCGGCCTTGGTATAAATCTCTTTTGCCGCTTGAATAAATGATTCATCAACATTCTGAGCGGTTTTGGCTGAAGTCTCGAGAAAGTAGAGGCCGTGTTTCTTTGCAAACTCTTCACCTTCTTCGTAGGTAACCTTAAGAAAAAAAAATGTCAACACCACCAGCTAGCAACTCAAAAAAAAAACCAAAAAAATTATATCAACACTCAGGAGGTCTGATAAAATGGACCATACAGTGTTGATGCTTGTGACAAAAAAAAATTGTGTAAAACGAAAAACTTTCCAACTACTCGCTCCTTTTCGGTGGTTTTAGTGTCCTAACGTACTTGTCTGTTGTTTTCGAGGTCTACTTTATTACCAATAAGCATAATAACAATATTACCATTGGAGTATTTGCGACAATCCTCCAACCAAGAAGAGACATGCTCGAATGTCTCTCTACGCGTAATATCGTATACTAGAAGAGCGCCAGCAGCACCACGATAGTCTACAAAAAAAGTAAACGAATAATCCCGAACGTAAGCGTTTTCTAAACGTCCAACGTACATGATCGGGTAATTGATCGGAACTTTTCTTGTCCGGCGGTATCCCTGACACATCGATTAGAAAGTAACTCGGGGAGAAACTAAAAACAAAAAAAGATTTTTTTTTTTTGAAAGGTTGAAACTTTCACCCATAATTTTGCTGGGGTTTTAGATGGTGCTGTATTGGTTGCGTCCTTTCGCGTGGATGGTTTTAACGTACCAAATCTGCAACTTAATTTGTTTATTGTCGATTGTGATGGTTCTAGAGCCGAATTCAACGCCAATGGTAAGGTCGTGTTGTGGTTGAAAGCGCTTGTCGGTAAATTGCAGTAACAAGCAAGATTTACCAACGGCTACAGCACGTTAGCAAACGCGATTGTTACCTCCTTTTTGTGGGTACAAAACGCAAAAAATACATGTCGCGACAGCGAAAACAAAGGGGTTGTCCAAGCTGCAGGAGCAATTTTTTGGTGGGTTGTGTGTAATTTCCCAGTAGTTTTAGTTTGTTTTATGGGGTTTTGCTGATCAGCAACAGATCACCAACGGGATTGAATAACGTTATGCGTAAGCGTACCTGTGTCACCAACAATAATGTATTTGAAAAGATATTGGTAAGGCAGCTGACGTTGAGGGAGATTTTGAGGCGTCGTACTATTTCCTGAACAGCAAGACATGGTTTTTGCGGAGCAGTGTAAAGTTTTAAAGTAAAAGTTGCAAGAACTCTGTTGACAATCCAAAATTTTTTAGTTCCTACCTAACTATTCACAACGGTTTCTCCGGCCAAAAGTGTCAAGTACTTGTTTCTTAATCAAATACACCAGTTCTACAAAAAAAAAGACACCACTATTTATTTACAACTCACAGAAATGGGGATCACGTTTTATCCGTTACAACATTAATTCATCAAAAATATCACCGTCACTAAATACTTCATCATCAGAAAGCGAACCAAGCTCATCTGAAAACAATTCGTCGTCACAAATTACTTCTTCAAAAGCGGCGAACTGATCTACTTCTGGTTCCAGTGGTCGTAGTTTGCTTGGAGGGGTAATTGGAATCTGTTTAGCAGGTCGCATCTTTATGATACCGCCGAGCATAGGATCGCGAAGAAGAGATACATTGACGCGTTCTAGAGAAAAGGTGGCGTTAGTTTTTTCTGTTTAAAATTGTAGCAAAGCTTACCAACTTCTGGGTCAGCAAACGGTCTGCCATAGTTTTTGTAAGGTGCAATGTCTGGTTCTAAATAAGAACTACGTGTGGTAGTCTTCTGAGGAGCAGCGCGAAGACGCGTTTTATTTTTTCGAGGGTGTGAGGTGAAAGGTGTATTATTGTTCAATTTGCCTAGCGGTTTACGTTGTGCCAATCTGTTAGACTGCTGGAAGTTGCTTACATTTCCAAAAGCTCTACGTGGTGGCGCATTCGACGAGAGTGTTTTACGACCGCGTGTAGATTGGATAGTTGTGTTTCTGTTGAGCGTAGGAGGTGTGTATACATTAAATGAGGTCATTCGGTTGAGTAGTGTAAAAACAACGGTAACTTACCCGCCATTTTTGCCAGCCAAATTCCATTCCTTAATCTAGCCTAGAATTGACATTTACACCCGCCGTTCTCCAAACTACTGCCTGTTTACGCCACTGTATGCTAGGTTGTAGCTTTAACAACATATTTGGCATTGTTTTGGCGTGTTTGTTGAGCCTACTAGTAGGCTTACTCATCAACCTTAATAACTCGCATATGAGGGAAATAAAGCCTGTAGAAGACATTGTAGACTTTGTAATAGTGTCAGACTTGGATAAACGAAGTTATAAAGATGAATGGACGTGGTTTTCAATAGCTAGGGTACGTTAGCGCTAGTAGACGCCATAAATTACAATTCAGACTTCATTGAACCTAATACTGTACAAAAAGTTTGCAGAGCTCCGTAGAGATAAGAGCGGTAACTATACGATCAAGTGGTGGAAACCTATACACCTTGAGACACACACGGGAACAAATAACCGTTCTATGGAGCTAAGCGCAGTAGTATGGTTTAATGATATTTTACTCGCGTTTTGTGATCGAACTGGACTGGTACGTTATCTATCAACGCTATTTTTTGAGAATATAGGAAAAAAAATTGACATTTCCGTTTAGGTTTATAGAATTTCACCTGATGGACGTGTTTTCCTTCGTTATGCACTTGCAGGTATACTTGATCTATTTTTTGGTTCCTTAGAGGTATTTATATGCATGTTGAATAGATGGAGACGGCAAAAAAGTAGAAACATTCAAAGCCGAATGGGCGACAGTACGTCGCTTTGTAGATAACACTTGATTATTAATTTATTGTGATATATAGGTGAAAGATGATAAACTAGTTGTTGGTTCTATTGGCAAAGAATGGATAAACGAAGGGGTAACGTGGACTAAGAAATCTTTCTTGGAACTTTCTGTTTCTGATTACCTTCTTAGGAGATTGTTCATTACAACGCTGAGTGGACCAAAACGATCAACACAAATGGGCATATTGTTAATAGCAACTTTCAGAATGAGTATCATAAGTTAAGGTTAGTGGTGTTTGTCTTGTGTATTGAAGCAAACTTTGGAGTAGGGACGCTGCTAATGCTTCATATCCAGCTTACTTGAGTCATGAAGCTGCTGAATGGTGGCCAGGTACGTTCCCTATTGCACAGTCTGGTGTTCTTAATATTTATTGTAGAGAAGCGCAAGTGGCTGTTTCTTCCTCGAAGACGTAGTTATGAGCCGTACACTGTTGCTGGAGATGAGACAAAGGGCACCAATATACTGTTAATTGCAGATGAAGACTTTCGCAAAGTCGAAATTGTCACCATTGGAGAAATGGACCCTCACTTTGGATTTACAGATATGCGTCTTATACCTGGTTAGTATATAAATTTCGGATGATTTCAAACATTAATTTAGTAATGGAGGAATCTAAGAAACGAATCCATTTGTGATTATTCTTATTTTTTTCTTATCGAATTTTAGGTACTGACCACATTGTTGCTTTAAAAGTCAAGGAGCTAAAAGGAGAGACAGAGACATTTATTACAATATTTGATACAAAAGGTAAATTTTATTTGGATCCACCTTTACAAAGAATATCACATGTTAAGTATGAAGGCATTGCGTTTCTACCAACCGGTACGTTAAAAAAACCCCAATTATTTTTATCACCTCTACTTACCTTAAAAATAGGGTATTGGCAAAAGTAGTAAATACATAACAGTATCTGTACAAATAAAATAAAGAACGTGTAAATAGAACTGACAAATATACACTGTATTTGAGGCAATAAGAACCGTCTGAACTTTGTAACATAAAGGCTTTTATTTCTTAGTTCAGTAAATTGTAGCAGCACAATAGTAAAAACACAATGATTTGTGATTGTGGGGGATACAAGTCGAGGCCGTTTATTCCATTGAATTTTGTATTTAATTACTGCTCAGTGCTTGTATTATGAGAGCGAAGCTTGTGTTCATATTGTACTGAACAGAGTCGATTTGATGTACGAGAAAGAGGGGAATCGAACCCCTGGCTCTAGATTGAAGGTCTAGCGAGTTACCCCTACTCCACAATCCCTGCGTTATATATTAATCCAGCAATGCAAGCCACGCCAATACAAATTCAATATGGATCTTCCATACATTTTATTGAAACTTCATTAAAGTTATTCATTATTTTCAGAGAGGTTGTTCAACTAACATTGGCTACCATAATAATCTGTGCCAAAAAAATGGTGTTTGCGTCACGTGCACACTGCAATTTAATATCAGCCCTAGGATTGCTCACCAACAATACCACACCACGAAGTAATTATTTATGAGATAATCGCCTTAACCACTTGGCTACCTCTCTTTTTCTTTTTTAGAGAGGGGAGGATTCGAACCGTCCGAAATTATAGTTTTTGGCATGTTGATGAGCTAGCGGGAAGTACACGGTGACTATGCACCACGGAAGAAAGAAAACTTCAAGTGCTTAAAAAGAGTAGCTGTGATAAAGAAAAAAAAAAGTGGGACTGGTATTTGAGAAAATTATGCGAAAAAGCTAGCGAGAGTTTTGCAGTTACTAACAATTTTGTAAAAATTACTGTTTTGCAGAAACTAACAAACCCGGTTGTGATGTCTTGTATTAGATACTGTTGTAATCATGGTTGATTAATTGAGTCCTATTTTGGCTTTTCTTGGAGCAGGCGACTAATCCACTTTGTGGTTTTCTATACAAGCGTCAACGTATTGTAGTTTCTGTTATGTCGGATAACACTAATCCCTCAATCCCAAGAGGTTATGGGTGGTGGAGGAACACTCGATATCTCTGGCTCAGAACAAGCATGTGTGGTTTATTTATACACGCACGTTCGCGAAATACAAAGAAAATAATAATGAAAGTCAGAAAGTGTTACCAGTGGATGTTGCTATCTGAAAAGCTGCTTCAGTCGTTGTTTGATCATTTCGGGTTGTTCAAACGCCTGAAATGTGTCGCATGTTCGGACAAAAGTACCATAAGGTCGGGCACAATATTGTCAATACTTATTGTACGTTTCAGTTAGGTTGGTCAAAATTAACTCAATGCAGACGAACATTTTCCACAAAATATAGACCAAAATCCACTCAAGTGGATTATTTTTATTCCCAGTTTTGGTTTAACACTATTCGAGTATGGGACAGCTAATATAGAGCACTGTTCGCTTTCGGTCGGGCCCGTCGCTTTGCTCGGGACAAGAACCCGACCTTCGCTCACAAAATGTCATCCATTGGTGGGTATGGCAGCACAGGTTAATATGTGCTAGGTACCAAAATCCACTCGAGTGGATTTTAGTGTTTTTCTGGTGGAAAATAGTATGTTTCAACTCAATTCATTTTGGATAAGATTAGTAACCTAACAAGAGATATTTAGATATCTACAATATCTAGATAATCTAGATAATTTCGCCAAAACTAGATAATTCACAAATATCTAGATAATGTAGGGAAACCCAAATTAGTCAAACATGAAAAGTGTCCTAAAACAGGTAAAGTGTCCCAAATTTTTTTTTTCACAAACAGAGCTCTAACTAATCAAAACGAGGTCGCCGCACACAAACAACGTGTTTGATGCGGTAAAATTTTGAGGCTGATGAAATGAGGAGCCTGATATGTCACGGAACCTAGTTTTAAGTGGATAAGGTGCACGCTTATAATTGTACCAGAATTAACTGCAAAAGAGCACGTGATAACCAACACGTGCAGAGAAATTGAACATTAAAAATTTACTGTTAACGAAAATATAAGAAAAAAAACTTGAGGGATACTCTTCCAATTGGTACATCTTATGCGTGTGTTCTCTGTATTCATCCTGTAACTTGTGGGTTGTGTGTTCCCCAAAAACAAACCAATACTGAAAGGAGACATTGATTGCTACTACTCAATAAAAGTTTATCAGATTTCTGTTGTGAAGTGATTCTGTTTCCCAATATTTTCTCTACGCATTGGTGCTATGCTGTTGACTGTAATACAAAAGAATTAAAACCTACAACTAATTCCAACAATAAATTCAAGCTATTCTCGAAAGAGTACACATTACTTTTTCTTACTAGTATGTTTTTGCTTTCCCACAAATTTACTCACCAGGTAAGAATATCAACAAAGCAAATGCAATGTGATATTATCTCCACAACCCCTATGGGGAATATCACATTGGATTTTTTGACCTTGGCTAATTGCAAGGTGCACTTCATTGTTCTCACTGAATCTGCTGAAAAAGTGTCAACGTAAACTGAACCTTTTGAATTTCGCTTTCACATGGATGGAATCATCCAATTTTTAGTTTCATGTTACCTCAACTATATCATCAAATACTGGGCAGGAAACAGTATTAAAGTTGATGTTGGTCCATGATATGAAATGAACACTTTTTTTGCTCAATATTTTCACTATTCTGCTAGTATTTGATACTTGTTGATCTGCTTGTCTGAAAAAACTTTACCATTTACAACATCTATCCAGTGAACCTATGATATTGTTGTGGTGTGTGTATGTGATTGGTTTTCAGTAACCTATTTATGGCTGTTCACTAGGCACAACAAGTTGTGAAATAAAATAATGTGCAATAGTTAGAGTGAGCATGCTGCGGCTATGACAGAAAGTTTGATTCTTAATTTGAGCGTATATATCGTGCAATATCTATAGATGCGTTCGCTTGGATTAATTAAAACGCTTGAAAAGTCTTTGGTGTATGCCTAAACCATTGCAAAGTATTTTTTGAAGAAAAAAAAAAAGAAATGGCTTAAATTCGTTTTTTAATATTTCATGCATACTGACTATAAGTTTGACATCTTTAAATAAGCTGTAGAATATATATTGCGTATGGTACCGCTTATCAATCACTCAAAAAAGTTCTTATGCAACATGAAGGCTGGGGATGTGTACACCTTTCATGCACTATTTTTTGGCTACGATTCATACACACAAACAAATAGAGATTATAGTTCAGGTACAGAATCAATAGGAAATGGGATAGTGTATACATGCAAGCAGAAAAAACCCACCTGGAATATTGAGAACAGTAGGGAGAGTGTATACAATAAAAAATTAAAATTTTATAACACAAAGACATTCCCAAAAAAAGGCACCTGAAGCAAGTATACATGTTTTAGGAATGACAATTCTAGGTGTGTATAGCGGTCATCAATACCACATTACATTATGCGCATAGTGTTACCTTGGCAGATGATATTAGTAATACATTGGAAATAGGACAAAAGTAGAATATTACGCTAGGAAACAAAGGCTCATCCAAACTATCACAATGTAATTGGGTGCGCAACAGTGTTGCTAAAATCGTCCTGAACTGGTAAAAAAATATGATAACCAGCACAACATTAAAAACGGAATTACAAAAAAAACTTAGCATTTTTTTCTGGGACACTTTACATGTTTTGGGACACTTTACCTGTTTGACTAAATATTGTAGAACTTTCTTTGTCAAAAATTCGGCACACTAATTATCCTATATTATGTCATAGGAGAAAGCCCCCTTTAGGGGTACTAGAGGGTTTTCTACCACCACGGTTTTCAATCACTTGGCACTCGAGGTGCCGTAATACATTGATTGATGGCCAATATCCCTTGAGTGTGTCCCTGTGATTACACATTGATCACTAGACGCAACCTTGTTCTTTAGTTAGTTTTGATTGAATTTGGTTAGGGCATAGGGGTTATTTATCTAGTATACAAAGTTAAGGCATTCAGGAGTTTTGGGGGGGCAGAGCCTAGCGGCGACTGAGCGCCATAACCCAGTTGTCTCCCTTTGTGGCGAACAGTTCAATATCACTTCGACATTTTTTCGACATTTTAGTACACATAATGTAAAATATCTAGATATCTCAGATATCTAAACATCTCTACACAAGATGAATTATACTAGTTTACTCATGGGTACGCTCCCAATAGTTATAAATATCGTGTTCAAGCAATAATAACTCTTTATTTAAAGTATTTACGTGTATACTAATCACGTGGGCATACGATACATCTTTTTGGGATAATACAGACGATTTTGGCGTCGTATCAAAAAGTACGACAAAGAAAATTACAGCGTACTTATCGTTCTATGATCAGTTTTGGTTACACCCGACCCAAAAGGAGGAAAAAGAGATTTGGAATTTGAAGTCGTTTTTCATACTTTCGAGTCTATCCTCACCTTTAGATGTATTAAACACAGCCCATACGCACCAGATACAAAGGTACATCTAACGCTTCGAAAACCTCGTAGTACCTTTTTTCGGGCTTTTTTTTTCCCTGCTCCCGAAATTCTATTGAAATAACAGGCTGAGATGAAATCTTCGCTTTTTGTTGTACTCGCTACTAAATCCTGTCGGAGATTGGTGTCCATGATGGCATTAATATTACGTACATAGATGTACCTTCGACCACGTACAAGGGTATTGGAGAGAACCACAGACACTTTAGAATGACATCACACTCTGATGGTACTTTTATTGGATTCTTTCAAATGATGACGAATAATGACAACAAGACTGAATGGATTCATTTTGATTCTGTAAACACGTGAGTAACCTCCACTCTTTCAAAAGGGTCTAATACTTTTTTCTAAAGCCACAAACCGTTCATGAGACAACATCATATTGATAAGATTGGAAACGCCAGTCACGTGATGTTAAGGTACTTACCATCCAAGCAATACCTACTTTTTCTAAGTCTGTTTAGAGAAAGTATACCTTCAACAGCTGTAAAACGTGGATTCCCTACAGGTGAAACATTGCCATACTCTCCACCACCTTCTCCATGCCCAACATCTCTGTATGCATACACCCTTGTACGCTCTACAAACAAATCTAAGAGTGCATTGATTTATGGATGTTTAGAGTTTTGCAGCAACAGTGGCTTACTTTAAAACACTTGGTAGTATCGAAAAGACAGCAAGTTACATTGCAAACGGTATGAGGAGAATGAATTTAAATCTGTTTTTTTAAACAAGGATTATTTTAGTTGTCATGGGTGCCAATGTTTTCTTCGAACAAGACTTGGTACAATAATCCTCACTTTGATATTGGTTAATTTTTTGATTAGAATGTTCACTTGACAATACAAAATG
Source organism: Trichosphaerium sp. ATCC 40318 (assembly GCA_038496445.1). Classification (NCBI taxonomy): domain Eukaryota; phylum Discosea; class Flabellinia; family Trichosidae; genus Trichosphaerium; species Trichosphaerium sp. ATCC 40318. The sequence continues at coordinate 285,614 of JALMLS010000354.1, forward strand.
GTTTGATATTTACATCTGGAGGTTCGATTACCAATTGTCCGGCCTGTCCTACTAATTAATTGCCAAGGTGCATTTAGTTGGAATCCAGCAAGCGAATGTGTTATATGCCCCAATGCAGCTTTTAGAATTAACTGGAGAACCGCACTTCCTCAATGTTGTGGGGAATCAGCTGCAGGTGTATTGTTTCACAATTGCAAAGAAGAATTTGGTTCTCTTGGCCCTGAAAGGCCTTGTCAAGGTGTACGGGAAAACTAGAATACATTCGTGTACATTAACTTGTGAAACAGGCAGCAGTGTCAGCCCGCTATGCCAATAGCTGGGTGTCTCGACGAAATCTTGGACACACTCTAGGAAGAGTAATGGGTGTAATTGTAGACACTGATGGTATTTTAGGACCAGTACAACCTGGGGAGTATGTTTTTGATGTTACAGGAATAAATGATGACTAACACTTTACGTTCTAGAGGAACAGAACATGATAGGTTTTCACGTGCCAGTCAAACGTTACTTTGTGAGAAGACTCGAGAATACATTGACAATGCTTGCTTTAATCCGCTTGTCCAATAAACTTCTCTTGTAAGAGTATCTTGTTCCGTCTTGTCTATGGTCCAGTAAATTGCAGGCTACTTTTTACTGTGTGAGTGCTCGACAAGTAGTGGACCTATCACAATGTTATCGAGGATCAGTTTCCTTGTCATCTTTCATATTGAAACAGAGAACGCTGATTCATACTTAAATTAAAATAGCCCTTGACTCCATGAAGTGCCTTAAAGGCTGCCCTTAAATACTACATTTATTTCCCAACAATAACCCTAGTCTACTGTGCGGGCATGAGAAAGAATACACAGATCACATCTCAACAAATGCAACAGGACACAAGCAAAACGTGACAAGTTAAAGAACAGAATAACGAAGAAACTAAGAAGAGACTTCCCCAGAATGACCAATAACAACAAGAACAAAGAACACTGAGAAGGAAACTGGATAAATGGAAAGATGCACATACCCTTGATTCAAAGAGGTACCCCGTTGTCAAACTCGGTCGTTTGACCGATGCCGAAACAAACAAAACATAACAATTCAGTAGACGATTGCTCTAAAAGAATGCTTCATACACCAACCGAGCCACCGAAGTATGTTTTTCTACACAATTACAGTTCTATTCGTTCAATCCTACGTTTTCCCCTCCCCCACCCACAGAATGAGCTTACGTTCCATTTCGCTTATAAAATGAGCAGTAAAACACGTGGGAAAAAAAAAGGGTCGAATTTGAATGAATATATAATTGCCTTTGCGCACGTTGTTTTTCCTTTGTTTTGGCTAACCGTACTCATAGGACATACGAGATGCTTTGGCTACCGACAGAAATTATATTTTGTATACTGGCGTTATTAGGCAAGAAATGCCGTATATCAGCAACGTTTGTTTGTAAACTGTTCTCTACAATCATTTTAAAGCATTTGGGGTATTTAACAGTGAACGTAAAGTCAAGAGAAAGTCTGTTCAAACTACATGAAAGTCCTCTTTTAAAAAATACAAAAGTGATTATTGGTGGTTTTACAATGACTGAAGATGACTTTAAAAATCTGTCTGGTGTTCATCACCTTGAAATAAAGGATGATGTTTCATTAACAGATGCAATGTTAGAACATATTTCAGCTGTACATCATCTGGAAATGATCATTACAAGTGGATGCAACTTGACAGAATCAGGATTTAAGTCACTTCAAGGTATTCATACATTAAGAGTACCATGCAGTCATTTAAATGATGAGTGGCTTCAAGAACTTGGTAGCATCCATACAATCAATGTTTCAGGTACAAATATAACAGATAAAGGACTTGCGGCACTCTCTGGAGTTCATACTATTGACTTATCTTATTGTGACAACATCACTGACAAAGGTGTCATTGCCATTTCAGGTAATGTACACAAGATAAACCTTGCTGTATGTGATATAACGGACAAAAGTGTAAAAGCACTAACAAGTGCAAGTTTCATATCTTTTAGTAACTGTTTCAGTATTACAGATGAAGGAGTAAAGTACCTGTTAACACAAAATCAAACAACTCACAAAATTAAAAAAATTATTTTGGGCAACTGCACTCAAATATCAAACAACGTCTTGAAACTTTTGGCTGGTATACCTTGTATAGAGCTTCATGATTGTATACAACTAACAGGTGATACTTTATCATGTTTGGCAGGTGTACAGCATATTGATTTGAATAGTTGTACTTCAGTATCAAATGACGGGATAAAACAATTGGCAGGTGTAAAAGTGATTGATATTTCTTTTCTTGACTGTGTTGATGATAGTACTTTAAAGGCACTTGCTGGAGTACATACAATCATGCTTGATGAAACTCATGTGACAGATGAGGGTTTATGCTCTTTGAGGGATGTTAAAATTATTAGTCTTCATGGCTGCAACAAGATAACAGACAAAGGAGTGAGCAGTCTTATTGGTGTTAATAAAATTGACCTGTCAAACTGCTTTCAAATAACAGATGAGGGCGTTGTTAATTTAACAAGTATTGAATGCATTAATTATAGCGACACTCAAATAACAAAAAGAATGGTTGATCATCTAGGATGTAAAAATACTGATGGAGTAATATGGCCTGATTTTTATTAAAGTAATATTGTACTTTGATTGTTGACAAGCACATGTCACTGAAATAAACAAAAGTTATGGGTTAGACTCTGTTTGCTATAGAGGAGAATAATTATGAAAAGGTGATACAAACGATTGCTGTACGTATGATATTAAAGGAATAAGCGATTTAGAGAAATCCCAACATCATCATTTTTTAACTCATTAAAAAACAAGAGGACTGTTTTTTTTTTGTTTTTTTTGACAAAATAGTGTTGTTTTGACTCCATATGCAGGCTTCTGCCAACAAACAAAACTTTATAGATCAACAACATGTTGTTGTGAAATGAAAATAATTAGTATCAAGCGGATAATAAGGATCAGGTCTTTACTATGAGTGCACGTGAACGAATATGATGTGAAAGATGATATCATTTTTGTCCCACCTAGCTACTGTCGTGGTATGTAGGTGTATACAGTGGTCTCCACTTTTGATCGGTTCTGTAGACATAAGCAAGTTGAGAGGTATTCTTAGTAGATTGTTTATTAATAAAATGGATTAAAACAATGGTTGTCAGGCTATTGTACAAGCGGATTAAAGCAAGCATTGTCAATGTATTCTCGAGTCTTCGCACAAAGTAATGCTTGACTGGCACGTGAAAACCTATCATGTTCTGTTCCTCTAGAACGTAAAGTGTTAGTCATTATTTATTCCTGTAACATCAAAAACATACTCCCCAGGTTGTACTGGTCCTAAAATACCATCAGGATCTCCAAGAACACCCATTACTCTCCCTAAAAGATTCCCAATCATACGTGGAGACACCCAGCTATTAGCATAGCGGGCTGACACTGCTGCCTGTTTCACAAGTTAATGTGTACAATACCGCAACTTGTTCTGTCGTACACCTTGACAAGGCCTTTCAGAGCTAAGAGTACCAAAGTCTTCTTTGCAATTGTGAAACAATACACCTGCAGCTGATTCCCCACAACATTGAGGAATTGTGGCTCTCCATGTACCTTTAAAAGAGTTGAATGGGTTTGTAACACATTCGCTTGCTGGATTCCAAGGAACGACACCTTGACAAATTGTGAGGTTAGGTTTAGCAGTTGGTGATTGAACCTCCAGTTGTAAATATCAAAGCGCTTTGTATAGTTAGATGGGTATTCTAATCAACAATGAACTTTAACAAATAAGAGGATCCTTGTACTAGGTCTTGTTCAAAGAAAACATTGGCACGTGTGATAACTAAAATTTATTAGAACTGGCTTTTAGATTGTATTGCGTTACCATTTGCAATGTAACTTGCTGTCTTTTCTATTGTACCAAGTGTTTTAAAGTAAGCCACTGTTGCTGTAACGCTCTAATCATACCGTAAACATTTTTTCTTTTTTCAAAAGCAGTACAAGAGCGTAATCGTGGAGTGCAGATGGACAAGGAGAAGGAGGTGGAGAGTATGGCAATGTTTCACCTGTAGGAAATCCACGTTTTACAGCTGTTGAAGGTATACTTTCTCTAAACATACTGTAAAAAGTAGGTATTGGTTGGATGGTAAGTACCTTAACATCACGTGACTGGCGTTTCCAATCTTATCAATATGATGTTGTCTCATGAACGGTTTGTGGCTTTAGAAAGAAGTATTAGACCGTTTTTAAAAGAGTGGAAGTTACTTACGTGTTTACAGAATCAAAATGAATCCATTCAGTCTTGTTGTTATTATTCGTCATCATTTGAAAGAATCCAATAAAAGTACCATCAGAGTGTGATGTCATTCTAAAGTGTCTGTGGTTCTCTCCAATACCTTTGTATGTAGTTGAAGGTACGTCTATGTACGTAATATTAATGCCATCATGGATGGCAATCTTGAGATAGAACGTTACTGGAAATTACTACTTTTTGAAAACACGTGGTTTCTGAATAAATCTTGAACCACGTTAGGTGTACCTTTGTGTTTGGTGCGTATGGATTGTGTTTAATACATCTAAAGGTGAGGATAGACTCAAAAGTATGAAAAACAACTTCAAATTCGAAATCTCTTTTTTCTCCTTTTGGGTTGGTAACCAAAACTGATCATAGAACGATAAGTACGCTGTGATTTTCTTTGTCGTACTTTTTGATACGACGCCAAAATCGTCTGTATTATCCCAAAAAGATGTATCGTACGCCCACGTGATTATTATACACGTAAATACTTTAAACAAAGAGTTATTATTGCTTGAATACGATATTTATAACTGTTGGGAGCGTACCCATGAGTAAAATGGCACAATTCATATTGCTTTTGGTTAGTCTTATTATTATGTATAGTGGTGTACAACACCTAAGTATTGGGCACGACGGGTGGATTTATCCGAAATAGTGAACAACAATTGTGTACCAAAGTATTGAGAGTAAAAAACACTTGTGTATATTCTGTAACAAACTTCTTTGGCAGATATGATTGGTACAAAACGTAAATGGAATGGAAATATACGTGGGAGTGCCGGCGTAAAAAAACGCAACCATTGAGTGGCTATTATGGATGTAAATACTTTGATCAGATTGTTCAACTTATTACTTTGCCTCACAATCTAATTTTGCTTTCTGGCTAACAATTAATGCTTGAAACGTTTCGAATGATGTGCACAAACCAATGTGTTTTAGTGTTTATTTTCAGTTACTTTTCGATCACGTGACAAAATACAAAAACTCAATTTTTTTTGATTGGGATTATACTTGAAACTTCTGAGTGCCATCCATAACAGCTGGTTCTTTTGGCTTTTCTAATTGTTTTTTCCAGTACTTAATTTTTAAATCGGTTAATTCTTCTTGTTTCAATAGGTAGTCGCCATATCCGAAAGAATCAGCGACGAGTCTTCCCTAAAATAAAGATCAATAAAAACCAAGCCAAACAAATTCAAAAAAACTCGATTTGACTTACCACTGTAGCACGTGCTTGGGAACGCCATATATCTGTACAGAAAGTCCAGAATGATCCCCAAATACCTGCAAAAGGTGCAACTCTTTGTATTGTCAAGGATAGTGATTGTTATTTCGAAAAAAACTCCAAGCTCTTTCGGGTATTTAACAGAAAAGCAAGCTTCCCAAAAGCAAAAAAACCAAAAACTCAAGGTGAGGATACAATAAACCAAGTAGAAGCCACAATACCATGAAAATCTCAAAAGTCCATCGGTAAAGGAAGTTTGATGATTTAATCAAGTAAGAAGTTACAACACGTGCGTTACCATCGTAATAGTAGTCCTCTAAGAAAAGAATTGTAAGTTACAAATTTCCAACGACATATTTTGTCCACACAATAGCAAAAATACACGAAAGAGGTTTTTTCCTTGCCGCTAGGCGATGAGTTGATTCTTTATGAAGCGCGAAAAGCAATTTCTGAGTAAAGAGAGTTTGGCGCATGACATAAGAGAAGAACCCGCCCTAATGGTCCCAATGGCGTAAAACGGCCAGAGAAAGAGTAATGGGTGGAAAACTGGCGAGAAAATAGCTAAATTGTTTTAAAATAACGTACTCTCCCTGTACATGGATATACGAGGTTCATGATGGAACCATTTGACGTTATGGCTATCAGTAGACGTTAGTAATTGCTTTGTAAAATAAAAACCACAAAACGTTTGTTTTTGGCACGACACGTACTCATCCTGCGTTCTGTGCACTTCAAAGTACGTTTGCATTACAGGTGGATTTAGTATTGGCTGCTGTTGATTGCCACGAGCATAAGTCTGTGGCTGTGCACCGTAGTTTGCTGGTGTACCATTCTGGTAACTTTGTTGATTATAGGTTGGCGTTGGTTGCATCGTTTCTGGTTAGATCTTGGGTAATGCTTGCAAGAATGATTAGGGCAGGTAGTCAAGATTTTTCTGCGGGAAAAATGCTTTCCTTTTTTAAGTAGTTTGCTGAAAGCGCCAAGCATTACGTTATTTCATTCCCAAAAATAATGTCCTTCAAAGAATATAAAATGCGAGAGTCGTTGGTTGTTATTGTTGTAATTGGAAGCTCTTTCTACGGTCTTTCAAGGACGCTTTTTATTGAAGGAAGTTATCCTTTTTTTTTGTATGTTTTCCTTCCTATCTCAGCTAACTCAGCGTGTTGAAACGTCTTCAAGACTAAATCACTACACAGCACGTAAGTTTATTGGACAAGCGGATTAAAGCAAGCATTGTCAATGTATTCTCGAGTCTTCGCGCAAAGTAATGCTTGACTGGCACGTGAAAACCTATCATGTTCTGTTCCTCTAGAACGTAAAGTGTTAGTCATTATTCCTGTAATATCAAAAACATACTCCCCAGGTTGTACTGGTCCTAAAATACCATCAGGATCTCCAATTACATCCATTACTCTTCCTAGAGTATGTCCAAGATTTCGTCGAGACACCCAGCTATTGGCATAGCGGTTATAACCAAGTGCCTATTATCTATTAATACTTATGTAAATGTATTCTAGTATTGCCGTACACCTTGACAAGGTGTTCTCCCAAGGGCGCCAACGTGCCCTTCGCAATTGTGAAACAATACGCCTGCAGCTGATTCCCCGCAACATTGAGGAATGGCGGTTCTCCAGGTATCTCTAAAAGATGCATAGGGGCTTGTAACACATTCAGGTGAACCACGCTCAAGGTTCCATGCGTAAGACCCTTTTTTTTATGAGTTACAACGATAGAACAGTTGGCGCTACTCGAACCTTGAGATGTAAATATCAAAGCGTTTTGTATTGTCAAGTGAACATTCTAATCAAAAAATAAGCCAACATCACAAAGTGAGGATTATTGTACCAAGTCTTGTTCGAAGAAAACATTGGCACCCATGACAACTAAAATATCCTTGTTTCAAAAACAGATTTAAATTCATTCTCCTCATACCGTTTGCAATGTAACTTGCTGTCTTTTCGATACTACCAAGTGTTTTAAAGTAAGCCACTGTTGCTGCAAAACTCTAAACATTCATAAATCAATGCACTCTTAGACTTGTTTGTAGAGCGTACGAGGGTGTATGCATACAGAGATGTTGGGCATGGTGAAGGAGGTGGAAAGTATGGTAATGTTTCACCTGTAGGAAATCCTCGTTTTACAGCTGGTGAAGGTATAATTTCTCTAAACAGACTTTGAAAAAGTAGGTATTGGTTGGATGGTAAGTACCTTAACATCACGTGACTGGCGTTTCCAATCTTATCAATATGACGTTGTCTCATGAACGGTTTGTGGCTTTAGAAAGTAGTATTAGACCGTTTTTAAAAGAGTGGAGGTTACTCACGTGTTTACAGAATCAAAATGAATCCATTCAGTCTTGTTGTTGTTATTCGTCATCATTTGAAAGAATCCAATAAAAGTACCATCAGAGTGTGATGTCATTCTAAAGTGTCTGTGGTTCTCTCCAATACCTTTGTACGTGGTCGAAGGTACGTCTATGTACGTAATATTAATGCCATCATGGACACCAATCTTCGACAGGATTAGTAACGAGTACAAGTACTCAAAAAAGCGTGAAGATTTTTCCTGAGCCTGGTATTTCAAGAGAATTTCGGATCAGGTAAAAGTCCGAAAGTGTTCGAAAAAAAAAAGCCCGAAAAAAGTACTACGAGGTTTTCGAAGCGTTAGATGTACCTTTGTATCTGGTGCGTATGGGCTGTGTTTAATACATCTAAAGGTGAGGACAGACTCTAAGGCATGAAGAACAACTTCAAATTCAGTAATCTCTGTTGGACCTGTTCTTGCGCCATTTCGCAGAGGTGTAACCGATGCTGCGACGATACATTAATCGGTAAAAATCAATAAAACGACATTTTCTTGCCGTACTTTTGGATACAGTACTAAAGTCGCTTGTTTTATCCCAAAAATATTGGTTGTAACCCCACGTGATTAGCATCGCGTTAAATACTGTAAACAAACTCAATTTTTATGTAGAGTTAAAGGCATTAACCATACCTAGCAATAAAATGGTATTCCGCATCGTTTGATGACGAATGTTGGTTTTTCGTTTACGATTACCATTGACTTACTGTAGAAAAAAACGTGCACAGAATACATCGTTTTAGAAAGTAAGATCTTTATTAAAAGCGTATGATTGGATTATCAATATAAATTATGACGCCACTGGCGTAATCTACATTGTACAATATTGGTTTGATTGATCTAATTCGGGTATCACTAGGTACAACAAACTCAAAATGATAAAGTTCTGATGTAGTGGTGTTTGTTATCTCAACGTCTCCGTTTGTAATATCACCAAGAACGCCAGGAATTATAGCACCTGTTTCATCAGCAGTGTAGAACCTTACATTCAAATGCTTACCCAGCATTGAAGCGCGAAGTGATAGATACATCCTCATAGTAGCTCCAGGTTCCGTGCGGATAACACCATTGTAAAATCCAGAGTATGAACTCCCTTCTATTTTGAGACAAGGAGAATTGTCAACTCCGTTTGTTGGAGAGTATCCACCACTCGTCATATACCATGGAGCAACGTCTTGATCAAAATTCTCGTTCTCCATCATGTTGGCAATATCATAAGAAAACTCAACGTGACTTGAAGGGTTAACTGTTGCTGTAGCTTGTGGTAGACCGAAGTTTTCTGGAAGTGTTACTGTTGTAGTATCATTTCCTAAATTACTAACAAGAATACGAACATTGTTCTTATACCTAACACCACTCCACGTGACACCTGTTGTCTTTTCTGTTTCTAAATTAAACAAAGAAGTTGGCTCAGAACCAAAGTATCTGTTTAAACTATTCCAAACATCAAGCATGTCACGTCTTTGCTCACTTGCTGTATACTGTTTTATCCACGATTCTTGAGGGAACTTGTTGAGATTGTCTATGTATACAATCAATCTTGCAAATCCATCAGCACCCCTCATCCTGAGGTGCTTAAGAAGCATTAAGTGATCTTCTTTTGGAGGTACAATTGTAGGCATTTCAAACCTTGCTATTGGTCCGCTAACCCAAGGTATAAGTATATGACCTTCAGGAAGAGCTTTATAAGCAGTTGAAAGTAACTCAACAGGACCCCATAACAGCGCAGCACGTATATTAGGCGCTGTGTTATTCAGGTAGCAACATGGATGATCTATAGTGTGAACGTAATAGAATCCATACGGATAACAATTAGGCTGTGCAATTGTCATTCCGCTTTCTCTGTAGAAAGTATCTTTTGCTGTATTGTTCTGAGAGGAAGGGTAACTCCCAGGGATAGTGAGGCCAGGGTGGTAAGCGTAGTTACCAATCATTGCGTTGCTGACGTTTGGGTTTGAGCTTGCACGTACAATTCTTATAACTTCAAGCATTTCTTCCATATTCTGGGTTAAGTTTCCTTCAAGATCAGCTAGAAGAAGATCCATCGCTTCTGCATTATCGACCATATTCTGCACATCATTTATGTTGTTTGGGGTACCGTACAAAGGAGATGATGGGTGTCGGATCATAGCTGACGCGTATCGTCCCTTTTCATGTTCTTCTGACCAAACTCTTAGCGGATAAGGGTGAGCACTACCATAGTCTTGTAGGTGAGGCACAGGGATGATACCAGCGCCGTCTACCCAATCCTTGTAGTTTTCTTCACCCATCTGCGCTTTTAATAAGTATCTCGCTTGGCTGTGGTCTTTAAAAGCTTTATAGTACGTACTTGAGCGTGATGGCGTACAGACCAATCAAAGAAGTATCCGGTTGGCTCTAGAGCATGTACGACGCATACAGACACTACAAATACGCATAAAAGATGCATAGATCGCATTAGAAGTGGCAATTGTGGTTGTCTTGATTTGGTTTAAGCCTCATGAGCGAACGTCCTAATTAAGAGCTCCTTTCTGTTTTTGTGACTTTTAACTTAAACCGTATTTATGCCAAAACAGCATTGATATGTTTCTGCAAGTACGGTACGTTCAAATCTCGGAAGTGTGTTTGGAATATACGAAAATCAGTGTCCTAAAGCAGTTCGAAACTTTCTCTTGTAATTGTAAGAGTTCAATGATCACAACAAACAAATGACAGGTGCTGATTTGTCACCACTCAAGGTTCACTGCTTCTTCACTTTGGTGGTTGATTATAGTGTTCAATAGTTCGTTCCATGGAACCATGCTCTTAAGAGATATTACTCAGAAAGTTGTAAATGAGTCAGCAAACAAACTACAAAAAGTAAAGCTTGTAGGTTTTCGACTGAAAACTCGCACTTTTCTCGTACATAAGAAATCTTGAGCTACATCATGGGTGTAGACTCTGCGTATAATTCATTCGATACGCTCGCTGGGTTATGTACTAGAGTTATAGCGGCAAATTTAGCGTCGTTTACGAAGACTTTAACGCTTCCCAATAATTTATTACAAAATATCTTAAAAACAGCTATATCACTGCGTACTCTAACGAATAATACTCTTCGTTTGTTTATTCAACCACATGTAACTTCTCTTGACTTGAGCGACGTTGCTACGGATTTAAATGGTATAAAACAGCTTAATAATACCACTGATATGCTATAGATGACTCTTTAACACAAATTGCTTCATTGTCACAATTAACGTCACTGAACCTTTACAGAAACCTTGGCTACACTGAAGAGAAGCTTAAAAGGCTATTTTCTGTATCTAAACGGTTAACAATCTTAGACTTGACGAGATGTAGTAACATTACAGGCAAGTTTTTTTTGACGTCGCTTTTGAAGTTTTAATCTCTTTGGATCTGACTCTTTTAGATGATGTTTTAAGTATTATTGCGAGTAATTGTAATGATCTCGGACATTTGGTACTTAATAGATGCCGTACAATGACCAATAAAAGCCTTATAAACTTGAGCCAAGGTAATGATAAAAAAACTAATCTCATTTTATTCTTACTGTCAACAGGTTGCAAAAACTTGAAAGTGTTGAGTCTGTTTGGATGTAAAAAATTAACTAATAATGGATTTATACCCTTATTTGCCCATTGCACAAAGCTAGAAAATCTAGACTTATCACAGTACGATTACTGCAACTTTTGGTGAAAAGTGTGAGTTGACTTTTTTGTTATTTAAAGATGTTCGTATGTAGACTCTGAAACATTGCTTTGCCTTGCACAACATTGTAAGAGGACTTTAACTATTTTAAAATATACTAATTTTCTTATAGGTACAGACTTGAAGAAGCTACATTTAGCAAAGGACAGGAAGGTTACAGATCACGGTTTGTTAGGTAGTTAAAAAAAGTTGCTGAGTATTTTTTATTGCAACTTATGTCGCTCTAAGCAATTGCAAAGCACTGCACGTCTCTTTCATATCTTGATTTGGCTTTTCAAAATAAAATATCAGCGTATGCTCTTCGCATGGCGTTTAAAGGTATACTTAACTTCGAACCCTGTGCTCATAACTAAAGTGTATATTTAGCACTGACAAATTTGACTATGTTGTATCTACCTTGTTGTGCGAATGTAACAAATCCTGTATTAGCTATGATAGCAAAGGCAACTGATTTAAAGAGGCTATATATATCAAAACAAACAGAAATTACAGATGCTGGATTGCTTTCATTAGCAAAAAGTTGTACAAAGTTGGAAGTTTTGTGCGTTATTTTGATCCTTGAACAAAGAGCTTTGAGTGAAGTTTACCACCTTGTAGAAATTTAGCCAAATGTACGCCCATAACAGATGTGTGTATCACAAAAGTGGTTGAGTATTGTACTGGTCTGCGCGCGCTATATATTGGTAATTGTACCTTGACAGAGGCTTCTATGACAGCGATAAGCATTAACCTACCAAATCTTACTGTTTTTGAAACGAATCAATGTGCGTCTCTTAACCAATTATCTTGTTATCATTAATCTAATCTAGGCAGTGATATGATTACTACAGATTCTATGAATACGTTCGGAGATGCATTCAGGGGCAAGTATGTTGATTCGCTGGACTTTTGTAGAACGCAATTTGGACTATCAGAAGTGAATGCTATTTGTCAACTTAAAGCAATTCGCTGCTTGTCAGTCCCAGAAACACAAATTGATGATACGTGTATAGAATTAATATGCAAGCAATTTCCAAACATGCACATTTTGAATGTATCACGTGCGTCTTACGAAGAAAACAGTTAAGCATTTTTGAAGTTTATTCTTCTCTTAGATTGTCCCATATCTGAATTGTCAGTAAAGCACGTGTTCGAACACATGACACAACTCAAAGCGCTTTATGTGGCTAATTGTAATTTATCCAATGACATTGAAATTACAGAGCACGTTGTTGAACCAAAATTCGTTTCTTTATTCATTTGGTAACGTCTTTAGGGTTGCATTGACACTACCAACACTTGAGCTATTAGTCTTTTCAGATAACAAGTCGTTAAAATCAAGTTTGATCCAAAGCGTAACAAGAAAATGTCCAAACCTTCTTTCTATTCATCTCAAAGGTAGTGGTTGAAGAGCAACGCCTCGTTGTACATACTAATCTATTTCATAGGATGTTCAGATGACGTTCATGATAGAACAGTAATGGATATTTGTAAATATTGTACAAGCTTGCAAAGCATTGATTTGGGATTTTGTAAAAACGTTAGTAATGCAATTTGCTTGCTTTTTTTTCTTTCTTTTTTCTTACATTGCTGGTCTTTATTCTATTTTTAGGTTACAGATACTTCTATGGTGCACTTGGCAACGCTAAAGCATCTTCTTACAGTAACTGTAAAGAGTGTACCTTTGTTAACAGATAGTGGCATGATAAACCTTGTGCAGTGTAAAGCCCTCTCGTATTTGGGTATTTCAGAATGTCCTCTTATATCTGATAAATCATTTGATACAATAATGACGTCCTGTACGATACGTTCATTTCATATTTCTTGAAGTTTTATTCTTAATATTGTTGTAGGCCCTTCATTGAACTCTATATTTGTAACAGGAACAAGGGTACAAAAAGCGAAGTTTTTTCTAAAGCTTTGGTATTTTGTCACTTTGCTAACATCGTTCTGTTAAGGTTTCACTAACTAAAGTTCTGTTTTGGAGAGAGAAAAAGCCTAATGCGCTTATTGAAAAGAAGCATATAGGTGTTAGGAATCAATAAACCGCTCATTTTTAAACAACTAAATAAATTAGTGCCTGTTTCAGGACTAGGTGTTTGTGGGCGGGGCTGTGTTATGTTACATGCAGTAATACACAACAAGTGTAACGAAGTAGTATTGACTGTGTTTTACCACAGCTGTAAGTTGCACATCGTTACTGCGTTCACAATTTGTTTGTATAAAACTAGCAACCAACACATAATTATACTACAGAGCAACTAACTCGAATGCTCGTGTTCGGAAAGAAGTTTACTATTTATTTTCGGTAATTCAATGTACTTCAAAGTTCTGCGAAAATGATAATTAAGGAATGACAGAAAGCAGGTGTATCAGTTTTGCATAGCTTCAAGAGTTCTTTTGAGGTCATCAATAGAGCCATTACTGATTACAACAGAAGAACTACCATTCGCTATAATAAAATGGTATTTGAGCTGTCCATCTTCATCCCATATCTTACAATCTCCGTTTAGCTTATTATTCTTGTACTCCCTTTCAAGGCACTTCTTACCATCTTCTGCGAAAGTTACATGCTTCCCATGTTTTTCGCCTTTCTTCATGGAAAAAACACATGATTTCCCATTTGTATACCACTCTTTGCACTCACCTGTAAACTCTCCTTCTTCATCATAACAGTGAACAAGTTTCATCTTTCCATCTTCATACCATTCTTTATGTTCTCCTTGCTGCTTGCCATCATACATTGTAAATAACATACACAACTGTCCATTGGAATGCCATCCTTTGTATTCTCCTTCTGGTTTACCACTTCTCATATTACAATGTGCAGCAAGCTTACCGTTTCGGTGCCATTGCTTAAAATCACCTTCATGTTTATCATCCTTCATGAAACAGAGAGTGAGCAGTTGGCCGTTTTCATACCGTTCTTTGAACTCGCCATTTTTTCTACCTTCTTTCATTGTACACTTTACTTCCCACATACCACTTGACATCCATTTTTGCCATAGACCACATTTGTTAAGATTAGCATCAAAGTGAGTACTCAATGCAGCTTTTTTTGATAGCAAATGATACTTTGTAAAAGCGCCATGACCATACGAACAAATAAGCCGTTGAATGTCACTTGGCAAGTCATGTATTTTCAACGAGTAACTAGGTTTCCAAGTATTTTGCCGTTTACGCTTATTAACGGACATGAGATACTCTACAGTGAGAATCAGAAAAAAAAAAAGAACATTCAATTCATTCAATTCGTATTTTAAATGTCTCACCTTTTAAAACACGTGAAACAAGACCTCTTTTTGTCAAACACGACACGATGTAGTGTTTACTGTTTTGTTCTATGGATAAATATTTTTGGTGACAACTCCGGTCTTCTATGGGATATTTTGGTTCAAAGAGTTTGAGTATTAAGTCTTTGTACTCATTGAACACATTATCACATATGTTTCTTCTAATTTGAAGTGTCAACTACTGAGACATAAACAACTGACACACCAACAACCACTGTTTATCTGAGCCTCCAAAAGCTGCACCTGCAATAACAGAAACAGGTACCAACTGACCGACTACGTTGCCACCCAGTTCACAAAGAGTTGCTTCAAGTTACTTATCTATACCTTTTTTTAGCGTGTTGTCGACTTGCTAACTACATGATTAAGTCTAGACATGTACAGAGCCTGACACAGTATTTGCATAAGCCACACGAGATAATTAAGGAGAAGTACATGTTCAATTATGTTAAGCTGAGTAAAACTTTACACCAGCGAATAGATACGTTGAGCCGTAACAGTTTGCCAGCACGTAGGCTTTTGAACTTAGCTACTGAAACAAACTTCGTTCACATTTATTTACACGTGATAAATTATTACATTGTTTACATCCTTCTTGTTCTTTACATGAATTGCGACACAGGCCAAAGCAATAACTATTATTGATTAGTAATTTGTATAAAAACATATAATTTGTACCTGCTATGCTAATAATTATACCACCCACTATCGCAGAGGTAACTATGATTTGTTCAAAGTGTACAGGATCGATAAAGTAAGAAGGACTCGAGATTGGTGTTTGTGTTGTGCCGGGTACATGATAATGGTGTGGTGCTGTAGGCGGAATAGTTGTTATGGATTCATCTGTAGGCGGAACAGTTGTGCTTATGGATTCACTTGTAGGTGCAACTGAAGGCCCAACATCGCATATATAGTCTACAGTGATACTACCGTCTTCTGCAAAGTCCTAATTACAAAATCAGCAGTAGTACAAAGGGAGTTGAGATTCGAAAAAATGATGAAAAAGTGTACCTCTAAGAGTGCTTTTGTAATTGCAGATTTGCGTGAGTTTGATGATATGCAAAGAGAGAAATATTGAACGACTGCGAAGTAAATCAGAAATAAAGACAAAAACGAGGGACACGTGTACCTTCACGAGGCGTCTGAAAAGAATCAATAGTTGCGTTTGTTTTTACTAAACAAAGCTCCGATGATCGTTGTTCAGAAGAACAATATGACGTATACGCCTTTGTGGCTGTTGATGTACACGTGTATTTAGCTACATCTTTATTTAGGCGATGACACTAAGAATTGTGAGCTCACACAAAGACCGCATAAAGGAACAGTTACCTCTTTCATGTCTTGCCGAACTTTTTTCTCGCAAGCTGCTGATTCTGGTGTAGAGACATCTGGGAAGCTTATTGGATCATTGTACCACTGCACCCTGCGCTCTGATGTTGTTAACACAAACGTTAGGAGCATTAACATACTGTTGGTGCTGGTCGCGACAGAAACTTGGCATAAACATAGAGCTGCTAGTAGAAGCGTAAATGTTGTCATATCGGCGCTATAAATTGTTTTATTTGAGATTAAAAGCGCGTGCAGGTGTGAATTGTTACTTAGAATTAGACCAACTGTTGAAAATAGTTGTCACAAAGTCATGTGAATTCTGGTCGATGTCGGAGTGTGATATGGTTTTGAAAGGTTCTACAACTATGTGCTATATTGCATACAGTGCCTAAGGCTTGTATGAAATTAGCTGATGTACTACTTATTTATCTAGAGCGGTATGTGTTGAGGTTCTACTAAGTTGTCTTCATTAATGCGAATCTTAAGTTGCTTGTGAGAAATTCACTGCCTTGCCTAGACAACCTGACTTGTACTGTTATGATATTGTAACGCTTAAGGAAGTGGTCTTGACAGCCAGTTGGCGTCGGTTAGCTATACTTACGCGGATTTTTTTTTTCTTACTTTCGAACTAAGTTTGACTCTTTTTTTATCGTACCACAACCTTGAGTTCAAAAGCAACGGTACTGTTATATAACTTCTCTGGTATTCGCTATACATAAAAAAGAAAGCTGAAATTTACTCTGATTGTTTTAAAATATGGCATCAAACACCAGATCGGTTTATAAAGCGAGACACAAAGGAAAGCATAGCCCAAGAGTACGAAACCTTTTTTTTTTGTATTTTGGTATCGATAGTGTGTATTCATTCTTTTCTTGTTTACAAACGTTTATTTAGGATAAAAGAGGTCGTCATACTGTTGGTGGTGTTTCTCCTTCTACCCCAGACATTATTAAAAAAGCAAAAGCGTTATACGAAAGTCATAACCATGAGCAAGCGATGGTGTATTTTAAAATAGCAGCAGAGAGAGGACATACAAGAAGCCAGTGTACTGTTGGTTATTTATTCGAGAAGGTACCGTTGGAAGTTGGTATTACGTTTTGTTTTTTGGTTATTTTCAAATCACGTGAAAAACGGTTCTATAAACGTGATATGATACGGTACAGTTAAATTTAGCACTTTTAATTGATGAAAGGGTCAAGGAGTTACGTGTGATTATAAAGAAGCAATGAAGTGGTATAAGCGAGCAGCGAAGCTTGGAGATCCGTACGGACAGTCTAATTTGGCGTATCTTTATAAAAATGTACTTCTTCAACTGAATGTTTCTTGACAACATTTTTTTTTCATGTTTTTTTTTTGACGAATGTATTTGTTTTTAGGGTCTAGGTACAGATCAAAAGTATACAAAAGCTATAAAGTGGTATAAAAAAGCAGCGGATCAAGTACGCTTTCTTACTTGGTTCTCAAGTTTTTTAAACTCCGTGACACATGTGAACAATAGTTTGATTTTTATTTGAAATTTTTTCTTAGTTTTGTTCTCATTTTTTTATTTTTGTAGAATCATGCTTGGGTGCGTTTAACTCTCCTTTTACTCATTGTTAAACTAATGATTGTAAAATATAATACAGGGACAAAATAATTTGGGCTGTATGTATGAAAAAGGTACGCTAGTACGCTAGGTCACGTGTAAAACAAATCATGAAAAGTAGTGAAAAGTTAAAGTAAAATTGTTTGTAGGTCAAGGATGCGAAAAAGATTACATCAACGCAGCTAGGCTATACCAAAAATCAGCATTAAAGGTACAAGCGTATTTTTATTCGCAAGTACTAGCGACAAGTTTTTATTTGGAGTAGTGGGGATAGAGTAAAAATACTTTTCTTGAGTTTGAATGAAACAACAAAAAACTGTTGTTATTTTTTGTACTCAGCGAGAAACAAAGTTGTACTTTAACCAATGGATGAGAAGCCTAAATTTTAATTATTATGCGCCTATCTGACTTCAATAGGGTAATGCATGCGCACAGAGTAATCTTGGAGTGTTATACGAAAACGGAAAAGGAGTACCAAAAGATTATGATAGAGCATTTCATCTTTACTTACAGTCCGCTAATCAAGGACATGCTGGTGGACAAAACAACTTAGGTTTGTCGCTTAATCTCTTTATAACGCCAAGGACATCCATTTGATTCGCTTGATAGGTTTAGCGTATGACTTTGGTATTGGTACAGATAAGCGACAAGATTTAGCATTTTATTGGTTTGGTCAGGCTGCAGCACAAGTACGTTTTCATGCTAGCTCTTCTGTTTCAACTGACTTGTTTCAACAAAGGGAAATCTATTTGGTCAATATAACTTTGCTCTCATGTATGAACACGGCCGTGGCACTGAAAAGGTACTCATACGCATTATTTGGACCAAATGTTTTTGCCTCTTTATTTTTCTGTCAGTCAGTCTTTTTTTTTTAATTTCTTGTAGAACATGAAGCAAGCCGTGTTGTGGTACAAAAAAGCGATGGACCAAGGCCACGTGCTGGCAAAACAAAAGCTTGCAAACCTTGATAATGTAGATGTTTTTGGAGAGGAAGGCGTTGAATATAACATTGAGCTTGGTCCGGATCCAGTTTGTCTAAGAGATAAACTACCTATAGGAGAAAAACTTTCTTCTCGTCGCATGTCTGTACATGAGTACTCAAAGAGATCTTCGCTATTTGCTGATCACCCTAATGAAAATGGTCTCATTCTACCTAAGCAACCACCGCGTGGATTTGAGTTCTACGATGACTTGTAATAACAATTAAATAAATAGCACCTGTACTATTTTCAAACTAGTTTCTGACCAGGTTCATCCCTGTGGGAAAAAACCAGTCGTTTACACTGAGTGACTATTTCAAACTTAGTACTATAGCCATGACAGATTGTGGACTCGGACTCAAACAGCATCCTTGGTAACTACGGTGTGCTCTCATAATCTTTGCAGCATTTTTGGAAGTGGTAAACTCCAAACTCTAAGATCTGACAAAACAAACGCCTTATCCCGCGCACGTGTGTTATTCAATACGAAGAAAAGAAGCCACCAATCAAAATGACAGTCGGAATGTGTGGTTTTACACTGTTTAGAAGCGTACTAGACCATTCATAGCTCGATTGAGCAACAACAATTTGTTTGAAATTACGGCTTTATAGATTTCGATAACAACAGCGGCTGAGGCTCGGAACTCAAAAGCCAACGTATTAACGAATTTCAAATTCTTTGGCAATTCGCCTAGGAAAGATCTCGCTTCAGTCCAAGAAAATTATTTTGGCAGAAATGATTTCCGTCAAGCAACCGAAGGCGATATCAGAGCTGAATGGTTAAGTGACGCTACCCACCAGATGATGTCAACATTGCAAGAAATATGTATACAAACAGAGCAGGAGCTTTAATAACACATCTTTGTACAATAGTTCAACATCATCGACATCTTCAGAGATTTCACTGGCGCTAGCAACTGGACCAACCAATATGTCCTCGAATTTGCAAACGAAGAAGAAGCCACCGACGCTGTCGATGGTTTTAAGGGCAAGACCATTATGGTTATCTTGTGGTAAGAGGGCCTCCACAGTCTTATATAGTCCAGAATAAGAAATGTAGATAGGTTTCCTCGCTTCATCCTACCAGCACTAACTTCATTGGGTGTACCGCATATCATCTTGCATCTCACTCTTCAACTACCAACGTAAATTAATTAGGTCTTTGAGAAAAAGAAAAAAGAAAAAAGTTTTAGTTTCAGAGCAAAACTCGTTACCTTTCTCATCATCAGTGTTTGGTTCTTTTGTCGTGTAAAGTTCATTCAAAATAAATCCAGAAATACAACTTTTACGCTAAAGGATAAGCATTGTTCCTCTCTACCGTCGCAAAAATTAGTAAAAAAGCCAAAATCAATATTCTGTTTTTCTATGGCTATCCAACAGCTATACTGTGGCAACAAGGCATGAAAACGCCAGTGTCGGTATTAAAAGCGAAAATTCCAACTAATAATGTGATAAACTCAAACAACGTACCATGTGGACGTTAACAACGTCACTAACAAGTGAATGTCTTTGGTTTGAAACGTCCTTGACTTAACACGTGACAACAATTCAAAAACGCCTCAAAGCGCAAATGACAATAACACAAGTAACCGAACGAACGAATTAACAACAAAAAGCCTGAATAGTGCTTTTCGTTAATGAAGTATGTACTTGAGTAAGATCCTTACTGGAATTCAACATTATCATAAGCTAAGTAACATTACAACCCCATTATCTGGTCTTTACGTGACTTTAGCTTACCAGAGACTTCTTTACCGCCGCATTTATGAATAGCTAATACAACAAGTAGTAGCTGAATTAATGAACGGAAACAAGAAAATAAAGAAAATATATTTTGCGTTCTTGTCCTATCAGTGCAACTAATACACCCCTCATAGAATATAACAGGTTCAATTAGAGCCGCTGGTATTGTAGAGAAGCCAGAAGGTTGGATTTTTGAAGGCGCGTTGAGAGGAAGATAGGGTCATGCGCATCTGCTGTGGTATCGAAAAGACCAAATGTCGCTAGAGGTTTTCGAGTAGAAGATAATTATATCGTAAACGTTCTATTACAACACAGACATCCCAATGGTAGTAAGGTCGCGACTTGGGTGCTGTGGGAAAATGTCTGCGTATAAATAAATTGACCACAACAACAACAAAAACTGTAGACATGACTGCGCACGTTCTTAAGCTCCCATTAGAACTGCATTATCATATATTACACTTAGATATGTATGTATACAACGTATGGCCACTTTTATGTTATCAAACAGCTACAACATCTCGGTTTAATGGTAAACTAAACAAGGAAGGTGTATTTATAACTAAAACTATTCACGCAACAAGTAAGCAAACATACAGTGATGGCGTTCTCCACGGAAAATCTTCTGTACAAACCAACGGAGTCATATTAAACAAATGTTTCGAAAAAGGAGTCAAACATGGCACGTGGTATACACAAAACATAAAAACTGGAGAGATTTACAAGCAGTGGATATATAAAAATGACGTAAAAGTTGAAGAGGTGGGTTGGTTTCCTAATGGTCAAATAAACACTATTTCACGTGCATTTGGTGAAAATAAATCTTGGACTTCAAAAGGTGTTCTTGTAAGGCACTTTTTTCATGATGATAAAGGTGAAAGACATGGTGATTACAAGCAATGGTATGCTAATGGTGATTTACAAACTTGGCACTATTATGAGCATGGTAAGCTGGAAGGCACACAGAGAAGCTGGTATCAAAATGGTCAATGTCATATTAGGTATAGAGTGAAGAATGGAAAAAGAGAAGGATTGTATGAAGAATATCATGCAAATGGCACCAAGAAATTCATAGCATATTATAGGAATGGTTACTTTGATGGTCCACTTAAAGCATGGACGAAACATGGAATACTATGGCAGGATTTTTATTACGAGATGGGGCGCACAGTTAAAGCACCTAATGACACTGGAAAGCAGCTTGGATGTTACTTAATGTAAGCCAAGTATACTTGCTAAATAAACACTTGTGTAAACTCGAGTTGAGATCAAAGAATAAGGCACTTGTTTTAAGTCACGTCCACGCCTTGTTTGTATTTGTTTATTACTTGCTCACACGATATGGCACGGTTCTATGACGAAAGACCTGAAGAGATTAATTACGTAATAAAAATATAATCTCAAACCGGTTTTGAACACGTGATTGTAATATTTTGGTATAGGACGATGACGACGATGAATGGGATACCGACGCTGATTTTGAAGTACCCTTCTTAGATTGTTTTTAACATCTTTTTCTTTTCGGCGTAAAAAACCCTCTAGTTCGCTTTCAACACCTCGCTCGAGTTGAGTCTGCGTTGTTTACCGCAAAAAATTCCTTATTTTACCTAAAAAAGGTCACCGTCCATAAAAAACACGTGCTCTTTGCTATAAATCCCATTAAAGTGCTGTTATCTATTTATTTCGATAATAATGTTTTTTTCTACAGAACAAGGACACAATAAAGGAAGCGACAATACAACTAGACCAACTGGATATCGACAAGCTCAGAAAAGAAAAAATCGCTCAAGATGAGGAGCACAGACAAGTACTACACCACTTTTTGTTTTTCTTTCAAAAGCGAGAAACAAATGATCGTATAGAAAGCGTATTATGGGCACCTACAATCAACTAAAAAGACGCCCAAAGGAGCATCTGTAGGCACGTGATTAAACAAATTACCGCAGACTGTTAACTCAAACTGACAATGTCAAACAGCGAGGGTCAAACAACCTACAAACTTAAATATTCAAAGAGCGCCTCCTTCATTCTCCATTCCTTCAGGACCTCCAGCTGGTATCCCAGCACCAGCAAAGGTTATATATGGTTACCACAGCGTTCAACTTCTGATTTTTGTACTGTAGTCAACGCCTGAGCCTAGCAAACCCGCAGCTCAAACGTCATCGTATAAGCCAAGTGCACCATCATCCGCTCCACCAAAACCAAGCACACCCTCCAATCCTCCTCCGTCAGCACCATCGTCTAAACCACCTGCGACTCCCGCAAACCCACCACCTTCCACGCCAGCTGCACAAGAATATGGTAAGCAAACTCGGCTTGATTTACAACTTGATATTTTCAATTATCTAATGAAGATTTAGATTACAGTGAAGAATATGGAGGAGAATACGGCGAGGAGTATGGCGAAGAGTATTACTCTGAAGAGTATACTTTAGAGTATTGGCAAGAGTATGCTCAAGAATACTATCAAGAGTATGGCGAGGAGTATAGTGCAGAGTACTGGGAAGAGTACTATCAAGAGTATCAACAACAAGAATACGCAGAAGAAGCTCAACAATAACCAAGACACCAATAAAACCTTTGTTATTACCACACGATAAAACCACTACCTTGGACCAACATCTGCGTACAAATGTTGAGAATTTCCAAGTGATATTTGGGCTCGTAATGTCCGAAGATAAGATACAATCAATAGCTAAACAAGCGTTTCTGTTTAGTTCAGCGAAGATACAATATTGGAACACCACAGTGCTTTCTACCGTTTTGTGTATTTTAACTTTTGTGTATCATGTCAAACGCAAGTAACAAGAATTTTATCTTTTGCTAAATAGCTGGTAAAAGTTTGACAGTGTTGACACAACCCATTAAGGATCCAAAAGGGTTGGCAAGAGGACATGATATTAGTTTACTTGGTACGTAACAGCTGAGGTTATAACCTGGCGTATGTAACTTAGTGAACAGGTACTTTACTATGTGGTTACATGAAACACTGTACAACTCACTGATGAAGGGTGGTGTTGGGTGGTAGTACTTCAATGACAGTGCAAAGATCCAGCACGTTCGGGAACATCGAATGCAAAGATAATCCTTGTACCACCCATCGCACCAATTACGATGCGTTGTGAGTAATGACGAAATAAAAAGCCTACTTGGCAGTCCAAGCTGTTCTTCTTTTTATGTTGTCGCACGTTTTGTGGACTTGTAGCAAATCAACATGTCTGCTACAGACCCCAATAAAGCGAAACGAGGGTCAAAGGCCCCATCCAAACGAGCCCGTGCTAAAAGGCCTCCTGGAAAGTCTAAATCACGGCAAACTCCTCAAGAACCGCTAAAATCGCCTTCAGGAGACCGTGTGCCTTCAAAGGCGGTACCTAAGACGTCAAAAGTGGTTCCTACAGAGAAACAGCAAGAGCCACGTGATAAAGCACCTGAGGTGAGCCCTACGGTATCGGCACTATCTCGATATCTCTCTGCGATCTGTCCTTTCATGCTTGATGTTGAAGCTAGTCTATTTGCCAAAACTGCTTTACAAGCGAAGAGCATTGAAGTGTTAGATCAGTTTATTCAAGATGAAGGCAATCACGTTCTAATGATAGCGCTTGACAGCGCAGGTACGCTAAATCCCTTATTTTAGTTTATTTTAGTGTGCCAGCGATGCTGGTCACGTGATTAAAGTTGTTAACGCACGTGAAGGGTCGATAAGATTTCAGCTCAATGTTGATAACAAACCTGGCGTTATGTTTATTAAAACTGGCAAGGAAATCCTCTCCGAGCGTTCGATTACTTCTCAGGTATTTTCTAAATCTATACTGTTTAATTTCTTATTTGTAATAGATTCACGTGCTTAATATTAGCGAAGGAACACCAGTAGAGACCATACATACTTTGGTATGATGACGACAACTTTTTTTATCTTTTTTTTTATTTACAACATTCTTAGATTCAACACTCTCTATCGCCGTATTTCAGAGCTTTCCAACAAGAAAACTCAAGTACCCAGTATAGCGCGTCTAAGGAGTCAAAAGAGACTGGCGCACAGGCTATTACAAAAAAGATGGAAGACTTGGAGTTAGCGCTCTATAACTGTAAACTTAACTTACGCATTCCCTCTATTACACTAATGTGGGATCCAGAAGTAGTTCAGGCAGTAAGCAAGGTACAGTTCACAAAGTTGTTTGAGTATTATTCGCTAAAAATAACTGCTTTTAAGGACGTGGATATCGATGATCTACCTTTTGCTTCTGATCCTTCTTTTTTAAACAAACTTCAAAAGCAAGCTACTGAGTGGACAAAGGATATTCAACGTGTTACAAAGCTTGAGCAGATTGATAATATGCCAGGAGACGCAACAACTTCTCAAGAAGTACAAAAAACAAAAAGCAATCTCTGTGTCACTAGGCTAATTTTGTGCGTTAGGTTCAATTCTGGATGGAGTTGTCGAGAGAACTTAGTCATATTTCTCTTCAGCTGAAGTCACGTGAAACCTTACTAACGCTTGCTATACTCAAGAGAGCAAGGCGTTATCAGGCAACTACTCCTTTTGATATGGATACCATTGGACTAAGATCTGCAACTAAAAAGTTGACAGCATACAAGCCAATAATGAAGGATCTTCCTATCTCAGAGTACGTAGAAGTTTCACAAGTACAAACTAAGCTAACGTTCTCTCAAAAGCCTTCTTATGTCACGTACAGTACCTCAATTAACGGCAGCAGTAAAGAAGATCTTCGAGCAATTGAAAAGTACAAAGACTCATCAATATCCAACAAAGAGATACCTCATGCTCATAGAGGTAAGCTTTTATCTTCTTCATACGTAAAATCCCTTTTGACGCTCTGTTTCAAGGCTATTTCCAGAGACGTTAAAACGAAATTGATAGAGATACTGCAGTACAAGCGTAAGTTTCTCGTTTTGTTCTTGTGTTCTTTCTTCTTTGGTTTCTAATCTCTTTTTGACTTAGAGCTCATGAGAGAACCTTTTGAAAGCTTCAAATCTAAAGTTTCAGAGTGCAATGTATTGTTTGCTTGTTGGGCAGAACAATTCAGTAGATTTAGAGAAATCTTAAGAGAGCTAGCACATAAACGACAGGTACACTTCCAGAGACTCGTGTTTTTGATCTATTTTTGGAGGTTTTTGTAGCACTGACCTCAGAAATAGGAATATGATGTTGCTGTTCTCATCAATGCTGCTCATAAGTCTATGGAAATGCATCTCTACAGAATGTCTAAGTTCAGACACGTGAGTATTTCATACTTCTTCAGTTGGAAACTTATTTATTTAATAAGGATCACCACGCACTTGCCAGTGTAATTGAAAAGGTCTTAGTTCCTACGGAGGAGTTTGATCCTGCGCAGGATATAAGAAATGCATACAACCTTACTTGTCAAGCTGACGTATTCAATGATACAAGGTAATCTCTTTTTCACGTTTATGACTATGCTTATTGATTTGTAGCGCTGATGCTTTGGTGTGGAATGAAGCCACAAAGAATTACGAAGATATTATTGCAAAGGCAGAGATGAAAATAAAAGACGAGCTGAGAAACCGTCTTGAACATGCAAAGACTGCAACAGAAATGTTTCGTATTTTCGCAAAGTACAATGCTCTTTTCTTCAGACCGCGTATCAAGGTAAGAGGAATACATCTTGTGTGATTCTGTTTCTCATTTTTTTCACAACAGGGTGCTGTGCAGGAGTACCAAATACGGCTTATAAAGCGAGTTAAAGAAGATATTGAACGCCTTCATGATAGATTCAAAGGGAGGTATCATAACTCTCAAGCAGCAAAAATGTCACGTTTGCGTGATATCCCACCTGTATCTGGTGCGATTATATGGGCTAAACAAATACAACGTCACTTGGAGGTGAGAATTTCGTTCGCGAAACAAGAAACTGAGAATAGTACTCAAAAGTTCAGAAGTTGAGTTTTTGTTTAGATTTACATTGAACGTGTTGAAAACGTTCTTGGTCAAGGATGGGTTTACGATACGGAAGGAATGAAGCTCAAAGAAGACTACACCAAGTTTTCTGCAAAGCTTGATACAGACAAAGTAAGTACCGATGAACAAAAATTTCGTGAGGTAATTGACTTTTTTTAGATATTTGACGACTGGGTGGAATCAGTTAAGCATAAAACGTTCGAAATAGGAAGTGCTATTTTCGCTGTTGTTGATAGAGATGACAAACTTCATTTGGAAGTGAATTTCGATCCAGAAATTATCATGCTTTTCAAGGGTAACAAGCACAAGCCTTTTCGGTTTTCTCGAATCTTCTACATATGGGATGGAATACTAACTATTTTTTTTAGAAGTACGCCATTTGCAAGGCATGGGATATCGTATCCCTATTGGTATTTCTCTTCTCGCTTCTGAAGGAAAACAAGTTTATCCTTACGCTGTGTCTCTCCGTGATATTATTCAGGCACGTGCCATGAAAATAACGTTTTGAAACCACAAGAAAAAGACAAGTTCGCTTACAGCAGTCTTATTCATTCCCTTTTTAGGCATATGAAGAGACGTTACTGGATGTAGGAGAAGACATATCATTACTTCTTGCACAATACCAAATAGGAGTTCAAAAGTTGATAGAGCAAGGTATAGTGCTTGACTTCTTCTTGTTGAATTTTTATAGTTTATATTTTTAACTCGTTTTATAGGCGCTTCTTTGACATGGGAGGCCTTATCTCATCTTGATCCATACGTCACTGAAATGTCAAACTGTGTATCAGAGTTTCAAAAGAAAGTGAGCGAAATAAGACAAAAACACAATGTTATCGATAGAGCTCTCGAAGTACGTAATCATGGTCAACTTAACTCCCCTTCTATTGTTTAACCGGATTCTAAAAGGAACTTGAAACATGCGAATTGCATCCTTTGGCTATGGCTGCACATTTGAAGGATATACAAGATACTATTGATAAACTCAACTTAGAAGACAACTCAAACTTGGAGTACTGGACAAAACAGTTGAACGCAAAGGTATAACATTCTTAAAAGTTCCCTTGTTTTACACTTTATAGGTCGAAGCTGTACTACTGACCAGGTTAAAAGGAGGCGTTGGTGACTGGATAGTTGCTTTTAAGAAGCAATCAGATCAAGCACAGTTGACGTTAACACCTTTATCAATGCAGTAAGTGTTTGGCTTTATGAATGAAAGATTTTTCTTATCTTCGTACTAGAACTGATAAAAAATCTGATTCAGTACCAGTTGTGATACAACCAGCACAGCATGAAATAGTGATCCGCGATCAGGTATGGATGAAGCAAAGGATTTAAGAGACTCAGACTGACGTAACTATTTAGACAATGCAACTTGATCCACCTTTACCAGTTGCGAGAGAACTTCTTATGCAGAACTTCCATAGTTATCTCGGTGCTATCACAAAGCTTAATGTTATTGTAGCAAAGCGTTATGACCGTGTCTTGGAACAAGAAGACGATACAATGCCACAAGAAGAGACATACGCTCACATTGTACGAACACAATCACCTCCAAGCATTCGCACCTGATTTTTTCTTCTAGCTTAAAAAGTTGGCTCCAGGAGTTCTTGAAGAGGCTTATGATCTTATATCTGGTAAACTAGATGAAGTGAGAGAGTATGTGGGTAAATGGGTTCAGTACCAATCGTTGTGGGATGTCGATCCAGGAAACCTTTACAGTCAACTTGGTACAGACCTCAAGGAGTGGAGAGATACTCTTATTGAGATAAAACGTGGTCGCAGAACTTTCGATACATCAAAGCAATACAAGGCAATACAACCAGTTTACTGGTATGAATTATAAGTAATATTTTTGTATAGGACTTTGGTACTGTTGTAATACTTTATGGCAACGTACAATCAAGTGTTAACAACAAGTACGATTTCTGGCACAGAGATATTCTTTATCATTTTGGTCAACATCTCGGTGATGCTATGAAGACATTACACGTGCGTTAGAGTCACTTAGAAGTGTGTTTTATGGTAGCTAATATGCTGGTGTAGTCAAAAGTGTCAAGAAGTAGAGTTGATCTAGAAGACCAAACTATTGAAACCGCTTCAACAGCTCAAGCCCTTGAGCTAATCCTTCGTCTACAAGAACTTAAAAAGAGCGTAGAAGTACGCTATTCTAAGTAATAGTCAAGTTTTTCTAATTTATTTTTACAAAAGGGATGGGGAAGCGATTTAGATGTGTACAGGACAGGTCAAGAGATTTTGATGAGACAAAGGTTTCAGTTCCCAAAAGACTGGCTTGAATTCGATATGGTCGAAGGAGAATGGAATGTTTTCATGCAAATCATGGATACAAAACTAAAGAAGCTTGACTCTGAGGTAAAGTTTTCTTCATCTGCCTTTTTTGAAAAGAAGCTCTTACTTTTGTTCATTGTTTAACACTTTCATGCTAGATGCCAACTCTGCAAAGGAAAATCAATGAGGAAGGAAAGAGTTTGACTGAGTCTATCATGCTTCTTATTGGCGATTGGTCAGCTGACAAGCCTTTGGCAGGTGACTTAAAGTACGTTGTAAAAATGACTGTTGGTATCATTGATCGTTTACTAAATCCGCTTCACCTTCAGAGCATCTATTGCCATGTCCAGACTTTCTTCATTCTCTGAGCGTACTACAAAATTACAAAATGACTGGCAACGTGTATCCAAAGCAAAGCAAGTTCTTGGAATGGAAACAAAAGAAGGAAAAGATCGCTTAAAACCAGTTCAACAAGAAATCAAAGATCTTCAAGAGATCTGGACAGAACTCGGTAAAGTATGGGAAGTTATTGACAAACAAAAAGAGGAATCATGGTCTGCTGTCCACCCTAGAAAACTACGAACAGTCCTCGAAGCACAAATAGGTAACACGAAGATTTGTTTTCTTAATATTTTCGCAACTAATTTTTTCCGTGTTTAGATCACCTCAAATCTCTACCTAATCGTATGAGACAATACGCTGCTTATACACATGTTAACAGAACATTAAAAACGCTGCTTGATACTAACATGACTGTCAACGACTTGCACTCTGAGGTATTTCTTCAAACAGCTAAAAACAAGTTTTCTTGTTTATTTTTTGCTAACTCATTCTGAAGGCTCTCAAAGACAGACATTGGCGCCTCATCAAGGCAGAACTTAAGGTTGACTGGGTGTTAACTGAGCTTACACTCGGTGATGTTTGGGATGCTATAATCTATAAGAACGCAAATGATTACTTCAGGGAGATTGTCACTAAAGCTCAAGGTGAACTCGCTTTGGAAGAGTTTATTAAACAAGTCAGAGAAACATGGAACAACTACGAACTTGATCTTGTCAACTATCAGAGAAAATGCGAACTCATCAAAGGTAAGAAAACATGCAATCTTAACTTTATCTTACGTAAACACAAGGTTGGGACGAGTTGTTCGAAACAGTTGCAGACCACTTGGGCAGTATAGTTGGTATGTGCTTTAAACGTTTTATAGAGTTAACCATGGAATAGCCATGAAGAGTTCGCCTTTCTTCAAGGAGTTTGAGGACGAAGCAGAGAGCTGGGAACAGAAGTTAAACAAAATACATGTAACTTTTGACACGTGGATTGATGTACAACGTAGATGGGTATACTTAGAGGTACATAACACATACACGCATCATCACATTCTTATTTCCTACTTAGAACATCTTTTCTGGTGCTGGAGACATAAGACGTTTGCTACCAAGAGAAAGCTCTCGTTTTGATTCTATTAACGCTGAGTTTCTATCTTTAATGCGGAAAGTTAGCAAGCTTAAGTTAGTCGTCAGTGTTGTTAACATTGAAGACGTTTTAAAGACTCTAGAGAGATTGAGCGACTTGCTATCGAAAATCCAAAAGGCAAGCAGGATTTTTGATTTAACGATGAGCCTAATGTTAACGTTTCCTTTAGGCTCTTGGAGACTACCTTGAGAAGCAACGTTCAGCTTTCCCTAGGTTTTACTTTATCGGTGATGAAGATCTTCTCGAAATTATTGGTAACAGTGACGATATGTACGTCTTGGGGATTCGCACGTGGTGTCTAACTTATGTCAAAACAGATTGAAAATTCAAAAACATTTGAAGAAGATGTTTGCTGGGCTTTCACAACTAGTACTATCACACGAAGGAGATATGATAGTAGGTATTGCTGATGCAGTTGGAGAGCAGGTTGAGCTCAAAGAACCGATTACATTAAGCGTACGCCATTTTGTTCGTTGGGTGGTCACGTTTTTCTTAACTTCTTCTTGCAGGAATTGAAGTCAATAGATGCACGTCTGAAAGCTGTTGAGAGAGAAATGAGAAGAACTCTTGCTATTATGTCCAAAGAAGCTGTACACGAGATAAAATCTATTCGTGACGAAGTACAAAATTACCCAACAGCTTATCTAAAGATGGTTCAAAAATTTCCAGTTCAAATAGCTGTTCTTGTATCACAGGTACGCTAACACTTCATCCTGTCTTACCTCATACATACAAAGATTGGATGGTGTGAGTCAATAGACAAATGCCTAGCTCAAGAAGATGCGTCAGCAGCAATCGAGGACGAGCTAAAACTTACAATACGTACACTGAGTACACTTGCTGATCAAGTTATGCAAAACCTTGATGCAATCACTCGTAAAAAGTATGAACAGCTTATCACAGAAATGATACATCAAAGGGATGTATGCCGTAGGGTACTATTATTCAAAGCGAAAAAATCCAGCACGTGAATGTCACGTGATATTAATTTTATTTTAGTTACTTAAAGACGGCATTGATTCTCCAACATCGTTTGATTGGCTGTCTGAGCTTCGTTTTTATTGGGACGACAGCTCTAAAAACATTCTTGAGAACTGTGTTATTAAAATCGCAAATGCTTCGTTCTTTTACGGATACGAATACCTTGGCGTAGCCGATCGCTTGGTACGTACTTACCTTTTAGTTTCTTTCGCATATATTCACTAATGATAATAGGTACAAACACCACTTACTGACAGATGCTTCTTGTCCCTTACTCAAGCAATGGAAGGTAGAATGGGTGGTAGTCCTTTCGGTCCTGCTGGAACAGGAAAAACAGAGGCACGTGCATATCTTTTTTCTTCAATTTAAACTAACCACAACAATAGACTGTTAAACAGCTTGGTTCACAACTTGGACGTTACGTACTTGTATTTTGTTGTGACGAGGTAAACCAGTGAACACCACTCCAAGCGCATTTTTGACTTTCCTCAGGGCTTTGATTACCGTGCTATGTCTCGTATTTTCCTTGGTCTTTGCCGTTGCGGCGCATGGGGTTGCTTCGATGAGTTCAATAGGCTCGAAGAACGTATTTTGTCCGCTGTTTCCCAGCAGATCCAAACAATACAGATTGCTCTCAAAAACAGAGCTGATACAGTTGATATGCTTGGAAGAAAAATAGACTTGAACCAAGACATGGGTATCTTTATTACAATGAATCCAGGCTACGCTGGTAGACGTAACTTACCAGATAATTTAAAGGCACATATTATTCACGTGTTCGATTACACTGACAGGTTTTGTGTTAGGCTCTTTTCCAAGGCATTGCTATGATAAGACCAGATAGAAAGTTGATTGGTCAGGTCATGTTGTACTCTCAAGGTTTCAAAACTGCAGAGAGGCTATCAGGAAAGATTGTACCTTTATTCAAGCTTTGTAAGGAACAGCTGTCTCCACAACCGCATTACGATTTTGGATTGCGTGCGCTGAAGAGTGTACTTGTACGTATTCTACTTAATGGGTTTTTGAAACATCACTAAAATACTCAGGTACGTGCTGGTAACTTAAAAAGGCAAATGATGGCTGATAAAGTTGGAACTGATGAAGAAGAAATTGAAGAACATGCTCTAGAAGATTGGGAGCAGGTACGCTAAGAAAGATTCAAAGATTATTGTCAGCCACATATTTATTCACTTTTTAGGATGTGCTTATTTCAAGTATCAGCGATACTATTGCTCCAAAACTTGTATCTGAAGATGTTCCTCTATTCTACAGTTTACTTTCTGATGTATACATATAACACAGTTATATAAAATTTTACTAATGCACGTGTAGGTATTCCCTGGAGCTGATATCCAACCGTTCCAAGTAAATCAACTTTACGAAGAAATCATTAAGATTTGTAAAGAAAAATGCTTAGTCGCTGATAAGGTAACCCAAAAACCCGTGCTAAACCTGAAGAGAAAATGATAGGTTTACCGTAAACTAACGTGGTTTTATAGAATTGGGTATCAAAGATTCTTCAGCTTAACAAAGTGCAAACATTAAGTCATGGTGTCATGCTTGTAGGACCTGCTGGTTCTGGTAAAACAGAAGCATGGAGAGCTCTCGTTGAAGGTATAGAGAGAGTATCAAGTACGTCCTTTAACCTTGTGATGAAAGGATTAGTCAGTTTAACACTTATACGTAGAGATCAAGTGTGATACATACGTTATTGATCCAAAAGCTATTTCTAAAGATGAACTTTTTGGTACTTTGGATCCAACAACGAGAGAATGGACAGACGGTATTTTCACGTTTGTTCTTAGAAAGATAATTGATAATTTGCGTGGTGCGTATAACAATAACCAAATAATGTATCGCTTTCACAGCTAATATCATTTTAAGGTGAGATGGACAGAAAGCATTTCATTGTTTTCGATGGTATGTGTTTTGGTGATTCTTTTTTTTGTCCTAACTTTGCACGTGCAGGAGATGTCGATCCAGAGTGGGTAGAGAATCTAAATTCTCTTCTAGATGATAATAAACTATTGACTCTACCTAACGGAGAACGTTTGGCTCTTCCTAACAACATTCGCGTTTTCTTTGAGGTAAACTTGTTTTATCCAAATTTCTTAAATATTGACAGCACGTTGCAGGTTGAACATTTGAAATACGCTACTCCTGCTACAGTATCAAGATGTGGTATGGTTTGGTTCAGTGAGGACACCCTAGCTACAGAGGTTATAATGACACAGTACCTCGATTCTCTTCGTTCAATACCAGTGACAGACAAGGTCGAATTTACAAACGCCTCACAAGATGAAGTTTCTCCTATAATTAAAATACAAACTCAAATATCAGATATATTACAGCCTTTCTTCAAAGCCGGAGGCATTGTTGTACGTCTCGCAAACAAAACAATATTTACTTTCTTGAACCAATTGCCTAATTGATCTAGGACCGATCACTTCAACACGCTGCCTCTGCTACACATATCATGGAATTTGTTAGATTCCAGAAACTTTCTTCATTGTTATCCATCATAAACGGAGGTACGTCACGTGTTATCGAAGTTTTTGGGTTTGTTTGTTTGTTTCACATCATGATCGCTCACAAGGCCCTTTCTCACTTTTTTTACAGGTATTATTCAAATACTCAAGTATAATGCAACGAATTTTGATACCTGGTTATCGAAGGATATACTAAAACAGTACATGGAGAAACGTCTTATCTTTGCTATACTTTGGGGTTTTGCTGGTTCCATGTCTTTAAGAAACCGCGAAGAGTACAGTAGACACGTAGCATCTATCGCTCCAACAGATGTCCCTGACCCTAAGGGTCCTCCACTGATTGACTTTGGCCCAGATTTGACAACAGGAAAATGGGTACGCTCCACTTTCTAACAAGAGCTTTTGGACTAAACTTAGTTTGTTCTTCTAGAAATTATGGTCAGATGGTATTGCTCAAGTTGATATTGATACACACTCTGTACTAAGACCTAATTGTGTTATACAAACTGTTGATACTACACGCCATGTTGAAGTACTTAGTTCATGGATTCAAGCAAGCCAACCACTTATTTTATGTGGACCTCCAGGTATGTTTCGTTTTCTTCAGTTTAGTAGTCGCGCAGGGTTTCTTACTAACAACACTTAGGTTCTGGTAAAACTATGACTTTGGAGAGTACCCTCAGAGCTATTCCTGATCTTGAACTTGTTTCTTTGAACTTTTCAAGTGCTACATCTCCAGAACTCATCATCAAGGTACTGTGATACTCACCCTCAACCCTGAATCATTTTGTTGCTCACTTTACAAACAGACTTTTGATCACCATTGTGAGTATTCCAAGACACCAAAAGGAACTTTCCTTAAGCCTAGAAACCACAGTAAACGTCTTGTTGTATTCTGTGATGAAGTTAATTTACCTGAGAACGATCTTTATGGTACTCAAAAGGTAATAACATTTATAAGACAGATAGTTGAGCAAGGAGGATTCTGGCAACCTCAAGGCAAGTTAAAGATATCCTTCAGAAAATGTTCCTCCTTCTAACCTTGAAACAGAGCATATCTGGGTCAACGTCCAGAACATTCAATTTGTTGGTAAGTACATGCACGTTATGTTGTGAGTTTTGATAAGTTTTACAGGCGCTTGCAATCCTCCCACAGATGCTGGTCGTGTTCAAATCACACCGAGATTTCTTCGTCATGCTCCTCTTTTATTTGTCGATTTTCCTGCACCTGCTTCTTTGAAACAGATCTACGGAACATTTAACAGAGCATGGATAAAGCTACTACCAAACCTAAAGCAATACGGAGACGCTGTTACTGATGTACGCCTTCAAAAATATCAGCTGCTCTTTTACTAATCGAGTGTTTAAAAAGGCAATGGTTGAATTCTACTCAAAGTCGCAGCAAAAGTTTACACCGGACTTACACGCGCATTATATATACTCTCCTAGAGAACTTACTAGATGGATGAGAGCTATGTACAAAGCCGTAATACCTTGGGAAGGAACAGGAACCTTAGATGAGCTCGCAAGGTAATCAACTTTTTTTACAAAAATAGAAATCTTACTTTGTTCCAAAAAGGTTGTGGGCACATGAAGGCTTACGTCTTTTCTCTGATCGCCTTGTCGAAGAAGAAGAACGTACATGGACTGCGGACTTAATAGACGAAGTAGCAAAGAAATACTTTCCAAGCATTTCTGATTCTACATTGAAAAGGCCTATTCTTTACTCAACTTGGCTAACAAAGAACTATCAATCTGTTGATCGTGAAGAGCTTCGTAAGTATGTTCAAGCAAGGCTTAAAGTATTCAATGAAGAGGAACTTGATGTCAAGCTTGTAATCTTCGACGAAGTATTAGATCACGTACTTCGTATCGACCGCGTTTTCCGTCAACCTCAGGTGAGATTTATTTTAAAATGCGAACACTGTGCTTATTTATTTTAGGGTCACGCCTTACTCATTGGTGTTTCCGGTGGTGGTAAGACTGTATTGAGTAGGTTCGTTGCTTGGATGAATGATTGCGATTTCTTCACTATCAAAGTCAACGCAAACTACGAAGCAGAAGACTTTGACCACGGTTAGATATTCATTGTTATCACTTTGTGTCTTATGTTTTTCTTAGATTTACAAGTCGTTATGAAGCGAGCTGGTGTTGATAGAGATAAAATATGCTTCATCTTTGATGAATCCAATGCAGTAGAGAGTAGTTTCCTCGAAGTATGGAAACTATCAAACGAATCAATCCAACTAATTTTTTTCTAAATAGAGAATGAACACTTTGCTTGCTGGAGGTGAAGTACCTGGTCTATTTGAAGGAGATGAGTGGACATCACTTATGCATCAACTTAAAGACTCTGCTAATAAGAGAGTATGTATTTTAAGCGCTCGCTAAAAGTAATTTTTTGTGAAGGGACAAATGCTTGATTCTGATGAAGAGCTTTATGATTGGTTCTGTCAAGGAATTCGAAAAAATCTTCATGTCGTATTCACAATGAATCCAGCTAGTCCAGACTTTCATAATCGTTCTGCTACTAGTCCTGCTTTATTCAATAGGTGTACTTTAGATTGGTTTGGTGAATGGTCAGACACAGCGCTCTTCCAAGTACGAAACAGAAAGTTGCCTTCAGTTAAGTTGTTTTTCCAAAAAGGTCGGAGTGGCGTTCACTAAGGATATTGAAATACATGAAGATATTCGTAAAGCAACGATAGGATCACTTGTGTATACACACAATACTATCCGTGAAGCAAACGAGAGATTGGCGAAGAAGGGTAGACATAATTTTGTAACTCCAAGGCATTACCTCGATTTCATCAAGCAGTTCAAATTACTAAGTACGCAAGGATACAATCACGTGGTTCACTACAAATATTTAATTGCTTTGTTCATAGTCGATGAAAAACGAACAAAACTAGAAGAGCAACAACAACATCTTAACACAGGTTTAAGAAAACTTTACGATACAGAAGAAAGGTGAGTCCAGTTCTCTTCTTGAAATATTTTTTTGTGACTCTTTTTCAAAGGGTTAAGATGCTTCAAGAGAGTCTTAGAGAAAAGAAACAAGAGCTACAAGCAAAGAACCTTGAAGCTAATACGAAACTAAAACAAATGGTTGCTGATCAACAAATTGCTGAAACAAAGAAGCAAGAAGCTGAAAAGCTTCAAGTTAAAGTAGAAGCACAGAATGCAGAGATTGCTAGCCAAAAGAAATCTGCTTATGCTGATCTTGAGAATGCTGAACCAGCCCTTATGGAAGCAAAGAATGCAGTATCAGGCACGTCATTTCGAACAACTACATTTGAATAACAGATTCTTAAAGGAATTAAGCCTAAACATCTACAATTTTTGAAGTCATTGGCAAGACCACCAGAGGCTATCAAAACTACACTGGAAGCTGTAGTGCTGCTACTAACAAAAAAGACAAAGGATTGGAAGGGAATCCGCGATGTTGTATTAAGCAAGGACTTTATTGGTGCGTTTTGGTTTAACGACTTGAGCTAACTGATTGTTAGCCCAAATTGTTGATTTTGACTCAAACAAAATTGATAAAAAAACACGTGCAACGATAGATGCAAAATATATATCAGATCCTAATTTTACATATGAACGTGCAAACAGGGCTAGTGAAGCTTGTGGACCTCTTGTTAAATGGATACGTTCAATAGTTGTATGTTTTCTTTTCATTTTTTTCAGAATTTTTTTTTATTCCCACGTGATTTGTTTATTGAATACTCGTTATTAGATGTACTCCAAAATTTTGCATAGTATCAAACCTCTTCGTATCAAAGTCGAGAGACTCGAAAAAGAGGGTGCAAAGCTTGCAGCTCAGCTTAAACAAGTACAATCGAATGTTGATCAACTTCAGAAATCGATCGACACATATAAGGTTAGATTCTTTGTTTTATATCGCTTTATTCTCACTTGTGTCTTCTTTATAGCAAGAATATGCTGTTCTCATTGGAGAGTGCGAGAAGATAAAAGAAGAAATGAATAAAGTAGAAACAAAAGTAACAAGATCTGTGTCGCTCTTGAAAGGATTATCATCTGAGAAAGGAAGATGGGAAGATGAAAGTAAACAATTCGAGGTTCGAATAGAATTTGTCACGTAATACTTGCTATTGTTAGCTAACGATTATAGGAACATATGTCTACTGTTGTAGGAGATGCTCTATTGTCCGCTGCTTTCCTAGCTTACGGTAAGTTTTTGTATGAACGTTTCACGTGATATTTACTTTTTTGCTCAACAGCTGGATACTATGATGAAGGATGGCGTGCTCTACTCATGAAAAAATGGGTTGGTCATCTAGAGAAGAGTGGCCTCAAATTCAAAAAAGGTTTGTCGATAGTTGAATACCTATCAACACCAGAAGAAAGGTAACATAAAAAACCTCACAAACAACTTCGCTTTTACAATCTAACATGTCTTTTAAGGCTTCACTGGCAATCTGAACATCTACCAAATGATCCGTTATGTCTAGAGAACGCTATCATGCTTTCTAGATTCAATCGTTACCCTTGTCTTGTAGATCCAAGCGGACAAGCCGGAAAGTTTATCATGCTTCACTACGCCGAGAAGAAAATCACAAAAACAAGTTTCCTGGACAAAGCGTTTATGAAGAACCTAGAGAGCGCCTTGCGCTTCGGAAGTACGCATTTTTTACGTCAACCTGGATTCATCTTTCTTAATTTTTTCTAGCTCCTTTGCTTGTTGAAGATGTTGAACAAATTGATCCAGTACTTAATCCAGTACTCAATAAAGAGATCAAAAAGAGTGGCGGACGTATTCTTATCAGACTCGGAGATAAAGATGTCGATTTCTCTCCATCATTCGTTATTTTCTTGTCAACAAGAGAACCTAACCCTAAGTTCACACCTGGTACCTATCATTCTTTAAAACTAGTTGCCTTGTTGATTGTCCACTCTAGATTTATGCAGTCGTGTGACCTTTGTAAACTTCACCGTGACTCCGAACAGTCTACGTAGTCAGACTCTGGACGCTGCTCTTAAATCTGAGCAACCAGAAATGTACAGAAAACGTATTGATCTTATCAAACTTCAAGGAGAATTCAAGGTAAGTACCATCTTGAAGAACAATGTTTATCTAAAAACTACTCTACAGGTGAAACTCCGAAATCTTGAGAAGGGTCTTCTGGATGAGCTAAACGCTATTGAAGGAGATATTCTTGAAGACGATAAAATCATTGGAACTCTAGAGGTACATTATTTCAAAAATATTTTGAAAATTAACAGTACTTCTGTAGAACTTGAAAACAGAGTCACAAGAAGTCAAGGCCAAGGTAGCTGAAACAGATCATGTCATGGAAGCCATTAGACAAAAAGGTACCAAAAATAACATGTTACTGCTCCATTGACAACCTTTAAGGACAATTGTATGCTTTATTGGCGAATGCTTGTTCAGAGATTTTCTTTACACTTGTTGAGTTGAATCGCGTACACTTCTTGTATCAATACTCATTGAATTTCTTCTTGGATGTATACAATGGCGTACTAGGTACCAGCGTCGCACAAAGCATGCCCAAGCAAATGGCTAACGTATTTGATTCAGAGAAACAAACAGGTTTAGAAAACGTAACTGAAATCGATGCACGTGTAAACCAATTACATGCAACTCTATTGGAAGAGATCTACAGTAAAGTATCGAGAAGTCTACTACAAGACGACAGACTATCTTTTGCTATCAGACTAGGCCAAATCAAGTACGTGAAGCACTACGACAAGAAAACAACTTCTAATCACCACAATTAGGCTTCAAGCAGGCGCTGATAAGTTACCTTCAGAAGCCTTCTCCTTCTTTATTGGTGGCGGTGAAAGTACTACAACTGGAGAATTTCCAAGTGAAGTTTTACGTCTCATGAACGAAGAGATGCGTGGAGTACTTTGGGAGATGAGAAAAATCCCTCAATTCAGTAAAGTATTTGATCACATCGAGGTACGATTTACAAACAACTATTCCAAGACAATCTTATCTTATTCTCATTTCTTTAGAAACACCCTGGCGCATGGGAGCGCTTCTTAAGCGCCAATGATGCTGAAGATCATGTTCCAGATTGTTGGAATGCAGAAGCTGCAATATCAAAAGTGTTGACATCTTTCTTCCAATTAGTTGTTGGCAAAGTAAGTTTGGTCGAAATTAATACTTCAATTCTTCTTGTTGACACTCTCGTTCTATAAAGGCCTTCAGGGAAGATAAGTTACTAGAATTAGGACGTAGATTTGTTCTTCAAGTGTTTGGTGATGAATTCAATTCACTCGAAGACTTTGACTTTGGTAACGTTGTAAAGGTATGCCAAAGACCCTTCTTTCAGATGTATTACTAATACATTAATAAGAACGAAAGCAAGCCTGGTAATCCTCTATTGCTCATTTCAACTCCTGGTTACGATGCTAGTCCATATGTTGACGATCTAGCAGCTCAACATCCAGAAGTCAGCTACAAGTACAACTACACATTGAAATACAAACGACTAACTTGTGGCTACTAGAGCTATTGCTATTGGATCAGAAGAAGGTTACGGACAAGCAGAGACTGCTATAAACGAAGCATCAAGATTTGGTGGATGGGTTGCCCTTAAGAATGTCCACATGGCTCCACAATGGCTCACAACAATCGAAAAGAAAGTCAGGTCAATGAACAAGCACAAAGACTTTAGACTCTTCATGACAGCATCTATTCATCCTCACCTACCTCAAAGTCTACTCCGTTTATCGGCTATGTTCATGTTTGAACCGCCACCAGGAATTAAGGTAAATATCAAATACAGTCACGTTACTCGTATCTAAATTCCATTCTTAGGCGAATATTCAAAGATCTCTACAAGAATGGGGAACTGCTAAGATGGATAAACAACCTATTGAAAGAGCAAGAGTGTACTTCCTTCTCGCATGGTAAGTTATTGGTTTTACAAAGAGCTTTGGTGTTCTGTTTTGGTTGTTAACTTAATGGATAGG
The DNA here is from genome assembly GCA_038496445.1 of Trichosphaerium sp. ATCC 40318. Classification (NCBI taxonomy): domain Eukaryota; phylum Discosea; class Flabellinia; family Trichosidae; genus Trichosphaerium; species Trichosphaerium sp. ATCC 40318. The sequence goes on from JALMLS010000354.1 coordinate 326,234, forward strand.
TTCCATGCTGTTATACAAGAAAGACGTAGGTACATACCATACGGATGGTCTAAGATGTTCGAGTTTAATGAAACAGATAAGAAAGTCGCTCAAAAATGTGTTGGTACGAATCTATCTTATTACATTAACTTGCGTTTTATCAACCACGTGCTTATTAAACATTAGATTATTGGATTGGTTCTGTGAGTGAAGGAAGAGATACTGTATCTCCTGATACTATTCCATGGTCTGCTATGCGTCGCTTGCTAGGTCATACTATCTATGGTGGTCGCGTTGACAATGAGTTTGATCAAAGACTCTTAGACTCGTTCCTTTCACATCTCTTCCAACCAGACGCCTACAAAGACGACTTTTCTCTTGTTTTAAGTACAAGCCAAGATGGTAAGCCCATGTCCTTGTGAAGCAAAGTTTAAACCTCTCTAGAATTACAAGTCAAGCTGCCAAAGAGTACTAGAAGAGAAGACTTTGTGAGATGGGTTAGTTGTTTTTCTTACACCAAAACAGGACTTCTCGATGCTAATGTTTTTACTAGGTTTCTACGTTACCAGAGTGGACGCCTCCAGCATGGCTCGGTTTGTCTCCAAACGCTGAAGTGATTATACTCAAGACAAAAGCAAAACGTGTTGTGTTTAATCTACAACAGATGCAACTCCTTCAAGCCACCGATGATGTTTCTGAACAAGTACTTTATTGTTTCAAGGTTGTAATTTAACTCACGCAATAGGAGGGTGGTGGAAATAAAGAAAAGCTAAAACAGCTCGAAACCATAGCCACAGACTGGGTAAAACTGCTTCCTAAGGTAAGAAAAAACAGGTCCACGGTCTCGCAAGTTTGGCGTTCTGTCAAAGAAAAACATGGACTGATTTGTTTTGTAGGATATCAAATCTCCAACTGAAAAAGGAGCTGATAAATCATCTCCACTATGGCGTTACTTTAATAGAGAAGTAAATCAAGGCGCTTCACAACTCAAGAAACTCCACAAGGACCTTGACGAACTTACTCAGGTAAAACTAAAAGGAACCAGCCGATTGACAATTTCTTGACTCTTTTGCTCTTTTTTAGGCTTGTCAAGGCAAACTGAAGCATACAAATGATATCAGAGATCTTATGGATTGTATTGGAAGAGGTGACGTTCCAAAGGCATGGCTCAAATACGAGGTAAGAAAAAGCGAAGCTAACACAACAGAAATACTAATAACATCGGCGTAGATTTCACCATCAACACGTGTATCCGGATGGGTAAGGGATTTCACAAAGAGAACACGCCAGCTCACCTCAATTGGACAATCACTTGATGAAACACCAAAAGAGCAGCCAAGAATAAGCTTAAACATTGGGCTACTTCTTAATCCTGAACCATTCATCACAGCAACACGTCAGGTAACTATTCAAAAAATATGATGTATTCATTTAATTAAATTCTTCACTAGGCTGCCGCACGTGCCAATGGATGGTCTCTAGAAAACTTAACTCTAAACTTGCGTATTGCTGACGAAGAGTTGAATGACGATTTACTAAAGAGTTGTCCAGCAGGAAGCTTCTACCTGAGCGGACTCAAGCTACAGGTACAATTTATACATCTCCAAAAAGTAAATAACATACACAATAGGGTGCTGAATGGAAAGAAAACCACCTTGTCGTATCAACGTCTATGGAGGCTTCTATGCCACCGGCTCAACTTCTATGGGTAACCAACACAGACGCACCAAAAGACGAAGGGACAAAGGTAAAAGAACATTCAAAAAAAAACAAATTCTAATTTAGTTATGAAGGTACTGGTTCCTTGTTATCTGACAGCAACTCGAAAGACTCTATTGTTTTCAGTTTATCTACATGCTCATGAAGAAGTTGATGAACATGTTTGGTTCCAAAGAGGTGTTGCTCTTATTGCCTCTAAAGTATGAGCAAAAACAGAAAGACACGCTGTTTCGTGTACCTTCAATAAAACCCAGTTTCACTTTTTTGAGGTAACTTACAAAGGCAACTGAAAGATGACTAAAATACCCACTAAGTCATCCTCTACATTGTGTAGCATAACGTTAAACCATTTTCGCGTTAGCCGATACACTATCTACACGTGAGCAAATATCGGGAGTATGGAATTTACCCGAGGCAACAGCTAAATTTGCCCGTTTTAAAAAGTTTCGAATTTTCATAGCACGTGAACTCATGGAGTCTACTATTTGTCCGCCCTTGTAGTACTTGTGAGGTAAATAATAATGACTAGCATAAGCAAGATTTGTGTGTTCATTAATTTAAGTTATCAGTCAAAGCGTTTAAGTTTTTTTATTATTCGAACATACTCAACAAAGCAACTCCTTATGACAACAACTGTTATCAATAATCTTAAAACCCTGATTGAGAAAGGTATCAAAGCTTGTTATACAGCCATGGTTCCACGCTAATCTTCTTTGTAAGACTACGAAGCACATCATGTTGAATACAACACAGACTACTGTAATCATATGCTACACATGTTGACAGCACTAAGCAATCTTGGAGGTACCTATTAGATCTAGACTTAGCAACTAAACTCATGAACATTGTATAGCACCAGAAGATGTACTTCTCGAAGCTTACCAAAGATACGAAAAAAACACAGGCTTTGGTAGTCGGTCACATTCTACAGTAAATCTAACACTTTTTTCGTCAGATTTCAGTTTAATACCTAAACTACAACCTTCGAAAGATACTGCTATAACGCTTGACAATTGGAAGGATTACTTGGGCAATCGTACACACTTTGCAGAGTATTGTGACTTCTTCAAGAACGAGCTAGTAAGACTCGGTTCTCAGAAAGCTCTGGCAAGAGAACACCTGCTGTTGACTAAATTGATAGTTTTATGTAGATTAATTGCTATGTACCGGAGCTTAGTAAAGGTATCATGGGCTCCCTTCTTCATCCAATGATTCATATTGGATTCGCTTTAAAGAGTGGGGTTGGTATTGCAGTATGTTCAGGACTAGCATATTTGGCGTACGCTCTTGAACCACTAGGACAACTAAACGAAAAAGGTTAACATTGTACTGATGTTGAAAAGTTTTTACTGAATATCTTGTTCAAGGTGGAGACGAGAATCTAACATCGCTTGTGTCCAGTATTACAGGTGATGCGGTTTTGAATAAATGTGTTGATGGTGTGTTCGGCTTTCGTCTACGAAAAGCAAAACTCCAAGAAAAGGGGTTAAAAGAAATAGTGGGATATGTTAACAAATGGAAATGTGAAGATTCAAAAAAAGGGATGATGGAACTTCAGAAAGCTAGTGTCCATTTATTCGGAAACTCAGGTTGTACTAACTTTGTTCTTGTACATGTCGTCACTTGTGCTTATGCTGTGAAACAGGTAAAACAATATTTTACATGTTATCAATCTATCAGTCGCGCTCACTCCCTTAGATTCTCGACGTTTTGAAGAATGAGAAAGATAAGATCACTCTTCTTCGTGAATTCGTCCAAGCGATAATCTTGGCCTTCTTGTCCCAACCAGAGCGCACATTTGATACAAAGCCTCCCAAGACATCAAAGTCATGGGACGAAATATCTAAGATTGCTGTGAGCCACATTGACGAACACGTGATGAAAGCTGTTTTGGCTTGTAAAGATTTCGATAAAGAAATGAATCTCCAGTTCCTTAAGGACGTTGCAGCTCATACTTGCTCTCAAATCAAGATCACTAAAGAAGATTGGTTAATCGACCAAGCACGAAAATCCGATTAAAGTCCAAATAAAGACGTAGTTTAGATTACACGACGAATCGTTTTGTCAAAAAAAAAAAAAAACGCATGATTTTTTAAGTATGCCATGCTATAATGGAGACTGTTTGATTGTGCAAAGCCACTTTAGGAGTAGCTTAAATAATTGACAGAGAAGTGCTTTACGGCCACTCAAGAATAATTTACCGAATAAGAACTGTATAGCACATTTTCAGTTAAAGGCACATAACTTAAAGTATAGAAGTTGCAGTCTTGCTTCAGTTCTATTACTATGAAGCAAAAATTGTTTTACCTACTGAGGGAAACTACGTCAATGCTGTCGCTGCCAGTGGAACTTCACCACACCATTTTCATTGAATTAATTTTTGGTTGTCACCTAACATAGACTCCCAGTCTTTATTTACAACTGGTAACGTTCGCTACCGTTTCATACGTAATGCACAGCTACAAAAAGGGCTTGTAGTGTAAATAACGTTGCGTTGACTCCCAATCCAATGTAAAGGTTGTTTAGAATGGATACAGAGAACCACCACATACCAATGGCCATAACAGCATTAATAACGGAACATATGGGAGCAGTTAGCATCGTCATCATTGCAAATGCTGTAGAAGGCCTATTTCCTGGCTTCATATCTGTTCTAATCTTATCACCAATAGCGCATGGTACAAACAAACCTGGAAAGTGTTAAACCTGGCACAGTGGTCGCTAAGTACCTAAAAAACCGACTGCGATACCTACAGAAGACCATACACCCAAAGATACGGCGAATACAACTACATCTAAAAACATGCTCATGTCGGAGCTCATGTTAGTGATGTATGTTATTTAAAGTATTGGCTCGTTAAGCCAAGCTGTGCGTTGTCATTATCGGAAAGAGAATTGGTTTTTTTTTGCGTTAATTGTCTTCTTTCACCTTGTAAATCGTTCACGTAATATATTTTGGTGCAACACAATGTGACTTTCCATAAACATGCTTCTACAGCGCACTTTACAGCGCTGTTGTAGCGTAGCGTTCTCAAAATTCGTTAGAGTTCTATTTGAAAATAGCCACGTGGCAAGAACCAATAATTAGCTTTGATGCAATTACAAGTCATTTAACAAGCTAATTGAAAATTTGCTCATGTCATAACGGACTTGACCGCTTGGTCACGAAGCATGAGATCCTTGTTTATTCCAGACACACAATAAAACTACAACCAAATAACTTTTTGCACCTTATACAAACCCGTCGTTCAATCGGATGGGGTATTGGTAGAATGACAGGGGCACCTAATGACAGTGATGGTATTTTGGGTATTCTGAAACTCGACGAGTCCAATACTCCAAGTTTATTATTGTGTAGAGATTCCGGTTATGACAGGTTTTCAAAAGAGAGTCAAGAAAGCGTAATGGAATTTCTGGATTAATCACAACAAATAGACGTTGGCCTCTTTTGTATGTGCAAATTACTACATACTCCACGTGCTACAAAAAGACAACAACGTTTATTTTTTGCAGATTTGTTACATTCCTTTTACTATTTCAACAGGCAACCTTTGCCTTAGGGTTTGCAACTTACCTACTCATTGACTCGGCAAGGATAATTATAACAGTGAAACATCGTCGTGTAGTTTCGCGTGTTTTGTGGTTATGTGAAATCGGGATTACATCGGACAAACTCTTGAAAAACTCGTTACACCTTTTCACTCAAAAAACTATTATCACCTTACAATGAGCAACTTTCTTTAATACCGACACTATCCCTGGCTATTCTTTTTGTAGTCTTTATGTTCGCATGTCCAGTATCAGGAAACGACGAAGAGGTAGAATCGTGCATAGGCAAATGGTGCTCAAGGCTGTATCGAAAAGACGGAGGTTCGGGAACTTATTGCGCTGACCGTTGGGGATCTTGCCCTGCAAAGAGTTATAGTGGCGTACGCACTTCTCCATTGTCTACGCTGTTCAACTTTAGACTCACTTCAAAGTATAGTATGCCAACATATCAGGCAAGAAAAACTGTGGTAAACGATGCAATCAGAGAACACCAAGCGCTGGAAGATGTAACAACCACGATGGTACCATGGTAACTGCTGTAAGTGGGGATGTAACCCGCTATAAATGTAATTAAGCGAATCTATATAGTAACCACAACCATGTTGTATGTGACTTGGTATCTCAGTGGCAGTGTTAAGCAAACTATAAATAAATTGGTTTGAACGTGTTTGAAGGCATCAATACCTGTCATGTTGTTTTCGTTGTGAATTCTTAACTACAGCAGAAAGTGAGTAAATTACAGCGGTTGTAAAAGTTCATTATTAACAAACTAACAGAAGTTGCAAGATATGTCAGATTTGACTAAACACAAAAACCAAACGTCACGTGGCACAGTTTTGCAAACTTGAATAATACGGACAATATAAATTACAAGGCATGCGAATAATTGTGATAACATACGTATATGCATTTAGAAGTCAATTTGTGGTAGCCTGTAGAAAATTAGTGCAGTCTGTTGGGGCTATAGTTTTCCGAAAACAAAAATTTGAAGTGTAGAAAGATGCATAGCTAGGGCAGTCCACTAAACTAGAAAGCGCCTGGTTCACTTACGGTCGGGTCCTCGCTGTGCTCGGAACTAGAAACCGACCTTCGCTCACATATAGTGATCCATTGGTGGGTATAGGCATTCGGTTTTTGTATCGAATTCTATTTTTTCGAATTTTATCTTTCGAAAAATTCGGAAAAAACGTGGGTCCGCAGTCGTTGAATAGATTAAATCAAAAGGGTGCTAATACCACTTATTTAAGTGGTAGTACATGACGATCATGCCGTTGCATCATAAGTTAAGTCCTCATGAAGCTGTAAACAGCTATTCTCATGAAACAGTTGCAAGGAAAGGTAACTACTAGCACTTCATTTAGCCAAAAGCTATTACAATATTTCATGTTTTTAATGATATCTCTTGATCTAAGGTACTAGATCACCAATTAATTCCTATACTTTGTATAAAGTTGCCTGCGTCTAAAGTTGAAAAAATTGTTTCTCAACTTACTCACATCCACTGTTTTTTTCTGTCTACCATTTCTGTAAATATTTAGACTTTTTAGTTCGCCATTCATTTCCCAAATCTTTTCTTCTCCTTCTTTCCTTCCATTGACATACCAACATTGACTCTTTGGCTTACCTGCATAATACCAATGCTTTTCTTCTTGTTCCTTGTTGCCATTGATATAAAAACAACAACTCCTCAGCCGTCCATTTTCATACCATGACTTCAGTTCTCCTTCCGGTACACCATTCTTATATGAACATTGCTTCTGTAGTTTACCGCCAACAGAAAAAACCTTCTCAATTCCTTCTTTACGACCTGACATATAAAATGCTTGTCTGGCTAATGTTTTATTCTCATAAAAATCTTTCTTCTCTCCTTCAATCTTACCTTTTACATAACAGCATTGTGACTTTATTTGGCCATTTGTATGCCATTCTCTAAACTCTCCTTCTTTAACTCCATCAACATAATAACAATGACTCTTTTCACGTCCATCCAAATACCAACAATGTTCTTCTCCTTCTATCTTACCGTTTATGTAAGAACATTGACTTTTTAAACAGCCACTCCCATGCCAGGTTTTTTGCTCTCCATCCTTCACCCCTTTGTTAAAAGCAGAATGAGTTTTCAATTGTCCTGTAGAATACCACTCCTTATCTTCACTTCTACCGCCAACACCAAGAGGGTAAACATGGCGACGCATTTTGCCATTGTCAAAGAACTGTTTTTCTACTTTGAACCCATCTACCATAGAGTATTCCTTCTCTAACTTACCGTCATCAAACCAGTATTTCGCTTTCACTTCTTCTTCTATACCATTAACAAAATGACGATGTTGGATTAAGGTGCCATTCCTGTGCCATAACTTGTACTCTCCATGAATCTTACCATTTACATAAAAGGTGTGTTCATATAAAACCCCGGATGTTGTCCAATTCTTGTACTCACCATCAAGGTGATCATTAACAAACCAACATTGTTTTGTCAGTGAACCAAATTCTGTCCAAGTTTTAAAGTGTCCGTCTTTATATCCATGAGAATACCTCATCTCTGTCACTTTTTGGTTACCATTGTACCTTATCCATTTACCTTGTTTTTTAAGCTCACGATCAAACCTGGAGCATACCGCAGCTACTTTTGATAACAGTGGCCATTTAATATAAACATAACTATCCAGGTCCATTATATCTAGTTGGAGCTCCACTGGAAGCAAAAGTGGACTCCTTTCATCTTTTGTTTGGCTGTCAGCAGATAACTATTTCATTTATTAATAATAGGTAAACGCTACTAGCCTTACTCGTAGGTTATTACGTTTCAAAGCCATTTTTAATATTAGTTCCTTCAGTATGAATTGTGTTTATTGAAAAACTTGTTGACCGTCGTTCCAAAATATGGTTATCAAAAAAGATGGTATGAACAAAAGGATCAACCTGTGATTGTCAACTTACTTTGGTGTAACAGCGTAGCCGCAAAATGTTCTTGGATACTTATAGTACAGACGTTGTCAATTCCTCAATGTATCGATGGAAAATAACGACAAACAAGTTGTACAAAGTTCTTTTTTTTTTACCGTTTACAAAAACAAAATAGTGGTGAAGTTTTTTTTTCAATAATTATAAAGCTGTTACTCCTTCTTGGAGCTCTTTTCTTTTTTATCGTGTTTATCACTCTTATCACTCTTATCACTTCTACTTTCTTTTTTATCTTCCAGTTTTGGACTCCCTGTACTCTTTTTAACAGGGTTACTTCCTTTTCTTGATAATAAAAATGAATTTCTTCGAGATGTTCTAGCGACCTTCATCCACCTTATTGCAGCTGATATATGTCTTTCCCATTTAGCTTCACTGCCTTCTTTCTCACCAACAAATATGCAAGACGTTTTTTTAGCTTTGAGTACCAGGACTTCTAAAAAAATGAGTGAGACTTCAAGTCATGATTTTTTCTTTTGAAAAATAAAACAAGATTTGAAAATAACGTACCAGCGACATCTCCACCGTATGGATTTTTCTTCAGTTCAATTATTGAAGAGCCACTTAAGGTTATAATACGTTTAAAGTTAAGCTTTATTTTAGATCCAAAAATCCTAAAAAAGGCGGAAAAGTCAACAACAAAAATCACGTGATTTGTAAAAAAAAAATTTTACAAAAAATCTGCGATTGTTAGAATAAATATTGCGATAATCAACTATGAAGTCTGATAGCGCTTGCTAAATTGCCACGTTTTTTTTATGAAGAGAAAAATAAGATCTTGTTAGCGTACTGTTTTGTGCTTTTACTTTCAACAATCATATCATTAAAAAGATGCCATTCGAACTTTCTAAATTTTTTGTTTACAGCCACCAATACACTACCTAGTGACAGGTTAAACATGTTCGAATAGGTTTTAATAGTCAAACGTGTTTATGGAAAGAAATTTAAGTCGTACCTGAGTAGAGATATCTTCTATGTGGTTCACCCAAGTTAGGGCAGTCAGAAATAGCATATTCCACAGTCAATACTTGTTTTAAATTTTCTGCTTCACGTTTCTTTTCATTTACGTAGTTTGCTACATTACTCATTTTTTCAGTTGCCGCTTTAATAGCTACATGATCTGGATGGGATTCTGGTGTTTCTTCCAACAGTTTCTGAAGAAAAAAATTAGTTTAATTTGTCTTGGCAGCTTGCGTTGAAAAGCAGAAATTGTGGGCTTTGTGTACCTCTAGTAACATTAAATACCTCGGTAACCCTACGGTGTATATAAGACATATTGTATAGAATATAATTTGGGGGAAATAAAAAATCACGTGCGTTGGATAGGAGCAATTAATAAATCAGATAAATAACGACCTTTAAGGTCTGCTGCGTATTGAACCTCTTGTCGCTCCAAATAGGCTCTGAACTTGGAATTGCGTTTTTTTATATCCATTAACGTAGTAATTCTAGCATTATATCCATTTACATATCTAGTATACACTTTCAAGTGCTCTACCTACATACGGTGTCAGGATAGTAAAGAATATTCGAAGGTTAGTACAAAACCAGCATCGAGAAAAACATCGCCAATGTTCTGGCATACAGCCCACGTGTCTATTCGGGTCTATATTGTAATATTAGCTGAAATCGATTTAAAGGTCCTCAATACGCACCTTTAAATCGCCTTGAAGAATATTACTACACAAAGAAATATATTAGCGTACAACGAACCCAGCTCCAAAAAAAATTTGGAAATACCTGAAATTTTTAATGACCTCAAGATCTTCGAATAATACTCTAATATCGTCCTTATCTATCATAGGTTCTTCTTGAAGTTTTTTTAGATAACACTAAGGAATATATGTTAACAAAGAGAATGGAGTAACAAAGATTGGGATACCTGAATGATAAGTTCAATGTCACTCTTGTATTGTTTCTCCGAATCGAAAATCTCATTCGCTATTCGGGTTCTTACGTCTATAAATGAAAGTCTCAGTACAATAATTTTTTTGAGTACAATTCCTAAAGGTTACGAACCGTAGTTTTCAAGTAACTGAGAATTTGAGATTTGTCGTTTAGGTGTTTTAGGAGATTCCTTCGAAGCCTTTAAATGTTTTCTTCTTTTTGGAGAAGACTTTTTGTTCGATTCTCCTGCCTTTGAGAAGTATCGCACCAAGCTACCAACAGGTTTTACTTCAGTCTTATCAACGCTTAAACCTTATCAAAAGACCTTAGATAAACGAATGATAGACAGAAAGCTCTAGGTACTTACTTTTTTCAACGCCATTTGTAAGAACTTCAACAATTATTTTTATATCCTTTGAGTTGTGGATACTATAAAAGGTTGTGAGTGAACGATTATTTCAAATTTTATATCACGATTAGGTACTTCACATTCTAAAATACATACCCAGAGTTTATCACAATACTATTATAATGCTCACGCTTCAAACGGGCAAGACGGGAAAAAGTTATGTGCCACTTTTCACAGAAGCGCACGAAGTTTTTAACTTCTGTCTTGCCCAACTCTGTAGCTTTTAGTTCCGTTTCTAAAGCTTGTATTGTATCGTATAAACGTTGTCTTAAAAAAAAATAAGAAGGTATAAATAACCTTTTACGCAAACAAAAAAGAATACAAAAAAAACAAAAAAAAAAAAAAAGGAATACAAAAAAATCTCTTAATTATCACGTGCTTAGATGCAGTCCTTGTAGTAAGTCTATCCTCAGTTGGTACCCGATTATCCAATAATTCTTCTGCAGCAGAACCAACAGACGCCAAAGAATGACGACGTACTAGTTTACTCTCTGTTACATCAGGTCCCTCCACTTTAATCTGAGGAGTAGTAGTACTTTTGCCAAAGTCGTCAGACGCTACATTGCGCAATAAATTAATACAAAGAAAACATGACGCTTGCTGCTATTAACAGTAAACAAAAACCCAAAAGGTGTTTTTTTAAAATTTCAGTCTTGTCGAAATTTTTTGATGTTAGAAAAAGATAGGGGTATTTCTTACACTTTTTTTTACTTGTCTGTTTGATATGAGACTGCTCCATTAAGAATTTTAGTATTACTGGATCATCATCTATTGAAGTAGATTCTGTGCTAACACGCTTTTTACGACGTGATAGAGTAACAGAGCGACCACGAGAGCGTCTGTAGGAGCTTTTACTGCTATGTTTTTTAGACTTAGCATCTGATACTTGTAAGCTACTTCTACTGCTTGACGCGCGTATATCAGGGTTGCTTCGAGACATATTAAGAGAATCAAGCACTGTAATAAATCAAAATAATTTACAGCCTATCGCTTGGAGATAAAAAATCATATTGCCATATATCGTCAACGAGGTTCACGAGTACAGTAGCCATTTCAATAGTCTACACAAAGATCATGTTAAAGCCAAAGTTAGGAGCCTTTCTTTTTTTATCGAACAGTTAAAAAGATCAAATAAACCCCACGAAGTGTTTTAAGTTTAAAAACTCAGCGTTTTAGACGGAGTAGTTAGTTTTATTTCTGTTTTGGCTTAGTGTACAAGAGATAAGGAGAGTAATAGGGAGGTTCGCTTCAGCGATTGCTGATGTAATTAATCGCCGGCTACTAATCGTTACGCGTGTTACTTTTTTTTCATTCGAGTATAATAATAAATAACGTACTTGCTTTAGTGCTATCCACATCATCGCCAACTAGCCTCCGTCGAGACTTTCGCTTCTTACTTCTCTAATTTTAGTGAGTCGCCCACAGCTAATTTATTTTATTTGTAGGAACCTTTTTTTGTTTTGCGGATTCCATCACATCATTAGATTTTGAGGTTTTGCCTTGAGAATTTCGGTTTTTGGTTCCTTTTTCTTCGTTAACAACGTCCTTTTTAGCAGCTTTTGATTTACGTAAATCCGCCTTTGGTTGATCGGAAGATTCAGGACTTGGTTGGGTTTCTTCTTTTGCTTCGGCAGCTTCGCTTTCCTCTGGCTTAACACCATTAGCCTCTTTACTTGACTCTTCGTCTTTGGTTTCAGCCTGACAAATTGAGTAAACTAAAAACATAGGGAGCTATCGTACTGCACCACCGGATTCTCCCGACTCTGCCGAACCCTCATCTGTGTTTGTTTTAGAAGGTATTTTAGTCTCTATGGCCTCATCGTCAGCAGGTTCTTCCTCTTCACTTTCAGACTCGTTGAATCGTTTTATTTTGGATTTTTTCCAGTTGTAGTCCCAATCCTTGAGGATTGATTAGTGCCGTATAAAAAAAAATTAAGAAACTAACTTTAAATTGTTCTTGTTCTTCTTCAGAGAGGGGGTACTTGTGCTTCTTTGATTTAGGCTCAAACTGTTCATCCAAGTCATAACTTCCATCAACGTGAGCTCGTTTCTAAACCCTTGTGAGTAAGGTAGGGAAAAACGAAAGCGTAATAATTTAAAAACGAAGTAGAAGGTATCTTACTGGATCTGGTTTCCAAGGCGCTTCAGCGATTTTATTCTCCAATGCAGACCAATCTAAATGCTTAAAACAAGCGTGCTTCTTTAGCTCTTTAAACCCAAACCGTCTAGCAGGATTCTTTTGCAACAACCCAACCAATACAGCTTTAAAATTTGGGTCAATATTCCGTGGATAAGAAGGATGAGTCTTTTGAACATTTGCCTTCAAATCTTCAAAGTTACTTCCTGAAAATGGCAAACGACCACAATAAAGTTCGTATGCTAATACACCAAGACTCCACCAATCTGCACGCTCATCATATCGTTGACGGTTCATGACTTCAGGCGCCATATATGGTCGGGTACCCGCAACACCCTTGATACCGTTCGGCGCGAGTTTTACTGATAAATTAAAGTCTGTCAAGTGACAGTTGCCGTCCGAGTCAAATAAGAGATTATCCGGTTTGATATCCCTATGCATGTATCCATTTTCGTGAAGGTAGTTGAGAGAGAGCGCTGTTTGTACGACGTAAAAGCAAGTTCGAGTTTTTGAAAATTTTTTATCATGGCGATAGTGAAACCGCACGTCACCACCTTGCATTAGATCTACAACCATATAGAGGTCATACGGCGATTGTAGCGCAAATCTACAAAATAGAATTAGTACAAAATACAGCACATTTAATCTCTTTTTGGTGGTTTTAGAAGAAAACAAAACATGTTATAACGTTTGTAGAGCGATTTGATGATTTGTTTCAAAAAGAGAAGTTGGCGTTAAACTAATTTAGAATTTTATCACAGTACCTCAAATTTACGATTAAAGGATAATTTATCTTTGTGAGTAGATACGTTTCGTTCAGTACATTCTTTACCATCTTTTGATTCATTATTTTCCGTTTTTCTAAGCACTTCATAGCGTATAACTTCTTTGTATCTCTTCGTTGTACGGCATGTACCTACAAAAAAACGTTAATAAATAGTATATTGGTTTTTGTCAAAAAAAGCGAAAAAATCTGCGCTCAAATCGAGCTGAGGTTGCCAGCACTCAACTACCGACAGTGCGCTATGCGAATTATAATGTTTAAAATGCTCCTGCGGGTATTACGGTATGCTGAGCAGCGATTGTTTGGAGACACTAAAAACATCTTTTGTTGGCTTTGCATGCTTCGTACCTTGCCAAATGCTCCTTTTCCAATAACCCGAAGGCGATCAAAATGGTCTAGGCCAACTACCGACGGATAAGCTTAAGGAGATTTAAAATGCTTTTTTTAATCAAATTCGCGGCTCGTAGGGTACTTTGGTGCTCACGCACAAACACGAACGGCAAGAAATTAAAAAAAAAGCTCTTCGTAACAAACAAACGCCAATTCATTGTGTTATGTCATACTGTTAATAGGGTCTAAATTGAGGGGTTTTTTCTCTCCGCCTACTAGACAACCCATTTTGATGTTTCAATTCCCTCTTTGACCGATTAATGAGTACGCATGGCTTCGTAGAGCGTTCGTAGCAACATAATAGTTCTTTCGAACAGCATTTGACCCCAAAAATCAAGCTGCAAAAAAAAAAGAGTAAAAGCAATATATTTACTTCCGTTAGCATTTTCGTATTGGTAACTATAGGGATAACTTCCGAACTGTACCAGTTACAATTTGTTTAACTTTCGCTGTTAAACGTACTTTTGCACGCAAGTGCAATGTCATGTAGTTGGTACGCAATTGGTAACGTGTATAACACGAGGACACAAATGGAAAGTACTCAAAGTATCTTTTAGGTCTACCTGGGACTCGTATTGAGCTAAAGGAAGTATTGCACAGTAACGCACTCTGAAATTGAGGTTTATTACTTTTTATGACAAGTTTACTTTTTTTCCGTCAAACGCCACTCCAGCACAACTGCCAATGGCAGAGAAAACGTACTCACGCCTGTCATTAATTGTATTAACTATAACTACAGCCAGAGTGGTGGAAAAGGTCCACCTGATGTCTTGGAGGGGATAAACAGGCGATATGTGGCTGAAGGTACAAGCAAATGACGTTTTGCGGCTAATTTACCACAGAATGCGCTAGAATTGGTAGTATAGTACCGAATATTAACCCAGCAGGCGCTGATGTAAGCACTAAAATGCGCCAGAAATTATTGTACTCAGTACTTGTCTAGGCAGTACGCAGGCTCACAGAATACTGTACCGGGTACACAGATAACGTGAAGACTAAAGTTAATGGATTACACTCAACAATAAAGAAACTTGAACAAGCACTTGCTCAGCTGATAAACCGCACTTCTGATATTACCATTACGATGCGTACTGACCACGTACGCTTTTTATTTCATTAACATACCACAAATTAGCCAATTTACGCTTCAATACGCTCAAACGTAACCATAAATCTATAGCTAGCTCGTAAGATTCAAGCAGAAAGAACAATAGTTGGGAACTTGCCTTATTTTAAAGAACGGCTAACGTACGGGAACTCTCTATAACATAGTTGAATTTGTAACGGCTTTAGAATGCCTCTTGGTTCTCATGTCTTTATGGAAATAGAACCAACCTACAATGACGTTGAAATTAACGTAGATTGCCTAATAACACTCAGAAATTCTTGGTATACAGACAACCTACCTGTACAAGTAACATCAAAGAATGTTGTCGGTGTGTTGACGGTAGCGCATTGTTTTGGTGATAAAGGTTCGATTTTTTGGGGTTTTTTTTTGAAAAATCTATTTTTTACGCTGCTTGGTGTGGCTCGTTGCTTTGTAGTACATAGTATTTATTTCTTACACATACATTAGAAGCGATAAAAGTATGTAATAAGTGGTTAACAGAGCACTGTGTTGCTAACAAGACTGAAATGGCATCCATTGTTAAAGTGCTTGAAAAAGATATTCAAACAAAAAGTTGGAGTAAAGCACTTGATAAGCAGAGGTAACGTTAAAAAATTTACTCAAAGGTGCATTACATGCTTAATATTATTAGTGAGTTTCTTCATATGGGTCTATGGGATGATGAGCTACAAGACTTGTTTTTCACAAACCTAAACTTGGAAACAATTTGCAATTTAGGAAAAAATTACAAAGAACCAGAAGCGTACGCTTCCTGTTTACTCACTTATACATACATCTAAATTAATTTAATAGTATTGCTCTCATTCTCCAATGGGCTGCATTCGGTGGACATTTCGAATTCGTTAAGTTTGTGTACCCTAAAAGCAATGGAGACAAGAGAATTGCCACTGCTATCAAAAAAATATTACCAAAATATTGTAAAAAATTCTTGGACTCAACTAGCGAAGAATCCGATTCTATTGCATGGCAGATGGCTACTAAGAGTGTAGAAAGATATATAGGCATAAGAGACCAAACTAGAGCTATATGGGATCCACTAGAGTACACAGATGATGTAATGGCTGATAATCCAATACCACAACAAGTTCAACCTTTACCTCAGTTAACAGACTCAGATGTACTCTCTGGTTTTTTCTTTCTTCAATTGCTTACGCACTTCTAGGACGACGAAGATCTTCCTCCATTGATACAAAGTTCAGATGACGATGACGGTATGCCACCACTCGTGGAGAGTTCAGATGATGAAGATGACATGCCACCTCTTGTTGAGAGCTCTGATGATGATTTACCTCCTCTTACTTATAGCTCGGATGAAGATGACGATGACGAACCTCCACCACTTGTTTTTAGTTCAGATGACGATGACGATGGTCCACCTCCGTTGACCTATAGCTCAGATGAGGATGAAGATCAACCTCCTCCTCTAGTGTCTTCACCACCTGATAAGCCTCCTGGCGTTGAGTTGGTACCTGTACAACGCTCTAAGCGTTCTGGAAGGAGACGAAAACGAGCAAAGAAGGATCCACCAAAGGTGAATAGACGTGAACATAGAGATCATAAAGATAAAGATAAAGACCATAGGGATCGAAGAGGTGGCGGTGGTGGTACTGGTGGTACTTCCAGTTCGTCTCCTGGGTTAATGGACCTAGACTAAATGCTGTACATAGTCGCCTTAAAATGCGATAGAAAAAAAAGAAAAAGAAAACAAACTGAATAAAAATGTCACTGTTAAAGACACTCACGTGACACATTGCATTCTATGCAACAACACATATTATAGTACTTTGGTTATTGATAGAATTGGCTTCACGGACAACAGTGTCGTTGAAAAAAGAAGCGATGAGTCATCTTTGACCGTTTCTTATTTGAAAAGAATTCTTTGTTTTTGTTCCATTACAACAATGCAACAGTTGCTCAAACTCTTACCGTATAACGGCGAAGTAGATATGGAAAGCTTAATAAAGGTTGTTAAAGCAAACCAGTTAGTTACAATTCGCAGGGTACCTATATAGCGGCTAATTTACCTATGTACAGTTTCAAAGCGGTTGAAATGTATCGGAGGACATATTATTAACGCTGTTAATAGATTTATAATAAACTGCAAGGAAACATGTTTACGGTACGCCATTATGCGTATTTATTGTATAACAGGCGTTTAGATGCGAGATAAAGACGGTAATTCGTTATTGCATTACTCAGTGCGCTTTGGTACTATTGAATGCACTAAACTATTGCTTTCATTTGGTGCACCCCCTAGAACAGCCAACCACAACATGGTAATATATTCAAGTATTTTTCTGACACAAACAAAAAAAAACAGAAGAACTTGATTTCAGGAGATCCTAGAAGGAATCTCTGGAGAACCTTTTTTTTAACGGCTTTTTCTGGCTTTCAAAAAAAAATTATTGATTTATTTGTGCCTTTAGGAAATTCCTCTTGTAATTGCTATCGGCGAGAAAAAGTATGAGCACCAAATTGCTTTGCTTGAGTACAAAACATCCGATCAAATATTATCCAATAATAAAATAGGAAAGAACCCAATACACTTGGTGCGTGATCTAACTGTCTTGAAGTATTGCTACCCTATAATTGTCATGAACACGTGATTTTTCTAATGCGTCATGTGATATAATTGATTGACACCTTTAAATGAATAGGCCTTGGATGAGTATGATGACAATCCAAAGTGTTTTGATATTTTATTCCCTAAATATAACGATTACGAATTGACTAATGCAGTACGTTTTTTCCACTGATATTGGCGTAAATTTTATCTAATACCAATAAGCCGACTGTTCATGGAGCGCCTTTGGTATACGCAGTGAGAGAAGTTCAGGTAATCTCGTTTGTTATCGCAATACAATTGTCTGACATTTTTTCTTCAAAAAAAGTCTGAGAAGCCACTTGCAGCAATACTAGATCGTAAGGATATTAAAATTTTGTGTGCATCTAAGAAAGGTATTCCAAGGAGTGTATCTAATGACTCTAACGTATGACAGGTATAACGGGTATTCACTGGGCTTGTAAATTGAACAAAATTGAACATGTTCGTTTGTTTATTAACAAAAAATGTAGCGTGAATGTTACAACACATACAGGTTTGTAACTTTTGATTAATTTACTTCTATTGCTTACTATTAATACCAAGGTATGACTCCGTTACATTATGCTTGTAAACAAGTCAGCATCGATATCACAAAGTTACTATTTACTCTTCAAGAAAAACCAATTGTAACTTCGAGGTACAGAGATAACCTTTGTTCTTGAGGATACCACTCTAATTGTTTGAAGGAATATTCACGGTGATACACCTTTACACTGTCTCTTGAATGCAATAAAGACTATTAAGGGTGATTCGAGCGATACAGTTAACATAGATGATGTATCGAATATCATCAAGATCATGGTTGGTCATAACAAACCTGAGAGCTTCTTCTTCGAAGAAAATGATAATGGCGTTTCACCTTATTCTATGAACCCAGAACTTCTCTCTAAATTCACTAAACAAACAGAATCAACTCCAGAAACACTTTTAGGTGATGAATTCAGACTACAGGTTTGCTCAGGTACCGTTTTATTTCACGTGAAGATTTTACTAATCGTTTAACAAATAGATCTTCACATTGAGTTTGGTCATGATGTTAAAACACTTCTCACTCCAAAAGCAAAGTATTTAGCACTCATAGGAGAGTAAGTTATTTAAGATATCTTCTTCTGATTGGTAGGTTTGTACTAATGAATGTTATAGTATTGGTGTGCTTCATAAAGAGGATGCTTATAAATCGTTTCTGTTGCAATGTGCAGATCAGTTTGAAAAAGTGTTTGTTGTTTCTGGTAACCACGAATACTATAGGTCAGAATATCACGCCTGTAATAAGAAAATTAAAGATATTTGTGATCAGCACGAATCTCTTTTCTATCTTCTCAAAGGGTACTACCACATTGCCTTGTCTTTTTTTTTTTTACACAGGTTGACATTTTGATGTGCTAATAAGTTTATAGGAGTCATTATCTTGAGAAAGAGAATGTTCGTGTTATTGGCACCACATTGTGGTCAAAAGTTCCAGAAGAGAATACAAAAGCAGTACAGGTACGTCACCAAAAAAAAAGGAACTTAACGCAATATTTTGGGTATTTTTTGACTCATTGTAATTGTAATTTGTTTAGACGTTCTTGAACGATTACAGGAGAATCTCAATCAAAGGTAGGACATACAACCACTTCAATATCTGTTGGAATTTCTCGTTACTTACTGTAATAGATCCTGATGATCCAGAGGCTAAAGAGAGGATGATATTGTGCAAAGACACCAATGCTTGGTTTGATAGTGAACTTGAGTTTGTAAAGAACCAAATTAAGGAAGCAAGTACCCTCAAACAACGGGTTGTTATCCTAACTCATCACTCACCTGTTTTGGGTTTTGGTTGCTCTAACCCAGAGTACTGGGGTCAAAACACAAACTGTGCATTTGCAACAGATTTAAGGCACGTGCTGCCAAGCAGTTGGTTTTGCTAGATACAAAATCTGTTGTTGCTAAAGTTGAAGTACTAGGCATATGTTTGAGGAGCCTGTAAAATCTTGGTGTTATGGACATACACACTGGTTTCATGACATGACTTTCAATGGTAAGACTAATTTTTTTCAGAAAAAAGGAACCTAAAGAAGAAAAAACGAGCAGACTTTTTATTCTCTTGTTTTGTTTACATTATTATTTTAGGTGTTCGTGTCATTTCAAATCCACGTGGTTACTACGAAAATAAGGCATATATACCATCAAAGATATTGATTGTGAGTGATGGTAAATCCCAAGAGTAGAAAATAAAAACGGAAATAAACATAAATAACACTCTATTGTCAACTTGGATTGAGTTCCTATTCCTAGTTTCCTACAGTATGAATACCTCTTAATTGGCATGATCCATGTAAGGAAGTCGCACTTCAGTGACACTTATAACTTGGTCAAGTCATCAAGACCAGAACCGGGTCAACAATTAACTTGTAACTCTAAGTAAATGTTAATAAATAGAACTTGAACCTTAAACAAGAGTTACAACGTTTTGTATCTACAATCAGTAAATAATAATACTGGTCAGGTGTATACCTATTTGCAATCACTCACAATATTAATCTCGACTAGTCGCTGAGCACAAAAAGAAAACAAAAAAAAATAGGTTTGAATTGTCTAGACTGTTCTTATTTGTGAGTTCACGTCACCTCAACAATGGCTGAAAAACAAGGTGATCCGGTTTTTGATAAATATTCTTACGAACCAAAGCATTGCCTACTTAAACGAGACAGTGTAAAGTGTATTAAACCAGAAAATAGAAAATATACTAACAACTCAGTAAACAGTTCTGTTTACTGCTCTATGCTTCTTCGTTATAAAATAACAGACTACATAATACCAGAAGAACTCATTCAAATGATAGTATCATTCATACTTGTACGTACAAGTCCAACACTTAACCTAATATACGTACATTACAACTACGAATTCAGATTCACGTGCCCGAAAACAGTGACAACTCTTGACCTTGCCAGAAGGTTTAAACAATGCCGTATACGTGCTACCATGCCCACAGATTCATTCCTTGTTGCAGTAAAACTACGACACGATGGTTATAAACTAGAGCTTCTTCAAATGGGCGGGAGGATAAATGGTGGATTAAACAGCAACAATTATTATGCTGATTGGACTGTTGGTCCTCTTTCAGAAGACGAAGTTGAATGGCTCAATAATAGAACCCTTGAAGAGGCAGGATTAGAAGATGGCGATTATATTAGTGGCGACTATGTATATAAAATGGATGAACTGATGAGAGGGGTACCTGTTTCCTATGAGAGGAACTCTAGCCATTGCGAAAATGTTGGAGATTTAATGGCACGTGGTTGCTACAGAGAGTGAGCAAGACCTTTTTCTATAATGGGTATCTAAGACTATGTGCGTTCTGTCATATTATTGCAGGAAACTACCTTATGTGATACTCGTTCATGTTGTAATATCAATAAACTTGCTTAAAGCAGAACTTGTAAACTAAGAAATGACAGATAACAACCAAAGGTTTCTACCAAAAGATGTTCTCAATTAACGTTAGAAGCATTACAAAGCTTAGAAAGTTGCCAACACGGTTTCGTGCTCTAGCTAGCTGAGGACATAAATACTGAAAAGTATGCTTCTTTAGGAATTTCTCCTTAGTATGCCAAGCTTGACTGTACAGAATTCAGCCAATAGATTTTTATAATACGCTACTATTTTCTTGCACAGCCTTATTTAAGGAACTGCTGGGGTTTTTAACGGCGCTCATAAGTATGTAGCACCAAAAAAGGTGTCACAAAAAAAAACTGCAATTGGCGAAGCTTTCTACTTTCGCTTTTACCTTACTGGAGCTACTACACGCCATTTAAACAAAGTAGTATACGACCCAACCTATGTGAGATGAAGTTGAAAGCGGCGAGAGCTTTTACAAGCCATAAGACATGCTGGTAACCGTTCAAAATGTACCACACCCCAACATTTGCATTCTAGTCCTTCACAAAAAGGTTTGCATTCTATGACAACAAACAACGTACTACTACTACGTAATATTGCTGACGACAGTCTAGTGGTTGTACTTTAAGTTGTTTCAAAGTTATTTAATGAAACAAATATTGTCACACAGAAGAAGGGTTTTTACGAGTTACGGTTTCATACTACTTGCGCATGAGCGACAAAAACAATACCTTCTATGCCTACCATACGCTTTAGTAGTATTCTAACTGTGAGAACAAGAAAGGAAAACGTTCGTTAGTGGGCTAAACCTTTTTGGGAATATTCAGGCTTTGTAAGCTGTTTGGACTTGGTGTAGAAATATGCGCTTTGTGGCATACACGTGAACACACGCAAGGGATAATGGTAAAAGAAGATAGTGGAATTTGTCTTGTGTATGTAGAGATAGCTAGTTTTGATTAATAGGTTTTGCTAGGCGTGTGGAAGAGAGTTCATTCAGGAGTTTAGATTACAATGTATGTCCGGATCTTCGCTATTTGTCAACAGCCAGGTGTTTTATAAATAGCTGTAACGTAAGTTACAAAGTAGAACAGTACCCCGTGAAGGTAGAGTAGTGCTGTAAGGTTTTTACAAAGTGTCCTCTTGTACATCCTTCATGTGCAACTCAAAGAAAAATATTTCTATGCAAAAAAAAACAAGTCAAGGTTTTCTTAGCGTTGTGCATATTTTAGCGTTGGAACTATGATGGGAAACCACGAAAAAAAAGAATGCAACGGCACAGCAACCTCCAGGTGCAGTCACATCGAAGCATCGGAAGAATTATATTTCCCCAATTCACCCGACATTGAATAAATTTAAGAAAATACCCGCAAACGCTAAACTATCCCCCACAGCACTTAGATACGTATCTACAGACTTATTCTTAGGTTTACCAAAAGAGTCGTTCCGCGGGAAGCTTAAAAAGGAGTTTACGTTCTTTCTTTCAACTCGAACTTCTCTCGCAATTCCGAACTTGTCTCCACTACGCTATTTTCCAAAGATGCTTATTCCATCTCGCCAACACATATAGGACAGTTTCATAGCGAAAACCAACAGTAATTTTGGGTCTACAGCCTCAATAGCACATTCCAAAAAAGGAATCAGAGGTCAGAACTTTCGTGGTTACGTTCTTACGGCAAAAATAATCTGTATTTCGTTCATCTACAACAACTATTTTATTTCGTATATTTACATCTGTTTTTTTTTTCTTTATGTTACAATATAGAGCCTCATCGCATTCACAACACTATCGGACTAAAGTACTTTGCTCTTGGAGAGGGTAACAAAGACTTATTGTTTCTCATTGATAGTGGCGATTTGTTGCACGAATCGTGCATCAACGTCGTAATAAACTGAATTCTGAGCTTATGATGAGTGCTGGTTGCAGTTAAACAAGTTTGGTCTAGTGATCTCCTAGGCTTCGAAAGAGCGCTCATAACGATATCAAAAGGCGCCATAGTGTTCCTTTTAGACTGTCTAAGACGAACCATTAGTCTACAAAAAACAAAAAAAAAAGGAACAAAAAAAAAGCAAAACAAGAAAAAGGGAACAAGCAAAACAGTTTGAAACCAGAAAAAAAAAAAAGAAGACGTACTTTCTATTTACTCTTTTGCATGGTGACTTTCTACGTGTTGATACTACTTTCTGGCATGAAGGATGTTGATGTTCTCCTTTGTAAATTACATCTCTAAAGGGTATCATTAGTACCAAGCGGACGCAAGAATATGAGCGTAAAAGTCACTCAAAAACTCAAAAACCAAAAAGAGAGAAAAAAAAACGCTAGTTGAACGATGAATTCAAAACGAACTAGAAAGTATCTGTACGTACAAACAATGTGGTGCGTAACAGTTTCTTTGTACTTGTTTTCTCGCAGGACAACCTTGAGTAAAACAACGATAGTATGTGCGTTTAAAGGTCATTCCTTTAATCTGTCTACCGCCAATGTTCCTACAAGAGGTATAAGAACAATAATAACTCTAAGGTCAACAGACACTTTATACGTACCTCCACCTGTACCCATCAATGGTGACGGGTGAGTTATAAGGAATAGTAACTTTTGTAGTTGGAGCACGAGGTGTTGTTTGAGAGCCGCACATTTCTGGTTAATGAAAATTTCAACGTCTATTTTTGCTTACTTCAGAAATTACGAATTTTATCGATTTTCGGCTATACCATTTTATCCTTAACTTCTATTACCTAAATCTAACATGAAACAAAAAGAACGGCGGTTGGGTAGTGTTGAACACTTTCCCTTTTTTGGCAGTATAGCAAAAGGGTACCGGATGTAGTCAAAACGTACAAGTGGTGATATTTATACGTGTTTGCAAACTACGAGAAAAGGTCTACAGAAAAATTTGCCCGAACACTCTAAAAGTAAATAGGTTGTTCCCAAATTGGTTTCCACATCAAATATGACGTCTATAGAACAGACAAATACGACCTAAAGTGTTTCTAAAACCAAAATCAAAAAAAGTACGAATACACCCGACCATACGCCTAAAAGTACTACTAAAACGCCTAAAATAAGCTTAAAAAGTGTTACTGTGCAGGTGTAGCTTTTTACGCCAAAACGTGTTGTAATTTGACCCAATCGCGTTGTGAGCGCATACACAACGACAAACGGCGTAGATTTCGCAAAATTGTGGCAAAAAAACCTTTCAGCAAAAGACGTGTCTTTTGACATACACGTGTACACAAGAGTCGCCAACGGTTGATACAACGGTAGAAATAGTATCTATAAAACGTTGTGCTACGTTCCTACAACGAACTGATTTGTCAGCGACATGCCAAAATAGTCCGGGGAGCCAAAATGACAGGTCACCTTAAAAAAGTCGAAAAGGTATCGGTAACGCTCGTTTTTATGCTATACTGTATGAACCGGTGCTTTCCGTAGCGTTTTATAGCGAACTAAAAAAAACTTATTCCGCGTCTAAAAAAAGCTCAGGAACTACCATAGAAGTGTCGGGGTATGTTGCTACGTTCTTTTTGCATATACAACTTATCTAGAGTTATAGCTAGGGCTGATACCGGATATTTAAGTTTTAGCGGCTAATTTACCCGATTTTTTTGTCTGTCAAACCTCATGATTGCTACAGCGTTTAATTAACGTTATAGAGATCAAGGACTACCTTTTGTGTAGTTTTGCACTTTTGGAAAGAGAATACTTTTTTTGTAGCACTTCCGATACGGTTTTGAATCTCGGTACATGTGTCATTAATAGGTTCACTACAAATGCAACGTTTTGTTTTCTTAACGTGTTCCCATAGGTTTTTTTTTTATCGAAACACGCGTCGCAACGATACCTTATTTATAACAACAACAGACAAAGTGGTACGCAAACAAACCCGAAAAACAAACGATACAGAAACACGTAAAACTTCACAAACTCGCACGAATTTTTACGCTTTTTTTAGATCTTTTTGTCCAATCTATGAACCAAATTAACATACATACTTTGTACCTATGTTTGGCGCAATGGTACAAATCATTGTGTTTGTGCGGTAGATATATTTTAGCCGCTGTGTTCACGTGAAACATCTTTCTTAGTTAGGTAAACAAATATCGCGTTATAAGTCCAAGCCTCTTACGAGTAGACCAGCGAGTTTTAGACTACGGGATGCAGCTTGCAACACGTAGCAAACTAGCGACAATTTGAATCAAATCGCGGAAATTAAAGTACCGGCCATGTTGTAGCTAAAATAAAGTTGCATGAACAAGTCATTGACTTTTAGGTTACAGTTTTCCCGGGTACGAAAACTCATTGAATTTGTATCGATTCTATATTTTCGCGAATATGAACATTGTAAACAAATCAACCTAGCAAACTTTTCAATGAACAAAATGTGTCAAAAAAAAAATGTCAAATGTCATTGCACTGCACCATGATCAAATACAATACTTCACCTAGGTGAAATTTAATTCACTAGTCAATTAGTAAATTATTGAGATATCTTTCACACAAAGTTGTACAAGCAACTTCGCCTACTTGTCAACATTGTTTTTTTTTTCGTTTGCTTTTTTTTTTTTGTGTTGCACAAATTGTACTTGAAAAGGTCAAAGCGGTAATGTAAACATGTCGTTTGCAGACTTTCAACATAATACGCCACAAGAATGTGAGAGCGTCTATGAGCTCCAAAAGATAGTTGATGATGCTGTTTTCAGATACCACAGGCTACAAGAGTGTGAAGAGATTCTATGCACGTCAAAAGATAATATGGCATTCAGAGATCAAGTGTACGAGCGTTTTTGCATGTAGACAAAAAACAAAAGGCGGAAAAGCTCAAACGCTTTAGCAAACGTAAAATATACGATGTGAGAGATGCAATGAGACGTATACGC
The DNA here is from genome assembly GCA_038496445.1 of Trichosphaerium sp. ATCC 40318. NCBI lineage: Eukaryota > Discosea > Flabellinia > Trichosidae > Trichosphaerium > Trichosphaerium sp. ATCC 40318. Next base: position 352,042 of record JALMLS010000354.1, read on the forward strand.
ATAGAAATCAATAACCTTTCTGAAAAGAAACTAGAAAAGGTACACGAATGCTTTTACGAAGACCATTGCATAATAACAGCCTAGTCTGAATCACGGCAGTTCACAAATACCAAAAAGGAATTTTTAGCCGTAACCCAAAAAATGAACGAGCTAGAGGAGCGTCTTCAAGCTACGTTAGCCGGTTTACCGCAAGTGTGCGTATATTTCGTTTTCCAATATGTACTAACGTAGTATTAGACGATCTAAGCCTCCCAGTACACCACTATTTAGAAGTACGTTCTTATTGAGAAAAAGTACTAGAACGTTTGCTAAGTTTACTCTTTTTGTTCAGATTCGAAAACGCTCGAAAGTGACATTGCAATACACATTAATACCCTAACAGAGGAGAAACCGGTTGGCCTTGACAGTATATCTACTAATCTGGGTCAAGTAAAGCGTTGGAGTACAGAACAGCGAGAAACAACAGCACTACTTAATGCACAACAAAGTGCAAAACAAGAGAGCGTCAAAAAGCGTTTAAAGATACTTATAGTACTTACATCCGTTTTACTTGTGCTTGTCATACTTGCCGGAGGTGGGCTTGCTCTGTGGTGGTACTTGGACGAATATACAAACTCTTAAACCTTCATCAAGGCACAAAACACATTTTTTTATACCGGCACGTAGCACGTGCGATTTAAACGTGCAATTGTACAATAATAAACGGCGCCAGTACTTGTTTAATTCGTACCCGGACTCCCATTTTATTACGAACTATGTATCTTGGTGTTGACAGTTTTTTTTGAAAAAACCGCACAAGAAAAAAACTGAAGGGTTGAAAATCTCAGGACTCGCCACAGAAAAGGCAACGAAGGAGCAAAAACCAACGCTGGTAATTATGGTACGTGCGCTACAGCCACGTATTTAAATTGTGACTTTAATTACAAATGTTGCCCAATGACGCAAAAATACCGTGCTATACTATATAGCGTGAAATAGAGGATGCCGAAGCGAAAAACTTACGTATTTGTTCTAGTCGTACAACAATAGACGCAACGGTGGTAGACAGCAAAATAGACCACAAAACAACAATCGGTACACCTTTATCTAGTCAATAAGCTTTATAAACTAATTCAAATTCAGAGGTGGTGGAGCTAAGCACACGATACTTCTAGTACAAGCAAACAAGTGAGTTGTTAATGCACTAACGCAACGAAGCTGTCATAATATTCTTCTCACACAAAAATTAGCCGCCCTAACTCAAGAACGTACTATGATTACGAAACAGTATCATCTGCTATGAGTGGTACGTCTCGGCTTTAACGTCAAAAAAAAAAACTTGACAGCACTAAAAAAACGTCTAGGAATCTGCCAATTGTTTGAAAGCGAGTTAAAAAAGAGAAATCCTGGTAAAAGAAACCTAGAATATGGTATTCAAGATTTGTATGATTACGTAGACAGCCTAGGAGATATGGGTTGCTTAGTGTACGCATATCACTTCGTCTTTTTAATGCTTTGTTATTATTGACTTATAAATTAAAGATTGAACACCAATACCCGCAGCTATGAGCCACATGATAAAGTATGGATTAAGACCCGTGTTACACGTCACTTGAAGCAACAAGTTGGCCAATAAACTTGACTCCTTTTTTGTAAAACAAAACTAAGTTTTCTTTTTTTAGTTTGTCAAAATACGCTGTTGCTAACTACAACTGTTGTCCTTTTGGAAACACAATTTTGCGTTAGGTTGGCTTGACAAACATGACATTGAACGAAGTTTCATTGACAAATAAAGTGACATGTTGCAACCATTTTATTTTTTTTACTTTAATGCAAAATTGTGCCAATATGATTCTCTTTCTGCTATGTACAAGTAATGAGAATACTTCATGTTATAAATAACGCTGGCTCCTCTATTTTAGAGCCTCCTCCTTTAGTGTCCTCAGATTGTTTCGTTGGTCTAGTGTCAACTTTGACACTTGCTCTTGATTTATGTTTTTACCGAAAGATCCTGATTGCTTAGACAGTACGTTGATGTAGTCTTGCCATTTTGTAACGAACCTAATAAACGAATATAAGTGATTTCAGTTGTAACAAAAGAAAAAGCTGCATTCTCAACGACAAATGGATTATATTAACGTACTCTAATCTGTGGGCTGTCTTTGCGTCTTTTATTTTTTTGAACTCTTCACGGACATAATTATCGCCGATAATACGCATGTCCTTCGGTAATTTAACCTTATGAATGCCTAATACACTATTATATTCAATGTTTGTGGATATGTACCGCTCACACGTTTATTACGTACGTAAAATGTTTCGGTACAACTGAAGTACTACAGGCCCTGACATTTGCGATGGTTGTAAAAAAGTTTCGTAACTTGAAAAAAGTACAATTGCTGTCGTCAACCAAAATCGCATTACAAATGCAGTCTGGCGCACCAATTGACGTACATGGGCAATTACGGACCCTTTAAGAGGGAAGCCAAGAGCAATGATGCTCAAAAACCCAAGGTCGACTGGAACGCTCTAGATCCTGTCTCCAAACGCCTTGATCTCAAAAACAAGAACATACGCGATATACCTAACATTGTATCTCAATTTAACCAGCTGACATGGCTCAATATTCCACACAACAAACTCATAGCTCTGCCTGAAGCGCTATGCGATATAATTAGTCTGCGAACCCTGAGAGCACAAGGGAATCAAATTGAGGCGCTAACGCCGTCTTTGGGCCGGTTGACTAATCTGACCTGTCTCGATCTCGCAAAAAACCAGCTGATCGACGTTACACCCGATATAGGCGAACTACATAACCTTGTGGAATTAAATCTGCATTGGAATAAGATAAAGGCGGTTAGTGACACTCAATACGCCCAACACTCACTAGAGTACTAGCTTCCTGTAGAAGTGGGCAAATTGACGAAACTGAGACACTTAAATCTGTACATTAACAGGCACGTCAAATTTACACTCGGAGTTAAACTAAACGTGCTGTATAATATGCGGGTAAATTATAAAAAAAACATACTCACAAAAAAAAAAACAATCAAATTGAAATAATCCTTGTTGCGGAAGTAAAATGTGCTCTATTTGATTAGTTCATGTTTTATCTCTTATGTTACTTTCTTTTAAAGTTAAACGCATTAACAACCTTTCACATCAATATTGTACACCGCCATCAAAAACCCCGCCTACCTCTCGTTGTGAAGACAACGAGAGGTTTTGATTTTTTTTTCTTTTGTTTATTAACGTGTGAAATTAGATTAACGGATTTTGCTGCAATGGAAGATCTAACAGCACTACAAGAACTCGACCTTGCTCATAATAAGTTGACATCCTTGCCAGAAGGATTACTTGTTTTGGAAAACCTCACGTCCCTTAACTTGGCAGGAAACACAATAGATACGCTCCCACCAGAGGTACATTCACAATCTTTCTTATTGAAAAGTGTCAAGTGTCACTTTTTTTTTTTTTTCGGATAATTTTAGGCACGCTGTGTACATTTCTCACTCAAGTCTGTTTTTAGATTTCTGCATTTACAGCTTTAAAACATTTGGATTTACAGTGTAACAACATCAAGAATATACCAACTGAAATTGGGCTACTTAACCTTAAATCGCTTAAATTGCGATCAAATCAACTGAGCGTTTGTCCTGATACAATGGCGAATTTAACTCTTCTACAAGTACGGAACAAAAAAACCAAAACATGATGTTAACTACGTTGATATCAATTGCGTATTGGTTGTTTTACAAAATTTTGTTGATTTTTGTTAACGCAATTGTCTCTACGCGCGTAGCGCCTTTTAAAATTGTTAAGAATATTGTTTGGCGTCTTTACTAATTAATTAAGGATTTGTATGTCGAAGATAACGAGCTTTCTTCATTACAATGGGTTGGAAAAATGACTAAAATATCTTCACTATTCCTCTATAACAATAACTTAAAATTACTGCCATCATCTATTGCAAATCTTGAAGGTCTCAGGATACTTGACTTGAGTCACAATAACTTTTCTAAGCTTCCAAAGTCTCTTGGCAAAGTATCATCTATTGTTAATTTACTTGCTATGAATAATAACATGAAGAGCGTGGACCCAAGGGCATTAGCAGGTGCGCACGTTTGTTGACGTTTTTTTTTTTTCCAAAGTCAAACCGAAGATTTTATTTCTTTACCGCCGCCTGGTGGTAGTGCGTGTAATTAATTGCTTGTTTTCTTTTTTGGATTACATTTTATTTTATCTACCGTCTGATTGAAGTTTCAATGCTCTAACAATGGCGTTATACGTGAATTCACGAAACGGAAGTTCTCGTTAAATTTTTAGTATTATGTTTAGTAACATCAAGCCTAACTCTTTTAAAAGGTCTTCAGTCTTGTCAGGATCTAAACTTATCTCACAATATTATAACAGTATTACCACCTACTGTAGCATCAATGGTTGAGTTGCGTAAGCTTATTCTCAACAACAATAAGCTTTCCAACTTTCCTGTAACGAAGGGTATCACAGATTTAAGGTGGCTTGAAGTAGGCGATAATAATCTTACAAAATGGCCGAATGTTACACACCATACATCATTATTGACGCTTAATGTATTTGGTAATAAGCTCACCAATGTCCCAGATCAACTTGAGAAACTTGCATCTCTTCAGAGTTTATACTTATCATACAATCCGATTTCGAAGTGGCCTGCTATACCAGTAATGAAGAAGATGACAAGTATAACAATTTTACATTTGGGAGGATGTCAGTTGAAAAAAATACCTGATGCTGTTTATGCTTTACCAAACTTGAAGGATTTATGTCTATCAAATAATTTACTTGATGTCGTACCCGATGAGATTGGCCAATTAGCAAATTTACAAGGCTTAAGGTGTGTGCTTAAACAAGTTTTCTTTCTTGAAATCTTTTCACGTGTTTACGTCTTATAATCACTATACTGCTTTGATGTATTCATAAGCATTTTATTTTATTTTTTGAAAGTATCTACTCTTTGTTAAAGCGGGAAAAAGCGCTTTAAGAGCCAGAGATTGAAGATTTTTTTTTTCGGAAAAAAAAAGGCTTTGTTGTCGTTTCATGCTTTTGTACCGTTTCTTATTACGTTTTAGAATGACTGCAAATATTATTACAAACGTCTGTGATGGCATAAAGGATTTAGCAAAACTACAAGAGCTTGATCTGTCCCATAATAATTTAGTTGATCTACCAGCTGTTTTTTGTACTTTAACAACGCTCACTGATCTTGATTTATCTGGAAACGGCATTCAATATCTTCCACAGGAATTTGATAAATTAATACGTATCCGTCACCTTAAGATTGCATTCAATCACCTCCGTAAAGTACGTACAAGTTCTTTTGAATACCAAGAAATCAATCCGCCTCGATTTACTGGAAATTTTTTTTGCAATGTTGTAGTTGATTTGTTGCTAGGTTCCAAAGTTTGATCAGGAGGAACATAAAACATGGATAAGCTGTGCAGGAAATAAAGCTCTACAGCCATATTACAATATCCAAACGCCAAAGCAGGAGGACAAGGTTGTAGCCAAACTGAATGCTGTTGAAGATAAGCGTGTTAAAAGAGAACGAAAGAGGATAGTTAAGGTAAACTATTTAAATCTTTACTTGGGTATGTCTTTTGCTTAAACTCTCCACAGACAAGTGATGGTAGGCGCACAACTTTGTTGCGAGACAGGTACACACTTTGCTTTAACGTTGGCATCTTATTGGTGTTTTTAGTGGTAGCAAGATGGACTTGACTGACGAAATTAATGGTGACCTCATTAATGCTCTACTTCCTCAAGAATTTGATCCTGATATTGATGTACCTTACCGACCACATCTTGGATGGGCTGAAATGAGAGGAAGAAGACCTGATATGCAGGATACGCTTGTTATTCTTCCAAACTATCGCGGCATACGTAAGCTTACATAATTTATTTTTTCATTAATCTTAAATATAGCACGTCATTACTTGGTTGCTGTATTCGATGGTCACGCAGGAAGCAAATCAGCAGAGCTTGCAGCACGAATGCTTCCAGCTGTTCTATCTCATTGGCTCAATCGTCTTGATTCGAATGGTGACGGCAAACAGACAAGTATGGATTCATCTTGCTGCATGTTCTCTTTTTTTTGTTTTATCATCTTTCTGAAATTTTTTTTTTTTTAGTCAATGGATCACAGAAGAAGGTAGGCAGCAGATTGAGGAACAGTCTATTTAATGGCGTCTCTCAGAGAGCTTCTATAATCCCTAGAGTATATATATATATGTATCGCTTATAAGCAAACCTGGGTGACAACTGGGAATGCGTTTTTAGCACTCTGCCAACCGTTGTGGTTGGCGAGTATCTAAGCGCATATTTCGTCTAAAATTTGCACAAATAACGTTGGTAGCTGATGCATGATTTGCCATCTACCAGTGTTGTTGTGTTTTTTTTTTTTTGCAATCCAAACCCGTGCTGTCTGTCACCCCATTTCGCGTTTTTTTTAATATTGTCGTTGGGTAGAGTTTCTTACGAATAATTAGGCGTTGACTAGTGGTGATGTGCCTGTCGATGATATAAAGCAGGCATTGCATAACGCTTTTAAGGTACTGTTAAAACAAAAAAAAAACAATGATGTGATATTTTTTTTTATGTTGTTTATAATGATTGTTTTAGAGCGTCCACGACTTGATAATAAAGAATGGATTCTCTGATGGAACTGCCGCTCTAGTTATGTATGCTACACCCGAGAAACTGGTGAGTTAGCAGTAGAAAGCAGTCCTTTTTTTGATGTAAGTTTTTTAGATAATAGCGAACTCTGGAGATCAAAGAGCTGTTCTATGTTCCAAGAACGGTAAAGCAGAGCAAATTACCTATGACCATAAGGTATGCTAATATACACAACCTTGTAATATTTTACTTACTGATTTAACTCAGCCAGATGCTCCGCTTGAGCGTAAACGCATCACAGAGTGTGGTATGTTACCTTTTTTTTTTTTTTTTTGAACATTTTTTTTCTAAGCTAGAATTTTAAGGTGGTTTCGTCACAGAAGATCGTCGTGTTAATGGCATTCTTGCTCTTTCTCGTGCTATTGGTGATACAGACCTTCAACCTCATGTTACTTTTGTTCCGGATATCTACGTCCATGATATTACTGATGAAGATGATTTCATTGTTCTTGCTTGTGATGGACTTTGGGATGTTATTTCTAATGAGGATTGTGCAAGACTTTGTGGTAAAGAACCTGACCCAGCTGTAGCAGCAACAAAGTTACGAGATTACGCCCATTGTATGGGATCAACAGATAACATCTCTACTATCTGTTATAAGTTTAAGGCGAAGATACGTAACTCTCAGACAAAGAGGCAACAGGTTGCAAGGTCACCTAAACGTAAGAGGGGAAAAGGAAAGGAAGAGGTAGAAACAGGACCAGATGTTACTTGTCCTAGTGAACCTGTAAAGCCTACAAAGAAGGAAAAGCCAGAAAAGAAAGATAAAGATAAGGATAAGGCTCAAAAGATGACTGATTCTGTTAACGACGACAGTGGATCTCCGCCTGGAAAGGCCAACTCTAAAGGGAAGGAATAAGCCGGGCGTTAAGCGGGTTTTTCTTTTTCTCTTCTTTTTTTTTGTTTCTGTTGCTTCTTCTTTGATGGAAAGCGTAGAACTAAAAAGAGAAGGATGGTTGGGTGTATTGGGGGTGTAAATTATTGCATTGTACTTGTAGCAAACACTTTAAATAACGAAAAAAAAAATGTAAGAGTATTTTTTTTTTTTTTTGCTGTTTGTTATTAGGTATTGACGGCGTGTTTTTACTTTTTTTTTTAATTGGGGTTTGTTTTGGGTTTTTCAGAAAAGTTGTTTTGTGATTTTTTGTAGTTTTGCTGTAAATCGTGTAGTATTTGTTCATGCGTTAATTGTGTGGTTAGAAAAATAGCGTCTGTTTAGGCAAAAGTTGACTTAGGTACCTACAGAGCAGTTCTATTTATGTAATGGTGTCTGTAACTTATTACTGTATTTATAGCTACACATGGGATAAAACTGGTACATGTTAAACAAGTTATGGACTTAAGTCGTTAAAATACATCCAATTGGCTGAAACAGTAGTGTAATGGTATGAGAACCAGCGGGGCCACTCTCACGCCGACTGTTGTTGTTAGATTCTATTTTACAGCAACACACAAAGAAGTGGCATTGCCTGTGGTAGGCAATGAGCCGGTATATACAATTGTAGCCTGTTTTTCGAGAAATAACATCACTAGATCGGTAAAATCAAAGAGCGCTTGGCGCCGTACTTTGGCCTCGTTGCCAGTGGGATGAAAATATATTACCAATCACCGCAAGGTGTAACTCAGTTGCAAAACTATCAACAATTAGTGGGTATTCGCCCTAATACACGCCTTCTAGTGGCATACGAGGTATACAAAATCGTATTGGACATATTTCGCTAAAATAACCCCAGGTTTCTCCAAATGGACTATCCTCAATGCAAACAATGCCTACGTTGAGTGTAGGTAATACTCAAAGGTACTTCTTTTACATTTTGGTTTAAATTTCATCACGTCATCTTTAATGCGTCGATAACGCGCACATTATATACAATACGCGTTGTAAAGTTCTCTAGAACCTTTTTACAAGGCAATAAAAAAAGTGTGTCCGATTTTTTTTGTTTTTGTTTAAAATTTATGTTCTGTTTGGACAAACTTGTTAATTATCCACTTATAGAGCATCATCACAACCTCCGCCTCTCATTCAATCTATTCAAAAATCAAAGACGTTTTCTCTATCGTCAGAAACACTAAATCAAGGTACGATAACGCCATAACACTTTTTTAATTATCTGGTTTTTACGAAGTTTTTATATTATTCAGACTGTTGGTACTGACACGTTTTTAGCACGTGATTATCCGCCACCTATGACTTACAAAGAATCTAATCCAGTGATGCAGTCTAATATTGCTTTCCATACAGCTCCTTCTACGCTTACAACGCAGAATACATTGTTGAGGCCGGAGATTTTGACACCAGAATTTGTTGCTAAGGAGTTGAGTAACACTATGCATACAGGTGGTCATTCTTGGTCTACAACACATGTAGCTGATTGGACAACTTCTGACGCTGTTGATTGGTTAGTGAATGGGTTGTCCCTTCCTCAGTGGCGCGTTTTGTTTCAAAACAAAAACATTAATGGACAAATTTTATCAACGATTACTGCAGATCAGTTGAGCAATTATGGCATAATTAATAACCAACATTGTAACATGATTGCCAGCGCTATTCGAGAACGTATAGATGCTGAGAACGAAGCAAAAGATGCAGCAACTGAAGCTTCAAAAGAAAGGGTAATAACAGTTTTCGTCTTTTTTTCGCGCAGCTGTTTATCTTCTTTAGAGCCGAACACCTGAGCCACAAGTTCGACCTAATCCTACCCCAAAAGCTCCATTGGATATGGCTCCTGGCATTCCTGTGCCTTCAAAGGGTAATCCATTTCAAGCGAAGCGACCTACAAAGAAAGCGCCTGTAAAATATCGAAAAGGACCTGGAGGAAAGAGACCGAAGAGACCATTAAAAGGAGTTAAAGGAGGTAAAGGTGCATTCAGAGGGAAGAAGCGGCCTATGCGATTCATGGGAAAGGGTCCTAAACAGCCAAGACTTCGTACGCGATCGTCCCCTGCTCTACCAAAAAAAATGATAAAAAAAGGTAGCAGTTATATATTGATAGTTATAAATATGTATATTTATATTGTAAAGTATTTTTTTTTTTGAGATTATGGCTTTACTGAGTATAATATAGCCCCACCAAAGAAAATGCCTATGAGACCAAAGGTTCCTTATAGACCAACAGCACAACCTGGATCTGTAAAACGTGTTCGAAGATTAACAGGTGCGCATTTGTTGTATTTCGAAGTTGCTTATGGAGTCTTTTTTTTTATAGCTGTGAATGTTGCGGATTTAGTTAAGTCGAAATTTACGTGCTTGAAGAAGTGGGTTGCTGGCAAATCTTCACGCATTGTTATCAACGCTACAAATAGTAATGGTGAACAAATTTTGACGGGAGGCTGTGACTTTGTTGTTAATGTGAATGGTCCACAGAAGCAACGGTATTCATTTCAGATTTTACTGTTTGCCTCTAACTTAGTGTTTCTAGCGTTGTAGCTAAGGATTCAAGGAATGGTATTTATATCGCAGATTGTAGTGTTTCTGTAGCTGGTTTGTATGCGGTTTCTATAACATCATGCAACAGACACTTAAGCGGTAGTCCATACAAGGTACTTTGTTTGTTCAAAAGTCTGCTAAATTTACATTTCTTTAGGTTGTTGTAGAACCTGGTCCTGCTAGCGCTAAAGATACAACGGCTAGTGGTGCAGGTATAATATGCCCAATGTCAGCACAATCTGCTTCTTTTTTTATCCAGAGTAAGGATATGTACGGTAACGACAAGACAAGTGGTGGCGACAATTTTAGCATTAGTATAAATCATGGTGGCATACCTCTGCCGCCAGAGATACAAGATTTCAAGAACGGAACCTATTCTGTATCTTATATGCCTGAAAAGGCAGCAGATTATGTTATAACAGTACAACTTGGTGGTGTTAACATTAGTGGAAGTCCATTTCAAGTCACAGTAACTCCAGGTACTTTTTTTTCTTTGAACTCTATACAAAAAATTGGAAATTTCACGCTACAGTACTGAGGCTTTAACGATTTACTTCTATGGGTTTTAATTAATGTTTTGTTCTTTAGGTCAAATAGATCCTAGTTCATGTACTTGTGAGGGTCAAGGGTTGGCATCATGCTTTGTTGCAAACCCTAGCACATTTTTAATTGTATCAAAAGATAAATGTTCCAACAGGCTTGATTATGGTGGTGCTAAGTTTCATGTTGAGATGAAAGGCCCTGGAAAATGGAGAGGTAATATAAAAGATCATAGAGATGGTACATACACAATATCATACATGGTACGTCTTCCATCTTTTTGACAATATTGTTTTTTTTGGCTTCAATGTTGATTTTATCGTACAGGTGTCGCATCCTGGTACATACGCGATATATGCCTCACTTAATGGGAAACATATAAGGGGTGTACCTCATAAGGTATGTGTGATATATGTGCATAACGGTAGATTCTAAATCCAGGTCGTAGATGAGAGCAGAACCTCGTCCTGCTAATACTGCACCTACTAAGAATACAAATTTTGGTACACCTTCTCCACATAGGCGGCAACAGAATACGCGAAAGAATCCTGTTATATATTTACAGTCAGTAATACGTTCATACAATGCGAGAGAGACTATGCGAGTACTTCGATTACGACGTAAAGCAGTTCAAGAAATTGTTAACTCTGAAATTAAATACCTCTCAAACCTTGGCATACTCATTGATGTAAGTCACGTGTTTATTACGAAGAATAGGAGTGTTATACATTAATTGATTAACTTTATTCTTTAGGCGTTTTTGAGGCCCATTAAAGAGAAAGTATTGAGGACTGATCCTTCTGGTAAAAGCGAAGAAGATGGCGTTATGACACAAGCTACATATGCCTTGATTTTTGGCAACATTGAGTTTATCCACGCACTTAATAGTGATTTCTGTGCTGTACTTAAACGAAGGGTTGCGCTTACGTATAATGCAAAGTTATCAGATTGCTTCATTCGTGTGGTAAGCCAATATTTTGTCTAGTATAATTTTGAAGTTTTCTAGAAAAAAAATCAAGTTTTTTTAGTTGTGGTTTCACCTTTCTTACACGATTTGTTTTTTCAGGCAACTTCATTCAAAACTGCGTATACACAATATGTTAATAAGTATGAACAAGCAATTAATACATATAAATGGTGCTTCGACCGTGATAAGAATTTTAACGATTTTATTAAAAAAAATGAACAACACCCTAAGCATGGATACCTCTCATTGGCTAGCTTTTTGATTATGCCTGTACAACGTATTACAAAATACTATTTATTACTAAGGTACCTTCATCTATAAATCACGTGATGTGTGTAGTGGCCCCTTCAAAGATCTGACACGTTTTATTAGGGAACTGTTAAAATACACTTCTCAGATGCATCCGGATTACAAGGGATTAGTGAATGCACATGCTATAATGGAGGATACAGCAAGTGCTGTAAATGAAGGAAAACGTGATTCAGAGTTGGCATCAAGGTTATCGTTTATTCAGTCTTCTATTAAAGGCGCTTCACCTGTACGTTTAAATGATCTTTTTTTTTTTTTTTTGTTTGAGTTGACTTTGTGGTTGCATTGCTGCCTTGTGTTTTGTTTTTATATTTATTTGGTGGTAGGATATGTTTGTAAATACAACAACTTTAGTAAAAGAAGGTAACTTACGTCTTCAAATGGGAAAGAAGGAGAGATTGAGAAGAATATTTTTATTCGATAATATGGTTATCATTGCAAAAACTGGAAAGACAAAACAAGATACTGAGACATTTACATTGAAAGAAGTTATTAATATTCGTTCTACAAATGTTGACCCACAAGGAGATACTTTTCTTCATTTTTCTGGTGGTATGGAAAAAGCAGGTATTCTCACTTTGATGGCTGATTCCAAGTCTGATCGTGATGCTTGGGCTTTAAAAATAAAAGGTATAAGAAAGGCTTTGGCAAGGAGAGATGAAGCAGCAAAGGATAAACTTAAAAAAGCAGGAAGCGTATTTGATGTACAAGCTAGTATGTTTCGTGAACATGTTATTGCTTTAAAGAATAAGACATGAGCAAGTACTTCAAACAAAAAAAAAAAGAAGAAAAACACGAAAAAAAAAAAGAAGTTACTTCATGGTTGAGTGCTCTGGTACTGTAATGAGTAGTAATTGCATATTTGTAAAATAATGATATATAAAGCGTGTTTAAAGCATTTTGATTGTTGTTAGCTTAATATCGCGTACAAGCCAATCCAAAAAAGATTATTTATTGCCTGGTGAATAAAAACTGAGAAATGGAATTCCATTGTTTTAGCACCAGTACAATGTTTTATCAATACTACATTTATGCTGGGACACTTTTACCAGTCATACCAAAGGCACGTGTTTGTACCCAATCGTCAGTAAAATCATCAGGATCACTCAATTGAAAGGCCTAAAGCTGATTACCGAACACTCATTCAAAAAAAAAAAGCAGTTTACTGTTTAAGCACGTGGTTTTAGCACGGAGAAACAGCGAAAAAGCCATTCAAGAACAACTTGTACCTTTAATCCTTTAAACTGGCGTTCCATTTTTTGCACCATCTCTTGGTAGGAACGTTTTATATCAGCTCTAGTGCTCATTTCGTTGAACCATATCAACAGTACAGCTTACAAAATTAAGAGGCATAAAAAGATCCAAGAATGTTTAAAATCATGCAATAGCATTATTATCGGATACAGGAAGGGTTGTTGTAGTGTCCTGGACGGTGACGGCGGTAAACGATCAGGCACGTACCGCTTAGTTCCTACTCAGGTGGTTTTAGTGTGTTTTACGCAGTTATAAGCGATTTAATCGTTTTTAGTACACAAAAATAACGGAACAGATTAAATCCGCTTAATTTACTAGCATTAGGTACGCACGTCCGCCAAGTCTTCAATACTCGCGTCCGTAAGGTATTCATCTTCTACAAGTGTTTTGGTCTTTAAATTACATTTCACTATGCTTCATATCAGCTACATAGCGTTTGTATAGCTTACCGATGATTGCTACATTATTTTTTGTTTCATCGTCGCAAATCTCTTGTATTTTTGCCCGTACGTCATCACCGATTGTACACGATACAGCTGCCTAAAAGGGAGTCATGTATGGCGATTAATACGCGACTTGCCATTGATAGAACCCAGTAAACAGAAAATTACGGTTTCAGAAACCAAACTTAACCGCTTTTTTATTCGTTTCTTTTATAACAGCCATACTTCACTAGATCAATGTCCGAAGCGCCAAAGTACAGCCTGTGGAAGACTCCAGTGTACTTACCGTATTTACAACCACCATTGACTCCTGAAATTGTAAAACGCACAGAGGAACAACTAGGCTATAAACTACCAGAATCATACATAAAAATACTAAAAGAACAAAATGGCGGCTATGTCAAATACAATCACCCTGAATGCGTATTAATAGACCAAATTCATGGTATAGGACCAAATTTCCCTTCTATAACAGATCCAAACAGTATACAAGCGGATTCTGAATACGTCAGTTTTGATTGCAATCACTTGGTACGTTTTTTGAAGATTTTTTTACAAGTCTTGCTTATTCGTGTTTTTGAAGGTACCGTTTGCAGGTGTAGGTACTTTTTCAGTTTGTTTCGACTATCGCGATAATGCTAAAGAGCCTGGTGTAACTTATATTGATATGGAATGTGATATAGAAAAGAAATTGGCAAAATCATGTAGTGAATATTTATCATCATTGGAACTTTCTTGTTTCGGTTATAATGATATTTGGGTTCTAGAGACAACAGCTCCAATCGAAAAAGTAGTACAAGAGATAAGCAATAAGATTGGTCTCACATTTGCTCCACCCGACTATTCAAGTGGGTACGCTGATTATACAGCACGTACTGCAGAACCAGGTTACTTTACTGTTTCTCCGAATTTTGCACCGAAAGGACTTGTCAGGGAAGATCATCCGAATTACAATACTCTAAAGAACATGTCAAAAGGAAATACAAGTCGTTTTGAAGGTATTTCTGAAGACTGGATGCTTGTTAATGGAAGCATATTAACACCAGAATTTCTTGAAAAAATTAACAAGTTTTTCACAGTCAAGCATTTAAGTAAGTATTATGACAATACAAAGTATGTACCTTGATCAAGCTATACCGTATAATAAACCGAACACAACCATACAAAATACTCACAAAAACTTACAAATCCTGAGCACTACAAACAGCTCCTAAGTCTCAACAAGTAGGTAAAAAAAAACTGTCTTTTTTGATGAGCGGAAAATCACTATGGCACGTGATATTCCCTACCAAAAATTGGCCTTGGCTATTCGGCAGAAAGCCAGAAGATATTGTAAAACATCTGTCAATAAGTGCAATGACAGTACGATCATCAATATCCCCGTGTAATATGACACAATGGTGATGAGAGCATCCCTCTACCAGCGAACATGACTCCAACAGTCTTGCCAGTATACAAAATGAGATGATTGACACCAAGTGTCCACGGTAGTACCTCCTTTAAAGAAAAGAAAACTTTTCTAAAAGAGGCACCGTTAAGGAAGGATAGGTAAGTGAGGACAATAGATTCGACAATTTCAATCTTGAAAAGTTACCACTTTTTACTTGTGGTTAATCCATTCAATTTTATCGTTCCGCCTCCATCATCATGAATAGGTACCGTGCTGTGCAGTAGACGGTTAAAATCAACCAAGAAAAGTCAACGCGTTTCGCTAGTCTACAAATTCGATAGATTCACTTCAAATCATCAACAGACAAGATTGAGATGACGTGCGATATTGATCAGAGACCCTTGAACATTTCTATACAATTGAAGGTATCCAATGCGTCTGAACAAGGTGTCACCGCAATGTTACGTAATTTAATGTATTCGTGTGGCCTTCAAAGCAGTACAAACACCACAGACTTTAATAAGGTATTTAAAACAAACAAGAGATTTCTAACTCATGTCAAAACTATTTAAAAACGCATTTATCGCGTAAAACAGCGCTTGTTACAAGAAAAAAATCCGTTACACTCTATCAGGAACAAATTCCTTGAAATCCTTTTTGATACATCTTGACAACTTCAAAACGTTGTTTAAATCACGTCCTGTAACAACTATACGCTTATACACCACATTAAACTAACCACGACGCGTATAGATGGCCAAGACAGCTTTTTCGACTTCTGGCCTCAGTTTTCAGGTTGAAGACGCCTCAGCGTCAATAAAACTACAAGCGAATAGCCCTCCACCTATTAGAAATTGTTATTCAACCCAACACGTGCCGCTATTAACCCAAATTTGTCGAAACAATGCAAACATACCATTTCGTGTCGCCAACAATACTCCAACGTGTGCAAAGAGACAAAGAACAGAATGTTTCAACTCAAGGAAACCTAAGCGACAACGTACAGGTCGTTTGATACAACCAAACTTAGTAAAAAGGTAACAAGCTGCAATCAATTATCCGGATTTTTTCGGGTTTTTTTTTGTCGTCTTCCCCATTTTTCTTATTGATCTTGTCTTGTAGTATACCTGACATTCCACATCATTTGACTCATTTTATTATTGATGCAAATGATATTATTTTCTCTTCGAAATATATGACTGGGTTATTCGTTAATGCAACTGAAAAACAAAGGATAACATTACAAGACTCAATATATGATTTTACAAAAGCATTTTCACAAAAAGTGAGGCAACCTTTATTCTCTGGTGGTCTAGTTCTTGTAGATAAAGCAATAGATGTATCAGGACCAAAGACAATAAAGATAGGACATACGACACTAACAATGGCTGCTTGTCAACCTAGTTTTTCGACCATCTCTGAAGCGGCATCTTCTTGGGCAAAAAGTCAAAATGTCCAACTTTCAAAATGTATTGTAGCTTCATCCGACACGTGCGTGTACTTTTTTTTTCACCATAACGTAATCACAGGCAGTGATAAACTAACTAATTTTAAATAGAGACTTATGTGATCGCTTGGCTAATCTTGGTGTACATGACTTTATAAAATCAAGTGATTGGTTAAATATGGTAAAACCTAACACGGTCACTTTGGAAGATTGGCTTTCAAATATATTCGACGTATACAGCAACGATAGCAGTAGCTGTAATAATATTGCACCTCAAAGAGCGGATACGATGGATGTAGAGTAAAGTCACAGCGTCCACGTGTCACAGTACCATTCTTTGAACTCCATTTCTCGAAGCTCAATTGTAAATAAACAACTTTATGTCCTAACGTGTTAAATATATTCCTTACTCTACCACCCAATATAATATGAACAACTATCATTTTAAAAACTCGTAGCTACAAAAACCGGTTTATAACTTCTACAAAGTTAGATTACACTTTTTTTTAAAATACTGTTGCGCCACCAGCTTTGGAATTAGAATTGCCACCGTAGCTGCTACCACCATTGTAATGGCCACCTCCATGATGTCCGCCATGATGGTGATGTCCTCCATGATGATGATGATGGTGATGGTGATTATCATAACCACTAAAAAAAAAGTGAGCTTTGTATCAGAAAAAACTATCCAAGTACGTGTTGTATGTAGTTCCACCAAAGTTTGCGTAACCGCCACGTCTGCGTCTAGCACAGAAAATAGCAGCGAATATACAGACACCACAGAACTAATAAGTGTCAAACAAAAGTAAGAAGTAACAGTTAAAAAAAGGAGCTTGACAAAAAAAATGGGTATTGGTTACTTACACAAAAGCAAACAGCAGCGATGACGCCAATTGCCCAATTAGCTAGTTTACTTAACTTTCCTACACGACATCCATTGTATTTTTTATCAAAATATACCTTAACAAAGAAGTAAGGACAGGCACAACAACAAAAAATAACCAAAGAGCAAAAACTGGTTTCACACAAAAAAAAACTTACTGATTCGCGCCATGTACTTCCACTTGATAGATAAGAACGACTTCCTGTCCAGACAGCTATTGTATCATTTCCACCGCCTTGATTAGGTGGAGGAGAAGCATTATCTAGTAGAACAATAAACAAGGACGCGAAACAATTGGAACACAAAAGTTTTTCTTAGCAAAACAATTTGGGTTGAGTTTTAAAAGGTTATGGTGTAAGCAACGCACTTATTGGTCCAGGTATCTCTAGACGGTAAGTCAAGTCATTGAAATAAGAAATGCCAGCCCAGTTAGAATCAATCATAATAAAGTCGAATAAGTTGCGGTCTTCGTCATCGAAGATAACATCAGCCTTTTTGATCAGAAAAGTTAGAACAAATTACAGAAAACTCGTTTTCAAGTACTGTATTTGTACTTTCGAAAAAAATTTCTTACCCTGTAGTTTAAGCGTAATACAACTACGTATTGGCCAGCTGGTAGTTCATAAGTTACATGGAAGTTTTGTTTCCCACCAGATAGATAAAAGCTTGTTCTGCAATTGTAAGCAGGTTGATCACCTTGAGTTGTATTAGTTACATGGTTTGTATACTCTTTTACGTACATGTAACCGATATGGAGCTTACTTGACTTGGACGTCCTCTGTACGAGTTTGAAAGTGCTATCTGACGTGTGATACCATGGAAACCAGAGTTTTGGTAGGTTATAGCAAGAACTTCATTTACCATTACCTACGACTCCATCAGAGTTGTCACACAATATGCGCTATTACGTACATCGCATGTAGGTGAATAAACCATGTTAAAGTCATATTTAGAGACAAAGACTGATGCTACACAAGCAATACAAGCAAAGGTTAGTAATGCTAAGGTATTGCCCGACATTAGTGTTGTTGTTAAAGAAGGCGAGTTGCTAAAAATGTCACGAAATTCAACAAACTTCTGACGTAAAAATATGGGATAACTTTTTGTGTAGCGCAGTTTTGTAAATTCCGAAACTAATACAATAAGCAAAAGGTATACTAGTAAAGTAATATGCCTTTAAAAACAATAAAACCTAACTTCCGAAGTTAGAACTATCAATTTTACACTAAATACGCGCTTACAGACGTAATTAACTCGCGGAATAATACCAGAACACATATAAATGTGTTCCTACCCAATCACAACCCAACAAACCGATCAAGTCTACGTCATCACAATGAATAACTTAAACACCTTTTACCGAGAAGCGAGAACAAGGCAGGTGTCGTGTAATGGTTCCACCAACACTCCGGCAGTACGTGGTTAATACGCTTGAGAAGTAGCGGTTTCTGTAGATGAGACATGGAACAAAAAGTCAATTACATACACCTTTTGTTTATTTTACTTTTTTTTGTTTTGTTGAGATTAAAAAAATCCTTCGCTCTAGTACTTTGTATAGCGTTCAAGGTTAGGTCTCCTAATATCCTCGAATGAAGGCTCATTTTTAACGGTAGCAGCAACATCACCAATATCCTTGCTTGTCTTATTAGCAAGGATAACATCAAGTTGTCCTTGAACACGTAAGAGTGCTTTTTGTAATTGTACTTCTTGCTCAATAGTTTCCACAAGTGAATGAAATATCTTGTCAGTAGCAGGTGATTGACCAACGAATGGACCATAAAAATCTACAACAAAAGTAAGAACCACACAAAGCACAAACAAAAAAAGTTTTGATGAAGTTTTCATCTTCAGTTTAAAAAAAGACTTGGTTTAAGTACCTAGGACAATGTGTACAGCAGGTAGTAGCGCTTGAGCGTAAAATGGGTTGCCAATACTTCTATTTAAGAAATATAATAAAGGTTTAAGGCTACTGTTATCGAACATGGATAGAGCATTTTCCAAGCGACCACGTCTTAAAAATAAGTCAGAAAAAAAATTTGCGAACAAAAAATGTACCTCATCAAGTCAATGATAAGTCCAATAGTTATTGGTGCGGCATCATGCTATGACAGCGTTAGTAAAAAATAAAGTTCTTTTAGAATTGCGTACCCTTATGGACATCTGGAGTGCTTTTTTATGCTGAAATTCCCTTGATAATTTATTTACAGATACAGGTGTGCGTTGCTCAACAGATGAATGAAGTTTTTTGATAAATTCAGCGTCAGATTCCTGGATTAAACATAATAATAAGTATAAAGTATTAAAAAAAATCAATAGTCTATGTGAGCGTGCTTCACATTGCAATACAAAAAAAGCCGAAAAAAAAGTGAAATTTCACTTTTCACCTCTGCGGGCTTTTTTGAACCAAATTGTTGGTTGAACGTACGTATGCAAAGTGAGCCAAATTAGCAACACGAATACGATGGCTTGTAGTAGCAGAAAAATCGTTTTTGAATTTAAGGCGTGATGAGATATACCCATTAGCCATACCAGTTACGAGACAATCACGTTCTTCCTGCGAAACAAATTAGTACAAAAAATGTCTTGTTTAAAATTTGTTTTCGTACATCTTGGAAGTATTGCATGCAAGTCAGCTCGCTTGGGTATTTGATAGAATGCAACAGGTTGTATTTATTTGTGTCATATATTTTTACTACTTTGTCTTCGCCTGTAGGTAAGCAGTGAGTGAAAAGAAGTCTTTTTCGAAAGTAATATAATTTGGTTTATCAAGCACGTACCAGCAATGAAGAGTCGACCACGTGAATCATCATGAGATAAACATGTGACAGCACGAGGTAAATTTGTAATTTCGGTAAGCATCTTTCCACCTACTACGTCCCATCCACGAACAGTTCTTCCACCTTTTTTTCATTAATTAGTCACAAACGTAAAATACTTAAGCATTTCTTAATTAAATAAAAAAGCGAACCTCCAGAGTAAATCAATTGGCCACCAGGTGTAAATTGAACACTTGTGACAGGTTCTCCGTGTTGCCATGTTTGTACACATTTGCCTGCACGAATATCCCATAAACTATAGAAGAGTAAGATTAATGTTAAATACTCTTTTTTTGGGATAATTGTTTTCTCATCAATTACATACCGAAGGGATTTATCATAAGAACCAGTTGCCCACATATTCATACTCGAGCTATTGATGTCACCTGCACGCACATAATCCTTTTTTAAAAAATGAGCAAACGACCATTTAACACACAAAATCATTGTAAGAATATCAAATAAACGCACTGTATGGCCTTCCATTTTAAATTGTTCAAAGTCACGTGATTCAGTAATATCCCAACCGCGTACAGTCCGGTCATCACCAGCTGTCATTAGCATAGGCATTTCACCAAATTTACAATACCTCACAGCGCTAATACCAACAATTAAGAATATACTCGAACAAGGAGATAAAAAGAAATTGCACTTTCTCAGCTAACTTGCAACTACTTCTTTTGATGATGATTCAAAAAATAAACTTCTTCGTACCCTTTATGTCTCTTTTTAAGCATAATAATACGCTTAAGTTCTATACTATCCCATACATGTATAATACCTTCTTGAGAGCCTGCAGATCGTTAGTAAAAAGCACCAATTCGGGAAGGTAAAAAAGGGAAATAAATCATTGCAATAAATTACCAGCAGCGATGAGTTTGCCGTCCCCTGGCCTGTATGTAACGCCATAAAGTGGCGATTTAGCGTAAGTGCGCTTGGAATGGAATGATTTTGATGTCTCGTAAATGTATATCTAGGTAGACTGTGAGCTGTTGCAACGCTCCATGAGGCTACTGATTCGAACACCAAATTAAAACAACGTTAAGTATTCCTTTACGCGTAGAAATGCTTTGTACGTGCGCGCAAACGTTATCTTTATGCGTACGTCAGTGTGTGATGTAACAGCGTAGCGTTTTCCTGATGGATGAAAATCAACGCTTGTTACGCCTGCTCCTTTGGCTGTGTTGGTTATACGTGTGAGAATTGGCCACTATTGGGCCATTAGCCAAAAAGTAACAAATTGTTTTTCTTACTCTAAAATCTTGCCAAAACAACGATTCTGTTGTTTTACTGCCCTTTCCAACTGGTATTTGCTTGATATCAATATTTACATCTGGTACATATCTCTGAGCAACATTTGAGCGCAGTGTAGGCACATCTTGTTTATTTGGTGGCGGTCCACGCTTTTTGTTCTTGTTAGGCCTTTTCCTCCTTTGATCACTACGTCTACGTCCTGGAGACTTTCTATTATCACCACGAGCACGGAATGCCATGTTACAATGAAGGAAATAGCAAAGAAAATCAAGTAAATTTCTGACAAGGCTTTCATTTGGTCGTTTTTTTTGTTTTTAATGTCCTATTTTATTGTTACAATTGCCGTAGGCATTTTAAGATACTTCACTTCCTTCTTGGTTTGGCATTGCGTATCCCAAAGGAAGCTTTAGAATACCGTTTGTCATAAAGTCCTCAATAACTGCAGCTAGCTCTTGGGGAACTTCACGTGCTATACTGTGTCCTATTGCATGTATCAGTGTATGTTTACAAGAAAGGAAAACAATGATAACTGCAATTTAAAGAATTTTCTCACCTGTTCTTGAAAACACATGCAAGGTAGCGTTAGGCAATCTTTTATACTCTGCAATCTCTCCCATTAACAGCATATCATTACTAGCTCCACAAAGTAACTAGGTTTAGTGTTAATAACGAAAGTTTTAACGTCATATTAGGGTTCTTTGGAATAATTTTAAATGATGACACGTGCAGTTGGCTGTTTGATTTTTGTTAGATCAAGATTAGCATTTTTAAGCGCTTGCCAGGATCCCAAAACATGAGCAGAGTTACACCTCATAGATAACTGTACAGCATAACGAACACCGTCATCTGTGTACGCCTCAGGTCGCGGTGTAGTTTCCTTTGATTGCTTCACTGCAAAAAGTTAGACAAATACAATGAACTGATAGTTTTCGCGCCGTTTTCCACGTACCTAGCCTATCCTCTGTTCCTGCGTTAACGTGTAGATACTGCGCAAGCATTGCCGCTTCATTTTGAGGGTCAAGCTTTAATCCCTTGGCAAATGAAGGCGCAACAAGGATTAACCTATATTTGTATTAACAAAGGACGAATAAAAAGTACAGGAAACCAAAAAAGGAGTTCATTTTACGACATTTCGTTTGTTATTTTTTTTTTTTCGTTGCCGCTTCGTACACTTGTACCACAAGTTTTTACGCGTTTTTACGCATAAATTACCAAATACGACACGTGTTTTTAAAAAAAACGAATAATAAAACAGCGTTTTGTACCTGTCAATAAATTCAGGGTGGTTTATGGCAAGATACATGCCAACAAGTCCTCCAAGTGAGTGACCGATAAAAGTACATGATTTAACGCCAAACACTTGTAAAAGAGCTGTAACATCTTGTGCATACTTAGCAAGCGTATAATCTTCTTCTTGTTCCGGCTTTTAAAAGAAATTAGCGTTCTAAGCACCAAATACATAAAAGAAGCGCCTAAATTGGTTTGAAATCATATTTTTTCACTGGCAGGCGTCAGGGTAAACGTTGTTGGAAAAACCGATAAATTGTCGTCTGTTTTATGTAATACCTTACTACTGTTATTGCATCCTCTCAAGTCTATCACTATGACGCGATATTTAGTGCATAGATGAGGTACAAGCTTCCACCAAGCATTTGAACTCGATCTTTGAATTGTTATTTAATATAAGGTATTATATTGTACTACGTACCGCCATCCATGGTGTAGGAACATTACAGGCGCTGTTTGAAGAATAAACGAAAATATACTACTAATGTGCGAAAAAGGTAACGTACCAGTGCTGCTTCCGTACAATTCGTAGTATATCTGCACATCATTAACCTTCTTGTGGCCAGTATCGGTGGGTAAGTGTGCTGTTACTTTTATCTTCTTTTTTGGAGGTCCTGCTTCTGCTCCTGCATCTGGTACAAAGCGTTTCATATTTGGTGAGTTGTTTTACTCAATCAATTCAGTATAAAACGAAAAAAACGAATCAAAAAGAAAAAGTGAGACTTGTTTAAATTTCGTTGTTTCGGGCCTTACACCAAACACTTGTCTAAAGATATAGAATACTGGATAGAGTACAAGTTATTTTCGGTGACTATTTCGGAATTGGAAACGCAGTATGAAGTATTTACTTTATATATACTATAAAAGGCATGCGCGCGTGTATACAACAAACGACGCCGTACACGCACTTGTTGCACAACGTTTTAAGTTTCATAAACTTAAAATTTTTACGTATTTTGCCGTTAAGATGTCAGCAACAGAAATACGTCAGCGAATAGCAACCGAATTCGACGGTAATAACCTATGGACGAAGTCTTATGTTCTAGAGAAACCTCAGGTGGCACCTGAGCTCGACATACTTCAAACAAACCGCGAAAAGGTCAAAGTATTCACAAGAGATAAATCTGTGTACAAGGTTCTAGAAGCGAGGGATGCTAAAGATAAAAAGGGTAAAAAAGACCAAAAATCCAGTCAACCATCCTACAAGTTCGTTATTGGCATTTTTGTGGTGCTTTTAACCGTAGTACTACTCAGATTTTTCGAGAGTGCGTAAACTACAATAATATTTATCTCTAACGCTCTAATAGCTACATACGACCCAGAGACAGACAAATTTATGCATTTCTATTCTGTACTAGGCGTCAAACCGGGAGCAGAGCAAAAAGTCATCCGAAAGGCGTTCAAGAAGCTCGCTATGAAATAGTACGTACATAGCGATGATATTGGCGCTTTTTTTTTACACGTAATATCAACCTTTCAGTCCTTTCAAAACAACCCACACGCATTAGTTTAACCTTGAAATTTTGTATTTAACGATTATTTAGTCATCCTGATAAATGTAAACAAGATCACTGTGCAACAAAATACGAACAAGTCCAAGAGGCCTACAACATGATAAAAAAGTATGGAGACTTTTTTCAAAAGCGTTATTTGCGTGAAAAGGCATCAAACCGTCCAGACTATGTAAAAGACGCACAGCCGTGGAGAAAAAGACAAAATTAAAGGTGATCAGAGGGTTAGGTTGCTGTCATTTACAAAAAATCGTTGAGCAAGTTTACAACGCACAATTACACCCTTTCTCCATCACGTGCTACGAATAAATGTACAATAGAATTTAATAAAGTATCGAGCACAATTTCATGCACCAAGTCTATAATCGAGTAGTACACAATTCGAAGTTATTGCACGTTTCGTAGGTTAAAGATATAAGAGGCTGGATGGCTGTAAACAGGTTATGTATAAAGGTTTGCTTATACAATTATCTTAGCTGGTTTAATTTATCACTGTAATGCTCAATCAAAGCAAAAAATAACGTGAAAGGTGACACATTTTAATAGTGTTGGATATGCATGTCAATGTACTACAAGTAATAGATTTATGTAATGTTTATGCTACAAATAAAAAGATGTTTTGTGCCATAGGTTTTAATTGCTAAAAAAAGTAATCTAAAACTCTTTCTCCAAGTCATACAAAGGAATACACTTATAGTTATCAATTGTCTTTACTCCGAAAAAGTCTACTAGCGCATACCTAAGGCGTTATGTCAATACTAAGTAAATATAAGTGAATAGCAGGACTTGCCATATATCATTTACTTCAGCTGTTTCATTTCTGTACCTCGCAGCAAAATAATACGGGTACCTACATTAAAAAAACTTAAGAAACTGTTTTTGATTATTGAGTTGCTTCCTTACCGTCCTTGTTGCCCTTGAGCCCATCCTCCATACCACCAACTCTTAAAGTTTTGTGTCTTTCCATAACATATTTCAATAAAACACGTGCCCTAAGTGATTGCTTTTAGAAGGTAAAGAGCAAGCAGTTTTGACATTACCGGTTTTGCTAGTGATAGAGCATATCCCCATGCGGCTTTCAAGTATAAGAAAGAAAAGAGTACATGTCTGAAAAAGAATTCAATATGTGGTACCTCCGTGAGGGCCTATAACAACAGATGCTCGTCTAAAAATATCATAAAGTTTGTCACCATCTTTGGCATCTCGTTCTCCAATGAAATCGAAGATTTCTAGATCCATATTGTACGTATCAATAAACCGATTGATGGTATCCTTGATGAATTTGTAAATAATCTCAAAGCATTGACATATACATACCAGTATTTCTCCTTCATTTGTGACGTTTCTCGATGTTGCTGTGCGTCTTGACATCCAAACAATTATCTTTTTCAAAACTGGTTTTGGTTTAGGACGATTATTGTCAATAGCGTCAGCAAAGGCTTGGTATTCAATAGGATGCCAAGGTCTCTGTGGTGTTATTGTTAACATAAAAGCTTCTTTATAACAAGATGGTAGTGGATTCCAGTCGATTCTAGTACAGCAATTAGTTAATACATCAACTGACAAAAAATAAACATGTGGAAAGAAAATTACAACCTAAATTGAAGTATGGCTTGTATTCATCGTATAAACGTTTTGCGACTTTGTTTGGCAAAAATAGATTTTCGTACGTATTGGGTTTGAATCCAATAGATTTTTCCCAAAATTGTAGCCCAGGATTTCCGTGAAAGTCAATAAGCAAGTATGTAAGATTGGTCATTTTGAAGAAATCATGAACCATACACATTCCGCCAGCAACCTCAAGAGGAAAGTGTTGCCATATATGAGGTAAGTTTGTTTTATGTGTTAGAAACGCTGACACATCAAATTTTGGTTGGAACTCTGGACTAGTATTTCAATTAAAAAAACTGAAACACGTGATTTGTTATTGCTTCAGTTCGTTACACGTTTTCAAACAAAACTTACTTTGAAGGGCTAGGCGCACAAAATCCATTGCCAAGAAGAACTTGTTTGTCATTATACAATGCATTACATCCGAACATATACGTGTATAATCTTCCTCGCCAGCCTAAAGGCGTATCGCTTTTATCTAAAATTGAATTAAAGCGAGTGGTACTAAGGGTGCATAAATAATTCTTGAGTGTCAGTTACATACCTGGTGCGCTATAGCAATAATTCGGGAGTCTGTGCAAGTATGCAGTCTTTTTATAGAATGACTGATTGAATGGTACTCTTAAGAATGTTCTGTTTTTTTGTTGGAAAATGTTAGTACTAGATTTACCGCATATCGTGTCCTTTACCTTTCAACTTCCCACTCTGCAAGTTCCCTTGAGTCGTGTTTTACATTACACCACTTTGGTACATATTCTTGCCCAGCACGTTTATCAGTGATCTTAAACAAAAAACATTAAAACCAAAAACAAAAAAGTTGATCGTTGTACGGATGGTGGGAATTCCATCGCCATTGTAAGGAATTGACACGTATCAAGATCAAGCGATTCTGGGTCTGGGCATTTATATACATCACAGCTAGGCTCTTCATTCAATATACGTTGCTCAAAATCGTATGTCTTGTGAAAGGGATGATTATCAAAATGTTTAGTCTTTTGAATTGACTTCCAGAGCTTACATCCATACTTTCCGTCCTCTGACTGTAAGAAATGTATCACGTTATAAAGTAGTCATTGTACGAACGTAGTTTATCATATTTGTATGTTAATATAGCGCAGAAACACTTTGTATGACGTTTTGGTGTTCTTCCAACGTCTAACTCTATCTTTTTACTTATCTCGACTCTATCACGTGGTATCTCACTATCTATACTCTGTACCTCACGTGATTGAAGATGCATAATACTAATAGCAACACACCACACTGTTAAAGTAACTGCGCCGCATATACCAAGGTAAAACGAAGGGTTTCTCTACAGTAAGTCAGATTTTGGTTTGAAGGATATAGATGATTTATAAATACCATTAGAACTGTACTATTGAGTATGCTTTACGTGCTACACCATTTATCTCTATTGTACGCGGTCAAATAAGTGAACTAGTTTAAGTTTGCAGTTGAGTTGAACACATTGATGATACCATATTAAAGGCGCAACTGAGAGTGTCTCACGATAGGCCATATGCTTCGCTTCCAAACGTGGTCTAGTCGCGCTACATGTCATTGTAAGCGCTCTATGCGTAGAGAACGGCCTAGGCGTATATCACTCTTCCCTGAAGTGAGTTAACAAGGTTTGTAACACAGCACCTACTAAAACGAACAATAGCCCACCCGTGATGAAGTCAACCTAAAGGAGCAGAGCAAACAACGCTACGACAAATATTTTGACGCAGTGTTTCGCGATTTTGATCCAAAGGACAAGTATGAGGCTAAGCATGGATTGCGTGGCACTGAGTCGTATAAAGTGCAGCAACAAATGATAAAAAGTTTGAGGCTTAAAAACCATATGGGCGTAATCAACACGTTTAATTACACATTCGAGGTACATACATGATAAATACAATGATAATTGGAACGAAATAATAAGATTGCCTTAAAAAGCTCATAAATTCTTTCAAATACTGTTTCAATGCACTAAACGCGCTTGTTTATTGCGTAAAACGAATAGTTTCTACGTGTCTGGAATGACCTCACAAACAATTTAGAATCGTATAATGAGGACTCCACGAATGTATTTATGGGCTCTTGTATCTAATGAAGCATTGGGGATGCCTATAAGACATATTCTGGTTTATTTGTCAAGAGAAACTACATCAGAATTTAAGCCTGCTCAAGAAACTCTAAAGTACTGCTTGGATACTCTTCTAAGGACAGCTTGTAAGTTTGGAAATGAAGGATATGGAGACGAAGATAGTGTCTCGCAATCACGTACGTACAAACCGAATACAATCGCAACGAACATTTTGACACGTCAAAATGTCAAAAATCCGCCAACTTTTTTACAGAAAAAAAACCGATTTTTGTTTTTGACATTATCTGTTCCCTTTTATCTAATATGGATCTCTACCAAAGAAACCTAACTTACTTTATACTAGTGAATAAGGTTTTACTTTATTTTCAGCAAAATCAACGCGTAGAGCCTTCACTGTCAAATTGGGATCGTGTTATTAGAATATATACTGCCTGTGGTGATCACCGCCTTGCTATCGATGTTATAAAGAACCTTGGCAAACAAAAGATGCAAATTGGCGTTTATACCTTTAATGCGTTTCTTGATGGTGCTAGAATTGCTGGAAACTTTGACGTGGCAAGGGTTGTTGCCGACGAGATGATTTCGCGAGAAATACCTTTTAATAAGCTTTCTATTGCTCTATTGTACAAGACAGTTACAAAATACGACGAGTACTGTCTCGTACTCGAAAAATTCGAGCCGCTGGCTGTATGGGAGAACAGTACGTGTTTTTCTTTTTTGACGAATTGTCATACCATTTCCATGTGTAAACTACGCGCAGGTTGCTAACTACTTGCTTTTTTTTTTGTAGGTATTTACATGCATCGTGTTTATGCTCTTTGTAGACTAGGAAAACTCTTGGACGCTTGGAAAGTACGTTAATAAGACTACTAGTTTTTGTAAAGAAAAAGAAAAAATAGTTTCCCTTGTTGACATTCTTTGTAGGCGTATGAGTTCGCACTCAATTCATATGCTGTACCTGATGCTGATACACTAAATATCATGCTTGAAAAAGCAATAGAAAAAAGTTATGTTGTAGACGCACTTACACTGTTCTTTGAGACACTAGATCGTGGTATTATGGTAGACGTGTACGCTTCATGTTGACTTTAAAAAACCCCGTCTTTCTTTATTGTAGACTGGTTGCATAATGAAACTCACAATTTGTCTTAGTACGCATGTTCAAATGCTAATGGAGTTGTATTTTGTACATAAAACACAACAAAACGAAACGATTTTGAGACGAATTTTGGCTTATCAGCCAGAGCCTTTACTTTATGCATATGCTATAAGACGATATGCAGAGATAGGTAATAATCAAATATTTTAGAGGAAGAAAAAAGACATTGCAATTTTGACATGTGTCAAAGAAACCATTTTTGTTTTTAGTTTTTTTTTTTTTTTTCAAAACTCTTGTTTGTATTGAACTTAACTTCTTTTCTAGAGAGATATGATGAATCTAAGAGGCTTTATGATCTATTCAATAAGAATGTTGAGATTGCAGATAGTGATCTCAAAGCTGCAAGTCGGATTACAACTGATGAGAACCAAGGTAATAGACAACCCTTCATTTTTAATTTTTATTTTCTTTTTTGAATACAATCTCTTCAGAAAATTTTGGGTAAATGTACTCACAAATACTAGTTGTTGCACAAGCTATCATATATGCTTCATCAAAAAATAATGACTTTGAGTTTGCCCGTGAAGTATTTGAGAACGCGCGATCTCGCCTTGTTATGGTATGGTTTTAGTTTTTTTTCATTATCTATTTTTCCAATACATCTTCGTTAACAGTAAATTGACAACTTGACGTCATTTCAGAGACTTTAGATATTTATGTTACTTTGTTAGGACACTGTAAGAGAGATAATAGAAGCAGCAAGAACAAAAGAAGACTATAATTATGTTAAAGCATTGTTTGAAGAGTTATATGAGAGTAAAAGAAGCAGACTTTGGCGTGAGATGCTTGTATCTTCTCTAACTGTATCAGCTGTTAATGGTATGGGTTTTTTTTTAAAACTCAAGACAGTTTTTAGAGAGGGCTTCTTACACTGTTTTCTAACTTGTTACCCCTAGTTGGTGATATTGACGCCGCCATGGAAATACTAACTAATATTGTTAAAAATGACGAAGATTTGGATCAATTTAACGTTGCTCCATTCATGCCAATCTTACAGTGTACGCGCCAAGTTTTTTGAGTTTTTTTTTTTGGCGTGACTTATCAAAAGAATTGGTTGGACTTTTATTTAACCCTTTTATATTGTTTTCTTTACTACTACTTGCTTGCTGGTGTACTCACTAATTTTTTTTGTTAAGTTTTCATTACGAACCGTCAATTCGATAATGCTTTTGATATTCTCAAGTTGGCTACGGATATGGCTCAAGGGAGCACTATTAAGAGACATGCTGTACATAACCATTACTTTTACACAGAATTAATGTCTTACTACTTGGACGAAGGCCAACAACCAGAGCGTGGTATGTAGAGCGATTGTTCTTTGCGTCTTAGTTTGCAACTTTCTGCCTTTTTTTTTACTGTGTTATTAACCATTATGCTAGTACTGGAAATTGAAGCCATGAGAATACGAGCAAAGGCCAAGAGTACAGAGAGAATTCACGCGTGCGTAGTAACTTGTTATTTACGCGTTTTCGGCTAACTTTCTATCTTGCTTAGGTTGCTCTTTGAAGCTACTTTGAGGCTTCGTGACCCTACTAATGCATTGAAACATCTTCGTTTGAAGATGTTAAAAGCTCCAGACGGAAAGAAGATCTCACCTGTTAGTATTCAGAAGCTATTGTCCGTTACAGATACTTTTGCAGATATTCGTGAAGTTTTACATTTTATGCGTCGGTTTGGCGGCTTATTCACGGTTCAATCGCTTAACAGGGTTATAAAGAAGATACAAAAGGTGAGAGCTTTGCGTATGAAGGATTTAGGGATCCTACCAAGAGAGGAAGCGTGCGTACTTTTTGACATCTTGAGATAAAAACAAAAAAATATTTGAAATGTTTTTGATGGCCAAAATCCGAATTGAGTTGACTTTTTTTTTTAGTACGCTTTCGAGCCAGCCTAGACATGTTATAACTGGTCAGTTACATGGTAAAATTTTACCAAAACTACAATTGGTAGTAGACCAGATTATTGAAAATCAAAAAGCAACAAATATTGACTTTAGAAGCTTGTTTTCTCCTTTAGAGGGTGAAGAACGTGTTAAAGAGACATTAAAGTTGAAACAAAGATGTGACATGATTCATGCTGCAACCATGTAAAAAAAAAAATAACAAAAGAGAAATAAATATCTGTGAATAAACAAAAAAACTCAAAACAAAAACAAGTGTAATTTCTATTACTTCTGACAATAACAAGTAGAATTGATGTTTATTATAGCTTGTAATGGTTACGCTATGTACTAGGTGGTTAATAGAAAACTTAGAAGAACTAGTAAACGGTTAAATAGAAAAAAAGTGTCAATGTTTGCAAGTATTTCATCAACGGTTTTGTTGCAACTCCGTACTTGCCTTGGTAGAATCTAGAACAGCTGAGTGCTACTGCCCTTGGTTGTAATTAAAGTCACGTGTTAAACTTAGGTTGACGAGCAACTGACTTTTGACGAGCGAAGCAAACCAAAATATAACGAAATTATGCACGTTTCAACTGCTGCCGCTCTTATTATATTATTGGCATGTTTTCTTCATGCAAACGCGTATTCAGAAGCTCTGCTAGCGTCGGAGGTACGTTTATAAAATCTAGACCCAAAATGTACTCCAGTTTTTGTACCGTACTGTTTGTCGTCTACTATCCGCAAATACCGCAGTGGTAGGCGTTAGTACGTTTTTGAGAAGAAATGTTACTGCAAACTACTGGCTTTTAACAGTCGTGCCACATTGCCTATCATTCTCTATGTAGTACACCTGTACACTAATTGTTTATTTGTAAAAATCTCTGATGACATTTCGCTAAAATCAGCTTAGCCAACGTCTGCACCATCAAATAATACAACGGCACCAACCGCAAAATCAATTAGACCACTTATTGTAGTTTCTGCTACATTTGGCGCATTTATTCTTGTAGTCGCTCTAGTTGCTTGTTATAGCGCTTATACATGCTGGGCACGCGGACCAGACCCGGCAGGTACGATTTAATCAATCAAAGAGGAAAAAAACACGTAAACTGACATTTTGGTTTTCAGACTTGTCGAGTTTCACGAATTTCCCTCCCTACGATGATAAAGAAGATGTCGGATTCTTAGAAGACGCCGAACCAATAGGACGCGATTCTGAAAATGACCCTATGCTAACAACTAATGATGATATAGCTGGTACAATACTCATTTCTTGATTTTTTTTTTTTGACATTTCTCATTTATTTTTATTTCAAAGTTATTCTCACTTTTTTCCTTCTTTAGCTACAGAACTTCTTACTGGTCTTGAAGACGTCGATGTTGAGGATCCAAACGAAAATGAAGACTATGACTCTGAACCAGAGATACGATTTGTTTCATAAAAGCAAAAAAAAAAAAGATTTTACATTTAACAACAAAAAATAACCTGTACAAAAACTACCTTACCTTACCCCATACTCACTGTGTCCGCTTTTTTTAAAACTCTCAATCAACTATATTATCAGTCACCTTTTTAATTAAATTGACTACATTTTATTCAAGACAATACTTTGTATAAGGTGTTATTGTGAAAAAGCAAAACAAAACTCATTTTTCCTTTTCATGATTGTTGTAAGTTTTTTTTTTCTTGTTTCATACATTCTTTGTGTCTCAAGGCGAAATATTAATCTGAGGTCCAATTGAAAAAGTGAAAAAGCTAGCCACAGTATGGGTGCTTCCTTGTAAATCAAATAATATAGTATACCTACAGATCCATTAACAAAAAAAGCCAAACTCAATGAAGCAAGAAAACACAAAGCGGTTGCCACTTACTGTGTCCTTGAATAATCAATAGCCAGGCTTGTTCCAATAGATGTTATTGACCATTGTTGTCTCAAAAGACTACCCTCATCTATAACACCTGTAGCAGCAACCTAAACATTTATCAAACATGAAGTCCAAAATGACTTTAAATTCAGGATTGTTTTTTCAAGAAATGTCATTCAAGTCTCACCTCAACTTGTGGGCCACTATTAGCTACAATAGTAGGGTTCAATAATACTTGACCCAAATCTATTTCAGTCTCAAAAAAGGCTTGAACGCGACCTAACAAAGTTAATTCAAAAAACTTGCAGAAATTTTTTTTTTTGACTCATAATTGTTAAAATGATTTAAAACTTACCATCTTCAAGTCGTGTCTCATTTAGAATATTCAAAGCAGCTGAATTAAGAGTCAACTGACCAAAAGCATTCATTGATGTAGGGAAAACAAGACTAAATGGATATTCATGTGTTATTACACCCTCTCCACGTGTTATATCAGTAATATCAATAGGTTGAACCAAGTTAACATAAAGAACACCTGTAACTTCAATATTCGTTGATGTGAACTGAGTGACCTTTAAAAACTGTGTTAACACACAAACACAAAGTAATTCAAAAAACCCCAGCTGTACAACATCCAGCCAAGGTCAAAAAAAGCCGCCGAAAGCAAGTACTTCGTTGAAAAATAAAAAACTTTTCTCACAATTTTCTTGCTTGGAATCTCCACTAACTATCTATTTTTTGTGGAGTTTGATACTCAAGCTTGAGTATAATTTTATGTTAGACGTACTTGAAGAGTATTTCCGTCAGCTGTACATCCAGACAAGTCAAAAAGACCAGCTGTCCATTTGTACTCTACTTCAGCGCAATCTGATGAAGAAAGAGACCAAACTCCTCCAGGACCATAAGCAGGGTTTATAGTTGTACCCAAAGCACCATCTACTATAGCTGAAGGTTCAGCCTTCCACCTATAAAAATAGAAAAAATGAGCACGAAAAAACTCGATACGCTTCACAAAAAAAAAAGGAATACCAGTCTTCGAATGCTAGACCATCAAATGTCGAAGCTTCTCTATTCTCACAAGATAAAGGAGTATTGATACTACGTGTGGAAGGATCGAAAGGACTGAATCCAATGACATAAGTACCTCCTACCCAGTAAGTACCAACAACAGAGATTTCTATCAAAGAAATAGAAGAACTCTTTGTTATAGAAACTGTAGGTCTTGAAGGAAAGACTTGTGGTTGGAATAATAGAGGTGCCAATGCATCTAAAACTCGTCAGATAACTAAAACAAGGCATAAACGAATAAAACGTACCAGGACAAACATCACCACAAAAAGGATCCGGATTTCTTGGACAAGCGTCATTTTGGTTTGGTCTTGAGTCTCCATCTATTCAAGAGGAGTTAGAGATGAAGTATACTCGTTATAATAAGTATAAGTACCTATATCAGGATCACAAACATCACCTATGCCATCACCATCAAGGTCTGCATCGAAAGGATCAAAATTATCAGGACAGCTATCCATGTCATTTGGAATGCCTTTCAAAAAAAGTTAAGAAACTTTTTGATCAAAATAAGTCTTTACCATCTCCGTCGCGGTCTAAATCACATACATCACCAACACCGTTTCTAAATAATTAGTAAATATCAATATTGATACCAAAGTAGCATATTTTTTTGTTAACTTACTGGTCGAGGTCGTTCTGGTTAGCATTCGGAATGGCAACACAGTTATCCTAAAAACTAAATTAACAATTCCTTATTCCGTTCTCCGCTCGTGTACCATATCGTTTGTTATCCCATCACCATCAATATCGTTGAATATGAAGGTATCCAATGTAATTGCAAGGTTACTTACAGGTGTGCGTGGCGCAGCTCCAAACAAGGTCTAAAACAAGGATTAACAAAAAACCCTTTTGAACGTATCTCTTTTGAACTTAATAACGCACAAGAGATCCTTGATACAAACTTGATAACACAGCTGTAGTAGGTGCATTCACATCACCAGCAAAACTGGCTGCTAAAAATGAAGTACTAGCAGCACCAATAACATCAGCGAATACAAGACTATTAGGGTTGTTTATCGAGCTCCAACTGGCCATAACCAAAGTATCTCCGATAGCCATTGGGGTTGTTGCCACAATGTCAACATTTGCCAAATTCAAATGACCTGAATTGCCAACAAGAGTACCCTACAAGGTATCATCAGAGCTTAAGTTCAATAACACTAAGGGTAGAAAAAAATACTCAAAAAGCCGGCTGGTTTTTTGCATTTAAAACTACTGTACCACAGCAAAAAGGTTATTATCACTTGTAGCTGATACTCTTTGAATATGCACATTCTCCATTGTTTCTCTCCAAAGTTCATCCAAAGTATCAGGTACGATGTTCACAATAATACTTGCTTCAGCCAATTCATTGCCTTTTGAAAAACAAAATGAGTATTTAAATTTAGGTAAAACAATATCGCACTGTTAACAAGGGCTACTACAGCATTTGACCCGCATGTAACACCAACATAACTACTTCTTGGACTAGCGAATTGTGCAGACTTTATTGTAGGCAGAGATAAAGTCTAAAGGTTCGTTTTAGATAAAGTCTTCAAATCAATAACAGAACAAGGTCAACTATCAAAATAGAAACGTACGAAATCTGTCCTAACCAGAAATGGTTCTTGTAGTGCTGGTGGACCCAAATCACCTTCAACGCTTCCAACAGCGAATATTCTTCCACCTTGAATGCAAACATCGCGAAGCTAGAAGTAAATAATTTTCAAAAAATATATGTCTTTGCTTGAACCTACCTCTCTGTTTCCTGCCAACTCATTACTATAAACATTTGAAACAGAACCATCTGCAATAGACATTGCTGTCATGAACATATCACGCCTATCACGTGTCAATTTCACGTGTAAAACAAATAATTTAAGATTTTATGAAATTAACAAAATCACGTGTCTATCACGTGATATATTTATACTTACCCTCCTTCGCTGGTTACAGGGAATGTACCAATAGTTCCAGATTCTGTATAGTATCCGGCTGCAAATATGTCTGTTGTAGTAAGTGCTAAAGCATTAATAGCTCCTTTAACATTAAGCAACATGGTCCATTTGATAGTAGGTGTAGTAGCTTGTAAATTAGATAATGCAACTACAAGAATACCGGCATTATTTGTAAGAGATGCTATATTCTGACCAAGAGTTTCTTCACGAATAACCTACAAAGACAACAATTAATTCAAGAAAAAAAATGGGAGAAAAGGGAAAAATGTATGTTCGTACTGTATTCGAGTCTACTTCAGCTGCAATGAATAACTCATCATTTATCTCTCCTATGGCCAGGTTGCGCGCTGACGACATGGTAACGACCCATGATCTTTGTTGTGATGATGTTATCTGTAAAAGAGTTTGAGGAGAAGTACAATGACGCCGAACGTGTACAAAACGATGACTCCAAAGAAAAAATGGAGTTTCGTTTTATCAAACTAAAGAATTTCCAATTGTGCTTACTCTTGTTATAATACCATTGACGTCGTTCGCTGAGTTAAATAAGAAAATAATTCGCAAATAAAAAAACGTGCTTACGTGCTGAATTGAGATTTAATGTAGATCCAATAACTACCTGTGCGGCACCTCTGAACGATCCAATGATGAATGTATCACCTAAAAAGCCATTTAGTTTTAGAATTTTTACAAAACATTTATAACGCGCCTGTTGATGTCGTTACGCTCTCACCGCCTTGAATTGAACCGTGGATTACATCTTCGCCTCGATTTGCGTGTACTAACATAATTAGCTCAAAGCTTTTACGCCAAAACGCACTGAGAAGCACTACAGTAATAAAAACGGATAAATATACGCGCATATCGACACGACGCGCTGTCAGCTGTCTAACAATTTCGCGTTTAAGATGTTTGGGAGTAGAAAATGTGCACTGGAATCAAAAAGTGTAAAAACCATCTTTGCAAGCACTACTGACATAAAATAGTTATTGTAAAGTGAGCAGTCTAAAAAAT
The DNA here is from genome assembly GCA_038496445.1 of Trichosphaerium sp. ATCC 40318. NCBI lineage: Eukaryota > Discosea > Flabellinia > Trichosidae > Trichosphaerium > Trichosphaerium sp. ATCC 40318. Next base: position 388,889 of record JALMLS010000354.1, read on the forward strand.
CTATTAAGGCAGTTGACGAAACGTTGATCCGGTTTTTAAGCGTATTTTACAATATCAACAGCCGTTAGCGTTGTCTAGCAACCAATAATGAGTAGACGGCGTAAGTGGAGCATGAGCGCAAAAACTAAACGACCAAGATCACGTTCATCTGCTGCTGCATTCATGTTCTTGAAAGGTTCGGCCCATTCTTCGCGGATTGCAGTTTTTTTTAGCTTATTTGCACGCTTTGTTTGTAACAATTCGTTTTATTGCTATATTTTATGCTGTTGTATCTGTTCGACGTTATTATTGCAAAACAATCAAAAACCGACTAAAGTACGCTACAACTAACTCTTCCTAGAACCTGAACCACCACGTCGTAAATCGATAGGCGCCATCGAAGAAGAAACAAAGTGGTCTGTGCAGGTACTGTCAAAAACTACCAACTCCACTAGAACAGCCCTCAGCATTTGTAACGACACCCACCTTAACTATTTAAATAGAAGAGTTCGGGAGGAACCAAACAAGCTTGCAATATGGTCTTCGGTGATGAATCAGTGGCGTTCCTAGACTCAGAAACAGACGTACGTATTAGGAGCTATGTAGATACTAACGCATTCAAAACTTTGCAACTACTCACCCAAATCAAGGACCTAATTGAAAAGTACACATACGAACACAGCGATAGGCCAAAATTCATGCGAGGCTTGAACATTGTCAGTTTTATGTATCAGTCGGTTGCTGACGAAAATGCTTATTGTCGCGTTGTTGTACATACACAGAGCCAACAAGACGTACGTTGTTGCATTAAACAAATTGGTCGGTTTTTTTTTTTGTTTGCAGTTGTAGACGTCGAAAAAAGATTGAAATTTGGTTACTACTGGCTATGTTGGTGCAAGCTAATGCGATGTTTAGGGAAAAAACGTATTAAAAGTTTTACAACGCAAATTGGGTTTAGAAGCCGAAGCTGACTTGTTAGATGACAAGGATGTTGAATTGATGACTAGTGCCAGTATGAGTACGTAGTGACTAGTTTGAAAAAGAACCCTCATTGCTTTGTTTAGTTGTACGCAAGAAGTCTTCTACTAAAACGTCACCACCCCAATCGCCAAAGAAGGGAAATTCTAGAACACATTCACCTTTGTGCAGAACTGCTGTTGAATCCAACTCTCCTTCAGCTGTAAAGTACGCAATTTATTATTGAGTTGTGCGAAAATTGCTTACTTGTTTAGGAAATCTATTAGTATTGATGACGATCGCAGAAATAGAAGTAGATCTAAGCCACCAATACAACGTAAGACGTTGATGGATGAACTAGACTCCAATAATGCATAAAAAAAAATACAACGAGTCGTACAGGCTTTCGTTTATTCCTGTTTGACCGTACATATTTCGTGTAAACGACTTGTAAATAATGTTGTAATCAATGTAAACGATTGAGTTTATTACGCATTTTGACGGCACATGCCATGAGTTGGTTTTTTTCTTTTGTGTAAATCATTTTTTTTACTGAATTGAGCTGGTCTTCTTTCTGCGTGTTCTGGTTGGGGTTTTTTCTTATGTACAATATTTCACAGGAGGCGTTTTTTACTTTGTTTTTTTTTTGTTGTCGACTATGCTTTAGATACTTTGTCTCGGCATTCTGGGCAATACCACGTGCCTTTTATCGGCTCATTTAATCCAACACAGTTAAAATGAAACCATTCAATAGGGCACTAAAGATAAAGTCAACAGAAAATAGGAAGCTCCATAGCTACGTACATCTGCATTGTCGCAGCCCACCATTCTTCCAAATGATACTTGCCCACAATAACAGTATGTAGGCTCATTAGGATCAATTGGCATTTCTTGAGGCAAGGAAGTCAATTTTCCACTACAGACATTCCAGTTAGTACCGCAATCGCTTTGTCACTATATTTATACGTACATCTTCTGTTTGCCAGGTTTTGGTAAAATATTTTTGCGTTGTTGTCCAAATTTTCCTTTGGCGCGCATCGCCTGCTCAGTCTTTTGCGCTTGTGCCTTTCTCTCTATTGACGTAATTTAATAAACAAAAAAAAAAAAAAAGGGCAGCATTCGTTTAGCAAAAATCAAGTAATGTCACAAGAGTATGTAATTGTACACGCGCATACCCATTGCTAGCTCTGATTCGAATCGTTGTAGGTCCTGATCTAAGCGTCTTATGTGTTTGTCAACCTAAAAGAAATATATTACGAAAAAAGTAATCTCACTAGCCAAAAAAAAAGTTAAAGTTCGTTTTACCATGTCGTATGTTTGTACAGCGATACTAATCTTTTCGTCACCATACTCCATACACGTATCAAGGTCTTTTCGGATTTGCGCCAGTGTTGTTTGTGATAAGTGATCTTCCATGTTTCTCTTATTACTTAGCTGGTAGCTTTGTGTATAGCTCTCTATTTTATCCATCAAGTCTGCGAGATAAGAGTTAATTTGAAAAAAAACCGCTGGAATTGCTATACCCTGTGAGCGATGATCTAGTTCTCCAATGAGAGCAAAATTTCGTTTCAACTCGCTTGGAAGAGACTGAATGCCTTACATTTATCGTTAATTTTTTTTTTTGTTACATTTGTACGTTAATCGTACTCTGTAAGTAATTCTCAAGGAATGTAGCCATTATATACGAACTATTAGAGAATTTGAATTTGTGATAAGCTTTTTCGTGTTTATTACGGCCGCCAAGCTATCTGTATTATAGATTAATAGTAGATACAACTTGTTTAATCCAACAACAGGCAAAATACAACCCATCAAGAAAGCGTGGGAAATTTTGCCATAAAATAGCCGAACTTTATATCTTGGTGTTAATAAGAAGCGTAACAAGACGCGGGAGCATCACATGTCAATGAGTGTAGAAGGAGTGAGCGTGGATGATCTACTACGTGATTTGGACAATGAAGTACCTAACAGTACTATATCAAAACAATCTACGAGTATGGACGCCCTAACTGGTGCGTGAAAGCCATTTATGACGAAAACTACGTCTAAAAACTTGCCAAAACGTACGTACTTACTTTCTTCTTTAGATAATGAATTACTGGGCGAATTAGACTCATTGATGAACATGCAATACAAACAACCAAATTCGCGTACCGAAGGTACGTTTATGACTCAGAGAGTGGAACTACGGTAGTGGTTACGCTTGAACTACTCCGAACAACCACAAATAGTGTACCGCCATCATAACAATGTTCTTAGCTCCAACGCATGGAGATCAGCTTGATAATATACTCGCTGAGTTAGAGACATCTGTTCCTGCTTCTGTGACACCAACAGAACAAACTGATGAAATTGCTTCTGAACTTGATAGTATAGTAGCGGATTTAAATGCTCCAAACGGAGACGCAAGCAGCTCTAGTTATGATATCTCAATCTTGGATAATCTCATTAATGAATACGACAATGATCCAAGCCATACTAAGGTACATAAAACCGTAACTTGCAATGACTGTGCAACAGAAAAAGTTTTTACAACTTTTTTGAAAATCAAACTCTTGACTTCCAGGCGCCATCAGTCTTTTTTTTTTTTGAGCTTGAGGATGACTGAACCTTGTTATAGGAACCTATAGATGATATGGATAATTTACTAGAGGACCTGATGCTCGATGCACCAACAACAAAGAAAACAAGAAAATCTAAAAAAAAATCACGTGATAAGCCTAAAAAACATAAGAAAAAGAGATCAAGATCACGTACTAGAAGTAGTGTTGTAGAGAAGGTAGAACGTCTTGATTTACCAAAAACAATACCTGAAAGGATGCCTGAGATCGATAATTTAACACTGGAGCAAGATGTGATTGCTGTAACAGCTGCGTTTAGCCCTAGATCCCCTCGACTGAAGATCAATTACAAGCAGCCGGAAATCAAAGCAGAAAATATAAGGGTTGTTTCTAGCAGGCAACTCAGTGTTCCGTCACTTGATGAAGCTCTTGCTGAACCTGAAATAACAAGGTCTGCTGTTGTAACAATCCCTGCTGTTCGTCAAGAACGTCAAGTAGAACCTGCAACAGTATACGCACCAAGCGTTACTCGTGCTTCAGTATCAGAGAAAAAGCGTGTAAAGTCTGGACTCTTTGGAGTCTCTAGGCGTGCATCTGACCCTGAACCGATGAAAAAGCCTGCAGTAGTACCAAAACCTACGGTAATACGCCGGGGAGGATATGTTGCTCCTGGAACTGGACTGGGACCTTCTCAGGTGCGTGCAGAATGCTTTTTTCAGGGTCTTTTTACCACTCCTACCTATTCACATTTTTCTCTTTTGCTCAACTCTGCATGTAGCTCAATCGTGATGAGCTATTGGGAACATTAAAGAGAGCATTAGATCGTATTGATGCACCAAGTACGTTAAAATAGTAAGGAGTTCTAGTAATGACGTCTGCTAGCTTTCAGATTATCTGAGTTTGATGATATGGCTGAATTTATGAAACTTGTTGCATCAGATGTCAAGTTTATGCTAATGTACTGCGATGAAAGGCAATACCGCAATGTTATGCTTAAAAGGGCACTTGATTTCGCACAATTTGTTGGCTCTTTTGTCGAGATAATTGTTCGCTTTATGAATCATGTTGTTGATAACTTGTCGCTATTTTTCAATGTCAAAGCAAAGAATCGATTATTGGATCTCTGTGGGAATGTTGTTCCTTTATTCATAAAGTACATTGAATTCATGGATCGTGTTGCAGATTTAGATACCATAGAAGAGCGTGAGACAAGGAGTACGCGTTTTTTTTATTATTTTTTTTTCACTATTTTTTGTTCTTTCCATTATGACTTTACTTGTGTTCTTACTTGTATCTTTTTAGGAGCAGAGTTTTCTTTACTAGTTTCACAGATACCACAAGGCCTTACTCAAGTTCTCAAGATGATCAAAGAATCGTTTTATGAGCAAAACGGTGTACGTCTCAAAACTCTAGGCACTTTCACTTCTTTTTTCATCAACACAAGTTTGTTTGTGTACTTACCTTAGTGCCTAGATTCGTCGATTATGCGGCAATGCCGGTGTAAACGGTACTACGAGAGAAGTAGTATCTGCTCTTGTTGGAGGACTCATGAGTCAAATGCGTGTTGCTTTGAATGTACGTTTGAGCTAAAGAGTTGTGCTTCAAACTGATAATAATCCCAAATAGACAACAGAAGAAGAAGAAATATCAAAGCCTTATTCACCACCTTCGAAACACAGAGAAGCAATAGTAATATACCAAGAGCGTGTTTACTCTTTAGTATCAGAGTTTAAGGTACTACTCGAGTAGTGGTTTTTTTTTTCTTTTCTGTTCTTTACTGACAAGTGTACTATAGCGCTCTCCGATGGATTATGTTAAGTTTATGCATGCTTTTATAGCTATTGTTAGATTTAGTAGAATTCTATTGAAATTTTTCCCTTCAGTTGGTGACAGCATTCATAAGCTTTGTGATGACTTGGGTGTACATTGTATTGATGTTATTTCAAGCGCAGCAGAGGGTAATATATCTGCATTTAAGAATGCAGCTGTTGGTGTTGCCAGAGCTCTTCAGGCCCTTGATAGGTACGCATTCATTCAACTTTAGTACAGACTAGGCAGTTTTTTTTACTGATCTTTTTAGGCTTGTGAATGATGCTTATGATGCAAATGAACGTAATAACGCTATGCTAAATGCCTCAGCAAATCAATCATGTACGTTAAGATAATCATTATACGCTATCTGACATATTGCTCTTCAAGCTGTTAATACAGATATAATTCTAACTGCTGAGAGCCCTCATTCTTCTTGGGTTGTTCAACGAATACTCGTACGTTAAAACATGCTCTACTTTGTTTTGAAGCATGAGTCGGAATGCATGTGTTTTAATAATCCTTCCTTTAGGGTAGTTGGACTGAAACAAGATGTGGTGGTTGTAGAGCTAATATTCCTACTTTTAAAGAGAACCCAGAGATACTCGTAATAAGCGAAGTATCTGTTGAAGCAAAGGTTGTCCTTATTAATAAGACAAATCAACCTGTGTTACCTGGTATAGGGTTTTATATATTTCCAGCGAGCTGTACGTATACATACAATAACACAGGCGATGTAATCATCTGACACTATTTTTGATTAGCACGTACTTTACAAAGAATTGAGTTTATGGGATTTGAGTCTACAGAGTTTAAACCTGACACTTATGTCGGGAAAATGACTAAATTCGAGGCTAATAAGCCTTATGTCATTGTACCTTGTACATATAAAAAAGGAGTACAGGTGAGATATCCACAAATCAAACAACAAACTACTTTTTTTGATTCAGAAAAAAAAAATTCTGATCACTTTTTTTTTTGTTGTTCGATTTCACGTTGTTTATTACTCACTTTTTTTATAATTAGGGTGATTTCGAGGTAGCCATATTTAGTAGTGGTGTCATCAAAGAAGTTAAAGCAAAGTTCTAGTGATTGACTTTATGTCACACGTTGTATTTTAACTAAATTTATTTATTTTCACCAATGTGTTCTATCACATAATCTTCGAGTTATGACTGTCCCTTAGTGCATAGCATATTTTGTCTATCGAGCGTGATTTTGCATTATTGCTCTTCGTAAATACCGTTAAACATGAATATTGGCGTGTGCAGTTAAGTGTTGTTCTCAGAACATTTGTTTGTGAAACTAACTGGCGAATGTGTCACGTATGCGTTCTATTCGCGCTGTGACAAGTCGAAATGCGTTTAAGCGTACACATAGGCGTATTTTGAATGATATTGGAAAAAAATTACGTCTAAACCACTTGGACGATTGGTACCGCGTCACTGCTACCGATGCGATTAACCGTGGGGCTTCTTTCGTAAAGTAAGTTACAGTTTATGTAAACATACTTTAAACTGCGCTGAGTGGCCTATAACCCTTATGCACATTATAGCACAGTGTTTAACGGATCAATTTATAAATGTTTGTCACGAACGTACCCACAACACGCCTGGGAAGCTCAAAAATTCATGTGCGAATTGTTTTCAAGTGTTTTGAACCGCCACTTAATTCTTGTACAGCCAAGTCCCTCAAATGTATTGGCAAACAGCCAGCAACATCCGTAAAGCTGTTGATGATGTTGGTAAGGCTTTAAACGTTAAAGTACTTGATGACTGGTATAAAACAAACTATTTTAAAGTTGTTAGTGAAGGAGGCAAATCGTTAATGTATGTGTATCTTACTTGTAAGGTAGCTTGTACAAGGACTAACAGAGGCACTCTAGGAATATATATAATGGTTCTATATCTGCTTGTTTATTTGATGTTTACTCTTATCACGTGTGGCACGAGTGGAAGTTCGGGTATGCGTTTGTTTTCTGATTTAATTCTTGTTTTTCTTTTCTTCTTTTGTTAGTATTCTTCCTGCCTTGAGGTCCTAAGAGAAGCATTATTTGTATTACAAATCCTTGATTTATTCTCAATACTTAAGAACAATTCAACTATAGTAATGGTTTGACATCGACAAGAGAATGTGTTGTTCTCGAATTTTTTTTTTCTTCAAGTTACAGTCATTGACAGTTTGTTTCTTATAGTCACACACCACTTAATTTTTGGGATAATGAAGACAACCACAAAAGAGCTTTAGATGACCTCGGACGTATACTTAACTATAAGCAATTATCTGATTGGTACAATGTTCACATTGATGATTTCAGTAAAAATTATCTCGGTCAGTTACTTGCGTACGCTAAAAATAAGTCTTCTAACTCTGTATCATTAACGCCTTTATAGGAACGAATATAATAGTTCTATATCTTCTTGTCTAAAGTCAGTATACCCTCACTTTGATTGGCAATTCAAGTACGTCAAGTCAGTTCCTTGGGTTGTCAATGAAGTCCAAAATTTAATTATATGTGATGATGGATCTTTACAGCGTTTTGTTTAGTAAAGGAGATGATGAATACAAGATAACACTTTTGCATTCGTATGAGAAATCACTGCAATTAAAGACTCTAGATGATTGGAGTACCATAACTACAAAGAATCGGGAATTAATCGGTTCCAGTCTTGCACTAGGGTACTTTGCTTTTTTTTTGTAGCGGAACTTTTACCCCACACAGTATTTTACCACACCCACCTTGAAAATATTTTGGTTGGTGCGCACTCCTCATAATATATTCTGTGTGTAAATTAATGGGACGCCACTATGCCTTCCTCCTGGCACACATGATGCATAGTAGTACTAATCAACAATGTCTTTGAGGGTTTTTTTTGGCAATCACTTGCAATGTCAATTGTTGATTTTATTTATCTTTATCGTAGGTATGGCACTTTGAACAAAGCTCTACATAAAATATACCCCTTGTACAATTGGCCAAAAGTGGGTATAATTACGACTGGTTATTGGGAAAGTAAGACAACACAAAAGGCTTTTCTTCAAAAAATTAAAGAGAAATTGGGAATCACACGTGCTGAACTCTGGTAAGATCCACTGATATTGTTAACTAAGGTTGATATATATTAACTTTTTCATCGGTTAGGTATCGTGTATCTGCAACTATTCTTAGAGACAATGGAGGTACTGGATTCCATAGCTATTGGCCACATATCTTGGAAAATTTTGAACCCAATTTTTCTTGGGACTGGTCAAAGTTTTCGTTCGTTGGTAAAGCGTCAAAGCAAAGGTACTTTTTTCATGTTTCTTATAAAGGCCTTGGTTCTCATAGATAATTGTAATAGATTACTGGTCCAAATAGTAAAGGAGATTTTCCCAAATTGTGAAGTTTTCGAACAACACGTTGTTGGTATTCTATCTCTTTACAATGTTGATTTATCAGTTGATGTTTATGTTCCTTCATATAACATAGCAATAGAGTATCAAGGTAATACATCATTCAATCAATCATTGTCTCTGAAAGAAACTTAAAATGAGCTTATTTTAAAGCGTATCTTTTTTGTAAGTTTTTTTTGTTAACTGTTTATTAATAGGAGAGCAACATTATTCTGATTATGTATATAGTGGCCTATTTACAGATAGTCAAAAAGCAATAGACACAGAAAAGAGGCAAAAATGTATTGAGAACAGTGCGTGTCATGAGAGAACATCTTTCTCACTTTTTACTCTTTTTTCACATTTTAATGGCTAAAACTCTTCAGATATTTGTTTAGTGCCTATACCCTACTGGTGGAAAGGAGACATAGAATCAGTAATTTCCACTATAAATTTCTTTAAGGGAGACCACATTATTAATCGAGATTCAAATGGTGCTTTACCTTTGCTCGAGAAAGACCAGAAAAAAAGTATGTATCTTTTTTATTTTTTGTTGCTTGCAATGCTAATAACTATACACAGTGGATAAAACTCTAATGGGCCCTTCACACCACACGTTCCTGCAACTTGTAAATTAGTTTGTATTATATAATGGTGCTAAGCAACTCCTTGTACTGTACCAATTTTCTTGTTATTTTCTTTACGTCATCAGTCATGCTCATGATGCGCTTTTCACTATTCAAACCACCTTTGGGCAGTTACAAATACTGTAGTTGAAGTAATATAATTTGACTGTTCAGATAAAACCCTCTACAACACCGCATTACCTTAGCTTTTGTAAATACATATCACATAGAATCTGTAGAGAAACTCAAGTACTAGCCAAGACAGAAGACTATTAATATCTAAAGTGTTGTTCCTTCTTTAAGCTGTGGACTGACTATATCACGTGCTAACTTGAAACAGTTCACGTTTTTATTTTATTTACACCACATGTTAGTGCTCATTAGTACAAACGCACATTAAATCTGCCATCATCAGATCTATGATGGGTGACAAGGTGTTGCCTTGGCGAGGTGGATAGTAACTTTTATCAAGACGGACAGTACCGCACTACGTCACCCTGCTGCAAAGGATTTTGAGGTTCTTTACCGTTTACAGTCATGACTGTTGCTGTTTGTCTTAGTGGTGAACTTTTAATAGCTGGATCGTTTACAGCTACAAAAGAGGTGAACGCAGAAGGCTCCATCTAAAAGAAAGTCAGAAAAACGGTTTTAAACGAAATTAAGCGTAACGTACCCCATTTGGTATTTCTACTGTAGAAACTACTGCAGGTCTACAATCAAGGGCGTTTGACTCGTATAACATACAACTTACGGTTATCTGGATGAACGTTAACGTTTAACGCATGTTTATGTCTATTAACGTACGTTTCCGTTGTATTGAGGCTCATTAAATACTGAATGCTTAGTTTTGCCAGAAGTCCTATTTAGCATACGTGAGGAGCTTCTACTCCTTGTACCTTGTTTCCCTGATGTGTAGTGGCGCATGCGCATGTTGATTGTGTGTGACAGTAATACTCTTTGAGTTTTTCCTGAATCCTCAAGTTCTTGTTCCGTGAATTAGGCCTTGTTCTACACAAAAATTCCAAGTGATCAAAAGAAAACATAGTAGATTTATGGAGTAATCATGAGAGGTGTTTGGCATAGAAATACACGGTGTGGACTTCGAGAATTACGCAAGCAAGAAATTGCCATCCTGAATATTTCTGACACGCTAATGCTCGTGTTACAGTTAAATCGTATTGCCCTCTGTAAGGTCAATAGATCTATAGCAAGGAAAAAAGAATGACTCAGTTTTGCAACGACGAAAAACACTTGCTGGTTTTAATGTGAGCCATGTACCACTGCATAAAAAAGAACTTGTATTCGAAATCACAGCTGTAAGGTTTACGAACACGTGATTGTTATAATTTGTACATGTACGTGAATAAGTTATACAGCCATTTCACAATTGTATCAGCTATCGTACCTAAAACAGGTTACCTCCATTAAAAACGCAGACAATATATATCCAAAACATGTGCGCCGCATGTTGATTCTTCGTCATTTCGGGCTTTTGTGGAAAAAAAAGCACCCGAACTTTGATTGAGTACAATCATCACTTTTCATTAAGACAAAACAACAACACATCTCCCTATTCCTCACACCCTTTAAACCATAACAACATGAATATTTGCAACGGTAACGACCCAAACTTGAAGTACCCTTGGAATGAACAGAATTTCTTGTATGATACACCTACCCCTGAACATGCCCTAGTACTAGTAAGTCTTCTCCTCTATTCAAGATAGAGAACTAGTTTTTACAGAATTCCGATTTACTTATTTCATTCAAGGACAACTCTCAATACTATAACGACCCATACTACTACACAAATACGTGGTCTAATCACGTGCCATTCGTAGCTGATGAAATTCCTCAAAACGTATGTAGCTAGAATGTTTTGTTCGCATACTAACTCTTCTTAGATTGAACAAAGCTTCTTTGCACCTCAACCACCATTACAAGTACCACAAGAACCATCAGTACTACCCCATCGGGTTTTTGAACATTCTACAAGCGAAGCTACAATTCCGGGAGAAGAAAAACGTGTGCGGAAAGAGAGTACGCGGTACGCTGGGTACACTGTTTAGACTCTCAAGTAAAACTGAAAACATCTGTAATTAAATATTTTGTGTACAAAAAATCCATGATTGATAACTTATTAAAGAAATACATTACACCAACGTATAAAGTTTCTTAAGCTCCCCTGTATCTCAATACTATTACTTATCACTAGTATCAGTCACGTGACTTGAGCAGAGCTTGTTAAAACTACAACCAAATCAGTCAAAACCAATATTTTGTAACAACATACTCTTATTTCTATTTCTTTTCTTGTGTAGCTTTAATAGCTTCTATCCACTCTTCTCGACTCTCAGGTGTATCCGCTGATAGATAAAAAGTTCGCCTAAAGTTGAAAAAAGAGAACCATTAGCAACAACGAGGATATTTCTAGAAAAGGAAAAGTTATCAATCATAGATTTGTACCTGTTTGAGTCTGTGTGGTTTATTTGAAATCCGTTCTGAAATCCACCTTCTGGCCATACGCTCACAGTTGTACCAAATAAAGGTATATTACCAAGAGGTTCAGAATCATGCTCTGATCTGTAGTAGAATATATTGAGGCCAACGAGAATCATAAAACGACGTGTTGAAGACCTCATACTGAAGTTCATCCTAAGTTTATAAATCAGTTTTAAATAGACTATGCACGTGATATTGTGATATCAATATTTACCCTTTTTTTCGTAGAAATCCACTCATCAACTGGCCGTTGTCTCCAGATAATAAAAAGTTAACAGAAGGCAGCATAATGTCTTTGGCATTTCCTAAAAAAGATAGTCATATAAGTTGAACCCTTGATTGCTGAAACATACTTGCTAAGGACGTTAAAATTGGTTGCCTGTCGAACCTCTTGGCACATGAAAATAAAGCTCCTCTTTTTACCAATAATATCAACACTTCATCCATATTATATACTAGAGCACTCCCCTGAAAACAAAGTTAAAGACGGACAAAAGAAAAGCAAACAAGAAAAACAATAAATCATTTCGTACAATAATGCTTCTGTTTGACTTTGTTGGTACTGTTATACATTCAGGCCATTCGTCTAAAATGTATTCTATATGTGCTATCGGCTGTGGTTGTAGAGCATTAACACCATTTACAGCCAAAGACAGTAGCTCCGCAGCAAAATCTCTGTCTTGCTTTTGTATATGTTGTAGCAAAAAATCCATAAATCTCTTGACCTTTTTTGTGAACATTAGTAGGCGTTATTGTACTTGTATTATAAAACCTTTGGTGTATGGCATTCTTGAAAGTTAGATACTGCTGTATGGAGTAACTTTATATGCGAGACTTCCTTTGGATCGACATTGTTGATAAGCAAGTTAAGCACGTTTTTATCCCATAATTTCGCAACATCTTCAAGAAGCTCCTGGTCAATTAATGGTTTCGGTAGTTGGTATTTTATAGTCTCTGTAGGATCTACGCTCTGCGGTATAACAAATTGCTGCTCGTCTGCCGCTGATATGACCACTTTAAGCGTCTGAACATCAGACTGCCTTAACAGTATTCAATACTTGTTTTTAATTGTATCTGAACGTACTTTGCCAGAGCCATTAGTAATTCACGAGACGGTCTACCACCTTTACTTAAAAGTAAAGATACCATAGGTGTAGCACACTTATCAAAAAAGTTAGAAAGAGCCAAACATCCTGAGCAAAAAACCAAAAAAACAAAAAACCGAGAAAAATGATTTTCTCACCTCGTTGATTATTGTAGCCTTGATCATCAACTTGTCATCAATAGGTAACATTTCTTGCTGTAAAACAGCTTTAGCACATTCAACACTTCCGTTTTCAACGGAAATATCCAATGCTCTTATAAGGTCAGGCTTGCTAACACCAACATTTAACAGCATCTCAACGTTCTTAAAAATTTTGCGATTAGAAACGCATACTTATAATAACTTCTCACCTCTCTATCTCCTGATACACAAGCATAATGTAGAGGAGTCCAATCCTTATGTGCTTTTATCGTCTGAGGTCTTCTATCCGCTAAGATTTCTAAAACAAGTCAAAACGGACAAAAGTTCTCATCAAGAATGAACGCACTCAAGAATGCTTTTGGCACGTTGGCTATAATACAAACGTTAGATGTGGTAAGATGAGGTTCAACTTACTTGATCCAGACTCACTACGAGGTGTGTACGCTGATTTACTTCCTGTATCTCTCCTTTCAAGTGGTGGTAGAGGCCTTTGATAGCTACGAGGTAGAAACTCACTTTTGTATCCTTGACTTAACTTCGGACCAACACGTCTGACGTCATGTGATAAACCTTCTTCTTCTTCTTTTTCTTCTCTTTGATTTGGTAGTGCACGTGACCTTTGAAGTTTCTTTATCATTATTTCTTGACTCTCTATACGTTGTTTTAAACTTGATATTTCTCTTTGTTGTTCATCTGTCCGGTGTAAAAGTCTCGAAATCATTTCTTCCATTGATGACAACCTATCTTCAACAAGCGAGCTTTTAGAATTGCTACTATCAATACTACTCGAGTTTACAATTCCAGATCTTCTCTTAGCTAACACTACAGTACTCCTACTTGATCCTTCACTACCGCTTTCAATTTTATTCCTGAGAGACCCACTAGACCATCCTCTTATCATCGTTTTTTTAGGATACTTATGATCTGCTTCTGAAAATCGAGCATCTGCGGATTTATCGTTTACTTTACGCTTAGGTTTAGACTCTTTTGCCCTCCATGGACCTGCAACAGAAACAGGTGATGGTTTGGGGCTTTCAAGTTTGCTAGCGACTGTATCAACCTAAAACTGTTAAAAAAAAAGATCGAAATGAGATCTTCTTGCCTTCTGATTCTTGTCTGGCGCTGACCATACCATCCCAAGGCGACTTGCAATGTCGTAGATAACGGATCCTGTTGTAGCTGTAGTAGTACTCCCACTCTGGGAAAGAGTCTCAGCCTTCTCTGATTTGCTAGCTGCTGTTTTCTGTGAAGACCATTCTGATCTACTATCGAAACTGCTGTCTTCCCGTGCATAATAAAACCCTGCCCACTCATCTTCTTCATCACTTGGATATTCAGGAGGTAGTGGAGGTGCCTCTGATTCGCTTTCATCCGAGTCATAAGTAGTATCGTCCAAAATTAAAGACTTTTGACGAATAGGCGTAAATTTACCACTGTTCTAGTTATAAATAAGATGAGCACGTGATTTTCTGGTACTGTTTTTGAAAAATAAAGTGTTAATTGGACTGACCATGCGTTCTACAGGATTAGGTGGTGGTTTATACGATGGTAAAGGCGCTGGAGGTGGAGCTTCTGCATTTGAAGGAGGTGGAGCTGGTGGAGCTTTTTTAGGTCTAAAACGCCTATTCTTTTTATTGCGTTAAGCTTTAGATATTTGTAGGTACCTATTTACCACATCATTTGGGTTGTTTTGCATTTTAATGTCGTTTGGGTGTCAACCAAGTCAACACGTGTCAATTCTTGAGGTATCGCTCTGTAGAGCATGCGTACGCGTACAGGATCATTATTGGATAGGAACTGGAATTTTACATAAACTTTACCCAATAAAGCCGAGGTACATTTCAGGAAACATAAACTCGCTTACGCCTTTTGGAGGCAGTTCGTTATTCTAAAATAGAAGTTTTGGTGTCTTCATTTGTTAATAAAAAGCCGCAAAGCTTAAAGCACGTGCTACTGCCACTGAAGAACCTGAGGCTGTGGGACAAATTAGAGAAATGCAAGGATCATTTCAGTGACTATCATAGCCTTTAAACTCACTCAAAGAAGAGAACAAAATGTTGAGCTTGTTCTTTAATTGTTAGTGACAACACGTGAGCTGTAAGTCTGGTGATACAACTCAGTCAACTTCCTTTTGTGAAATGTATTTATTCTACAATAGTAGCCAAGGCTTTCTTAGGCGTATTAAACATAAACCATCTACCTGGAGAGGCCGCACTTCCTGCAAGAGCGTCTACTAGCAAAGTTATGATCGCCACAACCGCTGCACATCCAATCACCTGATGACATGCTTAGAAAAGAACTCTAAAACAATAGTGAATACATACCTCTCTTGAAGGAACCCTGGCTCTTCGTCTTTTTACCCTATACCACAAGTAAACCCAAACACCCATTCAACATTAAAAAGAAAAAAATCCACTGTCATCAACAGGCACAAATGAAAAAAGATAAAAAAAAATGCAACACTCACTGTTTTGGATAGATTACATTTTCTGCATACAGAACGTGATCTAAAGTTTAGCTCTCCGCATCCACTGCAATACCAATCTCCAATTACGATCGTAGAGTTGGAAGGCATGGAAGACTGACCTTTTGGTAGCCTGCATTTAAAGCAGTCTGTTCGACTCTTAAAATTAAGCGTTTTGCAAGATTCTACTGCACAAATCCAATCACCAGGCTCTGCAGTCTGCTTTGCTGCTGGTTTCTTTGTATAAGAACCTACCTTTGGTATAATGTGAGCCCGTTTATTGCTTTGATGACCAAAAAACAGTAGAGATAAAGGGTACCTGTACAGTGCGAGGTTTTTTGCATTTGAAACAAATTGTTCTCTTAGCGAAGTTATCTTTGCCACATGAATAGCACCTCCAATCACCTGGTTTTAATGAGATTGCACGAGACATATTATTACTTGATTTACTAAGTGTTGCTTGGCGTGATGCCTCTTCACAATTTTATCCAACTTTTATTTTCAGTGAAACTGTTTCTCATTGTTTAATGGCTGTGAAGTTTTCCTCTGAAATTATCCACTGTGGGACGTAGTGACGATAAAAGAATAATGTCTTTCATTGCGTATAGTCATACCAGCAAGTTTTACTTACTTTCAAGTTGCTAAAAAACTACGAACTTGTTCGTAAGCTTATAGATTAGTAGCGAACTAACACGTGGAACAAAGTAAAATCGCAAGGGTCTTGAGGATCGCGGATTCAATTGTCAACAGGCGACCAACTGGACCTAGTTCTAGCGCGTTGTAAGCTGCTACGAATTTATTTCGTATCTAAGTACTTACAAGCTCTGGGGCTGTTTGGTACAAACAACTCTTTGAGATGACAGTACACGTTTGAACTTTGCCTGAAAGAACACCATTTATTTCTACAATCAAACTACTGTTTGAACACCCAAAAGAGTATTCTATTGCAAAACTTAAACAACCTACCATCAAAGAAGGAAGATGAAATCTGTAGCTCTTGACGCTTGAATTACTGGAACTTGTGGCACAGCGTGCTGATCACAAAGATTCGAAGAGTTTTCTGGAACTAAAAAGGAAAAACCAAATACCAGTTTGCAACGGTAATAGCACTATACTTACTGGCAACACCTATCAAAAGACTCATTTAGTGAAGCAGCTTCCCCAAACCGAGATTTCACAAATAGAATACCACCGTCACACATTTTTCAAACAACACAAGCAAAACTCTCTGGTGGAAGTAAAATCACAGCTGCCATTTTTATCAGCAAAATAAGGTCAGTACACCGGAACAAGCCTGCAAGAATAACTTAAACAGTGTCCTAAGATTTTCAAACGGAATGCTTGTACCTACTACTAGTACCAAAACAACCACAATTTCACCAAGTCTCGTTCTAGTAACGATGCGCAGCGGGTCACTAAACGTCCTCCAGAACTAAACCATGAACCCAAGCCCCACAATCACCACATCACTGATAAATAGCACTCACACACATTCTGTTTGTACATTAAAACAACAAATCAATGTAAAGTACTCCCATATTTGACCTTTTTTTTTGAACGTCGAAGATATTATTCTCTTGTGTTTCCATAACGAAATAGTTTTAATTAATATTAGCTTTAATAGACTTCTGCCTTCTTAGGGCAACCTTGAGAGCTCTCGAGCACGTCGTGGAGCATCCACGTACCAAGCCCTGCTAACAAAGTTCTTCGGAATTCAGCGCTAGTATTTAGCCAACAGCTTTACCTTTGCTTATGAGATGCGTATAAGAACTACGTTCCCGTGTATACTATATACATGGAGTACGATGTTTGTGTTTGGTTCGTTTGAAATGGGCAATCGAATGTGTATACAATGACATTTACTTTTCGTGTGACAAGTTGACAGGTAGTGCATTCTATGACTTAGTCAATGATTGAGATTTAGCTCATTGCAAGTTTCTGTAGTGCGCTTTATAAATAAAAGAGCCTCCACACGCGATGAGACAAGCCTGCAGGCGGTACAAACTACTAAAACTGTATTTTTTAGTCTTCAATTTAATCTCATGCGCTATCACCCTGTACGTGCGTAAAGCATATAATACCAATGCGAGAGAAACGTCATACAGCGGTCCGTAAGTCACAATCAGCAATACAGCGACGCCAGTCTCCATAACACTGTTCTACGCTCCACCGATCATACAGAAAAGTGACCACGTGATTTTTAGTCTTGTTGATTTAGCTTTAAGAGTGTAGTGTCTCGTCATACCAAGAGTATCCCTCTAGATGCTATAGGAGTATATGACGTGTTTGTAGTCTCCTACAGAATTGCAGTAATGTGGTCCGCTACAAATACTGGCAAGCGCGAAACAACACCTGTACCAATATAGTCTGAAAATTACTATTGTTGTAACCGCTTCTAAAACTTGGATACTGCACTTTAGTAGCTGAAGAAAAAAGAACAAAACGACCGAAAGCAAACGCTCGTACTTTTAAATATTACGCATGAAATCGCTAGTTAGTGTGATCACATTTTAACATAAACTAAGCAGCGGTTTAAACGTTTAAACACGTTAATTTACGCTACCAAACCTCTATGAAGTAATAGTCCTTTACCCGATAATCACGTGGTAGGCGGACTAATTACATTCTCATAGGTGTAATACAACTAAGGCACGTTTCATAAAATGTACAAAAGAAACTGGTTTTGTTCTGAAGACTTGTTCAACTTTACAAAGCAATTTTAAACAGTTTGTGCAGTTTTTTTTTTGAAAACTAGTTTTACTTCACATAACGTTTATCAAAACCGTTACAGCCCGAAGTATCATCGTACTTTACACTTAAACAAACAACAATCAAACATTCTTTACCGCAAAAAACAGTCACGTGATGCAAAAAAAAAGCCAAAACGTTTTTTTATTCAGTTGTTTGTGGGGCTTGTATTTTTGTTGGTGCGCTTAATTCTCGCTCTGTAAGTTCTTGTTGACCATCCGTTTGTGTTTCATTCCATGCTTGACCTATTTTATCCCTATTAATAAGCTTATACGTTGAGGCATCCCCATGCTCTTTGTAGGATGATAGCTGTATTAAATTGTGATCTGGATCACGTAAATAAAGCGTCCTTGTTCTTCCCTTTGCGCCTAGACCATGAATAGGCCCTTCAAAAGAAACACCACGATGCATTAATAAATCGGCAACAACCTCGACAGGTGTCACTGTACTGAAACACAAGTCCGCTGAACCTACAGATAGACTACATAGAGCAGTTATAAACAATTGTAGAGTAGCGATTTAGAGAAAAACTGCAATAAAATCGTACTTTCTCGGCGCATTGGTGTGTGGTTTGCTCTTTTCTACTAGATTTATCTTCTCTGTCCCATACCTAAGCGCTGTGCGTGTTCCGCCGCTATACGTCTCTGCTGTCATACCCAAAACGTCACAGTAAAACTTTGCAGCTCGTTTGGCATTGCTCACAGTTAGTGATAAGTGGTCTAGCTTCTCAATAACTACGTTTGAGTTTTTTCTGTCCACAATTACGTGCTCATGACGTCTCTACGCCATAGTAAGTTAAACCAAACGTTATTATAGCGTTAGAGCGTACATTTTGTCTTGTATTGATTCTTAGCGTACTGTGCGTTATAATTTTCGGATTTACGCTATTACTACAACGTACAACACGAAGTAACATAGAATCGGACTATTTCGTCTCTTTCTACAAATACAGGTGACAATCTCACACAACCACCGCGTTTTGCGACGGTGAACAATCCAACGAGAGATGTTTAACCTTTTTTTACAAAAAGTCATAACCAATCCGAAGGTTTAAACAAAAAAAAAACTTCAATAAAGATTACTTGGTCGGGTAGGCCAAAAAATTATCACACACAAATTTTGCGCCAACATTGCGCCAACTCCTAATTTGTTTTGTTGGTAAAACAGAAAACAGCATCGACAATCACGTGATAAAAGAGCAAATGTATCTATTTTTTATGATCTTTCAAAAAAGGGCGGAGAAACTCGATGTTTGTGTCTTTCGTCGGGTCACCTCTAGCTGTATCAGAACAACACATTTGTATATAAACAAATTAACAATCAATCATACACAGACACTTATTATTACGAAATAGAGACAAATATATTTTGAGTGTTGGTTGTTGTAAAATTACATTAAGATTTTTATAGTACACATTTAAATTTACAAAAAAGAGTAATAGTCCGCTCGATCTGCCTTGTTTGTTTTTTGTTGATATTCTCCGTTGATTGGTTTTTGTTAGTGGCGTACTTGCGTTATTATGTCTCTCTCAGTTTTATACGTTTTGTAAGAAAGGAAACAAAAGCTACAAAAAAAGCTCCACCCATTCAAATGTTCATGAGATAACCAAGGTCCATTTTGTGCTTTTTAACACCTCTAGATCTCTTAGTAACTCCGCCACCGTTTACCCAAGGTAAGGAAGGCACGTGACGTTGTGTTTGTTCTTGTAATACAGTCTCTCTGCAAGGTCCAATAGCGATGGTTTTAAACCGAGCAGCCTCGTAATGTAACAGTAGAGACTTGTTCCTCGTTACCACAGACAAACCAAATATCATTGCCTTAAAATCAGACAATTCATCGTTGAATTGGCTATCATTCTCTGCGCTAGGCATCCGTTCTAAAAAAGGTATAAGCAACGAGATAAATGACGTAAATTTAACGGAGGTATTTTTTAGCTTTCAAAAAAAAAAAAGAAGCAAAAATAGGTTTTCTCTTACCTTTGCAAGCGTTCGATCTAAACATACAAAAGAGGGGTATGTGTTGACTAGCATGTTTCCGAAGTTTTGGACTAAGTTTTGCTCCCTGATACTAAATCTCTATTAACACAAATCCTCTCTTTTCATACAAAGCAACTTTTGCAAAAACAGGCCAAAAAAAAAAAACAAAAAAAAAAAAAAACATAAAACACACGTGCCTTCTTGGATAGCTTAAAATGAAACATATAATCATTGACGTCATTGTTACTCATGTTTATTATAAGGTGCGATACGTGTTGCTGTTAAAAATTATGGGCAGATTTTAGGTTGACAAAAACCAAAACACGTAACAAATATTTATTTTTGATATTGAATCACAACTCCTAAACTGTTCCGGCGAGAAATGACTTGTGGCTCATACTACGCAACACAAATTGTAAAAATACTTATAAGAAGAAATCATAGTGGGATAGATAATTGAAAAGAAAGACAATGTAGGGTTGAAGTTTTGAAGAACAAAAAAGTACGCCCCGTCCTCCGTTCGTTAACGAAAAGAAACGTTGAAAAAAAAATCCCCAAAGAAAACCAAGAAAGTTCAAAAAAAAAAAAAAAGTGCGAGGAAGCTATAAGTTTTATATGTACATTAGTTTTAGTCTTCGCCTCTACGTAAACCGCGACGACGCGGAGCGGTTGTGGTCTGTGCCACACGTTGTGTTTGTATAGAGCTAGCTATCTACGAAATGCATGAGTTCTCGAGTCAAGGCAACAAATAGTGTGGATTTTGGAAAAACATGCAGTTTTTGAAAGAAAAGAAAAAAAAAAAGTCCGGCTAAACTGTCCCTCTCTAAACGGTTGAGGTAGTTTTGTGAGTCAAACTGCATTAGTACTAAACATACAATATCATTGCCCGACTTTTTAAATAGACGAAAGTCATAGAGCGTCTTAGTAATAACAGGTCGAATCATATTGATTTCCATGTGAGAAAAATTTGTGAGATCTACAGAATGTCAGATTTAAATAATGGTCAATAAATGAAATAAACACGCAAAAGCGTGTCAACCATACAACCGGAAACATGTGTATGCATCCCGGCAACATCCACATGAGCGGACTTTTTAGATAAAAGCGAATTTATGCCCATAAATTGGTATTGAAATTGAAGAGAATAGAAAAAAAAAAAACCCACGTGTATAGAAATGCTAACGTGTTGGATCCTTAAGTTAAATGTTGTATAGTTTTCTATATGTCCGGTGCTGTTTTAAGGGCATAAAATATAAATAGATATTGAGAGATGAAAGAAAGGCGTTGGGTAGAGATGTACCAGGTGTAACACCCTCATTCTCAGGTAGTGTGAGTTGCTTTAGATTGCGCTGAATTGTATTTAACCGTTGACCGAAAATATCTTCTAGTCTAGCACGGATTTGTTCAGGGTTCCTTATATCCTTATAGCAACTACAATGAATAAATAAGTAACACCCATACAAAGTATTAATAAGGGGCAAAATGACGGCTAACAAAACAACCACCAAAGAGCAAAACACCCAAAGAGGAGAACAATTTGACAAATTGCAAAAAAATCTTCAAACAAAAAATCACGTGACGGATGATAAATTTTCAGAATAACTATTTTCTGGTTGTGAACAAAAAACAATAAAAATAAGGAAAGCGTTTAGTGGTCATCATGACCACCCTTGTAACTACATACACATCAAGTAATCTGTATGCAATTTCCAAATAATACTCAGGCATTGGTGTCACTTCCGAATTCATTTCAGCTTCTTTTTCTCTTAGGAGTGCATCATTTAGGCTGTCTATATTAATATTTAATAACAAGAAGAAAAAATGGGTAGTTTAGCTTCGACGTTTCACGTGTTCAAAAAAAACTTATCGTCTTTTTTTTTTTTCCTTTTTTCGCGTTTACTGAAGAAACAAAAAAAACTGTTTTTATTTTCTCTATGACGTACCACTGCTTAGCCAACTAGGTATATCAATTTTACATTCATTACCTATTGGTTTAATGTCAGTAATGGGTTTTTTCGTGCAGCAGCAAAAAAGTATTTAGTGCAGTTTTGATCAGTAGAGTATTTACGTTTATATAAATATACTGCGAGCCACATCGGTACTTCTATATGGACACTAGGTTCAAACGGGCCAAATTCTCCCTTTTAGTGGGCGTTAACGATGACTTGACGCACGAAACGGCGTACACTAATAAGCGTAATGGCATCCATAGACTTTAAAGGCATAATACCAATAATTGCATCCTCTGCCAAAAAAGCTATCTGCTCAGAAGTCAAGGACTCGTTTGGTTCCATCCACACAAGTTTTCGCAGCTTAAAATGGCACTTCCCGCCAATATTTCGATTCTACAAGCGTTGACCGCGCTTGTCTGCTGGAAGCCAAAATGTCAGTACAACTATGACTCTCAGCGCCGTACGACAAGTATGCGAATGCGTGGCCGAAGAGAGAGAAAAAAATACAAACAAAGGAACACTTCACCACCAATATTTTTTTTTCTTTACAAGTACTATTACGTTACATGCTGCAAAGAAGAGCTCAGTGAGTTCTTTTGAATATACGGAAAATTGAAAAAAGCGTCAAACACAAATAGTTGTTCCCCACCAAGTTGACAAAGAAGTGAGAAAGCCCTTCTTTAATAAGGACAGTTCAAAATAAATGGTAAGAGATTCTTTCGTTTTTTTTTGTTGTTGAATATCTATTCTGGTGCTGCTTCGAGTACAGCAGGTATAGCCTTGAACTTTTCGACCCACTCTTTGGCATCAGCCTCTGACATACCAACTTGGATAACTTTTGGTAATTCTTCGCACAACTTCTTGGACTAAAGACCGGATTAATCATCACGTAGATAGGCACGTAGTTAAAAAGTTTGGGATTGAGTTTTTTTTTCCCAATTCCCAATTTGCTGTTGAAAGTGTTTTCACGTACGTCCATGACATTCATGCCCTTCTTGACTTGTCTGACAGTCTTAATGACAGGGAACTTAACTTTATCATCGTAGCTCTTCAATATCAACTTGTATGTAGAATTAGCGCCTCCCTTGGCCTCTTCTTTCTTACCCTAACAAAGAAATCTTAGAACAAAAAAATGATTATCAAAAAACCGTACATCTTTCTTTGCATCACCTGCAGGTGCTCCTCCTGGTGGTGGTGCTGCAGCTCCTCCTGGTGGTGGTGCTCCTCCAGTAGGCATACCTCCAGCGGCAGCCGTCATGCCCATTTGAGCAAAATTAACTTGACCATTTAATGCGTTCTCGAAAAGCTTTCCAGGGTTCTCAATACCGTATAACTTGGAGAATTCAATAACTATCATTATAATATTAGTTCAAGTGATCAAAGACAGAAAAAACGGGTTTTGAGCGTCCACACACTACAAACAGAACAAATACATTTTTTGCCTTTGTTCACGGTTCGTTGCAGCGTAGGAGGTGTTGTTATAGTGTCAAAATGCGTTAATAAGGTAGTACGCACCTAAAGCACTCATTTCGACAAAGGTACAGTCCTTCATTAGCGCCATAATCTCTTTAACGCGGGCGCTTGAAGCAGAAACAGCACTGTCATCTTCTGGTGCTGGTTCGATACCATTGTTATCAGCTTTATCCTTTCCAGCGTGCATAGCCTTGAATTTGTCTATTACGCGTGGTTTGCGGTCCTTATCACCCTTTTTTTTCTCGGTCTTATCCTCCTTCTTTTCTGCCTCAGAACAGTAGTACCTGGCGAATTGTGTGGAAGTTTGAGCGTAACTGGAGAGGGTTAGGTCGCTATAGCGCTGAGTTTACTTTTTGCACCTCAATAGGTTTGTTGGTGTTCCAGCCCATCTATAGGTGGTTTTTTGGCTATTTGGTCGCGCATTAATGCTGTAGCTCTTGTTATTAAGAGTAGGGCAAGCCAAGCTAACTATAAGTGAGTACCAATAAAGATTAGCGCTGTGCGAACTTTTTTTTTGTGGTAGTGTTTGTTGAGCGGGATTGAGCTCTGTAGGCGACAGGTCGTAATTTCGCAATTTTGTACATAGTATTATTATCGACACAGGCCGTAGCCACTTAAAATATTTATTACAGTTGGCCTCGAAAAAAAGTGGTAGGAGAACCACGTTGACAACGCTAAAATACTGTAGAGGTTGATAACCTTCGTTCAACGTCAGCAAAATGGGTATTTGTAAGAAGTGCAATAAGAAACGCACTCAATTTTTTGATTATCAACAAGAGATGTATATTTGTGAGGATTGTATGTATGAAGGCAATGAAAGGGTATGTTGGCATCTATTTACGCGATTTGACAGACACTAGCACTTTATTCGTACTTACACAGAGTGGATTAACGACGCAGAACATAACGGTCTAGAGTGTGGTATTTGTAACGAACAGATAAAGGATACAGAAGATTTTATTCGTTTAACATGCATGGGTACGTTATTTATTTTCCAATCCAGTGCCATTACGAAGTTCAAACCTCTGTCATTCCGTTGATGACGTCTTACAAATAAAGACTTACATTTTGTTATCAGACACTTTTCACACCAGCTGCTTGGACAAGTATGGCTCTGCTAAACCACCAACAACCGTACGAATTTATGTGCATCATTTGAAGCAATCACCGCTGTGGTCTAGTGCTAGAAAAGCCATTCTTTAAACTAAAAATTAACTGACCTTGTTAGGCTTTGGCAGGGTTTGGCTGTCCTATCTGTAACGTACCAATAGCACCTTCAGAAAAAAAAATGACACAAAACACCAAAATGGTTCAAGACATTATTACAAAATTACGTAAAATGTCTTGGATGCGCGATTTACTCCCTCAGCAAAATAAACCAGAAACCACAAGCTCTCCTATTGTCCCACGCATTATGAAAACTCCAGAGCAAGCAATAAAAGCAGCAGTACGTAATGCTTTAATAATGCTAGCAAGTAAAACTCAGTGTACTTGGTAGATGCCAACAGTGCCTAAAATCCCAGAAAAAAAGCGCTCGCCCAGGTACGTTCCAGACGCAACGATACTTTTCGCAAGCGCTGCTAGTGACACGTTGTAACTAAGTGTATTCTAGGGTACACCCAATGGCTAATCCGAGTGTAATGGCGTCACGTACGCGCGGATTTAAGCCTGAGGAGAATTTACTCACTGGATCCGTCGATGACGACGATAACAAATACAAACGACGTAACCTTGTGAGCCTATTGGAACTCATTGGCATAGCGTACGTTGTCTTCCTTTCTAGTACAGAAAAAAGAATTTGAAAAAAAAAAACCTCTACGTGTCAAATTACTTTTATTGCAATCAAAAGCTCACAGGGTCCTTTAGTGAGCGCAAACCGGGAGCGCCACGCTCAGAGCCTCCAAAAATTAACAGCTTCCGCATGTTCCTACTTATACTCTTTGTCGTTGTTCTTGGCATAGTTCTCGTTGGTATGTTCTTTGGACCTGACTTACCTGAACTGCCGAACGGATTAAGGACTCAAACAACAGAAGAGGATGCTGACATTGTTCAGTATTAGCACAGTAACAATAGTTTTCATTCAATTCAAAAAGCAAAGAAAAGAAAAGTTGTGATTAACTTTGCGCCTTGACAAGCGCGATTTCGCTTGTAAAAAAACCAAATAAATCGACAGTTGTACAGTATTCTCTCGTTTTCGTTTGGTAACTAACTGGCAGCGTTTTTTTTTGGGGACGGCGACTTTAAAATACCAAGCGGGGCTTAGCTTCGCCAGGCTTGAGTTGTTTGATTTGGAGGCTGTGAAACAGCGCCTCTTATTAAGGTTTCTCAATTTTGAGAGTAGATAATTTTGAAGCGATTGTTTTGACTGCATTAGAGTAATATACGTTGTTTGTGTAGCAATAAACGCGAGTGAGTTCAAATGGTGTTAATTTACATCGATACATAGCTCAGTTGCGAATAAATGTCCTAAAAGATGCCTTGAGGACCAACAAGTGTGATCGCACAAATAATAACCTAAAAGAACGTAAGAAGCTTATTTCGCTACCATAGCCCGTACCATTTAGTAAAAGTACTTTTGTCTACCACCTGGGTCGGTACGGAAGATGTGCTCTCTGTTGCCGAATGGATAATCACCAAATGCAATGTAGTAACCAACTACCAAATAGATAGGCCAGTTACCCTGTTAAAGAGTTAATACGGTCGTATGAAGGGAAATGCTTGCTTTTGACCAGGCAGCGATTCTGTTGAACAAGTTCTTGTGAAAGCCCTTCATGATGTACTGTTGTCTAGGCGAGATAGAGTACACGATATGACCGCGAACTTTAGATGGCATCAAACGAACAATTGGCTCGTAGGCTACATTGTATGGCTTTCCAGAAGGATGGTAGTAAGGCCGGGTGTGGTCTGATGGGGAGTAGAACGACATGTTTTCTTCCTCGTAAACTATGCGTTCGCGAGGCGACTTATTTATAATTTTGTTTAAGGAAGAATCTGCGTTACTCTGATGTTGTACAACTTCAGGTTACTGGTATGAGTTGCACAGAGGCGCTATGCGATCTCATACGCCAACTCTTGTTCTGCGTGTTTTGAAATTGATCACTCTCGGTGACACTGTACGCTGATCATGGTATAAGGCGCATTGATTACAAGTCACAGTTCATTTAATAATTGTCGTTGCCTTTGTCTTCGCGAAATCGTATTCCATGAGTTTCCCGTTATTTGAAAAGTACTAGAACGCAGCGAAGACCTGTCCAATGGCCTTACTCACTTTCATTTTAAAATCACCATTGTTGTGGGTGTTTTCTTGGTACACAGCTCTCCAATTTCTTGTCTGGCATTGACTGCGCGCCATAAAACCACATATTCCTCATCATGTCACATGAAGTACCACTAATAGCGCCAGTAATAGCGTCCGCGATTGAAACATGCGTAGAAACACCAAAGATAGACTTACGTAAAGCACAGCGAGGATCATTATACACAAGACGTATAAAGAATAGCCTAAAACAAGAGAACGCATAGGAACTAACGTGTTATTCGTAGGTAAAGAAAGAAAAGCGAAGCGTGTTCTTTCATGGTCGCCAAGTCATCCACCACGCGTAAAAGTGGATTCAGTACACCATACAGACGAAAAGTTATCAGCACGTGATTAAAAGAATAAGTTTTGAAGGAAAAAATTATTGACTTTGTAATTAGGATAAGAGACCTCATTTTGGGTTACATAGAGCATCGTCATTATTTGGAAAGGTATTAGAATGGTTTTTATAAAGTGGAGGTTTGTATTGTTGTGCTAAACAGTTTTCAATGTTAGGGCAAAAAGAAGAAGGTTGTTAGCGACAGTAGACCAATAAAGGTTCTTACAATTGATGGTGGAGGTAGTCGTGGTGTTATTGCACTAGAATGTTTGATTGCACTTGAAGTAGAGCTTAGATCAAAAGGACTTGAGGTACATTAACGTTGAGTTCGTTTCTTGCTTTTTTGAAAGAAATTTTTTTTGGGTTTTCTTTTTCGTGCTTTCATTCGCGCTTTGCTTTGTAACATTCTTAACGCTTGATATCGCACAAAATTTTTATCTACAGAAACAGCCTTATTTTGCCCAATGTAGTATATGTTGATCACGTGATTAACTTTTTTTGTAGATTTGGCAAGCATTTGATGTTGTTGCTGGAACTAGTATTGGTGGTTGTATTGCAATGATGATAGGACTTTTACATATGAGCGCAGTTGATGCTCAAACCTTTTTATATAAATTAATACCTGTTGCATTTCCAATGAAGAAGTATAAAGTCTACAAACAGATGTTCAAACCATCACTTTATAAAACAAAAGTTTTTACTGAGTTCATGGAGGAAGAACTGTTCTCAAAAAAAATAGAAAACTACGACCGCGATACAAGTACGTTTAACTTACAAACCTGAACTCACTTTCTATACTAACCTTGCTTAGTTACAATGAAGACTTTTGGCGATAGAGTAGCATCACCAAAGGCAAGTTGCTGAAAAAGAAATCTGTACTTACTTTTTTCTCATAGGTATTTGTAACAACTGTAAATGATAAGAACGACGAAGTCGTGCTACTTAGAAGCTATCCAGAACCAGAAGATTCCCCTTTCCCTGATGTATTAGATATACCAGTAACAACAGCGGCGCTAGCAACTTCAGCGGCTCCAACATACTTCCCAGCGGTTGAAGTCGTCGATCCTGAAACAGACGAGAAATGTATGTACTTTTCCCATTTTTTTCTGCTTTGTAATTAAACCTTTGTTGTAGATCGCTTCGTTGATGGCGCTATGCGTGCTAATAATCCTACAGACCTTGCTGTTACTGAAGCAGGTCTTTTATTCCCTTCAAGGAACGTAGGACTTGTATTATCAGTTGGTACTGGATCGTTTAAAACAGAGCCAAAGGCAAAAGTAAAAAAAGGGTGGAAATGGATTTTTAGGATGCCAGATATAATATCAGATGTTACACATACTTCAAAGTTTATGGAACTCCTTGCTACACAACTAGAATTTGACTATTTCAGATGGCAACCAGAGCTTGAAGAACAGCTTGTTTTAGATACTAGTGATGTACCACGATTAAAGAAGGCAATGAAGAGTATCAAAGAGTGGATGAAGGAAGCTGACAAGGCAAAAACTGTAGCAGAAAAAATAGCCGAGTTGCATTTTGATGAAGAAGAAAGTGCGACAAAATAAACTAAAAACAAATGATTGAATGTAAAAAAAATGTGGTAAATAATGGTTTCCAAAAAACAACTGAGGTAGTGCATAGTGTAGGTCATTAAAAAAATCTATCAACTATACGTCAATCAAGTTATACGCCCTTCAAGGCCTACTAACTTGAAGGAGAAAGTCCTTATGTGGAGATCACAGTACACGTGACCCACGTGGACATAAGAATGACGTAAATAGAGTGATTAAAGACCACTGTGGTTGAAAAAAGTACAAGGGGTGATTATTTTTTATGATACAAGTGGATTCATAAGTCCAGAACATGAGTTTTTCTTAACAAGGAAACGGGACTTTAAAGATTTAAGATAGTTTGCATCTAACTTTGATGCTCTAACATCACGCATAAGTGCGTCTATATTGATTATTCCTAACAGCAAAATAAGTACAAGTACACGATAAACAAACTCAAGTCAAAGAAGCAACATATTGCTGACCAAAAAAAAGAACGAAAAGAAAAAACCCAGCCTGGCTTTTTCTTGTTTGTCATTACTTATTTTTTGCAGGGCGCAATCATCAATGCGATATAATTTTCCCAACGTTTCGAAAGTTTGGAGAAAAGAACCAAAATGAAACCCGAAAAAGTTGCAAAACTGAGAATTCTTTTGTTTGTTTGTTTTTTTACCGTCTTGTTTCAATTGGTTTGTAAGGAGGCTCATAATCCCATAGAAAGTCATTGATAAAATACGCGCTACAAGGGAAACAAACATAAGTACATTTTCAAATCACATAAACATGATATCACGTGTTTTAAAACGACGTACTTTTTAATTGTTTGAGAATGCATAAAGCAATTGTGAATAAAATATCGTATCCTTCGTATAACATTACATCCCAAATACGTATCGCCAGATTGACATTAACAACTTTAAGAAATACGCGCATATACCATTCAGTAGTATAAACAGATGCAACAACTCTCTGATCTCGCTAAATAACAAAGGTTAACAGAGAACCAAAAAAAAGAAGGTATAAAAAAAACTTGTTATGACTGAAGCAGATGAACAGACTTTGCTGCCCTCTTGTAGTTATAGACGGTCTTTTAAACAAAAAAAAAAGACTTGAGGGCAATCATTAACGTAAATAAATAAACTGTAAATCAATAAAAAACACAACAAAAAAGAGACAAAAGGAGAAGTGATTTGTTCTATTATTTTTGAAGTCCAAATAACCCAATAAAATAAGATAAGGCGTACCATATGGCGATGTAACATTGGTAACTTATCTTTTATTATCTCGGAGTGTACAAAGTAACATACTCTGACAGCTGCTAACTCTAATAAACGAAAAATAAGTCAATACTCTTTGATTAATCGATATTTGTTCTTAAGTACTTACCATTACCGAAAAGCTCTCTCATACCAAACCTCGGATCATGACAGACTTGTTTAAGTAGCCAAAAGGCATCTTCTTCATCAAGGTACATCAAAATTAGACCTGTAAAATAAAGAAAAAACAATTTTAGTACGCCGTTTTAAAATCACGTGATTATTCTCTACCTGCAATATCAGACATCCCTTGACAGTATCCTATAGTTGCATCGCAATATGAGTATGCCTTAAGAACGTTGTAAAGTGCAATTTGCCTATTGAGTACGCAGTTAATTAAATATTCGAGTTAGGTAAAAAAAAAGAACCGTCATATGAATTTTCTTTTGGCTCGTACCCAAACCCGTAGCGTTGTGAAAACATCACGTGACCTCTCCAGGTGCGATTTATATCTGCATCTATTTGATCATCATAATCAGTGCTTGCCTTTGCTAGGTTCACATATTCCTGTAGTAATTTAAGTTTGAATCCAAAAATAATTTAGACACTATCGGCGGACAGTTTGATCACCATTTATAGCCCGAAGTTTGCGGCCAGCGTTTTAGAAATGCGTTGCGTTTGTTTGTATAAAAAAAACTCCAAGTCTCTAGACTAGAGGATACGTACCGTATAGACGCCGTTATTCTTTATAACTTTAGCAGTGACACCTGCCATAACATACCAAACATCACCTCGTAGCTTATGTGGTAAACCGCGATATACCCTATTTGCCACTTCATTCGTTCGTACTGATTGCTCGTATCTAGTTAACACTCTCTTCCACTATTTATATTACATCAGTAACCCAAAATAATATCATCAACGTGAACCGTTTTATAACCAAAACCAAAAAATCAAACAAGAAAAAAAAAACTCTCAAAGTTACTCACACGATATATTTTTCTTTGTTCTTCTTTGTTTTCTGTCTCTATTACGCCTGTAGAAGATCCTTTCGCGAACCAATCATTAGGTGCAATTGTCTAGGGTGTTTTTTTTGAGTTTTAAAACGAACAGTCACTCACGTGTTTTGTAGGGTTTGGATACAATAACTTACCGTTCGTAGCTCATCAGTATCCAGTAGAGGCGTGAATATCGTAGTTTCTTTTTTGTTTTTTTGAATTACACCTTGATGAGCCTTGAGCTTCAAGATAAGCCTGAGAATAAGAGTATGTTAATAATGGAAAGGTGTATGCGTAAACAAAACTAATTTGGTTGCCATAAGGTTTTTACGGATGTCGCCAGGGGTAGGTTAAGATGTCTATAAAGGTTATAGAAGCGATAGAGCATAGTTTTGTGAATTTCTGACTTGAGGGACTAATTTACCTTTTATCGTAAAGTACTGATGCCGAGGGTGCGTCGATAGGTCTCAGTGCGGTAGGTCGGCGTCCATTAACGGTCATTGAGCGGTTGCGCTTTGTCTACGTTTGGTGTCATATACAGATAGTACTACAACAAGGAATAACATACTGGTGACAAAATTGCGCGATTCTCATCGGAAATGGACACAGATCGAGTCCGTAGTGGGTTTTTAGGAGCAGCGGCCATAGTTGGCGACCTGTTGCGTAATAGAGTAGTTCTAGTCAGCTTAAATGAGGACAGCGGAATGTAAAATGTGAGCCTTTGACACATCCGCGTTTTAGCATTGCGGAATGAACGTGTACGTAGTTAAACGTGATGGGTAACATAATAATAAAACTTTGTAGTTTGTCACAACAGAAAACGCGGCAATCCTTTTTATATATTTGTATACAATGCACTAAGGTTGTTTTGGGCGTTGTGAAGTACTTGACAGCTTGGGTACACTTTAAGCGACGAAATTTAACGCTTAACATTTAAACACAAGGTTAAACAGGATGGCTTGGTTGTGTAGAGTTTCTCCTACTATCAAACAGATTCGCTTTGTTTTAAAAGTGAGGAAAAGTATTGAAGGTCGCTATGTTCCTCATAAACGAGCACACGGATTATGGTATGGTGCAAGCGTGATAACAATAGTTATTATACTTCAAATGCGTAAAGAGACTTTTATTTATTGTAATTTGCACACAGGACGTTTGTAGATAATCACCTTGAAACAATAGAAACACTGAACCCTAACACCGCACTTTACGTTGATAGTCAAGAACATTACCCATCAATGCTTTACGCTGTCTACAGTACGTATTTACGAGCGAAATATAACGCACAAGCTTATTTTACATTAATTTACTCTCCACCTGTGTTATAATGCTTAGTGGGAACTTACTGAGTATATTAAAGCGCTTCACCAATTAAATAACGCTGAACCACGTTCATTTATTTGTTTATTCGCTTAAAACACTCCCACAACGCTAAAAAACAACTATAGATTTCGGTGGTGAAGTACAAAGAGATGTAAGCGACATGACAGTGTCTCAAGTTATGGATGTCCTTGAAGGAATGGTAGAAGATGGTTAGTACTACAACAAACGTTATAAACGAGGCTCATTGCTGCTTCATCTTTTTTTTTCAATTCCACGCACAAGTCGTCTACGCGCAGACGTGGTATTTTACGCGTGCTACGCGAGTAGCAGTATTTTTTTTTTCAACAAAAGCGCAATGTAACAAACGTATCAGTTTGCCCTTAACTGTTTATTCAGGTGAGAAAATACCTAGGCCAGAGAATTTGCCTTGGCAAACTGGTATTAGAGTGGCTGATGATGATGTTGTCGAAGGTTATGAAACAGAAGAAGCTTATCATATTGGTGGACGCTACGGTGAAAGATTCCCAACTGCAGATGAGTACGTTTTTTTTGAAAACAAAAAAAAAACTTCAAAATTACAAAATCAAAAAAAAAGACTCACAGAACGTGACAACCACGTATCTTCGCCTGTTTTTGATTACTTAATTTGGTGACAACACTTCTAAGTGCTATGCATGCTTCAAATTACATTTTATCCTCTGTACACCAGTCTGCAGCCACAGGCTGTAATTTTTATTATTTTTGGAGAATTTTTTTCTTTGTTTTGTATTTCGCGGTGGTTGACTCATGTTCGTCTTTTAGTCCACTAAAAGAAAGTGCATTCCATCACAGACATCCTCTTGTCAAGAGTGGCCTTGTTGTACCAGAAGGAGAACCAACAAAAAGAAGACCAGACCCACCACTACCAGCGCACCAAAAGCCAAAAGTTACTGTTGGTGTATAAATGTATTACACTTTGTGATTCTCCTGGACATATAGACAGAAAACAAATGATATTGTCCAGGCTCTTATTTGGCAAAAAACACAATTTT
The DNA here is from genome assembly GCA_038496445.1 of Trichosphaerium sp. ATCC 40318. NCBI lineage: Eukaryota > Discosea > Flabellinia > Trichosidae > Trichosphaerium > Trichosphaerium sp. ATCC 40318. The sequence continues at coordinate 422,342 of JALMLS010000354.1, forward strand.
ATGTTAAAGGTGATGCAGAAAACTGTAACTGTAAAATTCTATACATCTCAGACTGGCTATTTATGTACTCTGCAATACAAACTCGCCTTAGCAATACTCTTTCTTGTTTTTTTCTTTTTCGAAACTCTATCATGGGTACGCTCCCTACAGTTATACGATAGCAAGACCATGTGTTTTCAAAATGCAGTAAATTCCAGTAACGTTCTACTCTGAAGATTTGCATCCATGGTGGTCTTAATACGTACCTTCGAACACGTACAAAGGAGTCGGAGTGAACCACAGACGCTTTAGAATGACATCACACTCTTGGTACATGGGACCAATGTTTTCTTTGAACAAGACTTGGTACAATAATCCTCACTTGATGTTGGCTTGATTAGAATGTTCACTTGACAATACAAAACAAATCAGCTGCAGGTGTATTGTTTAACAATTGCAAAGAAGACTTTGGTTCTTTTGGCTCTGAAAGGCCTTGTCAAGGTGTACGGGAAAACTAAATGCATTCATGTACAATAACTTGTTAAACAGACAGCACTGTCAGCCCGCTATGCTAATAGCTGGGTGTCTTGAAGAGTTATTGGAAGTACTCTAGGAAGAGTAGTGGGTGTCTTTGGAGATACTGATCGTATTTTAGGACCAATACAACCTGGGTTTCCTTAAAGTGTTACCCGTTCTCTAGTTACATTACTACTTACTATGAAGATGTGACAAGCATTTGGTTGGACTAGAAAAGAATGATAATACAAAGTCAAGACACAATAGATCGAACAATGGAGAGCAGCAAACAATCAAAACGCCTAAAATATTTTGTCTTTTTGTAAAACTTCTTTTTGATTTCCTTTTTCTTTCAACAAAATTGCATATCACACAAGTGTCTAAAATGTAGTAAAGTTGGCTCACGTGGCTACACCATAGCCACCAAAGACTGGGTGCCTTTCTTCACAGAGCCCTTGACTGCATTGTCAATGTCAGTCCAATCTAACGGATAATACGAGATGCTCCATCAAGTCCTCTTACTCCTTCATCTGTTACTGAAGTATGTATAAGATTTATAGTGTGAACTCCAGCGAGAGCCTTAATGCCTTCATCTGTTACTGAAGTATCCCAAAGATAAATAGTATGGACTCCAGCAAGTGTTTTAACTCCTTCGTCTGTCACTGAAGTGTAATTAAGATAAATGGCATGGACTCCAGCAAGTGCTTTGACTCCTTCGTCTGTTACTGAAGTATTATCAAGATAAATAGTATGCACTCCAGCAAGCGATTTGATCCCTTCATCTGTTACTATAGTATTACTAAGACTAATAGTATGAGCTCCAGCAAGTGCTTTGACACCTTCATCTGTCACTGAAGTATTAGCAAGATAGATAGTATGGACTCCGGCAAGTGCTTTGACACCTTCATCAGTTACTGAAGTATTAACAAGATAGATAGTATGGACTCCAGCAAGTGCTTTGACACCTTCATCTGTTACTGAAGTATGTATAAGATTTATAGTGTGAACTCCAGCGAGAGCCTTAATGCCTTCATCTGTTACTGAAGTAGCATGAAGGAGAATAGTATGAACACCAGCAAGTGCTTTAACGCCTTCATCAGTTATTTCTGACTTGAGATTAAGGTTAATAGCATGTGCACCAGCAAATTGCTTTATAATGCTGTCATCAACACGCCCAATTAAGACGATGTTGGTGTTTTTCAAAATACCCACGTGTTTTCTAGCTTCTTTTGCTTGAGTTAATGTGCGAATCCTAATAGTATGGTACCCAATAATATCATGAACGATAGAAGCAAGGAAATGACATGTTTGACAAGCTGCAAATCGTGATTTGGTTGTTTGGCGCAATATATGAGCTAATATCTCTGTAGGCAGTTGAAACAATGTTGTACAAGTGGTATTGTCACACTTTGAGGTAGATAGCATAATAACGTTGTATTTTAAACAAATAAATGGGAAATAATTACCAACACGGTTCTAGAGATGTTTCAATGTAAGGTTCCAAGAGATAACGTATACGAGATTATATTAAAAACTAACTACTTTATTTACATGATTCTTATAAGTCAATATGTTTCTAGAGTACGGAGCGTTACAGATACCCCCACACCAGGACAAAGCACGCCAAAAGCTTGCGTATGTACGAAAAATAAAGGAACGCGAGAACTCTTAAAAAAAAATTCTTACTAAAAAGAGAACTAGCTTCAGTTTAGACACGTGCTGTTTAATTTTGTTAGGCATTTCGCCTCGCTTTTAATAGAGGACGTGATCTATTTTTCAAGAAAGCGCGGTGAGATTTAGCGGTATTATTTTACACGTATATCGGCTTACGCTTTAAACGCGCCTAGAGCGAAGATCGCCCAACGAAAGCTAAAATTTATACTCACTCGTTCAGGCAAGTATTTTAAGGTTACTGAGAATCGTCTCCACGATGTTTTCCTCGCACCACCGAACTTTTACCTCTAGCGCCTGGTTTGGAGATTTTTGGAAAGGTTAGAAACCTTTCTGGCGCAAGCACGTTTTATGAACTACAGCATTCGAATCTATAACTGTAGCTTTGTTCAACTCAAAAGCAAATTTTTTTCAAAGTTTTCTATCAAATCCTTCATTAAACGTACTAGCGACTTAGGGGTTTTGAATTTCTTGATCCTTTGGCGGAACTGGTCTCTACGGCGATTTGACTCGATGAAAACACTTGACAGGTCAGCTAATACATTGGTAAGTTGCTGTTTATACACTTTAATTCTCTTCGTATTTAATTTTCCGACATCTATGTAGGCTTGAATAGAGTTGTATGCAGATAATAACAAGTGTTTTAGTTCGTTGAAACCATAGATTGCATTTGCTTTGCGAATTCGTTGACTGTTGAGAGTACTGGGATTGGATGATGAGTCAGGAGTCGGAACCAGAGTTACTTCTTCCTTGTTTGATTCTTCATCAATTCTTTCATTCTTTTCTGATTTTTTCTTTTTCTTCTTTAGGTGCGATGGTCTGTCTTTGTATTTCTGAAGTCTTTCTGCATGATAAGGTATTTCAAAAGAAATACTATCTTCATCTCGGAGCCAATATTCATTCTTGTGACAACGCACTACTGTGAAAGGTCCTTCCATTTGATGTACAAATTTCTTAGCAAATCCTTGTTCGATTGGTCTCATGCGTTGGAGAAGAACTTTATCGCCAGGTTTGAAGATAACGTTTGATCGGCATTTGTTGTATCGCTTGGCTTGATGTTGATTAGCCTTCTTTCTTGCTGTCTTGGCCAAGTTGTGAGTTGTTTTGATGGTGTTCGAAAGTTGTTTGATCCATTGGTCTATTTTTAACGCAGGACTAGGGTAAAGTCCTAAAGCTTGGTCTGAGGGTTTGACTGCTGGTCGCCCAAAGACAAGTGAGAATGGCGTCTGGCGTAGTTCTGCGTTAGAAATATTCCGAGTAATGGTCGAGATACTGATGGTATTTTAGGACCAGTACAACCTGGGCAGTATGTTTTTTATTACTGATGACTAGCACTTTAACATTTTAGAGAAACAGAACATGATAGGTTGTCACGTGCCAGTCAAAGCATTACTTTGTGAGAAGACTCAAGACTACATTGACAATGAGTGTTTTAATCCGCACACTAGCCTGACAACCATTTAATCTACTTTCTAATAAACACTCTTCTAAGAATACCTCGGCTTGCGTATGTCTACAAAACCGATCAATACACCTACTTACCACGACAGTAGCTAGGTGGGACAAAAATCATCTTTCACATCATATTCTATTTTTACTTTTCAGTTCACGTGCACTCATAGTAAAGACCTGATCCTTAGTATCCACTTGATACTTCAACCATTAATTAATCAGTTTCATGACAAAACAACATGCTGTTGATCTATAAGGCTTTTGTTGGCAGAAGCCCACATTGGCAAAAAAAAAGAGTCTAACCGTAAATTTTGTTTATTTCAGTGACACGTGCAAATCACGTTGTGAATTTTTTTTAACCATCTTCAGGTACAATTACTTTAATAAAAATCAGGCCAAAATTCTTCATCAGTATTTTTACATTGTAGATAATTAACCACCATTCTCTTTGTTATTTGAGTGCCACGATATTCAATGCAATCAATACTTGTTAATTTAATAACACCCTCATCTGTGATTTGAAAGCAGTCTGTGAGGCGAATTTTCTTAACACCGATAAGACTGCTCACTCCTTTGTCTGTTATCTTTTTGCAGCCACGAAGACTAATAATTTTAGCACCCCTCAAAGAGCATAAACCCTTGTCTGTCACATTTGTGTAATTAATAAAAATTGTATGTACTCCAGCAAGTGCCTTTAAAGTACTATCATCAACACAGTCAACATGAGAAATATCAATCACTTTTACACCTGCCAATTGTTTTATCACATCATTTGATATCAATTTACAAGCATGCAAATCAATATGATGTACACCTGCAAAGCATGATATAGTATCGTCTGTTAATTGTGTACACTCATAAAGCTCTATACAAGATATACCAGCCAAAAGTTTCAAGACATTGTTTGATATTTGAGTACAGTCATCAAGACCAATTTTTTTAATTTTGTGAGTTGTTTGATTTTGTGTTAACAGATACTTTACTCCTTCATCTGTAATTCTCTTACAGTTACTAAGACATATGAAACTTGCATTTGTTAGTGCTCTTACACTTTTATCCGTTATATCACATGCATCAAGCTGTATCTTGTGTACATTACCTGAAATGGCAACGACACCTTTGTCAGTGATATTGTCACAACGAGATAAGTTGATAGTATGAACTCCAGAGAGTGCCGCAAGTCCTTTATCTGTTATGTCTGTCATTGAAATATCAATAGTATGAATAATTCCAAGCTCTTGAAGCCACTCATCTTTTACATGACTGATTGGTATGCTTAATGTATGAATACCTTGAAGTAACTTAAATCCCGATCCTGTCAAGGTGCATCCACGTTCACGTATTTTCGTTTCCAGATGATGTACACCTGAAATATGTTCTAACATCATATCTATTAATAAAAAACTACGCCTTATTTCAAGGTGATGAACACCAGATAGATTTTTAAAGTCATCTTCAGTCATTTTAAAATTAATAATCACTTTTGTATTTTTTAAAAGAGGACTTTCATGTAGTTTGAGTAGACTTTCTCTTGACTTTACGTTCACTGTTAAATACCCCAAATGCTTTAAAATGATTGTAGAAAACAGTTTACAAACAAATGTTGCTGATATACGACATTTCTTGTCTAAAAACGCCAGTATACAAAACATTATTTCTGTCGGTAGCCAAAGCATCTCAAATGTCCTGTGAGTACGGTTAGCCAAAACAGAGTAAAAATAACAGGGGCAAAGGCGATTATGCAGAACACATACTCTGGTGGCTCGGTTAGTGTATGAAGCATGCCTTTAGAGCAATTGTCTACTGAATTGTTGGGAAAGTAACTGTGGTACTTAAGGGAGTTGACTCCACAGAGCTATTTTAATTTAAGTACGAATCAGCAGTTCTCTGTTTCAATATGAAAGATGACAAGGAAACTGATCTTCGTAAGCATTGTGTTAGATCCCACCACTACTTGTCGAAGTACTCACGCAGTAGAAAGTAGCCTGCAATTTACTGGGTGGTCCATAGACAAGACGGAACAAGGTACTCTTACAAGAGAAGTTTATTGTACAGCAGATTAAAGCAAACACTGTCAATGTAGTCTTGAGTCTTCTCACAAAGTAATGCTTGACTGGCACGTGACAACCTATCATGTTCTGTTTCTCTAAAATGGTAAAGTGCTAGTCATCATTTATTCCAGTAATAAAAAACATACTGCCCAGGTTGTACTGGTCCTAAAATACCATCAGTATCTCCAAAGACACCCACTACTCTTCCTAGAGTACTTCCAAGAAGTCGTCAAGACTCACGGCTATTAGCATACCGGGCTGACACTGCTGCCTGTTTCACAAGTTATTGTACACGAATGCAGTTATTTCCTGTACACCTTGACAAGGCCTTCAAAGCCAAAAGAACAAAGTCGTCTTTGTATCATGGACCGTTTCAACGTGTATATGTGACTACAGTACAGTATTGAACTGTTGGGGTCAGCACGTGACTTATAGTAAAAGTTGATATGTAAAATTGCTCTCCGTTGGTAAACTGGCTGCCAAAAGTTTGCTGGCAATGAACATATTGTAATCAACGGAGTCAGTTTGAAATACTATCACACGTTTTGCACAATGATATTCTGGCATTATCAACAACCTGGCTAAATATGAATGCAATTTGCCAGTTTCAGCTATCTATGAAGCATAATCATGTAAAGAAAAAAGCCCAAACCGTTTGAAGTGCTGTTTGCAAAGATGAGTTTATTTGAAAAAGAAAAGCAACATAAGTATGTAATTAATTGACACGTGTGAATCTCCATTGTTGGTTTGCGTTACCTCTGTTAGTAGTGTACAGGTGAACCTAAAGCCATTAGCAAAAAAGGGTCACGTGTTACAAAAGAAAAGAAGTACATTTTGGCCGTTTGCTCCACCACTTCTACCATCAATAGAGAACCCACGTGCATTTCTCTTTTCAAGCATGAAGTTGTTTCCGACTTGGGTCTTCTTCCAATGTTGATTACGATTTCCTGATGAGCATGTAACAACACGAACGTTCTGTCTTTTGGCACCACCATTGTTGCCATCAATACACAAGTTTGTGTTTCGTTTTTGGTATGAGAAGAAACCACTTCCTCGTGATATTTCAACCCATTGTTGATTAGGATTTCTAGATCCATAGCTGTACAAGAAAACCTAAAAAGAACGAAATGAGCTTATGAAACAAAACAACGAACGAGCTCTTTTTTAATGTAAAAATTGACTTACATTTTGTCCACTTCTTGAACCACTACTTCCATCAAGAGCAAAGTTAAGGGAGTTTGCTTTACGGAGAGTGAAAATGTTTCCTGGAATTGGTGGTGGTGGTGGAGATGGGGTAGGAGTAGAACCTCCAGATTGACTAGACTCGCCAACATTACCGTCCTTCAATACGCTACCTCTGTTCATTGTAATTCTTCTGAGAAAGTATCCATCTGAACGACCAGCAATCTTAAGGGTATAAGTGGTACCAGCGTCAAGGTTTGCTTTTGCAGGGCTCTTTTGATGATTCTTATCGAATGTATCACCCCATCTCAACTGGTTATCGTTGTGTCCAAAGTAGGTGAACAACTTTGTTGCCGAGACAATTGTTCTGGAGCCAGCAAAGAGAGAAAACCAAATATCGTTACCTAAATAGACACGACAGGTGTTAGTAGATACTGAAAGCTAATTTGTGAAAGTTATTTTTACCTTCGTCTTCTCTGAAACCTCCTGGATTTGCTGCTGGAACACGTGCAGATTGTAGCCCAAAAAAGTATGAACCACTTCTATCGACTTTGAATCTATACTCAAGCGTATTCGATCCTGAAATTGCGCCGTTGTAGTTGTTGTCTGGGGCATCCCAAAGCGCACCAGCTTTACCCTGGACAGTACGTCGCTTCCAGAATCCCTTGAGTGATGTCGAAAGACCGTTGATAATGACTTTTCCACCAGAGCCTTGGAACACGCACGTGACGCACATAGAGAAGCAAGCGAGGGCGAGGAGTATAGCGAGATTATTACTCACGTGCATTGTTGTAGTATTAAAGAGAAGGTGCTCTCTTGTTGTTGGTTTGTTTCTGTTGAGGCAGTTAAAAAAGAACGAAATTTCGTGTACATTTGCGCTAGCGTTGCAGCTCTTGTTTTTTCCTAATCGTATCTTACAGAAAAGATGTCAAGGAGTTGCCGTAGGGTATTCTTATCAGGTTTCTCCTTTCGTTGTCTACAATAAGGCGGTATATAAAAACACCGCATTGTGAAACATTGTTACAACTTATGTTTCTGCTCTTAGCTGTAATCTGTGGTTGTGCAGCTCACTCATTTTCTCAAACTATTAGTCACATCTCGTCGTTACCACAACAAGCTTGCGTGTGAATTCATAGTCAAAACCAAAGAGCAAGAAAACAATGCAATGATGTATTGGTAGCATTTATGGCAATGCACAATTGAACCCTCGATAGTTAAAACGCTGATATGCTGCTCACGTTCTACACTACTTTGTACTACATCATACCCAACATTCACTAGCGCTAGCTACTTCGCTAGTGACAACAATCGGGTTCCAAACCCGAGATTCATCATTACGTTTTTATGTTGTCACGTGTTTAAAACAACAAAACGTTATTACCACACAACGTGACCACTCAACGTTTAAAACAGGCAATGATTCTGTAACCGCATGTGCATGCTCCTTTTCACGAGGCGAAGGTATTTCTAAATCTAGCGATACTCGTAAAAAGTTGTTGTCCGCTTTTTTTTCTCGTTTGTTGGCTGCTTTTTACGAAAGTTTGCTGTGTAAATAAGTTGTCATAGCGTTAACCAAAGGTAACTTTCTAGTATGTGGTAGCAAAAAAAAAAGCGACAAGAAAGCGCAGCGTATTTTTTGCGGTAACGAGTATTCGCGATTCTTTCTAAGGTTTATACTTTGTCTGCCTTTAAAACATAGCGTATTAAAATCATCTCATTTAGTACGTTGTTTTTAAACGTCATACAATATTGCGCCACAAACCAGGGTGTTTGTAAGACCTGGCGGCGTAGTTACAGGCGTATTGCAAGCAATAAAAGCATTGTATCTTGAGCTTATGCTACACTTTCTGCCATTATAATCACTCCCATGGCTTATATCCCATTAATTTCTCTCCAAGCGGTGTCAGGTGTACGTCATCTTTCAAATCAGCCTACAACAAATGGTCTGTCACTACCTTTCTCTTGTATTTCTCTGCCTTTTAAAACGTACGCGTTTTAGAGCCATGTTGGCTCCTGTAATAGCCCTATCTGTTATAGGACCCATCTTCATATATTGTATCATCCTATATCTAGAGCTATCATTTGGATGAGTACCATGAGGAATTCTTGAGTTCCAAACAAGAATACTACCTAAACGCGAATACAATTAAAAACGAAGACATCACCATATTTGAATGGAGTTACCTTTTCTTATTGGCATTGTTTGGATGTCAGCCCTCATAGGATCATCTTTAGGTATTTGTATACTCGTTGGATCAGGACCTATATTTGATCTTATAATCACGTGCGCAAATGTAAAAGAAAGTACCCTGTGATGATGTTAGACAGTGTTTATGATGTTTAGCTGCCCATCCTAAACAATGCTTGTGGAATCCAGGTACAGCATGAAACCCTCCTTCCTTCTCTGAACAATCAACTAAAGCTAGAATACCTTGAACTCGAAGTGTATCGTTATCTCCAGGAACAGTATCTACAACATATTAAACCAAAACACAAATTTGTCTAAACATATTGGTCAGCTCTCTTACATCTATTCATTCTTATATGCGGTCCCCAACCATAAGTTGATGTCTCTCCTATTTATCTTAGTATAAGACAATCGGTGTTAAGTATAGCTAACCTGTTAGGGGATTCATGTCTAGATGTAGCCAACCAGTCTTACTCTTCCACTCTGGTTTATCAACTGGTCCTTCTTCCTCTGAGAACACAACATCTAATTATCGTTTAGTTGAGAGTACCTATATCCAGGCTTTAAATATCTACGACTTGTCGCTAGGACTGAGATAGTAGAATATCCAAAGAGAGAAGGTTTTATCAATTTTATGAAAGTGAAGTGTTTGAAGGTTCTTGATCCTAGAGTTATGCAAAAATGATTGAAAGTACCTTTTGTTGGTCTCATTAAACTCACACGATCTATACTCGTGTATAGTTTAGGTGTTTTATGTAACGTCTCAAAGACTTTATGGATTTTTGGATTTTGTCTATTATTAAATGCTTGTTTTGTTAGAATAAACTGACTTCCTAGTATCCCTAGATGACCTCCCCAAGGCCAATTCTTTACCCATGTATTAGGATCATCTCTAGGAATAACAAATAAGAATACGAGATAGATGATGAATATGACTGAAGTGATTCTTTCAAAGAACTTTACAATTTGCACAGCGAATTATTTTTACGGTTTTTGAAGAAACGACGCTATCTTGTCTCAGACAACTTACTTTTTGATATTATTGCCCCACTCAGTGTCTAGTAAGTTCCATACCTCCTCCTCTGTTCTTTCACATTCGTCTTGTGTTAGTACATCGCGAACAACAACGATTCTGTACGATTCCGTTAATTTTGAAGCGTGACGTTGCCTCTAACCCGTATTTATCGAAGAATGCGCTGATTTCGTTAGTTTCGTCAACTGCAAATGAAACAACGAAACCTTCATCGTCTTTAGGTATTTTTAACGGTTTATAGTTGTATGGTGCGTTCAAATCCGCAATAACTACGAGACAAGATGTAAATGGGTTATAGTTTTGTTGATCCTGTTAAACGTGCCTTGTGGGCCTTTATACTCGTACTTACTCTCTCCCTGGCCCATTTGATCAGCGTAATTAATTAATTGGTGGTTAAGAGATGTTAAAATAGACTTTCCACTTAAATAAAACGCACGCTGGTACAACACGACTTGTTATTGCACAGTTCATTGTAGATAAACTTAGGAAAAATGACGGTGTTTTAACTAAATAACTAAAAACGTAAACAGAAACAAGACAATTTTCAATTCACGTCACGTGATTGTTTACAAAACTACAAAAAACTGAGCTACCCACACAGACTTCATTATTGCTAATTCCGAAATCTGATTTAAGTGTAATCAGCTACAAGGCAATATTCCAAGTTTGTTGTGCCTTAACACCACTGCTGAGTGTTTGTAATCAACTTGGTATTGAGGAAGCTAATCGAATGTTTTTATTGACAGTTTATTATTGTTACTTAGTTTAAGCGGATTGGCACTTTGTTAATGATTTCAGAATGATTCTTTTATACAAGGATATGTTATACTACGTTATTGATTCTATTTTATATTCAGTCTTCAGTACTATCACTGTTTTGGAGACTTTCCAATTCAGCTTTGTATTGTTCAGCTTTTATCCTCCATTTTTCTTTTTCTCCCTTTAGAAGTTCAAGTGCTTCCTCAAGTTCTACGTTCACAGTAAGATAATTTAACAATTGGTATTGTATAACTTACCTTGTACTTTGTCGTCATCTACTTTGCTTTCATAGTCCATAATACTAAGGAAGAAGTCAGATTGAGTTACAGTAACGTAACAACTTAAAATTCAAAGTAATATCAAGTCACTGTACCTATCTCTATTCGGTACTTCACTATTAACAGTAATAGATCCAACTCGTGTTGATTTAGTTGTACCATTACCGCTCATTGGGACTACACGTCTAGAGTCAGGTGAATGACCACCTGCTTTTCCAGAATTCACTTTTTTGATCATCACTATTTTTTGAAGGAACAAAGATAAAACAGTGAGCCCTTGACAGAAAACGTGTCAGAAATAATGAGGTGCAATGAAAATGAGCAAGCAATGTTCGTGTGTACCTCCGCCAAAGACAACTGCCATTGATCTGAATACAAACAATCCTTCACGTTGTGTTTTAGAAGTAGATGTCCCCAAAGCGTATTGAAGTGCGAACCCAAGAATGGCGAAAAAGATGACGTTGTAAACACCAAATGCAATAACTTTTGATTCATCCAATACCTTGAAAGGAATTTTTCTTACTCTGTAAGCCAGGTACATACCAGTAACCACAAGTATTGCCTTGAATAAATGTAAGTGACTTAAAAAGAAAACACCAAAAAGAGTCATACTTTTTCTGCAAAGAAGAGCCAGATGAAGGGTGTTGAAGCATTCGATCTATCACATGATTTATATGCGACAGACAAATCAAAGGCATCTGGGTAAATGACAATACCAGTTGGTTGATTTACCAATGAGTAAATAATAAGAAGAATCTAAAAGGAATGTTAGCAAGGAACGCCTTTTTTGTAATCTTGCTTCGAAGCTAGCGTACCAAATCAGCGAGCATGAGACCACCGATGATAGCCAATAGATATATTACCGGTATTTTCACTCTATCCAGCTTTTTGCTGGCAGATAGAATAAGGACAATACGAAGACATTTAGCGAAGAGAGGCCTAGAGATACAAATTAATCCGCATTGTGGTATTGGTAAAGTATTCTTACCCAAACAATAACATGAATCCCAAGTTCAGAAAGTAGAGAGACAAGTGACATGTCGCATCTGACCAAAGAGAAGGCATCCAAGTAAAATTTGAAAGATACAATATGATAGAACCTACACCGACCAAACTTAAGAACAAAGGCGAAGACCAAACGATAACCTTAAACGAAACAATAAGAACAAGCGCGAACAAAGAGTGTTCGCAACAACGTACCTTATGCCTATAGTTAATCGCTATGTATACCAAAAATGCAATACTGAGTCCAATAGCTGCAAGAGTACTTATTAAGACAATGATCTCTGCAGCAGAGCCTAGAAAAATGGCTTGTTAAAATACAGTACCAACGATTTTTCTACGCAAATAGTTTTCTTACCCCAACTCATATCGAGTTCTCGATTGTTGTATGGTACAAACTCAACCAAATCGGCATTAGCCGCAGCTACTGGAGCAACTACTTTAAAAACGGAACCACTATTTAAGTTCTCAACGGATGAATTCTGTATTTGAATAAAGTAACTACAAGCAATTTGTTAGAGAACAACTTGATATAAAAAAGGTCATACGGCCTCTTCTTCTGTCCAAGGGCTATGTCCCATGAGAATTCTCCATTATTTGTTTTGAAAACAGACCGCGTGAGTGATTCTAAGCGTAGATTTAACCACAGTTTTGATAGTTGTAAAGGTGTACCTTTCACAAAGGCGTGATCAAAGCGTTCAACAGCTTGTTTCTGAACATTAAATTAATACGTTTTTGATACTTTAAAGCACGTGCCTGGAGGGTTCTTATAATGAACGAAGCTCCAACAAACCCAAACTCTGTTGAACCTGTGCTTAAGTACTGACCGACACTTGTATTGGGCTTATTATTGTTGAACTCGGCAATATCTGCTGTAACTTCTTTGTATGTTCTTCCAGTGAAGTCATCCGGAGGAAAACTTGGGTCCACAACACGCTACATCTTTGTAAGACAACCGGTAAAACAGATATTAGTGTATGTTCCTTTGTAGTACCTGGACAACACCAGTTTGTAAATTTTCTGCTGGCGTATGCACTGAACAAACGTGTAAGGGTTTTATTAGAAGCTCAAATGAGGCTCACCTGCATTAGCTACCATTTCACCTCGGACAACTAGTTTAGGAGCCCAGTTTTCTCTTTCCATTGCTCTGGCAAACTCTTGTTGCTCCGCCAAGAAAGCAGTAAATACAACAACATCAACATCAGGAAACTCCTTAACAGCAATTTAAGCATCAACAGATTTACGTATGTATGACGTACAGATGCTGCCAATTGTACTGTTTTGGTGACATTTGGAAAGCTCAATGTAGAGTTTGACGTGTTTATGATCGTGTACTCTTTGACCAACTTTGCCCCAGTCTCAGCTACTTGCGCTGACAGTGCCTATCAAAGAACAATTATTATCATTTAGAGTGTTAAATCACTTACGGTACACCTGTTTCCAATTACATCGTGATTAAATATGCACATTTGTATTATTGTCTTAAGTCCTTTTATCCTTATGTAAGGAAGAACAGAGTCCCAATAGCTGAAATACCAATAAGAATACAAACACGGGAAAAACAAGCAAAAAACAGCGTATTTGAGTTTTTCCGAAAACCGGGAAATTACAAACAAAACAACGTACTATTCTGGTGCTGGAAGTAATGGTACAACACCATCGTGATCTTGCCATGTTGAAGGAAGAGAAATGAGCGGTGCTATCTAGGACAATAAATAAGAACAAGGTTTTCAAAGTCACGTTTGTGTCACGTGATATTTTTTTTTGCTTGAAAAATTAACACAACATACCCTAAAACATCCCATTCCGTCAAGTTCTTCTGAAATCCTAACGCTCAGAGCGTCGTTGTTTTGGCCCATAATAAAGACTTTCTCTTCATTGTTGTTTAACTGAGCTCGCTCACAAAACGATCTGTAATGTTCTCCAAGCAACGTCAAATTGTGATAATTGTTCAGTATCTCGACTTCTATGGTGTATGTCTTTCCTCCAATATCAAAACCTTGCATGACATTATTCACAAAGTGTTGTAAGTATTCCATCCCCAAAGCAGTCGATGACGCGAAGAAATATATTGGGTCAAAGAATCCGCGAGGTATTAGACCGTAAGACGCCACTATTTTAATTGTTCCTTGCGATTGAATTGTTGGAAGGCTGATTAGTGTCAGCAGCGTGATTAACACATACGCTGGCCTTGTATTAGTCATTATAAAAGACCTAAAGGAGTCATGAGCAATAAATAAATCAAACGTCACTAAAACAAAACCTATGTATGGACGTACGTAGTACAATCAAGTGCTTTAGATGTATTGAGGCGGAGACCGAAATGATACTACAGTAGGTTAGTTCACACACATAGCGACTTAGCGGAGTTATTTTGGACTACAGAGTATATATCCAACAGTTTAGAACGTATGAGAAAGAAATGAAGCTCACGACAGACATACCATTTTAGTGTTTTCTGACAATTCAATCAATGCCCACACTTCAGAATTCATTCAACCGGTGATCGCACTAAACAATCCGAATACAATACGCATTGATTAGGATAAAGAGAACATCTTTCATCAAAAAAGAAAAAAAAACAACAAACGTTCTATATTTGGTTGTTAAACTTTATTTCTTTATGATTGATTGTTTGAGCTTTTACCTGTACGCTGTGAGATAGTGGTTGTGTAATTATCTCATCAAATAAATTGGGTTCAGGCTCTACATAGTATTAACAAAAGGGGTGTAGGATGTCATTTCAACTGCTGTGACCTTATTTGTTGCTCAGCCAAGCTACTCGGGGTCTGTACAAACAAGAAAACATGATTGGCCCAATGTGATTATTTCCCTGCTACTAACACCACGCCACGATATACATGACTAATGCTAAGCGCAAGTACGGATGCTATACAGCTGAATAAGCCCTTTTGCAAGGAGATCCTGTAAAACGTGCGTTTGTGTCGATTACCCTTCTCCTAAATAGTTGGCTGATAGTGCTTCATAGCTGGGCAGGAAACACATCACGTTGTAATCAATCCGACGTACAACGCATGTAGATATAACACGCGATGCACGCTCTTATGCATTCCACTGTAGAGTTAGGTGTTAGGTTCAATCGTATTGTGGTTAAATTGTTCACAGTCATAAGCCCATTGATGTACTTGCTTACGCGCTCTTTTTGTATTCTCGGGTAGTGATAGTTATTGTTATCAAATGGCTCTTAAAAACGTTCTTTTCGTCAAATGGCCATCCGCTTATCAACTTTATTCCACGTGCTACGTGTACGAAGCAAGAAATCAACCAAATTATGCCTATTACGTTGTAACTAGACCATGCAGTAGCTTCGAAGACGTGGTAGCAACTGCAAAACACTAGCAACAAGACTACAAGCTACTCCACAATCTGATGTAGGTGCAATTACACATCTCAAAGGTTTTAATTTTATAGTTTTAACGACAGCTTGGGTGCTATAGCCAATGCTGGTAATGAGAAAACAAATCTAAAGAAATTAGTTTTTATTGACACTTTATTATTATTGTTACTTAGTTTAAGCGGATTGGCACTTTTGATGATTTAGGAATAATTCTTTTATACAAGGATATGTTATACTACGTTATTGATTCTATTTTATATTCAGTCTTCAGTACTATCACTGTTTTGGAGACTTTCCAATTCAGCTTTGTATTGTTCAGCTTTTTTCCTCCATTTTTCTTTTTCTCCCTTTAGAAGTTGTATTATTTCCTCATAGTCTACGTTCTCACAGTAAGATAATTTAACATGTAGCATCGCAATTACATACCTGTTGATTTTTCGTCATCTGCTTTGCTTTCAAAGCCCATAATACTAAGGGAGAGTTAGATTTGGAGTTACAGTAACGTAACAACTTAAAATTCAAAGTATTATCAAGTCACTGTACCTATCTCCATTTGGTGCCTCGCTATTAACAGTAATAGATCCAACTCGTGTTGATTTAGTTGTACCATTACCGCTCATTGGGACTACACGTCTAGAGTCAGGTGAATGACCACCTGCTCTCCCAGAATTCACTTTTTTGATCATCACTATTTTTTGAAGGAACAGAGACAAAACAGTGAGCCCTTTGAACAAAAAACACGTGTCAGTAATGAGGTATAATCAAATGGATATGAGAAAACAATGTTCATGTGTACCTCCGCCAAAGACAACTGCCATTGATCTGAATACAAACAATCCTTCACGTTGTGTTTTAGAAGTAGATGTACCCAAAGCGTATTGAAGTGCAAACCCAAGAATGGCGAAAAAGATGACGTTGTAAACACCAAATGCAATAACTTTTGATTCATCCAACACCTTGAAAGGTATTTTTCTTACTCTGTAAGCCAAGTACATACCAGTAACCACAAGTATTGCCTAGAATAAATGTAAGTGACTTAAAAAACAAAACACCAAAAAAAGTCATACTTTTTCTGCAAAGAAGAGCCAGATGAAGGGTGTTGAAGCATTTGATCTATCACATGATTTATATGCGACAGACAAATCAAAGGCATCTGGGTAAATGACAATACCCGTTGGTTGATTTACCACTGAGTAAATAATAAGAAGAATCTAAAAGGAATGTTAGCAAGAAACACTTTTTTTGTGATCGTTTTCAAGTGTACCAGATCAGCAAGCATGAGACCACCGATGATAGCCAATAGATATATTACTGGGACCTTCACTCTATCTAGCTTCTTAGTGGCAGATAGAATGAGGACAATACGAAGACATTTAGCGAAGAGAGGCCTAGATACAAATTAATCCGCATTGTGGTATTGGTAAAGTATTCTTACCCAAACAGTAACATGAAGCCCAAGTTCAGAAAGTAGAGAGACAAGTGACATGTCGCATCTGACCAAAGAGAAGGCATCCAAGTAAAATTTGAAAGATACAATATGATAGAACCTACACCGACCAAACTTAAGAACAAAGGCGAAGACCAAACGATAACCTTAAAAGAAACAATAAGAACAAAGAGTGTTCGCAACAACATACCTTGTGCCTATGGTTGATTGCTATGTATACCAAAAATGCAATACTGAGTCCGATAGCTGCAAGAGTACTTATTAAGACAACAATCTCAGCAGCAGAGCCTAGAAAAGTTAATAAAAACAACTGGAAATAGTTTTCTTACCCCAACTCATATCGAGTTCTCGATTGTTGTATGGTACAAACTCAACCAAATCGGCATTAGCCGCAGCTACTGGAGCAACTATTTTAAAAACGGAACCACTATTTAGGTGTTCAACTGATGAATTCTGTATTTGAATAAAGTAACTACAAACAATTAGAACCTCAACATAAACCCAAATAAAAAAAGTCATACGGCCTCCTCTTCTGTCCAAGGGTTATGTCCCATGAGAATTCTCCGTTATTTGTTTTGAAAACAGACCGCGTGAGTGATTCTAAATGTATAGTTAACCTGTGGTTTATGTTGGTTGTAAAGGTGTACCTTTCACAAAGGCGTGATCAAAGCGTTCAACAGCTTGTTTCTAAACATTAAATTAATACGTTTTTGATACTTTAAAGCACGTGCCTGGAGGGTTCTCACAATGAGCGAAGCTCCAAGAAACCCAAACGCTGATATGCTTGGGCTCAAGTACGAACCAACGCTTGTATTGGGCTTATTATTGTTGAACTCAGCAATATCGTCTGCAACTTCTTTGTATGTTTTTCCAGTGAAGTCGTCTGTTGGAAAACTTGGATCTAGCATACTCTATGATATTGTAAGGCACTATGAAGTATAAAGGAAAAGAAGGTTCCTTTGAAGTACCTGGACAACACCAGTTTGTAAATTTTCTGCTGGAGTATGCACTGAAGAAACGTGTAAGAATATTGTGAGAAACGCAAATAAAGCTCACCTGTATTAGCTACCATTTCACCTCGGACAACTAGTTTAGGGCCCCAGTTTTCTCTTTCCATTGCTCTGGCAAACTCTTGTTGCTCCGCCAAGAAAGCAGTAAATATAACAACATCAACATCAGGAAACTCCTTAAACAGTTTGAGTCTTAAACAGTACTTATGTATGACGTACAGATGCTGCCAATTGTACTGTTTTGGTGACATTCGGAAAGCTCAATGTAGAGTTTAATGTATTTATAATCGTGTACTCTTTGACCAACTTTGCCCCAGTCTCAGCAACGCGCGCTGACAGTGCCTATCAAAGAACAATTATTATTTTTTTAGAGTGTTGTTAAATCACTTACGGTACACCTGTTTCCAACCACATCGTGATTAAATATGCACATTTGTATTATTGTCTTAAGTCCTTTTATCCTTATGTAAGGAAGAACAGAGTCCCAATAGCTGAAATACCAAAATAAGCACAAAAACCAAAAAAAAAGAAACCAAAACAACGTATTGAAAATGGTAAAAAAAAAACCCACCCAACAAATTACAAACAACAACGTACTATTCTGGTGCTGAAAGTAATGGTACAACACCATCGTGATCCTGCCATGTTGAAGGAAGAGAAATGAGCGGTGCTAACTAGGACAAGAAATCAGAAAAGGGTTTTATGTAGCGCATTTTTTTAGGCAGAATAACTGTCAATCACGTGATATTTTTTTTTGCTTGAAAAATTAACACAACATACCCTAAAACATCCCATTCCGTCAAGTTCTTCTGAAATCCTAACGCTCAGAGCATCGTTGTTTTGGCCCATAATAAAGACTTTCTCTTCATTGTTGTTTAACTGAGCTCGCTCACAAAACGATCTGTAATGTTCTCCAAGCAACGTCAAATTATGATAATTGTTTAGTATCTCGACTTCTATGGTGTATGTCTTTCCTCCAATATCAAAACCTTGCATGACATTATTCACAAAGTGTTGTAAGTATTCCACCCCAAAAGCAGTCGGTGACGCGAAGAAATATATTGGGTCAAAGAATCCACGAGGTATTAGACCGTAAGACGCCACTATTTTAATTGTTCCTTGAGATTGAATTGTCGGAAGGCTGATTAGTGTCAATAGCGTGATTAACACATATGTCGGCCTTGTGTTAACCATTTTAAAACCTACAAAGAGTCATGAGCAATAAATAAATCAAACGTCACTAAAACAAAGCCCTTATGGGTACATACGTAATACAATCAAAAGCAAGTGATGTATTGAGGCGGAGACCGAAATGATACTACACAGAATATTAGTTCACACACATAGCGACTTAGCGGAGTTATTTTGGACTACAGAGTATACATCCAACAGTTTAGAACGTATGAGAAAGAAAAGAAGCTCACGACAGACATACTATTTTAGTGTTTTCTGACAATTCAATCAATGCCCACACTTTTTAGTTGTTTTATTTCTAATTATACTTCAATCAGTGCTCACTAAAGAATCCGCATACAGTGCGTTAATTAGGATAAAGAAGTTCTAGAAATCAAAAAAAAAGAAAAAAAAAAAACTAACTCGGTATATTTGGTTGTTATTCTTTATGGTTGTCGACTGTTTGAGCGTACACCCGTATGTTGTGAGATATTGGTTGTACAATTATCTCATTAAATAAATTGGGTTCAAGCTCTACATAGTATTTACAAAAGGGGTGTCGTTTCAACTACTGTAACCTTATTTGGGCTGTATTGTTTGCAATAATTATAATCCCATTGATGTTTGAACAAACTTGCGTACACGCTTCTTGTATTCTCGAACATTGTCTGAAAAAATCTTAGCAGCCATTGGGTTTGCAGGAGAGGCAGGGTTTGGATCAGTTAGAAGAGACTACACGGAGTATTAATTAGAAGTAAAAAAATGAACAAAAAATGGTGGACAGAAACTATTAGATGCCCAAGAAAATAGTTTACAGGCTTTAGGAGTATCATTCGCCCGTGTGTAAAGTTAAGTTTTGAAAAAAGTGCTCGCACAAACTATTCCATTTTGTTGCAAAATGTCGTGTTAATTAAATTTTCAAAGAAGAATTGCTTTTTTTTTTTTGTTTCCGAAGTGCCCAGCATAACAAAACTCCCAACAAAAATATACATATATTTATACGAAGTAGTAATATTAGGCACTAAGAAGAACAAAAAATTAAAAGTACGACAGAAGTCTGAGTTTGAACGCGACGGCAAATTGTTTCTAAAAAAAAAAAACAAATTATGAAATGAACATTTTGACACATTGCGTCTACTGACAGATTACAAAAAGAGTTTACTTGCCTGTATAGAAAGTAAGATAGTATTGACAGTGTATATAGGCCTCCATTTGTCTTGTATAATGTCCAAGCAGATAGAACCATCGTTGTAAACGTTTGGATGAAATATTGGCACTGTGAAGCGCACCTATGCGTTTAGGTGAGGGTTTAGGTATAAATGAGGGTTTTAATACGCACTTTTGGTGGTTTGCTCGGGTATTCCTCTGGAAACTTCAATATAAGCGGTAAAATACCACCTGTAGCGTGTGAGCACAATTAAGACATGTTTTATATAGTGAATGGTAAACGCTACCTTCCCACTCTGTTTCGTCTGGCCCAAATATCGTAGCGTTCCATATAAACATGTTATCTTCGTCAACTGGGCTTGCCGAAACTCCCTGTAACGTTTTTTTTTAAATAGGCGCAAACAACGCTAATAGCAATAACAACGTACCTCTGGTGGCTCGTCTAACATGCTTTTGTAGTCTGCTAGTAAACGTAACATAGAAGGCGAAGGCTGGCTTGAGGATAGGCTCATTTGTTTTATTTTGAGAGCAGGTTCGTTTCAGACAAGGCAATTTGAAGAAATTCACGCTTGTTGCTTAAAATTGATAAAGTTTTTTCTGTTTCAAACAAAATTTTGCCTCTACTGCACTTAGCGTCGTATTATTTACCTTACTTATGTCTTCGGCGCATGAAACTATTGAGACGGCTGCCACTTATCATCTTGTTTGGTTGGTTATAGAAAAAAGTCTAGCACCGGGCTAGAAAGCGAATAGCGTACAGTGGATTGGCGGTTGTAAAGTTCAAAAAAAGACTAGTTTCCAAATTGAGAAGGAGCAGTTTTGTTTTGTTGCGCCTCTTGTACATGGCGTACTACACTATGTATGTTGAACTTACATTGCCAAAACATAATGTACATTCACATGACAATCTCCAACGACCAAAAAAAAAAAACATGTATGTTGCGTGGAGTTAGTGCGTAAATAGTTACCTAATTAAAAACGAATTTTACTTCTGACGTCACCAAAAAACCGACTTAACAAACTTTCAAACTTTCCCTTTTCCAAAGATATTTACAAATAAAGGGGAGAGGTTCCTCCCCTTATTTACAACACAATAATTGCTATGAGTGCTTTACTAGCATTAATAGTATCCCTTATTACTCTAAACATCACATACGCATGCGTTAAAGCACCAGAAGGTATAGAAGAATGGTTAAAACTAGAAACAACGACAGAACAAACAAATGATATAATTAAAGGAAAGGGAGCCCTACTTCTAGGAGAGCCTCAAACAAGTCAGGTAATTAATACGACGTTTGGTTAAACTAGCAACCACGTGATTTTTTTCAATTTAGGGACTCGTTGGCTCAAGCGTAACTTTCGAAAAAGCTTATGTAAAAATGATCGCAGATGCTTTAAAACCACGATCAGGTACCTCAATTTTTAACCACCATCAACTACTACGACTTGTTGGGGCGTATTTCCGTAAAATCTATTCCCAACCTGTCAGTTGTAGAATTTCTGGTATTCATAACATAACAATAATAATCCCGTCTCCCCGCTAGCTTTCACGATCGAGTTTTGGTTTCGGTCACGTGATGGTACAGCTGGATATCTAGTAGATTACCACGAGCCGAATTGGCTTTTTTTATCGGTTTATATTGATAGCCAAAGCTTCTTCACATTAGCAACTGGTCATGGTAAGTGTTTAAAGAGTGTTGGTCTAGTTCGACTACAAAAAAAATTCAAACTTACGATTTTTTTAGGTGACCGACTAGCGCGGTCTAAAACGAACATTACTGTCGATATGGAATGGCACCACTGCGCTGTAGTTATGAGCGAGTGAGTTTAAACGACAAAAGACAACGTCCTTATTGTGTTTTTTAGGTTTCATTCCTCGAAGCTATACCTTGGTATTTTGTTCTTGTTTTGTCTTGTTTCTCTTCTCTAATCGTACCATAGATGGTATACACTTGGGTGACTATGGAGCGAGCGTCTCCGGTGGAAGACTCTCAGCAAGCCCTCAACACTTGTACATTGGCGCAGCTGGTAATGCTGGCGCGGAAACAACAAATCACTTTGATGGGGCTATTGATGAAGTATGATTTTTGTTTTTTCAAAAAAATGGATTGTAGCTTACATTTATACGTAGGTATCTGTGTATACAAGAGCCTTAGATGCTAAGGACATACAAGATATTTATAATGAGCGTACGTGATGAATGTAAGCGGTAAACTTTACAACTAACAAAATACTATTTCTAGGCGAAAAAGGAAAATGTATTCCTTGCCTTGGAGACGCACCTGTAGGCGCCGTGTGCAATGACACAGGAGAATGGATAGTAACAGGAGACGTAATTTTAACAAACGTAACGTTGACCATCACATCTTCAGTCACTTACACAGGTACACGTGATAAACAACTTTGAATCGAAATTGAAACGTAAAATGTGCCTAAAATTTCTTTCATTTTCGACAAACGTCTAACTTCATTTACACTCTTAACCATACTCAAAGGTGTTGTTACTATTGGTTCTGGTACTGGATTCGTTATTGTTGATCAGGGTGTCATACATTTCGAACAATGTCCTAAAGTCGAAACCAAAGTATCAGTCACTTCAAAATCATCTCAAGATGGACAAACAGTTTTCACTCTACCAACAACATGTATTGATTCTGGGATAGAAAACATACAACCAGCAGATCACCATCCTTGTCATAACTTTACAACAGGATCACGTGATGGATTGACACATGTCTTTTGGCTACAACAACGAGACTGTAACGCGTCAGCGGGTGTTAATCTTAGCCAAAATATGCTATTGGTGATTTGTATTGTTATAGGCATTTTGATCGTAGTGACGGCAGTATGCTTGTATCTATTGGTCAGAAAAGGGTTTTTCGTTGTAAAGACACGTGACCTAGCCACTCAGAAGACGCCTAGCACTAGAAAGTTGGTTGTAATCCCAAATCAAGTGTAAATGAATTTGTACTGTTATTTTACGTATTTTTCTACGTTTGTACGCGTGAAAAGCGTTATTGTGATGCGTTTCAAGAAACAACGAACAAAAATGGTTGTATTGCTCGTTAAACGATCTAAATCACTTCTTGTGGTTTACGTACTATCGTTTTTTGTATTGCCTACGTTCATACTCTGCGTAGCAATCAGCAAACCAATTAAAGCGAAAAATCATCAGTTTTCTTTTCATCTATTACTAATTAGACACTTGCAACACAACCACAAGGAGCACTTCAAAACTCTTATCAAATATAGATGGCTTTCTTTGCAAAACGTACTGCCAATAGCTTTTTAAGAGCAATTTGGTTTTTTGTTTTCTGTTAGCTTACCTCTAGTTGCTTATACCCTACGTAGGTAGAAAAGATAAAGAAAACTGGGAGCGTAAATGCATGTGTAAACGCTGTGGAACTAAATTGATCGTAACGCCGGAAACTATGAAAAAATACAAGTACGCGTATCGTTGCACAAAACAACCACGATATTGCTATTCGCGTAGTTACTAACAATACTCCGTAGCTGGATCTCTTCAAATCACGACCAAGCTATTATAGACTACTACGTGCGATGCCCTAGCTCAGTACGTTACCTATTGTACAGTTTTCTGGTATTCTAAATTGGAAGCAATAGAAATGTTTTGGTCATATTTTCGTTATTGCATCAGCAGAACTATCAAACCATAACTCTATAATGATTTCTGGCGTTATTCCAAGATTAGCAGCTGAAAAGGTTGAATACGCACCTTACCCTGGTACACATTTATTGCAATAGAACGCTTAAAAGCTGTGCCACGTTTGTTTTAACTCTTGGTACAGGTGACCGTGCAATATACGATAATGTAACTCCAAGAAGACTCGAACCTCTTACACCACGTACTTAGCTAATACCTTTCATGCTTGTACTGTACTCAAATAACTTGTAAAATAAGACAATAAACAACTCTAAACCAAAACACTACCATAGCACAATTTTGTAGTTTATTTAAGCACGTCTGTCTTTACAATTGCACTTCGCTAGTAGCCGAAGACGGTCTACCAAGCGAAATAAGTATTTTTTTCCGCCAATTTCTTTTTGAAGCTAATTACAAATGGTGTGGTAGCAACGTAAATGGGCAGTTGTTTTTCAACTTACCTGAGTAAAATTAGTCTTGTCATAAACGTTTTAAGGCGATTATGAAAATAGAAAGGTTTTTATAAGTAGTTCAGACTTGGAATAGTTGTACGACACAGATGATTCCGTCTCAGAAGCTTAGAATATTTTTTTAACATCATTACATCGGTTTTTAAGAGGAAGAGAAGAAAGCAGGAAAACTGGAAGAAAAGAAACGTACTGAGTTGGCAAAGTACTTCTTGGTGTTTGGCTATACGCCGTGCGATTGCAGCGCATAGCTACGATATTTTTTTCACTAGACGCGTAGCATGCTCTTCTATATTTTGGTGATGCTAAGCGATTATTAATCTCGACAGTTTGGAGTAAAAGCGCAGGTAAAAGGTTTATGGAACTAGTCAGTTATGCGATTTTTAGCAACACAGAGATTCAGTCTCAGAAGCTTAGAATGTTTTAACATCATAGTTTTAATACAAATGAGAGCTTTGGTTGCGATGACGTACCACTCGAGGGTTTTTTCACATTGTTGATCGGAATCTACTAGTCCTTTTGTTATTTATACTTCTAAATAGTATTTATGAGCGATGGAGTAAGAAAGGCTTTTAAGATTAGTTTGAAATCCAAGTTTTTGTAGGTACAACCGAGCTTCAAGAAGCTTAGAGCGGTTGTATTACGCCTGAATTAGTGTAGATTTTTGCGATAAAACGTAGAACGTACCGGACACTATGACACGGAATCGTCATGGATGTGTACTATACAAATAGGCAGTGAAGGTGCCTGCTTTGCGATTTTGTGAGTTTTAGCGTTTGACAAAGTACGACTAATAATTTTTGCTGGTAAAAAAAAACCAGCTTTGGCACACGTCAACAATGCAAAGGAGACTGTTACTTGTCAGTAACTCATACTTGAAACCAGGTGGCTTTTTGGAGCACTGTTCTTCAGATATTAAACGGTTTTTGGGCGAGAAAGTAAAGAAAGTGCTGTTCGTCCCGTATGCTAGCTCTGAGAGCCGTTATGAAGGTTTGTGTAGTGTGAAAACGCTCTCAGTAGTATTACGACACTAGCGTGCCAATTTCGAACACTAACTCGTTGTAGCGTATGAAAATAAGGCCAAAAAGTCCTTTTCATCAATGGGGTACGAATTAACGTCTATACACAGAAGTTCAGGTTCTGAAGTTCAAGCCGTTAACGATGCCGAAGCAATCATGATAGGTATGTTCTAAGACGACTCTATGTCTTTCCTTAGCGTTGTTTAATCTCCTTTTCAGGTGGTGGAAACACCTTCAGGCTGCTAAAAGCGCTGTACAGCAACAAACTGCTTTCTGCAATCAAAAAGCGTGTTGATGCTGGTATGCCATACATAGGCTCAAGCGCTGGATCAAACGTTGCTTGTTGCACAATTAAAACAACTAATGATA
Source organism: Trichosphaerium sp. ATCC 40318 (assembly GCA_038496445.1). NCBI lineage: Eukaryota > Discosea > Flabellinia > Trichosidae > Trichosphaerium > Trichosphaerium sp. ATCC 40318. The sequence goes on from JALMLS010000354.1 coordinate 448,127, forward strand.
TGCCAAGTACGTTGCCATGTGATTGTCACGTGACCCAACTGAAAACAAAACGGGTTTTCTGTATTACTTATTATTGATGTTGTTTTAGTTGTTTGTCCGCCGTCCTTTGATGCGCTAGACTTTATACCATTTAATATTAATGCGCACTATCTTGATGCGGATCCTAACTCTACCCACGCAGGGGAGACAAGGGCACAGCGAATTTCTGTAAGTAGTTTTGTTGTTACTTAATTTAGTTTCATTGTCACTTATTGTTTGTAGGAGTTTCATGAGGAAAATGACGTGCCTGTTGTTGGTTTACGAGAAGGTGCAATACTGAAAAGGGAAGGTGACAAATTACATTTATGTGGCGTTAATGGAGCTGTGTTGTTTGAAAAAGGTGTAAAGCCACGTGAGTGCAACAAAAATGAGGATTTATCGCGGTTTTTATGATTCACACTGCAAATAAAAAACTCTTCCGTTTTGTATGGACGAAATAATACTTCTTTATTCATCCCAACATACCTTTTTGATCGCAGTTATCTTAATGAACGCATTCTCTTGTGGGCACAGGTTTGTTTAGTTGTTAGCCACGAGTGAGCTTGAAAGACTCACAGAAAGAAGTTCATTGTGGCAAGTTTTTGCAATATCATCGTATTACATGGGATAAAACCAGTTCTAAGAGGTGTTGTAGATTTCAAAAGCGGTTCTAAGCATAGAAATATCAAACAATGTCACAAAAATTAGTGTTTTACTAATACTGTTGTTGCTGTTGTGCAGGGTAGTTTGTAATTATTGTTGTTGTTTCAACTTGTTCTGATGGTCTTATGTGTATTTCAAACCATTCGTATCCATGTATTTTTGGATGAGTTATTGATACACCACGAGGTGAAAGCTCAGTGTTCTTTTGTCTAATAAAATCATTCATCTTACTATCAACTTGATCCTTCTACATTGAGAAAAAGAGGTTAGTTCAATAGCAGAAATTCAAATAAATCTGATGAGGTTTCATGACAAACACACGTACGAATCTCCTTGCTATTTTTTGTGACTCTTCTACTGATACAGGGTATTTTGGTATGGTCTTTTTAACTTTACCTTCAGGTGTCTTTATCACAACAACTCCTTTTTTAAAGTCCACCTTTATATTCTCACGTGAGATATCTTGTTGTGTGTATTCTTCATGAATTTTATCAAGCATCTCTTGCTTTCTGTCTTTGAAGTACACCTTCCAAGCAGACTTCAACTAGAAGAAAACAAAAATTAACAACTAATCGAAACATCACGTGATCAATCCTTGCTAAATTAGCCAAAAAAGCAACATTCAAAAAAAAATATTGAAAACGAGCTTTGTTCTAACGTACATGCATATAACCGTAGCGTTTGAAGCCAACTACCTCTGCATCAGTCTTTAGCTGTGTGTACTGGTCCTGAAGCTGGTTGTAGTAGTTTATAATCTGTACTAACTCTTCTTGGCTCATTCGGCCTTCTAGATGTATTGAATACGAACACACTGTAATAGTTGATTAATAATGCGCGTTTACATGGTTTAGGGCAGTTTCTTACTCCATTTTTGTGTTTCGTTTACTAAATCCCTTGTAATTAGGCTGCCATCGCCTATTTTCTCCCTCACATTTGGGATTATTACGCAGCTAGGCGTTGTCTGTGGTTTTGCTTTTTCATCAGCAGCCTTGCCCATCATCTTGACTGTTGTCACTGGTGACTAAACCGTAAGTAGTGCAGACCCGAAATAGCGTATTTAAAAACTGCAATTAATGTTTGGGGTTGTGTATTCGGGTAACTTAGCTTTCTTTTTTGTTGCTTATCAAACCTGTCAAAATGTCAATCCGGAAGTTTCTACTTCTAAAGCGCGGTTCGTAACCCTAACGTGTTGTTAAAGCATAGCTTTTTCAAACACGTGCCAAGCTTTAGACCAGTCAATGCAACGTGAAAAAAGCCTGGTAGAAGTTTCGCGTTTTGTGTTGTAGTATTTCGTGCAGGACGCCTTGGGTTACAAAAAACCATAGTTTTATTTTAGCATGCTTGTGTCACAAAAAGAACCTATTCTTTGAACGTGTACCAAAACCCCAAATTTATCACAGTCAACACAAAGTAAGCAGCGTACTTACCCGAAAAAAAAAACTACAATGGGTAACGTTGCGCAAGCACCTGCAAAACCACAGACAACACCTCATTGCGTGATTGTTCCTAACCAGAGAGAGCCTGTACAGGGCTATTTAAGTTTGCTAGTACCAGCTAGACAAAAATGGAGTAAGAAACTGCCCTAAACCATGTAAACGCGCGTTATTAATCGACTATTACAGTGTGTTCGTATTCAATACATCTAGAAGGCCGAATGAGCCAAGAAGAGTTAGTACAGATTATAAACTACTACAACCAGCTTCAAGACGAGTACTCAGAACTAAGTATCGATGCCTTCGCAGTACAACAGAAGAAGTTCAACTATGTACGGCAAAAAACGCCAAAAAAAATCGGAGTTTGCTTTTTTCTATCAGAAACACTTCTACACCTTCTCCCGTATTTTTAGACAAATTTTACAGGCATTGTTAAAAGCCAGAAAAGGCAGGCCCTGTTGAGGAAAAAAAAGTTTTTATTTTTTGGTTTATTGTCTTTTTCAATGATCACGTGATATTGGTTCTGGCTTATTAATTTATTTTAGAGAAAAGCTGCTTGTAAAGCGCATTTTAAAAAACGAAAGCAAGATCTGCTTGCTAAAATTCATGAACAATACACACAAGAAGATATCTCACTTGAGAATTTAAAGGTTGACTTTAAAAAAGGAGTTGTTGTGATAAAGACACCCGAAGGTAAAGTTAAAAAGAGCATACCAAAATATCCTCTGTCACTTGAGGAATCTAATAAGGTTGCAACTGATTTTGTACGTGTGTTGTAGTGATTTAGTCTTTTTATTTTCTTGTTTTTTTCTTAATCACTGACAACTTTTTTTCTTGATACAGAAAGCACAAGTTGATGTTAAGATGGATGAATTAGTTAGACAAAAGAACACAGAGTTAGCACCTCGTGGCGTATCAATAACTCATCCAAAAACACATGGATACGAATGGTTTGAAATACACATAAGACCATCAGAACAAGTTGAAACAACAACGATAATTACAAACTACCCTGCACAACAGCAACAGTAAAGTATTAGTAAAACACTATTTTTGTAACAATGTTTATTATAAATACTATTTCTAAACTCTACAGCATAAGTGTAGCACAGATAGTGTTAAAGCCAAAGCAGTGCAAGATATTAATAATTTTATCTCACAACTGTCATAACAGGCTAATTAAAAACTAGACAACTTTTCATGTTACAAGTATGCGATGAATTTCTGTAGTTCAATTCACTTGCTAGGAACTTTGTAAATATTTAGCTGAGATACTACGACGAACGTCTTCTCGTTTGGGAGAGCAAATTAACCTGTCGCTAGTTTGAAAAATTCACAACTGACATGGTTGCGTGTATAACAGACAGCCAAAGAGCTAGCAGAGTTTGGAAATTGCAAAAGTATTGGATGTTTTATTGGTCTCCCTCATCTATTTCAAAATACACCACATTGGTTTCTTTGAAATAAGTGCGAAGAAGAATGTTCCTCTTATAAAAACCATGGAAATTTAAAAAACCTTCTCTATGCCATATTCTGTGATGACCTTCTTTTTTACCTTTCACGTATTGACATCTTTTCGCAATCTGACCATTACTATACCATACCTCATAAGTACCTTGTTTTTTACCTTTTTTGTAATGACATCTTTTTCCGATTTTACCATTACTATACCATAGCTCGTGAGTGCCTTGTTTTTCACCATCTACTATATTCATGCTTTCCATGATATTACCGTTACTATACCATTCCTTTGTTTCGCCTGAGTTATTGCCATTGACTTTTTTTGTTGTGAAAACAAGCAAACCTTCTTTGTTCCAAAGTCTACAGTCACCATGTTTGACATTTAAAAAATAGCTGCAATCTTTAATCAAAATGCCATTTTCATGCCATTTACGATACTCTCCATGCTTCTTACCTTTGTAATACTCATTTTCATATTCTAGATTCCCATTTTCATGCCATTGTCTAAACCAACCATGTTTTAAGTCATCAACCACATCATACTCTCTAAGTTTTTTTCCATTTTGGTAGAAATCTTGTACTTTGCTATTCTGTTTGCCATCAATATAATAACTCAAAGTTTCAAGTTCACCAGTGTCATAGTATCGTTTAGATTCTCCTTTCTTTTTACCATCCTTATACATACATTCATAAACAAGTACACCTTCTCTTTTGAGCATGCGTTTTCCTTCTTTTTTCCCTTCATTATACATTGAAATCTCCTCTGTTTTAGACTTGCAAGTATTTCTGTAGTAACCACCCATATCGGTCTTCATATACTCACGGTCACTATCTTTTATCATACAATATCCATGACGCTCACCATTCTTCCAATAACTCTCTTCAAATAGCTCACCAGATTTACTCCATATCTTTCTTGAACCATGCCTAGATCCGTCTTTAAAATAAAATTCTTTGAACGGTTGACCGTTTGGCCACCATTCCTTATGAACCCCTATCGAAGCCCCTTTACTGAATTTCCTCTTTTTACACATTCTACCATCCTTTTCGTACTCTGTAATGAGACCATCGAGCTCTCCTTGATGATACATTCCTTCTTCTCTCAAGGCACCTGAAGCAAACCAAATTTTGAACTCGCCATGTTTTTTATCTTGTTTAAACGACGTGCGGCTATACAAGCGCCCGTTGTCATGCCAAACACGCGAGACGCCATCTAGAACGCCGTTTTTGAAGTTTATGGCTTTCCAAAGAGTATTTCGAGGATGAGGATAGTTCTTAATAAATGTCCCATGTTTTTCAAGGCTGTTATTAAACCTAGATGTTATAGCGGTTTGGTAGTTTAATAAAGGCCACTTGAGGTATACACTACTGTCTATACTTCTAATTAAGTACTGAAGCTCTACAGGAATACCGAGAAGCGTATTCATAGCTGCGTTGTAGTGTACTTTGTGGTGACGAAGAAAAACAAGTGAAAACTTCAGTGAACTTGTTTTGGTCACTAAAACAACCTGTGGCGGCCAAATTAATTAGTTAACAGGTCACGTGTTATACTAGGTTGTTAAGTATGAATAACTGTAGGCATTATTTAAGTCTGCTAAAACATGTTTAAACGAAGGTTCAGTATTTAGTCTAATTCTGTGCTTTATTTTGTATGAGTACATCAATCACTTTGTATATCAGACTCAATCACTTTGTATGTCAGACGAGTTTGACCTAAAAAACCCCACAGTTAGCAATCGCTTATATGTACAAATTGAAAACGTACGTAAATCCAGAGCTTCCTCCGGTTGATATTTTGCTCTTCGAACTGAAAGAATCCATAAATTTACCAACTTGAGTTTTATGCAAGAACATAGAGTTCACAGTGATAGCTGTAATTCAAGGTAAGAAAAATGATAAAAAACAACTGCGTATTACCTGATCCAAGAATGATAAACAGTGATACCAATGCAAATCTTGTAAATCTCGTGATGTTTGTAGCAGCAAGAGCAACACTCAAGAAAGCAAAGAAGGCGACATTGTAGACAGCAAAGAAAATAATCTTAGACTCATTGTATTTTTTGATTGGAATAGAACGAACTCTGAATGCAACAGCACTGCACACCAACAACAGCACTCCCTAAGATGATGTGAGACATTCGTAAAGGAAAATCATAGTACGTTTATAGCTGCAATAATGTAAAGAATCACGTTGTAACCAAGGGAAGCAGAGCACGTGTAGTAGTTCAAGTAAACAAGGATACTATCAACAATAACAAGTTCACGTTCAGATCTACCAACTGAAGTCTATCCTAAAGATTAACATTGCATTGTAAATACAAACAGCGTACCAATACAGTAAGAAGAACTAAATGTATGCCAACAAGAATGCTGACCCACAATAATACTACTTTATCACTAATCATGAATACTTCAGTGGACTTATTGCTGAACAGCCTCTCTACCCTGAGGGTCTTTGCAAAAAGAGGTCTAAACAGATTGACATTAAGTTAGGTTACTATCACTTATTTAAACTCATCGCTTACCCGAACAGCATCACAAAGCCAAGATCTAGAATCCAAGGCATGGCACTACACGTGAACGTTGATCTAACATTTGGGAGCATTGTAAACACAGACAGATACAACAAACAGCTTCCGATTAACATGATACCCATAAACAACGGAGAAGATGCTTTTACTTTTGAGCTATTATAGTTCATTGCAAGGAAGATTCCCCAATAGATGTTCAATGCGAAGAATGCAATAGCAACAACTGTAACTAGTAGTTCAGTCCAATGACCTATAAACGGAAAGAGTAAGATTCACGTGTTCCCAATAATACTGTAGATACCGTATTTCGGATCAAATATGCGTTCATGCCATTTTGGCATTGGAAATACAATGTTCGCTCTTGTAGTTGTTGGTGGCCCTATTGAGTTGTGAGAAAACAATAGAAGCTCTTAATTGAATGTACCAATAATAGAGAAGGAACCTAGCTCAATCATTTGCATGTGAAGCCATTCTCTGAATGAAACGTTATCAAAATAAAGTTGTGACGTTAACTGTACCTTTGTTGAATATTTTTTGAGTCCCATGAGTATCTTCCAGATATCGTATCTATCTTTAACTTGAATATATTTTGATAAAGGATATCTTGTATCTAAGGAGTCCGTGTGAGTCGATAAAAAAAAAGTGGCCAATGAAAAAAAAACGTACTGTTTCCCCACAGGATGTTGATGCATTTGATGCTACATATTCAAGTCCAGAGTCAGCATTGAGCTATATTTTAGTGTAAGCCGGTAAGATACGTTATTGTTCTTCAAGACGCACAATTATAGAGTCACCATACTTTTCGATTGCATTTTCAATTGCAGTTTTATAAATGATAAACATTGCTGCATATGGTGGAGTGTTGAACCCCACACTCCTATTACTTCTTGTTTCAATAATCTCTCTGAACTCATCAAATGTTCCGAGGCTTCTTGTTGCTGGAAACGCCATGTTGTCGTCATACTATAGAGCACTCGGCTTAGCTTGAAAACCCCTACATACTTCTTGTTACGTACTTGAGCACCAGCAGTAACATAGTGCCATAGGTCGACATCAAACGCTGTTGTTATCTCGTCAATGGTTTGTGTTACACCAACAAACTTTGGTGTGTAATCTATATCTCTAGCTGTTTTAAGAAGCATGCCAGTTACATCAACAAGCGGATTACAAAGCAGCCTAGAAAGAAGGTAAGAATCTAAGAAATAGTAGGACTATCACGTGCCAGGCATCAGAATCTATTTCTTTTGCTTTTATAGCTGTGTTGGTAATGTTTATCTGAACATCTTCTGGATACTCGGCGTGATTTTTGTTCCAAAAAGCAAACACGGATGGAGCCGCTAACAGAGTAAGTAATGACACATGTAGGAACTTAAAAGATCGCTGCGAAATACCATCTTTTATCAACAATTCTGCCTTAATTTCAAATCCTTGTACTCTTAATTCGTCTCTCAGACGCTCGCTATGGCATCTATTTTTTGGAACTTAGAACGAAAAGGTGTTTCGAGAACGTGCCTTGTAGCAATAAAGTCAGTGCCCTCACCATATATCATTGTAATTGTCTTGACACCAGCAGTTCTCATTGCAGGTAGCATAGTAAAAAAAGATGAATCCGAGGATAGTCCAGTAGATAGTGAGTACTTTGAGTCAACAGCGAACAGGTTAAACAAGTTGCCTACTGACACTGATGCAAGTGTTAGATCATTCTAAAAAAGGATCGTTTTTTTTTGTTGTTCGTACTCATAACATGCTTTCTTTCATCCATTAATTCTATGATGTCTGGTGAACTTGTTGATGAAGGGCTAAAGAATAACGATATCGATGGATCATCTAGTGCGTCTTCATATAGTTCCTTCCTGTAAGTAGAGTTTGACAGACTGTTTCGCAAACTATGTAAAAGAAGAATTAGATTGTACTTCCTACGACATATAAATGGCGTACATGAATTGCATTCCAACTTTCTCTCCATTTATTTCTATAGCATTTTCTGGTTGAGATATCCACTCGGATAAATAGTCGAATAGAACTCTACGAAACCATAAAATAAGCAAAAAAATTGTCAAAACACAAAAAGACAAAACGCCAAAAATGATTTTTTGCGAGGCTCCTTTTTTAGATAATAGGTGTTTAATGTCTTCCGGATGCATGAATTTAGGCATAGCAATCATTAATAACCTTTGTCTTTATAGATGTATCGAGTAGAGTAGAGGAGTAATTTTCGGGTTGTAAAATTGGAATACTTTCCAAAAACAGACAGCAAGCTGTTTTGTGCTAGCGAAGTTTGTTTTATCTTGTATACGTACGGATACTGTTGTGTATGTACAGTGTCAAAATTTGATGCGTCCCAGTCCAAAGCGCCAACTAGACGTAAAAAACTTGAGTTAGAAATAACTTGCAACAAACAAAAACAAAGCGCCTAATCCATAACAATAGGGTGGCTTTTTACAAAAAAAAGCGAAAATAGTTTTACGCTAAACTTTTTACGTAAAAAAAACGTTTTCGAAAGAGCCGAGTTCTGCAAATGTCAGTGGTCTATTAACCTCTATGGCAATAAGCCTAGGTTTCCACTCGATAGTGGAATGGCGTGGAATCGTACGCGACAAAATGCGAAGCAACCCGTTAAAACTGTTTAAATACAAGCACAGGTGCTTGTAAGAGGCTTTGCGAAATGTTGTTCCAAATACGTACAAACTGTTATGTTTCTCAACGCTCCTACTCCATGTGCAATGCTTAATATGCATAGTAAAGCTAGAAAAGTATTGTATCCGTTGTGTTTAGGCATCATTGCGTGTTGTGTTGCACTACTATGACTACTTGACTTTTTTAGCGCAAATTTTCAGCCGAACTGGTCGAAATAACCTTTTTACGAGCACTTATGATACACAAACAATCTCTCAGGTGTAACACAGTTTCCACAGTAAGCAAGTTCGTCATAGTTAAAACAAAGACCTATTATAGAGCGATGACGTGTAGGAATACGCGAAAAACTTAGAGTCCCACACCATTTTCAAGTTCTTTGTTTAGCAAACGCTAGTTTCTAATTTTGAACTGAGATGTTCCTAAAAAAGCGAGGTGTCCACATTTGTAAACCGGGTTTCCATTTCTATTCTGTCGTACCAATAAATGTCCGGTCTCAGGAGTGTCTATGCTTTGTACACTACTACTACGCGCCTAGAGGTACTATAGCAGTTAGAGCGCCAACAGTGGAGCTTCAAAAGGGACTATAAACATGTTCTAAGTATCTAATACCTGGATTAAAACTCACAAGTCCCGTACCTTTGACTTTTTGTACACAACGTCACTTGTTTTCTACAGTTAAATAGCATACGATAAAAATCGTTCACTACTTTTCGTACCAACGTTTTCCTTCATTTCACGAAAATGGCTTAAGTCAACTTACACATGCGTTTATCATTCAAACAACACATGATGAAGCACGTGATAGTTTTTATTCTCTACATAGCGTTTCTGTATGCTTTTATAGTACCCAAAGAAGCTAGTATGCAAAAAGTTATGTGTTTTACAAAGCTAATATAAACAACAGATGCAATAAACGTCCAAGACGCTCCATACAATGCAAAAGGAGATGGAAAAACAGACGACACGCTTTCACTTCAACGCGCCATAAACGACTCCCATAGTGACCAGACAATCTATATACCAGTAAGAACATCTTAAACAACTATTTTCAACCTCACGTGCTCGTAGAACGGTGTTTACCTCGTTAACGGTCCACTTATTTTTCACCAACCTGGTTCTTCTTCCTTGATAACAAAGCGGCGTTGGATACAAGGAGAGTCTCAAGATAAGACTATTATACTTCTGAAAGATAAATCTTCAATATTCCAAGACCCTACGAAACCACAAGGTGTAATACAAATAGGAAGAGGCGTTGCTCAAGTACGTAGTCCGATTTTTCTTCACACTCTTCAACTTTTCTCAAGCGCTAGTTGTAGAATTTTGGAAATCACGTGTTTGAACTTACAATCGAAACTGGTTCGAACAACCCTGGAGCTTCAGCTCTACAGTATGATTCAAACAACGAAGGATCTATTAGAAACGTTACTTTGAAATCAACAGATGGTGATGGTGCACGTGGCCTTGATTTCGCTTATACAGGCCAAGAAGGACCTCTGCTAGTTAAACATCTTACTGTTGAAGGTTTTAGAGTTGGTGTTGGTATTGGATACTCAGTGGACAGTGAGACTTTTGAGCATGTCATACTCAAAGGACAATTAGATTGTGGTATTAAAAATGCAGGCCAGGTGATAAGTGTTCGTGGGCTAGACAGCACGAACGATGTACCTTCATGTACATCATCAGTTCTAACCTTTAACTTGTAACCTTTCGTGTTAGTGTGTAGCAGTGGGTCTTCTGTGACCACTTTGATTGATTCTACGATCCAGTCCATGTCATCTACAGCTGATACTTCAATTACGTACTCCGGAGGCGGAATGTACATTCGGAATCTTCAAACAAAAGGATTTTCAACTGTTATCTTTAACGCCAAGACAACCACAAATGTGACATCGCCGTATGTGGAAGAATGGACATCAGCGCCAATTATTCCAGGATTGTTCTCGAAAAAGACAACCTTCAAATCACTTGATATACGAGAAACGCCAGTGTTACCCTATAATCCTGTTGAAGATTGGATTCCGCTTGTAACAAGTCCAAGCACTGAGTGTACTCGTACACAATCTGGAGAAGGAAATGTCAAGTACGATTGCAGTGAGGCTTTTCAAAATGCAATAGACTCAGGAAAGAAAACAGTAAGTCTTCATTGTGATCAAGTAACAGTTTCTGACGATATTTTTCAAATCAGGTCTATGTTCCTAATAACTTACCAGAGTTTTATTGTTTTTCGACAGAATATAACCCTCTTATTCATGTAAGAGGGAATGTAGAGAGAATAATAGGATTGGGATCGAAGCACGTGATATTCAATAAGAGTATTTACAATCCGAAACCTAATGATACTTTTTTGACAGAATAAATGGCAACTGCACTTTCTCTGTAGGAGATGCTGGTCCAAAGATTGTCACCATTGAGCGATTTGATAATTCGTATCAACACACATCAATACTTCAAGCCGGATCACGTACACTGGGTAAGTAAGTTCCACCTATTTGTACAAATATCAAACAATAATCTCGTTTTTTTTAGTTATTCGAGATGTTCTTGGTTTAGTCCTTGGTAACAATACAGGTTTTGGCGATTTATTCATTGAAAATACTGTAAGCAATCCTCTGAAATTCACGTGCGTACCTCAGCTTATTGCTTGGAAAGTCCTTCATGCAGAAAGATCATCCATTCGCAGATTCTCTGTTTTTGTATGTTGAGTTACTTTTCAGGAAGCAGAATGTGTGGTACAGACAACTCAATCAAGAAGGAGATACAACGCACGTACAAAACATTGGTGGAAATTTGTGGGTTCTTGGTTTGAAGACAGAAAGAGCAGGTACCCTTGTATCAACAACACAAGGCGGCAAAACACAAGTTGACGGGATGTTTGTTTACTCAACATCCAAAGTACCTAATCCTTCTCCAATGATGCTTTCTGTGGACTCGAGTATAGCCTTTACATACGGAGGTACATGCAAAGTTGTTAACAATCAAAACCCTCAAGAACAGTAGACAATTACAAAACAAACCAGTTGCTAATCAGATTATAGAAGCTTGTTTCACTCATCACCCGTTTGACATACTGGTACAAGAGATGAGAAACAATCAAGTTATGACATTGAATAGCACCCAACATGGTATTATACCTGGACTACAGGGAAGATCAGGCGGAAGCATGATCGTCCGGTACACTGGCGAGTCATGAATCACCCCAAATACGAGACATGTCACAAAATACTACATGCTCTTACAACAGTTTTTTTGCAAGCTATGGTTTTGCGATAATCTATTTCTTTAAAATGCCATTTTCGTACCACTCTACAGTTTCACTTCGTTTACCATTAATCCATGTGTGTTCTGCCCTTTGTTGTCCGTTTCTATACCATGCTTTTACTATTCCATCTTGTTCACCATTAACATAGTTGCTTTGTGCTTTAAGCTGTCCATTGTCATGCCATTCTTTGGCTTCCCCATGTTGTTCATTGTACACCCACATTATTTGTACATGGAGCTGCCCATTGTTGTACCATTCTTTGTATTCACCATGTAGTTTATCATCAACCCACATACCCTGTTCCTTAAGTTGACCAGTTTTGTTCCATTCTTTGAATTCACCATTACGTTTATCGTCAACAAACATACCACGTGTCTTAAGTTGCCCATTTTCATTGTCATACCATTCTTTGTATTCACCGTGTATCTTATTATCAACCCAAATGGACTTTGACTCAAGTCTTCCGCTGTTATACCACCATAAGGATTCTCCATTTAGTTTACCATCAATCACAATATTGTGTGCTTGAAGCTGTCCATTTTCATACCACTCTTTGAAGTCACCATTTATTATGCCATTGACAACAAGATATTTCTTCTTAAGTTTTCCACTTTCATAAAACACTTTGTATTCACCGTTCTGTTTACCATCAAGCACCATATATTGTTCTTTAAGTTGTCCACTCTCATACCAGATTTTACCAGTTCCATTCTTTGCATATTCATGTGTATGTACTTTCCCACTTTTATACCATTTGATCCATTTTCCTTTACGTTTTAAATGTTCATCGAAATGTGTATTGATTGCTGCTCTTTTTGATAGTAAGTGAAAGTTTTTGAACACTTCATTATTGAAACTACAAAGGTACTCTTGAAGTTCGCACGGAAGGTCAAGTAAATGCAAGGACGAACACATGTTATTTTATCAATCCTAAAAGAAAATTGTAAATCAATTGTAGACACGTGGTGTTTGACGGCTATTATTTAAGTTTTCCTAGCCCCCAAGCTGGAATTAATACTACTACGACCACGTCTCACGTATGAATTTAATGGATAAACACAAAAAGCCATTCGTTAACGTACTTTGCTTTCAAATCAGTTTTTAGGATGCAAACGTAAAAATCACTGCACGTGGTTAACTAATACCAGTACTATATTCAATGCTTGAAGCGATGTGATTTTACAGCTGAGTAGGTTAATCACAACTGTGCCTCTTGAACTGAACCTTTACTTAGTTGAGAGTACAGATTGCCTTGCATTCCTCTAATTTGGTGTAACTGTTGGAGTGGATTTGAGTCAAAGTTATTCCAGTATGGCCATACAGGCCAAGCTGTACTTGTTGAAACTATTGCTTGTGAAGGCTTTAATATAAGTACATGCCTTTGGTAACTCGATTATGATAATGTGTTTTAGCACTATATTGCAATATTTTAAGGGCTCATTTTGAAAGTACAATAAATGAGGTGTCAAATACTTTGACAAATATTACTTTCTGTACCGTAAGAACAAATGAATCGCGTCTTTGTTGAACGTAATACTGTGCTCTCATTGCAAATTGGACTGATAGTGGGTCAAATAGTGCCTGAAATGTCACATGATTTCAGTGACGCGCTTTACGGTAAGTTTTCTGAAAATATTTATTGTTCACGTGATGTGACAGTCAACAAATGGTATGCAAATACCCTGAAAAAACAAAGTACAACTAATTAACCTTGCTACGTATAGATAGCATCTCGCTTGTTGCACTGCACTAATGTCACGAAAGAACTTTTGGAGCTACGAAAAGATTAAGTATACACTGTCATTGTTAAGGTAATGTGCGCTTTACAGCCTAGATTGAATTGGATTTGTGCCTATTGCGCGGTGTAACAACGTACCCGGACCATTAATACAATCAGCAATGCTGTGTAGCCCTTTTCTGTAATTGCAAGCAGTAATGACATTTTAAGCTAACGACATAGTCCTTGATGCGTGGGGCTGTTGGTAAACGGAAATTGCTTCAAAAAAACTATTCTCAACGATGGGGCGTCACAGAGAACCTAAAATCATTCGTTAGAGACGTTAGTAGTCGGGTTTTAGCTTTTATACACACCATTTTATGCTTATGAACACCTATTAATTAAAAGCGCTCAAAACGTTCTAGAACACATTCTATCGAGCTCAAAACGCGTAGGTAGAAAGAAAATTAAGTATTAAGGGCATAGACGACTGGTACGGAATAACATCGACAAAATTACGCGCAAACGGTGGTGTTGGTCCTCTTATGTGCGCTCAGAACTCTATTCTCAACGTTTTGTTTTGACATTGTTGTTTTCACAGATTTTATGGATCACTGTTAAAATTTCTTCAATGTGCTTACCCTCATCATCATTGGCAACCTTGGAAATTTCGTATGTGTTCTTGTTAGTATAGAATTAGTTTTTAAACTTCTTTGTATCATAGGTGTATTTCCACGTGATGTATGGGACAGTAAAGAACCCTTTGTAGAGTTTACAAAATACGTTCGTTTTTTTGAAAATACAAAAATGGTGTTTGACTTGTCGTGTTGGAACTTATACCGTGCTTCAGGTTGAAAGGACGCTGAATATAACAAAGGTTCGTCAATGGCTACATATAACTCGTAAGGATATTCAAAGTATTGGTGGGGCTACACTGTTCGAGTAAGATAATGACTTTTTTCGAATGATTTTGCTGGTTTTTTTTCTATGTATTTAATGGCTTGTCACGGTCTTGGTAAATGCCAAATTCGATATAAAATTCGCATTTGTGGTGTATATTTCATATTTAAAAAAAGTACCTACAACGGTTTTCTTGATGTCGTTGCTTGGTACAACTAATGTTTTAATTTTCTTTCTAGAAAAGTCACATTTTACGACTACCTGAACCACGTTTACCCAGAGTATGAATGGAAAAGATTCAAAAGAGGTTAGATTTTGATGAATTTTATTTTCACGTGTCTCTTATCTTCGTTTCTTTAGATAGGCAAGGTCTTTTTTTTTCTTTGAAAGAATGGGTTATTCAGGTAACTTACTTTTTATCCGTCCGTTGTTAGTTATGCTTTAACACACAGTGTTCTCTTTAGTTTGAGCGCCATAATGCTATGACAGAAATAGTAGATTGGTATCATGTATCACTGCTGGATGCAAAACAATTTGGTGGTTCACCTTTTGTTAGGTACATCTAAACATTTTGTTACTTTTTCTTTATCTTATACCCTGTTTCAATTAAGCCGATACGGTTCTGCTTCTATATATAGACTTTTGCATGTAGTGTATCCTGAACAAACATGGAAGGGAATGCATTTTAGTACGCGAAGAGAAAGATTAATGCCAACACAATGATGAAACTAACTTTTTCTAAAAGGAAAAAAACCTAACTATTTTTGGAATGATAGTGCCAACGTTGAAAGTGCTATACGAGAGGTAAGTGCCGAGAAGTAACCATGTAAGGTTGTTAAAATCAAGAGTTCGTAGATAGAGAGTACTCTTGGTATTAAGAAGCTGGACGACTGGTACAAAATCCACACCAACAATATTCTGGATGTTGGAGCTATTACGCTTGTTAGGTATACTCAAAATCCTCACTTTTTACGAGTTTTTCTCTAATTATATAGGATACATGATAATTCCTTACAACGTATGCTATCTCATGTTTATCCTGATCATTACTGGGAGCCATGGAAATTCTGTATGAGCAAAAACAGTAACAAAAAAATATCTCATTGGTTTGTTTTAGATTCTGTTGGACAACGGTTCTGGCACCATAGAGATAATGTAATCGATTTTGTTCGATATGCAGAAGGAGTTTTAAATGTAAAAGAGATTTCAGATTGGACAAGAGTAAGTGTTCGGAAGGTTTGGTCTATTGGTGGCAGAGGACTTTTTAAGTAAGTGACAAACCGTTCATCTCAAAAAAAACCACCTCGTTTTAATAATGGTCTCTAGTATCCATAGAGACTCTCTACGCAGCCTCACTAAATATGTATACCCTGATTATAATTGGAGTGAATACAAGTTCCGTAAGTCCATAAGACTCAACACAGCATCTGTTGCTAACATGTTACGTTCTCTCAAGGTCGAAGAACAAGAAATTACTTTAAAAATGAAAATAACCTTTTTGAATTCATGGAGAAGCTGAAGAGTACTTTAGCTATTGAAAAGACTAGCGATTGGTATCGTGTATCTGAAGGAGACCTTCAAAAAAATTATGGTGCACCATTAGTTCGTGAATGGCCACAGGCGCTTTTAGATGCTTATCCCGATGAAGCTTTTGATATTGTACAGTTTAAAGTGAGAGGTAATACGAAGGCTGTACAAAGGTAAGGTTACAGGGTGTGTGTGATGGTATTTAACTGTTTGTTAGGTCGTTGCTGACCTTCACAAAAGAAATATTTTTGTAATAGTAAACCAAAAAAACCAAACAAATAAAGATACTTTGTAGCTGTGCGCATGTGTTGCTGTTGAACTGGTATCAACGCTTGGAGGAGTTTCACTAGTGACGTAACTATCTAGACTAGTTCAAACTAGGTTTTTTGGTACTACTGCTTATGACGCTAAGTGAAAGCGAAAGCAGTGAAGCTACTACAGCATTTTTTACTTTTCGTTAGGAGTGAACTCATCAAGTGTCTGTATTTTGTTCGTAATCGACGTACTTGTATGCATTGGAAAGCTTCGCATATTTTCAAGATATGGGTACAGTATATAGAAAAGGCAATACCTCATGAAACCAAAACCCGAAATCACGTTTTTCTTCTATTTTTTGGTTTTTTGAATTTAGTTCGTGACAAGACAAACTGCTCCGTATACTCAGGGAGAACTTTTGAGCTTATCACCAAGCCACGCATGCGAATAAGACTAAATTTCAAAGAACATTGAAATTTGGCAAGTTTTTGGTTTGACCAGCGTTCACACTCGTCCGATGAGGTCGGGCGCTATATGCGCAAAAGAACTTGGGAACGTAAACAAAACCTTTGAAATTTACATCTTGAAGATTTACTACATCGGGTCAAAAACTGAACGAAAAGTGAAGAAATCAATTCACTGAAAAGTTGTTCTCTTGGTCATGACAGGTCATATCCCTTTTAAGTAGTAAGAAAATACTCCAGTTTTCAATTGAATAGACTAGAGTAACCATACAGCTCTCCTGAAGATCAATACAACATGTTAAGCACACGTACGTAAAAAGACATCAAAAAAAATAAGTGCCGCCATTTTTAGCTCGGAGTTGGATCATATTCTTCAGAAATTGGTTGTAGCGTTTGTTTTAATGTCTACTTAGGCGTTGGTTTGTTGCTTATAGCCCTTTTTGCGTTTTCAAGTTTATGTGCAGACAGACGGTTCTTTTTCAATTATAGATGTAAGAAAGGATGCGCTGCACAGATATTTGATTACTTCTACGGTGGATACTTGCTTGGAGAAAGACCAAATGTTGCAAGTATTGATTACAACCCAGGTTTAGATGCGTAAGTGCATGTGCTGTGATTATAGCGCAACACGAACTAGTTTAATTGGTCATTTGTTTTAGTGTTTTTTTTTCGGTGCATTTGCTAAATAAACTCTCTAGTTATGGACCTAGAACATCATTTTGGAACAAAAGAGAAACCAACGATGAAGAACCAGACTTTATAGGTCCTGTTATGGGTGATTATAATGGAACAACGCTTTATGGTACGTTTTTAATTCGGTTTTTGACTTTGGTTTTTTCTTCCACTTATTGTCAAACTTAGGTATCGATAAAGACGATTTTGGTTACTTTAGCGTTGTTGCTATTGACATGGATGAAAAAGAAACGTCTGGTGATCATACAGGAGAAGGAAAAACAGAAGTACTTTGGGAATGCAGAGCTCCTGCTTATACTCAAGGTGATTGCCAACAAATGGCGTATACAATCTTTTCTTCTTCCATTGCTTTCGATCACGAAAACCGCAATCTATATTGGACTGGCAAAGTATTGAATGGATCATCTACGAACGGATTTTTCCGATTTAATGTTGATACAAGAGCTACGCCTGAGGTACGTCTATTTTTCCAAAGCTTCATTTCTTGTTTTTACCGGAACTATCCACAACACTAGTTGTTATGGTATATTACACCAAATCCCTGGAAACCTGAAAACTTAAAAGCTTTCTTATTTTTG
The DNA here is from genome assembly GCA_038496445.1 of Trichosphaerium sp. ATCC 40318. Lineage (NCBI taxonomy): Eukaryota > Discosea > Flabellinia > Trichosidae > Trichosphaerium > Trichosphaerium sp. ATCC 40318. The sequence continues at coordinate 466,263 of JALMLS010000354.1, forward strand.
GAAGCAAACTATTTTTTCGTGTTTTCTCTTGAATCCACAACTGACCTAGCGTAGTTTCTTGATTGGACTCCGTACACTGTAGCTAAACAACGTGGTCAAATGAGAATATTCGAAGGTTTTCTTTATGATGTAGTGCGCACAGATGTATCCTCAGCCGATGAAGGCATTTTCCGATACAACATTACAGACGGAACAAGAGAACATTGGATGGTGCCAAGTAAGTACTATGATTATTACGCCAAAGATTGCTTACACTTTCACTTAGGCGATTATGACAGCAGAAGTAATATCGAACCTTATGGATTCGCTATTGATTATGTAACCCGTATGGTGTACTTTTCTATAGCAGACGTCAATAAGGCATCTCCTGGACGCATTATAGTGAAAAGTCTTGATCAGACAACAGTTTCACCTTTTGAAGAAGTACGCCTTACTTTCAGTTGTTTTGATGTGCACGTGACTAACACATGACATAGTTAAATGTTGGTCCTATACATAGAAGAATTTATGGTTTAGAAATGAACCCTGGTAAAGAACTATACATGCTTTCAGAAGAGCCAAACGTAGTTCGAACAGCTGTTCCTTTTGGTAATACCAAGATGATATGTCGATTCATCTTAGATATCGCTTTGCCACCACTCGCCAACTGCGATCTCCTTGGTTTGGGAACTGAACAGGGATCCAGATATTTGGCAGTAAAACCAGGAGATAAGATACACATACCTGATTACCCAAGGCACAACATTCGTCGCTGCTTTATCTTTCTAATTTCTTGGCGTTTTTAGTATTTCAATTCCAGATGCAGCATCTGTTGACTTTCAAGATGGAGAAGGAAGGCCACTCTGGGGTAAATGGGAACAAGGATTTTCTGGATCCATTTGGACAACAACAGACTTTGTCCGTAACAATCGTGTGGAGTACTTTGAGAAGCCATATGGTGGTCGTAACCAAGTAGCTGGTATTTATGTTGACGTACCAAACAGCGTAATATACTACCAGTCCTACTACAAATGGGCTATCCGTAAGATCGACATGGTGACAAGCGAGATATCAGATACTTGGCTATGTCCATATCCTACATACTATACACCAGATGAATGTAATCTTGCTATTGATAATTGCGAAGGCGATGAATGTAGTTTCACTTACGATCCTAATACATCAACATTTATATGGGTTTCAGATAACAAAAAACACTTTTACTACCAAGCAACAAACCCTGATCCTTCTCATCTCCCAACTGAGTACACGTGGGGTGATGACATTGGAGTTACTCTTGGCGCTATGGTAGTACAGGACGGATATGTCTACATACCTGGCGGTTCCGTTGGTATTCAACGTAAACTCATTTCAGATATCACAAGCGGAAGTACAAATGTTGAAGTATTCGCAGATCCAAATGATTGGACAGACCTTCCTCTTAATGGCTTACACTTTTACAATAACGTCATTTACCTAGCCACAAAGAACGCTATATATACACACCCTGTGGCATCTACAATCGCTTCATCAACAGCAACATTGATCGAATTTAACAAGTATTCATCTTGGACATCAAGCTGGCAAGTACAAGCTGTTGCGGCTACAGAAGATGATAAGCTTTACTTTACAGTCGACGACGGAAACGACGTATATTTAGCATTTATACCAGCTGCTGGTAAACCAGGACAGACGCTTGGTCTATCAGAGGTATGGGTAGATCATAGAAAAACAACGGGAAGCATGGAAAAATTCTTGTTTTACTATCCACCAACTACACCTACTTCTTCGCCTACAATTGCACCTACAGCTCCTGTGGTACCAACTACTACTGCACCTGTTACACCAACTACAACAGCTCCGATTGCGCCTACAGCTCCTGTGGTACCAACTACTGCACCGCCTGTTACACCAACTACGGAAGCTCCCGTCATGCCTGTGGCTCCTACAACAGTTGCTCCAGTTGATTCAAGTGCAAATAATGTTATGAGGATTTCTACTTTGTGTTTTATGGCTTTTGTAGTTTCAATATTCTTGATTTAGACGTGAATAGAATAAAAAATAGTTTTAATTAATACTGCCTACGGTTTTCTTAAGTTATTCATTATAGGCTGTTACACACTGGTGGTTTGGTCTTCGTTACTGCCGCCTGTATCGCTGTTATTCAAATTGTCTCTTATATCAATGAAGGAGGGCCTATCAGCAGGCTTAAACTCCCAACAGTCCTTCATTATATTCTTCCATTTTGGAGATATACTATCATCAACGTCTGGAGTATGACCTTCATCTCTAATCCTTACAGCAAGGTCCAGTATATCCCCTATTTCACCAAACGGTGATTTTTTGTAAATCAACTCCCACATTAGCATTCCAAACGACCACACCTTATTTCAATGAAAAGTAAGCCTTGATCAAGACAGCAGAACATAAACGTACATCACTTTTGAACTCGTATTTTTTTCTGATTGATTCTGGACTCATCCACCTTACAGGACCAATATTTGTCTTTGTACTTTGTATAGTTGCATTAAATATCATTTTCCTTAAGAAAAAAATTAGAAGGAGCTTTATTCAATGCGTGTATTTTGGACGTACCTTGACATACCAAAATCGCTTATTTTCAATATGTCATCACTGGATACCTATCATTGTTAGTCAACACACAGGACTACACAAATACTGCGTACCAGTACATTTCTACAAGCCAAATCTCTTTTGGGTTTTTTCAAAGATTAGCACGTGCGTGGTGTTAAAAAACTTGTTTTTTGATCGTACCTGTGAATAATATTGTTTGAATGAAGAAATACCATGCCGCTCACAATTGATTCGAAGTATGTTGTTAGTACAGTATCAGAGAATGTATTTTTGGCTTTCAAGTATATATCTTTCAGAGATCCTTTTGCCATGTACTCAAGAACAAGCATAGGGGTACCATTATCGATACAAAGCCCAATTGTGCCAACAATATTTGGATGAGGGTCAAGTGCCAAGTTCAATTCAACCTAGTATGCCACTGTTAGGTTAAAGCAAACTAAAATACTTTTTGTAAAAAAATTGAAGTGTCTAAATGTACCTCAAGAAGAAACGCCCTGTTTTCTTCGCTATACTCATTAGCTATCTTTACAGCCACTAACACGCCTTTAAACTTTCCTTTCTTTACTGAACCAAAACTACCAGATCCTGGTTGCAAAAAAGCTGTCAGTGGTTATTGCATGTGAACCAAGATTACCTATTTGTTGGCCTAATACCAGCTCATCTCTTTTCAATAAACTTTTAGAACCAGTACCAGATAAAGTGTCAAATGGTAAAATATCGTAATCAACGGTGCTTCTGTGAGTTTTAATATCCGCTGTTTGAACAAGTTCTTCCACAGCCGAGTTTGTAGACTCATGCTTTTTCTTCTTTCTGTAGACCAAATATAGCACTAACAAGATAACCAATAATCCAAGTAGTACCACTCCAACTATAAGTCCAATCAATAGACCTTGACTTTGTTAGCAACAAACGTGAACTTGTTCAATAGAAAGGCTTGCTTTTTGAAGATTCGTGATTACGAGCTATTATCTGCTGTCCAGTGTTGTTTGAGATTGATACGTTTAAAGTTTGTGTAGGTGAAGCTGTTGTGATCAAAGGCGTTGTAGGGGCAGCCGTTGGCATGGGCGTTGTAGGCGCAACTGTTGATGGTGTCATTGGAGGTAAGGCCATTACGCTCTGAAAGCAATTTGTAACAGGTTCAAACAAACATTCTTGTTTATAGTATAGCTCCCCAAAAAAAATAAAACGATCTAAATACCAACTTATATCTGTATGAAAGTTTGTACAATCTGTTTCTTCGCGTAAACAGATCTGGTAGTAAAATAAGAGTTACGTACTTCAATTTCAACATGTGATATTAACTTACCGCAGCTTTATCAACATATCCACAACCATCAGTAGCTGAGTTTGTACAAACTGCGAATAGGTTTGGATGTTCACGGCATCGTCGAAAAATAGAGTTATGTGTTCTTTCTGTTGAGATACATTGACCGGTAGAGGTGTCAATTTACAAACAACTTTTTTTTTGGGGTTCAAATTGCTTACCTGTTACAACATCGCAGTAGCTTGGTTTACATACCTCATTTGAAAAGCAGTCTGGACACGCTTTCTTTTCACCTATTTTACACTCTGGTCCTGTGTTGTTATACTCACAGTACCGAGGAACAAAGTTGCCATCAACAAAAACTACATGTAGGTTAATACTAATCAGTTTGTATCTAGCTACCATTATTGTAACAGGTGACCTCAGGCCGTCTTGTTAACACTGTTGGATCGCAAAATGATTCGTGTTCGCCTAATGGAATAAGGCGATGACGTAGCATTTTGTACGTACAATGGATACTAACACGAGTTGCAGTAATTGGATATACTGGACTTGGTCGTGTTGTACAGCCCATATCAGCACTTAAACAGCTATCTCTTGTACACGGATTTACATCATCGCAAAGAGAGTCTGAACAAGTACAAAATTGTTCACAGGTGCACGTGACTCTACATCTTGGACCACAAAAACTTCTCACCTCTATGTATTAATAAATATAATCTGGTGAAGTAAAACAGAATAAGTACCTGGACATACTCTACGCGCCATGTTTGATAGAACTCTGACAGGTAAATCATCCATTGTCTGCGCAATGAAGTGATTGGAATCATCAACTTTAAAACTACTTTCAGAGCCAATTTGAATTGAAATAATAGTGAACTCCTATTGTACGGAGTCAATTGGATTCTACCGAGCGTTGCGAAGTACCTCAGACTCGAGGTTTTTCACAACAACTGATGAGTTTAAGTCAATGGTAAAGGCATTGCGGTGTTGATTAACAATGATCATTTTGTTGTTTCTCTTCTTTCTACCGAAGCCCTCAATGTGAGTACTTGCCTCCAAAATCCCTAAAATTGTCTTAGCTGCTTTCCTCCTGAAAGGAACTGTACCTTCCGTCACGTTTGACGAAGATCCAATAGAGTTATCCTGCCTTATGCCATCCAAAGCAAGCAAGAATTCCTCTTTTGACCTAGTGGCAAGAGGCAATACGACTTGAGCTGATAAACGGTATAGAACGACTCCAACACGGTAGCCAAATTCATGAAATTTTAGAGGGTTAATAACACTTTTAATAAAATCAAAGTAGTTATCCCAGTTCAGGTGCTTAATACACGACTCACTTGACGCTCTATTATGTGATCCAAATGTTGAATTGTTTTGTATGCACTCAGTATCTATTCTATATATTAAAATGCTGTTCATGAGTACCACGTGCCATCAGGATTGGAAGGAATTACATTCTCCGAAGCATCAATTACTAAGAAGTACAACAATTAGTAAGCTGACTATGAAGTTCGGTAGTACCAAACACGAGATCGGTGGTATCCACACAAAGAGCTTGACCGCAAGTATTTGGCTGAGTTAGATCTTTGTATTCTTCCTTTTCGGTAGCAGACAGATCTATAATTGCACCATCATAGAATGTAAGTCTGTGTTATTGTAAGTTAATAATCAATTTTAATAACTGGCAGTAACCTTAGCAAAGATGTTGTATTCTTCTGTACGAATAGTTCTTTAATACTCATAAAGGTTGCATCGCTTCCAGGCGTTTTTTCTCGACGATACCGTGTACTTGTAATGTATAAGTTACTCGTAATGTCGGCTAAAGGAAAAATACTCACGTGTTAACCTTTTGGTACTTGAAAACAACATCGTCATCATCGTCGTCCAAAAAATAACCACGATGAGTTATGGTTATATCATCGGCATCTAACACGGTACCAGGCCAATCTAGAGAAAAAGGAGAAGAGTTTTCCATTGTTACTGTTCCCGACATTACTCTAGCTATACAAGAACCTCCGCCCGGGCATATCAATGTTTGAGTAATTTTTCCCTATGTTCTTTTTTAACTGAGACTGTTTGTGTTCGTAGTTGAGACTCACCGTCTCTCTATCCCATCTCTCTACAATATCTGATACTCTACTAATTTGTCCTTCGAAGTAAATAGTAAGATTATCAACTACCGTTGTAGAATCCTCAAAAGAAACTTGATATCCAAAAAATCCTCCTTTAACGCCCTTAGATAAAGATTACTTTTCTACAAATAAATAATTTGATCAATACTTTAGCACTACTGTTTCCATACATGACTGCACGTGTACGTAGCTGAGAGAATAAACTACTTCCTCCAATAATGGCGCAAAAACAACTAACAAGAAGAAATACTACTACGTTGAGGTTAGGAACATTGTTTTGTGTCATTGCTAACCAACAATTGTTTTTCGCATGAAATCTTAACCCGATTTTGATGTATTTTGTTTGGGCTTTCCCTAGCGTTGAAACTTAATGTTTGTGTACTCAGGTGTTTAGGTCGAGTTCCTATATTGCCAGTTTGCTAGGTCGTGCAAAAAGAAACCAGTGTAGGGTACATTATTTTCCCCTTTGTGATCCATGTGAAATGCTTCGTGATCTCGCGAAACAATACAACAAACACCCTGGAGAGATAAGCCTACGTTAGTTCTAAGACAGCACGTGTTGTAGAAAGATACTACATCGTCACAAAACAAATAACGACTCTGAAATAAATACTGTCACGTGTTACAGGCCATCTGAACCCTTTTTCGCAATAGGAACCAGGCAGATTAGTAATTGAAACGACAAAAGGAACTTTTGTTTGTTCACAGATAATTGTCTATAGCTGAAACTGCTGTAAACTCTTGGTGACAATACATGGTAATTACCCATCATCATAATGAAGCACTTGTTAAGCGTCACGTTTTATTTGAAAATAAAAACGGTATTTAATAATGATGGGCGGAAGCGCCTCCTCTGAGGTTTGTACTTACGTTGTGATTGGCCTTGGGCAGCGTGGTGGTATTTATGCTAGATACGCAAGAGAGAATCCATCGTTGGCTACAGTAGTGGCTATAGCGGAACCAAAGGATAAAACAAGGTTGATTTAAAGCAAACCGTTACTAAATGTACTAATAAACAAAGGAAACGCTGGGGAACCTCGTTGAACGTACCCACAGAGCATCAGTACACGGATTGGAAAGAACTAGCCAAAATGGACAAAATGGCAGATGCTGCCGTTATAACTGTACAAGACAGCATGCATAGAGAAGTAGCAGTTGCTTTAGCCGAAAAGGGCTATCACATATTATTGGAGAAGCCAATGGCCGTAAGGTAAGCCTAAGACGTTGACTACGCGCCATATATCAAATTATAATGCAAAGAGCGTTGTAGACTACGTTGTAGTGTTTTTCTGACATTAACGGTTTCTATAGCATGGATGGTTGTGTGGCTATTACAAACGCCATAAAGGCAAAAAATCTAGTGTTTAAAGTTGGACATGTCATGCGTTACACGCCACATTCACTTAAAATAAAAGAAATAATCGATTCTGGCGTTCTTGGCCAAATCGTCAATATTCAGCATCTGGAGGTACTCAAATACAGAATAGTACGTAAATTTACATGCTCAAGAACCATATTTAGCCTGTAGGTCACTATCACTTTGCACACAGCTATGTCAGAGGTAACTGGAGGAACGAAGCTGAGTCTACTTTTTCATTGATGGCAAAAGTAAGCAAATAACGGTATTGTTCCCGTTTAACTCTATTTAGAGTTGTCATGATATTGACTTGATAAGATGGTTTGCTGGGTCTCCTTGCAAGCAAGTTTCAAGTTTCGGTACCCCACGTGATGCATTTTCTAGACTATTTTTGGAATTTGTAGTTCTTCTAAGTCTTTATTGTTGCTTTACTTATAAACATGTTAACAGGCTCATTGTTGCATTTCAATGCTTCCAAAAAACCCGAAGGCGCGTCATCAAGATGCATAGATTGTGCTGTCGAACAAACATGTCCATACTCAGCCAAAAAGATTTATTTGAACTCTATAAAATCTGGAAACAGGGTATTTACAGCTCTGTTTATCCGTTTTATCTTATTGAACTTAGGGTTGGCCAGTATCGGTTCTCGTTGAAAACCCACGTGTAAAAGATATAGAAGACGCAATTACAAACGGACCGTACGGTCGTTGTGTTTACGAGTGTGATAATGACGTTGTTGGTACGAGAACTAGACTTTTTCAATTTAAAAACTGATTGTGAAGAACAGATAATCAAGTAGTAAATATGGTCTTTGAAAACGGTATCACAGCTTCATTTACCATGATAGCATTCTCTAAAGATATTTGTGTGCGTAAAACGCGTATATTTGGGTCTTTAGGACAAATAGAATACGATGGTAGAAGGTATGAAACAGAAATAAAACGATCCATAAAACCAAAACTTCTTGTTTTTTAATCATGTCGACTTCTTTTTTGACAACTAACTGTACGTACACTAGGATTGTTCACAGCGACTTTGTTAAAAATAAAACATCCCAATACACGCCATATGCGAATGTAGATACAAAAATGCGTGGCCATGGTTATGGTGACTACTTTCTTGCAAAGGAATTCTTCGATGAAGTCAGCGAAAGAAAAAAGAAAAACTCAGAAACAGCCTTACCTGACAACTCAAGTGTTGATGAGGTATGTGAATCTCGTTGAACATATTGAAGCTTAAACTCATATTAAACTAGACACTTGAGAGTCACGTGATTGTTTTTGCAGCTGAAGAATCCAGGAAAAAAAACAAGATTGTGAATGTTTCAGAGATGCTTTCTGATTGTCAAGCTCAAGTTAAGTAAAACCACTTTTAGTTCTTGCAGTTATATCAAAATTGAACTAAGGTTGGTGTTTCCAATCAAGGAGTTAAATTACACATATGTTGTCCTTCGTAAAGAAATCCAGTCGGTGGGATGCTCGAAAATGTTACTACAAGTGCTGGTGGGCTCTTTAGTGACCTAATATTCTAGGTACATCCTATGAAGTACAAAAAGGAAAGTGGCTAAAAAAGCCAAAGTAAGTTTACATTCATGCTACGGCGAATACAATCTAATTTATGTGACGCGATTAAGAATTACAAACCTTTGAAAAAAGTACCTGGAATTGACTCCCAATACCCCTCCTGCGCGTAAGAGCTCTTACTGTAATACTCACTTATACACCAGCCTTTCACAAATGTAACACGTACTGCGTAACATAGAGGTGCTTACGAATATGAAAAGGGTAAAGAACGTTGAATACGTTTGGGCAAATGCGTTTTCTTCACATGTCGTGACGCTTCGCCACTGCATTACCAAATCACGTGTTTAGAGTACTCACCATCGCATAGCGTATTCTTATACTATAAAGGCTAACTGGTTACTACACGCGGTAGACAGGAAAAGAAAACTTCCCAACATTATAGAAAAGTACTAAGCTTTAGATACTATGAAGTAGTATGAGACAGCAGTTTCTCATGAGAAAAGTTAGCCACATTTTGAGCAAAAATAGTTAATTTCACATCATACGGGTTAGCCTTATGCATCTATTTATTAAAGCGTTGTTACTAGCAACTGGGATATCACTTGGCCAACGCGTGGCAAAAAAACAAGAAAAATGTGAAACTACCCAAATTTTCCCGTGCCTAAATATTTGGCCTACAATCTGTTTCGCACAATCTAAGCACCCAGCTTTTGCTCGTAACAATCCTACGCTTCCTTGAATGTGCATCTTTTACCCACACCGTAAAACAACGCCTGAACAAGGTACGTGCTCTATTTGGGACACTGAAAAACTGTCATCCCACGAAAATCAACAAGTTGGGAACAGGTAGGTTTGTGTATTACCCGCTTTGTAGTTTATGTCTTGACCTTTCATTCCAATATTCACGTACGTGGAAAAGTATCTTACTCTGAGTAAGTTCAAAGCGTAAAAAAAAACAATAGGGTAAAAGTTAGGTGAGGTTTTTTTCAAAAAACCGAAAAAAAATAATCACGTGATGTAAAACGAAGAAATAATCCTTCAACAAATGTTGAGCGAAGTTTCCTTATTCCACCGTGCAGTGTGGAGGAAAATGTGCTTTGCGTACACAACGAAAAGTACAAAAGCAGTTATAAATACAAAACACCAACAGCAGCACACGTGATGAAGCTCTTCGCGGTTTTTTGCCTTATTCTAGTCTCAACGGCTTTTGCCCAACAAGTTGGCACCCAACAAGCTGAAAACCACCCACAGATAACCATTCAACAATGCAAGACCAAAGGAAACTGCCAAACGCAATCTAGATCTATTGTATTGGATTCCAACTGGAGATGGACCCACAAAACCGGCGGTTACACCAACTGCTACACCGGTAACGAATGGGATACTTCTATCTGCCCTGACCCACAAACTTGTGCTGAAAACTGCGCAATTGACGGAGCTGATTACGAAGGCGTTTATGGTGTTACAGCAAGCGGAAATTCCGTAAGTTTGAAGTTGGTTACAGTAGGCCAATACGACACCAACATTGGTTCAAGACTTTACCTTTTGGAGGACGAAGAACACTACCAAATCTTTAAGTTAAAGAATGCTGAATTTACTTTCGACGTCGATGTATCGAACTTACCTTGTGGTTTGAATGGCGCTCTTTACTTCGTTGAAATGGACGCTGATGGTGGTACATCAAAGTATCCATCTAACAAAGCAGGTTCGTAACGACTTCTTAGCTTTTTTTTTTTGACAAAATCACGTGCTCATTTTATTAAAACCTTTTTCCCGTATTAACTTTTTTTTTACTCTTAGGTGCCAAATACGGTACTGGTTACTGCGATGCTCAATGCCCACACGACCTTAAATGGATCAACGGTGAAGCAAACGTACTCGACTGGAAACCATCTTCGAACAACAAAAATACTGGTACAGGCAAATACGGAACATGCTGTACTGAGATGGACATCTGGGAGTCTAATAGCATGTCCACTGCTTACACTCCTCACGTATGTACCGTTCAAGGACAATACAGATGCAGTTCTCCTACCGAATGCGGTGATCTCGGTCCAGACAGATATTTGGGCGTTTGCGATAAGGATGGTTGCGATTACAACTCTTACAGAGTCGGTAACAAGACTTTCTTCGGTAAGGGAATGAACGTCGATTCATCACAAAAGATTACAGTTGTTACTCAATTTATCACTTCTGATGGTACCGACAGTGGCGACTTAGTTGATATCAAGAGGTAAGCAAGAAAGTTGAACAAAATTGGATCTTTTTTTTGTTTTGGGTTTTTTTAGAATTTTTTTTTGTTTGGTTCCCTTCTCATGACCCTTCTAACCGATTACTCCAGATTCTACGTCCAAAATGGTGTTACTATTCCAAACTCTTACGTCACTTACTCGAACGTTTCCAAGACCAACTCTGTTACTGATAAATTCTGTCAAGAAATTAAATCTTTCTTCGGTGATAACCCAGACTTTAACAAAAAGGGTGGTTTGAAAACAATGGGTCAAGCTTTGGATCGCGGAATGGTTCTCGTTATGAGCTTATGGGATGACTACTACGCTTACATGCTCTGGTTGGACTCAAACTACCCTGTTGATAAACCAGCAACCCAACCTGGTATCGCTAGAGGTACTAAAAGCTCAGCAGTTAAAACTCAAAAGGGAAAACTGTAACGCCAATTTTTCCGGTTTTTTTTTCTGGAAATGAAAATTACTCTTAACCACCTTGAAGAACCGTATTAAATATCTCCGTGCTAAAAAATTGGCCGAAAATTAAACTGAAAAGTTTTTCGAAACAGCACTTGTTTTGTCAAGTTACTTTTGGGTTTTTTCGGTTTTTGTTCTAACTTTTTTACCACTCAGGTTCTTGCCCAACTTCTTCTGGTAGACCACATGATGTCGAAAGTCAATATCCTAACGCCAACGTTGTTTACAGCAACATCAAATACGGACCAATTGGATCCACCTTTTGAATAGTGTAACACACTTTGTGCTTCGACAAATAAACCATTAAAACAAAAATATGTTTCTCTTTCTTGTAATTACCAGACCTTGAACGTTATATTCTTCAAACAATTGCTTGTGAGGTGAATACTATTGCGTGTCGGTTCACACCATGTGAGAAAGAAAGAAAATATTTTATGGCAGCTTCGTTTTACTAAAAGTGAGCCCGCATAAAAGGGAACGGTGCCCAGTACACACCGTGTACTCTACCATTCCATGCCACGTCATAGTAATAAATACGCTGCGCGTTATGATCAAACAGTCCAGTAGAACGTTGAGTTTTGTTGCGGTAGTATAAGGAAGGTTTTTACTCTCCAAACAGACCAATAACACGTGAGGTGAGGAAGCGACATGCGTTTATTAGTACGATCTACAAAGGCTTACAAGGCTTGTACGCTCCAAAGAACTTGACATTAGGCGTCAGCTGCTGTTCAGAGAGAGTTACATTCAACCTCAGTTCCGTTACTAATAAGATAACATTAGAACGTTTATACCGTTTACAAATGCTTTTTAGGGCAGGCACATGGAAATTGCGAAAGTATAACGTAGTAATACATACCTTCAACACTTTGAGAAAACAACGCAATATATTTATTACCAACAGATGAGCCAGAAGCTACTACTGTCCATCCTTTCCCGTTTACGTTTGCCATAATATTGAACCTATCAAAGAAGATGAGCACATTACATACTTATACGCACTCGTACGCTCTTATGAGTTGCCCTTTTGCTTGGTTTTCTTGAATAACAGCTCTATCAATTGTTTGTGTTTTGTTGAAACTTATTGTAAGTGTAGTTGCTAGTAGGAAGCGGGTAACGATTTTGAATAATAATAACGTCTACAAACCTGATCCCGAAGTGCTACCAACAGAAGATCCATAGCACGTCTTAATGTAAGAACCAAACTCTTTGTATCTTTGAACAGCATCGGGAGGCAAGACACCATCTTAACAGGCGGAAAAAAGTGAGAAGAAAAGCAGGAGATTACGTGCTTGAAGAATCTCACCTGGTGTAGGAGCAAAATCAAGTAGCATATTACAATTATGGCCAATGCTATCATGGTATATTGACATGAGTTCCTTTAACGAACGAAGTCCAATCTAAAAAACAAACAATAAGGAAAATAGTCAGAAAATAATCGGAAAAATACCAGTTTTACCTTCTCATTATAAAACCACGTGTCAGAATTTTGAAGCGTAAAATCGCATTCAGGAGGGACCCAAACATTAGAGTTTTGATCTCCTGCACCTTTATCACCTGTAGACCATGTAGGATATGGAGCATGACCAGTCTCTGAACCTATCCATCGAACAGCATTCTTGGATATACCATATCCATTAAATGCTGTAGCGTGAGGTTGTAGCTTTTCCAGGAGACTCGTGATTTTATCTTTAAGATCCTTAATTGTTTATTAGGCAAACCATAAACTCTTAAATAAAATACTCGGACTCGAAGAAAGGTACCGTTGTATATCCACCATCAAACCAAATCTCAGCAAGAGGTCCATTATTAGTCCAAAGCTCAGAGACCTGAGAAAAAACGATTTGATCGTATTGCTCTTGAGTTACTTTGACTTGTCCTGGCGCTAAAGGACCACCTGTGTACAGTAAGTTAAGCGCAAATGAATAATAAAGAACACTACTTCTTGGCTGAATACACTGAACATACCTTGTACTACACCATCATGGACGTTCAAATACGAATTTGTTACAACGCTGTAATAGAATCCAGGTTTAATTCCATACTTGTTCATTGACGCAATGAACTGTTTCACAACGTCTCCCTATACCAAAAAATTAATTCAGAATTGATGTCAGAGCTTTGTATCGTACCTTATAAGCGCTATTGTTAACACTGTAGTCATAGCTAAAGTCGAAATCAGGGAACTTCGTTTTAGTGTGCCAAGTACAGAATCCACAATTATGTTTAGCGACATAGACTGCGTATTTCACTCCCATGTCCCTCTATTTAACAAAGAAAACACGTGGTTAGATAAAAGCCTCACGTGATTGTTCGGTTACCATCGATTCAGCCCATTGATCAGTATTTAGCGTCTTTGGGTTAAATGTAGATAAAGGAGGGACTTCACGAAGCGTACAGCCTTGTGTTCCTTAAAACACGTTATGTAAGACGGTTTTATTGTATAGAGCTTACCAGCAGCTGTAGCCATATTGAAGTGAATGATAGCGCCTACTTCCATCTCTTCATAAGCGAGTTGATCTGGTGTTGGTAAGGGAACACCATAACAGAGTTTTAAACACAAAAGTAGCAAGAAAGCAAACTGTATTAACTGTGGCATAGTTCTTATGCTTTTTAAAAAGTGAGGTGACAGTCATGATTATTAGTTCACCTCGTTTTGAACTAAAAAAAGAAAGAGAAGCTCACGTTTGCTAAACTCTTTGCTGTTTACTCTATACAGAACTTGAATGGTGCCGCCACTTTCATAGTTTAGTGGTTTATGGAAGTATTTTTTTGCCACTATTAGTTGTTGCGGTAGTCAAATTTGAGGTATTCCATTCAATACTTTGGTACCATTCTCACTCACCTGTGTCTTTCTTAAGGAAATTTCATACACCCAACTATGGTTTAATACATTCATTTGCTATCAGCCTGCATTTATCCAAATGGATAGTGTACGCCAGCTAAAGACTTAATACCCTGAGAGGAATCACTAACTTGACTAATGACTCAAATTTATACTATCAGCACTGCTAGATTAATGATACCGTCATCTGTGAGTTCCACAATAAGACAATCAAACGTATGTACGCCTGTAAGCTAGGATAAGTGACTATCGGCAGCCTTGGATAATGACAACAAAAACGCTGCTTATGTTGCAAGGTTGTATTAATTTTGAGACAGAAGCCTTTTACAAGCGCATTGTTATTTACTGCATGCTTTGTGTAAATCATTTATATCCTCTCCCGGGTCTACTGTTGTAACCCCTTCCGACACCACCACCTAGAGAACGATAAGTAACCAAACGAACAAAAAATAGGACAAAATATCCAGATTACATACCAAGATCATGTGAAAATTGGCAATGCCTATGAGGACAATGTTTACCACCACTATCACGATAAAATTTACATATCTCACGGCCTCTACCTATAAGCAAAAGTTAATTTGTGACAAAAAGAACCAAGAAAAGAAAAAAAGGTGTTACCTCTTCCACGGCCCGAGTTTAGCGACTGTGTGTATCTATTTTGATTACCATTTCTCTGCGCATTGTTGTGACCATTATTATTATAGTTTCCTTGTCTGGCTAAATAATGGCATAAGTCCAGAAATACAATGAAACATCGTGGTAAAGTGAAATGAACAGGAAAAAAACGCACGTGTTCCACCATTTTTACGTTTGGTTACTGGTACTACAAGTGCTCTTCCATGAACAGCTCTATGGTATCCAAGTCTATATGATTCAATAACAGACCTTCGAAGCCAATTATTTAGTTCACCATGCGTTGGAGGCTTTAAGCGAACATATATGAAGAATTCGCTAAAACAAGTAATTACTAATTAAGGATTTGGTGTTTGTTAACTTACTCCCACGTAGATATGTTCTTAATAGTTTCAACAGCATCTCTTAAACCCCCAATCATATCTTCTGTTGGTCTACCATATCTAGCATCATAATTATTGGCTATTTTTTGCGCAGAAAGTCCAGCAGGTCTTCCTTTATAAAAATAGTTAGAAAAAAGTCAACACATTTTCAAGATTATATGAACGCAAAACGATCTTCCAAACAGGTTTTTAAGAACGTACCTATATTCTCCAAGAAATAAACATGAAAAGCTAAAAGATGTCGAGATACTTTTGTCAACTCGAAAGTTTTAGAAGCTCTTATATTCTCTACTGCTGGAAGAGGCTCTTGAGCAGCTAATTGATAGCATTCCTTTGTATACCATCTAACATTACGTATGAAAGCTTCTCTCATGTACTAACAAGAAATCTTAGCACTACAAAGGCAAACAACTATAAAACTTACCGGCACAGCAATATCCTTCCAAGCTAAAGACGATATAGTCAAAAGTGGTAAGAACTCTCCAAGAGAAGGTAGCTAAAGTAAAAATAAGAATACAGTAATATCAATGTGCTTGACAAAGACGTCGTACAACTGCTTTGCTTCTATTCTCAACACTAACACGGAACTTTATAATCTTATTATTGATTTGTTCAACTTGTTGAGGATGCTTAGCAGCAAAGCTAATCATATATCTCTGGAATGCACAGTACCCTTCAAGAGCCTTTATAGAAGCTACAAACAAAACAAACATTAGATCAAGGAACATACAGTATGAGGGGAGGTTCCAAGTCCATACCATAGAGTGTCCCATTCATGATCTCAACAATCATTGTGTTCATCAGTTTAGGAAAAATTTTGAATGCCATGCTTGGCGTAAACCTGTCTTTACAACAAAGTTTACTCAAAGCTTGTTTGAGCATATCCTGAGATCGTTTACCATGGTCTTTATTTATATCTAAGACAACAAATAAGCACATTTAGGTAACCACACCGTATTAACCAACGTACACAGTGGTAACCAATGAGTGAGTTTCTCAGTTGAACCATAAACTGATGACCTTATACCTTCATCAAAAGCATGCTTCGTCATAAGCTCTAATGGAGTGCTTATAGCATGAATAACACCATTTCTGCGTCTCTTTACAACAAGACCAACACCGAGTATATCTTCTGTGAAAAGTACACGTGTATGGAAACAACGCAGTGATTCACGGATGATTTCAAGCTCTGACTTTGGTTTTACGTTTGGATTTTCCTGTTGATTTATGATTAGCACAGTTTAACTGATACTGGACGTACAACACTAAAAGGAGGCCATGGTTCGCTTGGAGTATGCTCACATAGGGTACAAGCAAAAGCGTTTGCAGTGCGTATAGCACTTGGAATACGACGTAAAATATCATCAAGTGGTCGTCCTTCGTTATCTTCAAGATCCATAAGGAACGCTAAAGAAAAGTTTAAGTCAGTTGACAGTAGCATATAAAAAGAACTGTTTTATGTTATTACCTTGCATTTGTAGCAGTATTGTTTGTACTGAGTAAGCCGAGCACCAACCAGTAGTACGCTGTTTATTATCAGAATCAAAGTAACTCTGAAAATCGCTTAATAAATCAAGACAGATCTTATCATCATGAACCTACAATACAGCATTAACAAAAATCACGTTTTAAAATTCATCTCGAAACGCACGTGTGGGTGTGGTAAGGGTACTAAAATTGTGGCACTAGGTGGACTCGTCTAATATTTATAATTAGCACAAGCAAAACATTAAAATAAAAGCCGTACTGGATAATCCATTGGAAATTTGAGTTCAATATGAAAAATTGCGCCAGCATAAGGAGTATTTTCTAACAAGTTCGTCAGTTGAGCTTTATCAATTTGCTTATAAAAACAAGTACCTGGTCCCTTTAAATTACCATGCCAGATGAACATATCCTCCTTTAATGACATGAGTTAGCGTGATGATCTTTTTGGTAAGATTGTACCTCTAAAGGACTTGCTGACACCAAAGGAAGTGGGTTCTTTATAATCTCTTTGTAATCACGCATAAGCGCACGTCTAGCATCAAGTAATCTTCCAGGTGTTGTAGGTTTGTTCCCTGCATCAGTTGTATCTGATAGAACAGAAGATACAGATGCTGTTAAATTCTCTCTTAACCTTTCACTATAAAACAGTCAATGATGAATACATAAAAAATAGCTGCTCGTACGTCTCAGGGTGAATCATATCTAATGATGTTCTTTGTTCAACAACATCTTGAATAGCACCTTGAGAGAACTTGTTGAATCCACAGCGCAGTATATACAGCCTAGGTAGCACTGCAAGATCCAGTATAGCCTTTTTAAATTAAGTAAGTTTCATAAAACCGAAAGAGAACAGTGTACCCTCAATAAATAATCGTCAATCTTTTTACAATTTGAAATATCCCATTCAGTCAACGCTTTAAACATGTACAGAGCGCTACAATGAATGAATTTAGAAAGTATTCTCAACGTTAATATTACATACTCTTGAGTAGGCGTATTTACATGGGTACAGGTACGCATGAAGAGCTTAGACAAAAGAGGGCATCCCTTAGAGGTAAGTGAGTAGTTTAATTCATGATGCAGATAAATCTTATCGTGCACGTACCATTGCAAGAGGAGACACGTCACCAATTAGTAAGCAATGGCTACAGTTTAATGTGTCCAATTTATGCAACTTTGCAACGTGTTCAAGCGTGGATACAAGATTACAACCAGAAATATCCAAATCGATTAAATTAGGATTAAACTCTGCAATAGTATCCAGCGCTTTATCCGTGATATTTACGCACCTATTAAGACCATCAGTTAATTGCAATAAACACATATTAGACTTACTTGGAAATGTTCAGCTTTACTAACTTTGGACAATGTATCGCAACAGACATTATAGCACCATCATGAATATCACAACCGCTACAATTAAACTCCTTCAAAGAACCAGCAACTTTTGCCAAATGCTGCAATGCAATATCACTTACTTTGCACTTTGATATATTAACTAAAAAATGAATAAACAACATGTTAGATTATTACACAAATACGAACCTTGTTCAAGTTTTTGACCAATAGAAAATAAGTTTTGTAAACCATCATGAGAAACACGTGTTGATGATAAATTAATAGACCGAATATTCAGAAGAAGTTGACCCATTGTGCGTAACAGAACATCATCAACAAGTGTATTGTTCAATGCAACACATTCCAATTTTCTATTAGCTTGTATGAATTGCTGTAGTGGGCCCGTGAAGCCATCTTTGTAAATAGAAGAAAGGCCTAAAAAAAAACTCAACAAAAAAAATACGTTCGTTTCAATTTTCGTACTTGTGAAGTCTATGCTCTTCAGCGATTCAAAGTGTATCAGGTACTGTAAAGAAGCATGTGATAGGTTATGACACCTCTTTGCAGAAAGACTACGGAGTGTTTTGCAGGTTTGAAGTGCCAGTAATGCATCATCATCAAAAGCATTACATTCGTCAACATGAAGCTCCTGAAGTGACGGCGCAGAAGACAACAGTGCCCTAACACTCTCACTATTGAAGGACTTACTTCCACTAACTTTAAATACACTCAAAGATGGCATTTTAACCGCCCCGAAGGTACCACAGAAGTCCTTACTAAGCATCGTGTTAATAACAGCCAAAACGGAAGAACTACTTACTTGTTACAGTACAAGCCAGATAAATCAAGGTACTCCAACGTACTCTGAGCCTTGAATGAACGAAAGTATGTAATAAAGCTAGGTGCAAAGCTATTATAAGATACATCAAGCCAAGAAAGTTTTATACAATTACGTTGTAGATGCTTCAATGAATCAACACTGAGATTACTACATCTTGAAATATCAAGTTTCTTTAAATTAGAAAACTTTGATACTTTAAGTATAGTTGCATCAGTTATATGAGGACACTCTAAGTTAAACGTATATTAGCTTTCTCAGGTATAAATATATTAATTGCGTACCTTTGAGGACAAGTTCAGTAGCAAAAAGGCAATTGATAAGTGCACCTCCTTTAAAAGTGCAACGTGTGAAATCAAATATATTTAGTGATGCAATGTTCTTTGTTAACGTTGTGATACTTCTTGTAGTAATATACTTTTTGTTGAACGCATGTGTTGTGTTGAACGTATCCCTCTTTTCTGAATATCGAAGTACTTCAATAACAGCAGCAAGCTCAGTATCAACAAGTTCTTCATGCCAACTTGCAATCCAAGAAAAATCACCATCAGGTCCCAAAAGAATAGCTTTCCTAAAGCAGTAACCTAGGTACATATTAACGTCAATGCTACCTTCCTCATTACATAACCAAAACAACATACCAGCTTTCTCATAAAGTTTATCGTTATTGTTCCTGTGAGCCATCTTAATAAGCAAGTGTGCACGTCTAATATAACCCTCAACATATTTTGGTAATCGTGTAATAACAGAAGCATAACATTCATCTGCAAGTTCTGAAAGCTGATCCTGGTATCTCCATGCATCAATATCTTGTAGTGTATTTCCCAAATTAAATAGACCAACATTGTTACGTGCAATATTATATTTTTCAAAAGCTTTCTTGAAGTACGTATAACAGTCGTCATCACCTTTGATGAAAGAAAAGTTAGAACAATCACAAAGGCAAAGGAACTTCAAGCATACCTGTTTTTAGGCTTCCAAGCTTTACTAGTACATCAGCGTAGCTATTAAGCATGAAAGTATTATCAGGAGTACTTCTTATGGCCTTGGAATAGTGTGAGCGGTAATTAAAGAAAGATGAAGTTACCTGCTCAAATTTCGACATAGCCAATCGGAATAACCGATCATTGTGTGATCCTTGAGACTTCAGACCACCTGCAGCTGCCTTCATTTGGTCCATTGCCATTATAGACAATGCATTAGCTTCTGCCATTTGTGTAATATTCATATTCTTTACAAGAACAGACATCTGAACGAGCATAAGTAGTTGCAATAACACAGCAAACTAGTTTTTCTTTTCTAACCTTTTTAATATCTGGAATTACTAGTTTGAAGTCATCTGGGCTCTTTTCAAGTTCTTTTCTTGCTTCCTTTGTTAATTTAATCCCTGTTAGTTGTTGTATACGCTGGAAAAGCATATACATATCAACTGAAGACTTTAAATCGAACGAAGGACTCTCTTCTTCTTCAGAAAGAGAATCAACAAAGTATTCCGCCAAAGCTATTTTATAAAGTTAACTACTGGACTCAAAAAGTTTACCTCTTCATGTACCTTCCCTTAAATCCTCTCTCCAAAAGGTTTTAGAATCGTCACTCCAGCCAAGAACCATGTTGAAGAACTCAAGCGCCAAAGCAAAGAAGATATCTGTTGCTACAGTTCTAGAAGTACGAACAAGGTTTCTAAACTTCTCACCAAGCATGCGTTTAATTATTCTATAGTCAATAAGCAATACAACCCTCCTAGTGTACTTTCAGTACCTGGCGATCATGTCAAGCAAAATCTCATCTTTCAGGGTTTTTGAAGTCACGTGGCTCCTTAATTTTCCAAGGTACCGAACATTTACACCTTACGGCATTAGAAAAAAATAACAACCAATTTTTTGACAAGGTAGCAATTTTCAAAAAATGAAATATCCAAGACGTTGTTTTACCTTCGCGATGAATAACCTCCGTTAGTTTAGGGAGATCAGCGGATTTATTATCCTTGTAATTCTTATCAAGCCATTTTGCAAGATTCACAATAATAGTAGAAAAAAGGTAGTCTGTGGCTTCCTGTACTTCACTAACTCAAATGTTAGCAAAACAAACATAAGGAGCAATTGTCGCTAAACTTTCTCCTTTAAAACTCACGCATTTATTGCATCATAATCAGGATCATACTGGCTGAATCTAGAGAATGCATCACTAGACAATGGCTTTGGATACTGCTTAATAAATTCAGGCCTAAAAACCTTTTTTTTAAGTTAGTGTTACTTAGTATTTACTACAACTTCGTTGGATATCCAAGAAAGTGTACCTTGTATAAGAATGTCTTCTTAACATTCTCCTCAGCAGTAGGAGGGAAAACGCGAGCAAAGTCTATCTGTACAAAGAATAAATACAAGAAAAAGAAATTTGGCAAAAATTAGCCAAGTTTAGGAACTTTCACCTACCACATAAAATCGTCCATCATCACCACGATGACCTTCTATATCTATAGGTCCATATAAAAGCTTCATGTTATCCTTTTTGCCGCAAAGATGACCTTTAATGTTCAATTTTTTTGCAGCATTTCGCATCTGAAGTTAAGATGTTAAAGAAACAAAGATATTATAGATGTAACCGCACCAATTCCCTCATAACATCGTTCTCATCCCAAACATGACAACCACCATCAGCGCTACCATATACGAGCGTTTTTTTGTGGACTGGAAGTATTGACATTGCCACAAGACGAAACCCAAGATAATCGATCTGAGGTATTAATTAGTTCTTTGTATACACTACACCAGCAATACTAACCACAGCCATCATTGGTACATGTAACCCCTCACATGCGTAATACCTCATTAATGCTTTTAACTCCAAACTTCCTGTCTAGAAGCGTCATAAATAATACCGAAACAACAAATAAATACTGACACGTGCCTTCATGGCATAAAAGTCACCTCCGTAAATGTTCAAAAAATCTGTTTGGAACTTGAATAAAATGCCATTGTATACATATTTCTTGCCTAAGGTTGTATAAGCGTTACAAAATGCAACAAAGGTGGTAAATAATTAATTCGTAGAGTGAAAAAAATTCATAATGAGAAATTTCTCATAGTGACACTTGTGAGCGGACATTGGCGTTCAGGATGTGTACGTGCCTCCTGCAGAACCACCTACATCTATAGGATGTATTGTTTTGAATTCATCTGGCAGAAAGGCTTCAGAAATGATAATCTTTCCGTAGCGTTTTGCTATCTTTACAAAATCTTTACTGAGTGATGATAGCTTGTGGTATTTGGTTAGACGCGCTTCCTTTGTATCTTCAGGGAATTCAAGAAGGCGCTGGTGTAAATAAATCAATAAAAACGAATCGTTTGAGTCATAACAGCACTAGCGTTACCTGAAAGTCTTTATTCCAATCAACAGGTGAACCTGTGCTAACTGTTTGCTTAGCATCGGCGATATTAGCCTTTGGATATGGCGTAGTGGTAGATTCCGCCTTAGACATGGCCGTGTTTGCATTCTTTAAAGAATAACGTTCTACGCCTGTGTAGATGTACTGTACACCTCCATTATTAGCTCCCACATACTGGTAAAGATTGGGAGAGGTGGTAGAGGCGGCTGAAGGAACACCTAGGGAAGGCTCCCCTGCAACAATTAGAAATATGTTAAAACAGCCTAACACGCACCAAGCGCGGTTTCATCGAAATCTGCTGGTGTTATAAGGTTAAAATCGTCTGGCGTTGAAGTTGTAGCACTTAGGTCGTAACCGCCGTGGTCAGAAGCCATATCTTATCATTGCCACCACGTTTTCAATAAAAAGAAACACAGAAAAGAAAACTGGCAAAAATTACAAAAAGTTTTCCGCGTCACCATTTCTTTAAATTGATTTACATTAACGCTGTTTAAACAGAGCTATTCTGAGCTTGTATAATAAGCCTTTGCAACTAAAATTCGCGTTAACCCATTTGAACTTGACATCTATAACACCAGTGCTCGCGTCATTAAGCATAATTTGATTGTATGCAGTAAAAAACGTTTTTTGTAGTTCCCTTTAACTTTGTGCCCTAATTTGCATTCGTTTTAATGCTACACCAATGGGTCTCACGCGCAATGGTGCGTTGGCTGTGCCAAAATTGTGTCGGTTTTCATTCGCCCAAAATGTGATTGTTGTACAATCACTATCGTCACTAGCAAACGAAGTACCCCACTCAACTTGTTTTTGTGGCATTTGGTCTCGTTTAATCACCTAGCCAATTTTTTTATCTATTTTCAGTAAGTCCAAGACGCTGAAACAATGGTACATCTTGTCTCTACGAATTTTTTTATGCTTACTGTAAGGCTAGGCGGTTACAGGCGCACAAGCCGCGCAACAGGTAAGGGATCAGTACAACACGCAGTTTTTGACCGTACAATAGGGCGTGGAAGACATGGTGTTGATTTCTGCGGTAGACGAGCCTTCTATCGTTGAAAATATTAAAAAGCGCTATGACCACGATCAAATTTACGTAAGTAGCTATTTAAACTCGTAGGAGCATTTTGAAGTTTAAACGTCGGAAATACATTTTGTTCTTGTAGTAAATGGGGCACAGGCGTTAGCAATAATGCCATAGTGCCTGAATTAGCGTAAATAACTCGAGAAAAACACTCACAAACTCATAGACCAACATCGGTGCTGTGTTGATCTCGGTGAACCCTTTTCGCTGGATTAAAGGTATAACTGATGACGAGCAAGTCGAAGAATACAGAGGGCGCTTTCGTCACGAGCTACCACCAAACGTTTTCGCATTGGCAGAAGAGGCTTACCGCTCAGTAAAAGGTGAACAAATGAACCAATGCGTTATTATCACGTACGTTAGAGCGCTTACAGCATTTTTTGAGCGTAGTATAACGCAGTTTTATTGAAATTGTGCAAAGTTTGGGTAATCGTTAGAGCAACATTTCATCACCCTCAAACAGCAGTAAAACCAGTAATTTTTTCTATCACTTGACAATCAAACCAAAAACAATTAAAAAAAAAGCCAAAAACGTAAACGCCATCTAACGCACTCAATTTATAGTGGTGAATCTGGAGCTGGAAAGACTGTAGCTGCAAAATTGATTATGAAGTATGTTGCTGCAGTGTCAAGTAATTCCGAAGAGATTCAATACGTAAAACAAGTAATCCTCGATTCAAACCCTGTACTCGAGGCTTTCGGTAATGCCAAGACATTGCGTAACAATAACTCTTCCCGTTTTGTGCGTCCCTTTTCTCGTTTACTCCACTTTAACTTTTGTTTTTGTATTTTTTTTGTTTTTTTGTTCTGCTTGGTACACAAAATTGTTCTGATTGCTTTTATATAGGGTAAATATTTTGATATTCGCTTTAACAGATATGGTGACCCATGTGGTGGATTTATTACAACTTGTACGTCAGTTCAATTTGTGAAGTTTTTTTTCAGAATATAAAATTATTTTTTGGTATTCTTCTTTTGTTGTCTGTCAAGTTGCTAATTATTTTCTCTTCTAGACTTGTTGGAAAAATCTCGCGTTACGAGTCAGTTGAAGGGCGAAAGAAACTTTCACATTTTCTACCAAATTCTTAATGGTTCTACACAACAAGAAGTCGGTATGTTTTTTTTTTTCTTGTATTTCTTGTAGATTTTTTTGAGTTAATTTTTTTGTAGACGAGCTTCAATTATACTCCCCAGAGTACTTTAGCTACCTAGCTGGTTCTGGATGTTACACTGTAGACTCTATTGATGATGCTGAGGAATACGCTGAAGTCCGAAAGGGTTTTAATACTCTTGGTTTCCCAGCCACTGGTAAATTTTTATTTTTATTCAAAGTATATTCGCTAGTTCGTGTCTAATATTTTTTCACAGAGGTACAAGCTATTATCAGATTGTTGGCGGGTATTTTACATTTGGGTAATATTCAATTTCAAGAAAATGCTCAAAGCCAGAGTTCCGTCGTTGACCAGAACCCAGTAAACCTCGCTGCTGGTCTCTTCAAGGTAAACATTAAAATCTTTTTTTGTGTTTGACTTGCTGTTCTCGTTCACAAATTTTCTGTAATTAACTTTTTCAAAATAGGTTAACCCTGAGGCTCTCTGCAATTGCTTGCTTACACGTCGTATTACTACCGGTGGTCGTGGTGGTGGTTCCGAGTACGATGTACCAAATAACAACACTAAGGCAACTGCTGCACGTGATGCTCTCAGTAAAGCTATGTACTCTCGTATGTTCGACAGAATTGTTGCTGTTACAAATGTTGCTCTTGAAAAGAAAAAGCTCCAACACTCTTGTGTTATTGGTGTATTAGATATTTATGGCTTTGAGATTTTCGACGTACGTTCACTACTTCTACTGCTTGAGTATTTCCGAGGGAGATCCCGAGGGATTTTTTTTTCACCTTTTTGACTTTGTGTTTTTGTCGGCTTCATTCTTACTTCTGTGTTAGAACAACGGCTTCGAACAGTTCTGTATCAACTTTGTGAACGAAAAACTTCAACAGTACTTCATTCAATTGACGTTGAAGAAAGAACAAGAAGAATATAACGATGAGGGTATTCAATGGACTCCTATCAAGTTTTTCAATAACCAAATTGTGTGTGATCTTATTGAAGCTAAGGTATGTGTTGTTGTTACTTTGCTGGTGGAATTTGTCATAGTTCTAATGATTTGTAGCGTCCTCCTGGTATTTTCTCTGTTCTTGATGATGTATGCGCAACCATGCACTCTGAAGAAGCTGATGCTGCTGATCTCAAGTTCCTCGACAAGGCTGGTGGTTTCTTCAGCGGAAATCTTCATTTCCGTAAACTCAAGAACGCTTTTGAAGTCAAGCACTACGCTGGATCTGTCACTTACGAAACACGCGGTTTCTGCGAGAAGAATAAGGATATTTTGAATCCTGATATCATCAAAGTTATGAAATCCTCACAATTGCAGTACTTGGTCGAGCTCTTCCCAGAAGATGTTACCCAAAAGCAGAGTAGGCGTCCAACTACCGTCGGTTATAAAATCAAGACATCTGCAGCTGATTTGATCAACCAGTTGTCTCAATGTCAACCTCATTACATTCGTTGTATCAAACCGAATGAAACAAAACAACCTAAAGATTGGGATGCTAAGCGCGTACAGCATCAAGTAAGTATTGTGGAGTTACTTTAAGACCATTTTATTCTTATAAATATGTTTAGGTCCAATACCTTGGTATTCTCGAGAATGTTCGTGTATGTCGTGCCGGTTACTGTTACAGTACGTGTTTTTTTTTTATTTTGTTTTTTTCAGAATTTGCTTTTTTTTTTATTGCTTGGCGTGTTGGTTATCTAATATGTTATTCCTTAGGGGCACCTTACCAACGTTTCCTTAATCGTTACAAAAAATTGTCGTCCAAGACATGGGGATCATGGGGAGAATGGAGCGGCCCTCCAATGGAAGGTGTCAAGATTATTCTCACTGAATCTGTCCTTGATGCAAGTCAATACCAATTTGGCCGTACCAAGGTCTTTGTTCGTCACCCAGAATCCTTGTTCTACTTGGAAGAATGTCTCGAACGTCACGATTACGAATGTGCCTTGCTCATCCAAAAAGTACGTTTAAACTGATAATTAAAGATGTAATTCGCTCGTACTCACCTTTTTAAAGGCTTGGAGACGATGGAAGGCTAAGAAAAAGGCTTTGGAACAACGTGCCAAGGCTGCTAGCTTGCTGCTCGGTAAAAAAGAGAGGCGTAGAGAGTCCGTCAACATTAAGTTTGATACCGATTACATGTGTTACGAATCAAACTTTTCTTTGCAAGGAGCCATGGGCAAATACAGTACGTTTATCTTCTTCTCTTCGAGATTGTTTTACTCCCTTCTTTGTCTGTAACTTGAAGCTTACTGGTATTGTTTTTTCTAGTCGAGGAACCATGTGTTTTTGCTGATCAAACCATTACTTTCAGTAGACGTGGCCGACCTGAGAGAAGAGATTTCGTTCTCACTACAAACGCTTTTTACGTATTGATGCGTATCCAAAAAGGTGGGCAACAGCAGTACACACTCATGCGTCGTGTACCTCTCGACAAGATTGCCAAGGTATCTATGTCTACGCTACAAGATAACTGGGTCGTATTCCACTGTCAAGGCGGTGAAACCGATTTTGCCTTCGAGACTAAGTTTAAAACTGAGTGTGTTACTGTACTCAGTGAGAGTTACGAGGCTTACGCACGCTCAAAACTATCACTCAACTTTTCTGGTACGTACTCCTGACAGATACCTCTTAGAGTCAGTTTTCTTTCCTTTTTTTTTTGTTTGTATTTTTGTTGTTCACTGTTATTTTAGACAGCATTACGTACAACATCCAAGCTGGATCAAGCACAGATACACGTACTCTCGCTTTCCAGAAGGATGAAGGTGCACAACCAAGAAAGGTTAAAAAGTCAGGCAAGACGCTCACCATCATGATCAATTCTGGTCTAGATAAGAACACGAGTACGCTCAATATATTTCGTGTATACTTCAATGTTCTTACTTTCCTTAGATACTACGCCACAAGGCTTCCAAGCAACGCCTACTGCATCTGTACCACGCTCTTCTGGTCCTAAAAAGACCATGGGTGGCATGGGCGGTGGCATGCGCGGTAACACAGGAGGTGGTGCTTCAAGACCAGGTCCAAAGAAGATGGGCTTTGGTGCACCAAAGGGACGTGGTAGAGGCGCTGGAAAGAAGGGTCGCGGTAGGGGTCGCGGTAAAGTCCGAGGCCGAGGCCGAGGTCGAGGAAAAGGCAGAGGATTTAAAAAGGCGCGATGATGATAGCCACTAATGGTTTATATATATTACTTTTTTTTTTGTACCTGTTCGGCTTATTGGTGTCTGTGCCTGTGTGGCTATGACACTATTAGTCTGGTATACCCATTATGTTTATATATATTCCATCTATCTATCATATAGCGACTTGCCTCAGCTGTCTTGGCGCAACCTTCTGCAACTCTGACTCTAAGCAAAAAAAAAAAAAAACTTTGTGAAGTTTTTTGCTAACGTTTCTTTAGGGACCAAAAATGTTACCAAAAGGAAAACCTGCACAACCGCAAGCGAAGGCATTGTACGATTATCAAGGATCTACAGCCGAAGAATTGTCATTTGGAGTCGGTGATGTTATTATCGTTCACCAGAAGGATCCTGGTGGCTGGTGGGAAGGTGAACTCAACGGTAAGCGCGGATGGGTTCCAGCGAACTATTTGCAAGAGATGTAGAAAGCGTCTAGAAGGTACGACAGTTTTAGGTTTGGTAACACGTGAACTGATGTTTTTTTTTTTCAGAAGAAGGTTGACGCGATTGTTGGCTGTTTATGTCTCTTGCTGCTAATCAGATGCTCTTTTCCCCTTTGTTAGCGAAGTGTCTGTAAAATCTAATATGAAGTCAATAAAACGCAACATGTTTTAGTAAAGTGAACAAGAGCTTGCGGTTTTTTTTTTTTTGTTGAGTCATACATAGTATTTCGAAATACTATTATGAGCGGGCACTTTAGCCCTTTCAAGCATGGTGTATTCAATATGGAGCGCTTCATAGAGTTCTTGGATGCCGTTATATTGGTTGTAGCTAATTTAGACGCACAATCTATTGGTAGATGGCGTATCTGTTGTAAAACAGCTGTTTCTTTCTTAACAGACGAAGAAATATGGAAACAAGTGCTTAGGAACGAAGGTGCGTCACCCATAACTTTTTTGTAAACAACACAAAGCAACAAACGTTTACCACGCTCTTCATCGTTGTATTGTCTACGAAAAACGCCATTGAACAGTTTTTTACCCCTTTTTAATTTCTTTGTTCAAGGATTACATCACATACCCATCAGACGCATGCAAGGCCCTCCAAAAGGTGACCAAAGCTTACCTACGTATTATCAGGCTGTTTCTCAGAATATTTACGAAGAAAACAAGTCTGTGTCAAGAATAGAATCTTTAAAGAATATTCACTGTTTTCATCCACCTTTCATGACAAGATACATTAATCGTAGTACTATTGATCAAGATTTACAAATATCAGGTGATCCTTCTAAAACCTATAATTGTAAAGATAAGAACCCACGTGCCATGGATGCAATGTTGTTACATGTAGGCGGTTGGGATGGTGCTGAACAATACAAAGAAAACTCACCTTGGGACATTGTTCGCAGAGTGTTCAAGCGAGGCGAGCTTAGTACAGATTATGGTACGCATCTGAAAACAAAGAAAGCTAGATTTTGTACACTCGGTGGTGAAGAAGACCAAGAGCAGTATGTTGATGATAGTGTTAAGCATCCTTGGAGATTACAAAAAAGAAATTTTGTACAATTCTTGTCATTAGAAAATCGTGATATTTTCTTCAACAGGACCTACAAGCTGGTTGAGGTTTCTCCAAGGTGTAGGGCAAGTTGTGATTTGAATGAAGCGGAGAAAGAGTACTTGAAAGAGCAGTCAGAAAAGTATTTAAGTGACTTAAAAGCGTTCTATGATGATTTCTATACATCTTACCGGATTACTGATAAGTGCTATAAAGGGTATCAGGTTTCTGATGAACTTGAAGGTGGTAGTAGAAATGCAATGATATGTGTCATTAATGACAAATGGATTAGATTCTATTGGACAGGAAGACATCGTGTAGACTTCTAAGTAGTAGCTCAATAATAAAACAAAAAGTGTTGAACACCCTTTGGTTTCAAGCTCTTATGGCTCGTCTTCTTTCCAACAGAAACACAAGCTGAAACCGATTCTTCAAAGTCCCCACGATTGTTGACACAGGAGCGTAGGACACGAGATACACTCATTGTATTTTCTGCAAGGTGAAACGTGATACTTTGTGCTGATACTGTTGCACTATTTTTTATCTTTTGATCGGACCACCTTAGACTATTTTGTTTCGTCGGTAATTTTCTGCAATCGTATGAGTAACAACTATTTATTCTATGGTGGTTTGTGGGTTTTGGGTACATCATTATTACATACGTTTGGTGGTCAGCGGGACCTTATTAACCCAATGATGGGCGCATTCGACATAAACGACGATGCAAAGGCCCAATTAGTAGGTAGTTGGCATATAGTAACACTAACACTGTTTGCAACGTCGTATATACTGATTAAAAACGGATTAAAACGTGAAGAGTCTTCTCGTGGCTTGATACGCTTTCTGGGGTGGATGCATGTTCTGTATGGAGGTGTTTTTATGGTATCTAGTGTAGTACACCAAGTGTGGATTCCTCAGTGGATATTATTGACTCCTGTTGGTGTTTTAGCCTTATTAGGTGCCTGAACTCAATAAAAGATCGTAAGTTACACAGTATTGCAAACAGCACGGTAATCAAAGTGTGGACATTTATGTAAGTGAAAGCGTTGGAAAACAATAAGGCTTGTAGTATTGATGAAGCATTTCAATAAAGTCACGTGTCATAGCTATTTTTGACAATGAAAAATTTAATTGTTTAAGCTCACTACGCAACTTCCCGCGAAAGCTTGAGAACCTACTTTACGCTGGCAATCTCGGCGGTATTGAAGCAACTCCGAACTTTCACCATAAGAAATACGACAAGCATGTCCGAAACCATCGTGGGCTGTTCTTTTAAATCTTTGGCGGTTCCAAAAAATTAGAAGAAAAACTTTGTCAAAGAACTTCAAAAGCTAGCCTGTAGCTGACACCCAGCCTTGCTCATTTTTTCATACAATCAGGATTTATCACGTGTCTAACCTGTTCTGCGATAAAAGAAGATGGAAAAAAGTGATCTAACCGAGAATACACCAAAACACTCTGGTTCGCTTGTAAATTATTGTAATTTGTTATTTACTACAAGTAGTTGTGTCTGCAGGAGAAGTTGTTTCGCCTTTTATTAGAATGATGTCAAACGATTTTGTACAGAGAACAATGATTAGCTGTTGTTCCTTTACGGAAATAGCTAAACTTACACTGTGCTCACATGTGTTGAGACGCCTCTGTCTTCGCTGTAACTGCAATTGTTATAAAGAATCCAGAAGAAGCCAGATTGATAAAAAAAAATCAAATGGTAGCCGCTCTAAATGACTATGAGCCGGTTGAGGGAATACCTCAGTACTGTGACTCGTGGAGACTTGGAATACGTACTATCATGAGGAAAGCAGGTATAACATATCCAGGGCGATTGTTATATAGAACTGCGTACAAAGTTTGCTGTCATATTATCGGAAGGTGTGTTTTTTTGAATTTGCACTGATTGATTTTGTCTATTTCAGACAACGTTCAATTTTGATCACGTGTTTCAAGAGGTTTTTTAATGCTATAATTCGCTCATAATGTTTGTTACAAGATTGTTGTTTGAGGCAAATTATAGTCTGAATACTATTGAGGAAGTTAATATTATGAACTATTTTGGTATTGTACAAGCTGTTGAAAAAGTGAAAGAAGAAAGCATGTTTAAGTGCTTAAGGTTAGTTTCATGTTATCTAACATTAAACTGACAACGTGGTAGTTCATATACTGATGTTCCAGATACCTATGATGATAAACAAGCTTTGGAAAAGAGTAACAAATATCTTACTGCTCACGGCATTGAAAACATCCAAGATATTGTTTTATCGAGAAAACAAAGAGAAGACGAAGTTGAGGAAGCACAAGTATGTCAATTGGTGTTTTGTGTTACTCTCACACTTGATAGGAATCAAAATCACCCTTCTTTCAACCTATGGCTTTATTTCATCATATAAGCGCTTTGGGGTACCACGTAACATTGAAGGCACTTGTGACTCTTGATATATGTATCCACGATTGTTTGCTATCAATGTTTTTAATTGCACACAATATCTCGTCTGTGAATAATTCATGCATTGTCACCAATGATAGCTTTAAATTAGTATGGCATTTAATTTATAAGAACAGTGAGGAACCATGTGACAATCAATATATTCAAAACTTACCTTGTTTAACACAACCAGTAATTGAGTACGTATTGCCTTTTTAGAGCGTCAATTAACTATCTTATTAAGAGTGGACTTGAACAGTATAGAGACTAAAGTGTTACCGTGCATTGCTAGGGTTGGTAATTTATCGCTTTGTGATGTAACTTTTGTTGTGATTGATAAAGAGACACCATTGTTCCAAGTTAAATGTTCCAAATATACGCTATGTGCTAATAGCATGTACACAAAAGATGACCACTTATTTAATTGCATGCAACTTATAAAGGCTTATTAGGTATTTTAAAAATCAGTTGATAGGTGGTTTCAAAAAAGAAGATGTGATCCAATACGTTCTTGTTGATGATGAGACACCAGAATCTGCATTTCATTTCTTGAATATCATGACAAGTGTTGGATTTGATAAAGAAATTGAAATACTTAAAAAAGCAAAACTACCTTTTGAGACTCTTAAAGGTGTTATAGTAAAGCTTGGAGAGGTACTTCTATTTTTGTAACCCATTCAACAATGTGTGCCTGTTCAGAAAGTCAACCTATGTTATTGTTACTTTTGAGTGTACAGTACATGTAGCTAAACGATACATTGATAGGTTCTTGCTGAGGATGCACAATATGATTTTTTTTGGTCTGTAATGTTGGACTCTGAATCAAGTATTTTGGCTCTTCTGAATCTTACAGGAAGCTTATTAAAGCAAGCTACTCGTTATCACTGTAAAATGTTATTTTCACACATATCTAAAAAGTATAAAAGAGGATATATGTTTATGGACGCTATTATTGATGGGAACAAAATAGCTATTCCAAAGCGTTTGCTACAATTGTTTATTGAGTCTTATTCAACTGATAAGTTACCCTACTTTGTATCACCAGCACATTTGTGGATACTTGCTAGTACGATAAATTCTTGATTAGTATTTGTTGTTTACAAGGCATTTACCAAATGAATTAGGAATGGGACAACACCATGATATTGCTGAAAAGTTAGAACCATATTTGCCACCTACTTTTGCATCACATCTTTACTTGTGTAAGGACAACCCTGAGCAACTTTGGTGGCATAAATACTTGGGTAGTATCGTGACTAAAGAACAGCTTAACAAAAGCGCAATAAGAATCAAGAAGGCGTGTACTAGTAAGCAACTCAAAAGGTACCAAACCATCTTGGTTTTCGAATTGTTAATTTAGTTGATAAGAGAAGTAAAGTTGACTGGATACACTATTACGTTTGAGAATGAATCTGATTGTTTTCTACTTGTTGCAGGAGGTCTAATGTGGTACTGTTCATATTGTTTGGTTAATTTTAAACCTTTGATAGGGAGATATCAAAAAAAGACAAGAACATTATTGTGGATCTAGAGAACGGAATTGCTGATAATCTCTTGTACATGAAATACACTGTAAAGGCAATGTCTATGGTCAAAAAATTATGTATTGAAGAGGTGGATGGTAAATGTGTTGTACAATTTATTGTACCTATTGATGATGACGATGATACAGAGTTTAAGATACAAATAACTGGAAAATCAGTGGCTGATATAAAGTGCTTGTAACAACTTTTCCAGAAGCTGTAGTACTAGCAGACAACATCGCAAGTAAACTAACATGGCTGACTTTGTTTTATGCATTAGTACTCTTTGTTGTTGCTAGCAATAGTAAGTCACTCCAATTGTTTTTGAGCCTGTCACGTGGTTAAGTAAGTTACATGAACGAATGGTGGCTACCCATTCCCAGCTTATCACTTCGTAGCTATGGTATAAAAATGGATATCCACAATGTGGTGATTGACATACCCTTGACAACAATTACTGTTGAACGTCCAACAACAAGTCAAGTCTATATAAATAGACTAAGTGGGTGATAGTACGTTAACATTACAGAATTTGGTTCGACTAAATTACATAAAAGCGTGTGAATGTTTGCTTCATGCGGTGCGACGTTTAGTAGGGGTACCCATCGCGGTGATTGAGCGCATAATCAGCCCTATGCTTTGTTTTTAAAGATTTTTTTTTTTCACCTCTTTCGGACACAGTCACAAATTATAAGATTGTGACAAACACGGGACTATTTTACAATATTTAACGAGGTCGCCTGCAGGTGGAGAGTAGATTTAAACAGGATACAAGATAATTTGTATTTGTTGAGCTTATTCATCCGACAGTGATGATGATTTGCTTATAAAGCTCTAGCGTCGCTTCCGAGACAGTTTTAACACTTGTTTGACAAACATTGCAACGCCTGCCAGTACTTCTCTTTACGGCACTGACCGAATCACAACCCTGTCTATATTATTAGGCCCAAGGGCATACATATTGAACATAGGAAAGCGATAGTAACGCACGTGACGCTAACAAACTTTTGTTTGAAACGGTGTTGAATTGTGTTTGACCTTACAAACAAACCACTATAAGACAGGTGACATTACTTTAAAGAAAATGGAAGTAGAGCCAACCAGGAATATACTTCGGCGAGCGGGTTCGTATTCATTATTTTAATTTAAATTGTAATTTAAAGTGAATACTAGCTGTCGCTCGAAATGATTATGGGTTTTATGAGGTCATTCAGCAGTACTGTGGCTCATGGATACTTGGGATACCCATCACAGAGTGAGTGTTTGTTTTATTGCTACATTTTCATTGACAAAGAAAGCATCAAATCACATGTGTCTGAAGAGTTTTTCACTGATGGGCGATTTGGGTTTTGCGCTGAGAATATTCGGGCTTTAAACTCAATTTCTCATCAAATTTTTTCACGCAGTTTTATTTAGACGCTGTTGTATTTTTCGTAAAGCTTTTTGTTTCAAAGAATGATATCTCGATTCTTATTTTTTTTTACTAGGTCTTTGTTTCACTCAATGTTGTCAACTGCAATACATTATATCGCATCAATGAAGAAAAGGTTATTTATTAGCTTTAAATATGTATGGCGTTTAATTAATAAGAACAACAAGGAGTTGTGTGACGTTCAACCAGTAATTGAGTACATACATCACCTTGTTTGCTTGAAAGTTAATTGTTTATTAAGAGTGGACTTGAACAGTATAGAGACTAGATTATTACCTTGCATTGATAGAGCTGGTAACTTATCTCTCTGTGATATAAGGGTAGTGGTGATCGATAAAGAGACACCATTGTTCCAAGTTAAATGTTCCAAATATACACTATGTGCTAATAGCGTGTACATGAAAGATATCTTTTTAATTGACTGAAGTTTGCTAGGTATTATAACTGCCTGTTAACAGGTGGTTTCAAAAAAGAAGTTGTGATCCAACATGTTCTTGTTGATGATGAGACACCAGAGTCTGCATTTCATTTCTTGAATATCATGACAAGTGTCGGATTTGATAAAGAAATTGAAATACTTAAAAAAGCAAAACTACCTTTTGAGACTCTTAAAGGTGTTGTAGTAAGACTTGGAATGGTACATTCTTTTTTTCGGTAAATATCACCTTATGTTGTTCATGTGTACCTAAAATATATCTTGTAGGTAGTCACTGAGGATGTACAATACAATTTTTTTTGGTCCATGATGGACTCTGAAGCAAGTATTTTGGATCTTCTGGATGTTGCAGGAAGGTTTTTAAAAAAGCAAGTTAGTCCTGATGACTGTGGAATCTTACATTCACGTGTATTCCACAAGTATACAACAGGCTTTCACTTTATGAATGGTGTTTTTGAATGTGGGAAAAGCATAGCAATTCCAAGGGGCGTACTTGCGTTATTCCTTAAGTCGTATTCATCTGAATCGCCATTCTTTGTATCAATAGCAAACCTATGGATACTTGCTAGTACGATAAATACTTGATTATTATTGTTCTGGTTGTACAACACATTTACCAAATGAATTAGGAATGGGACAACACCATGATATTGCTGAAAAGTTAGAACCATATTTGCCACCTACCTTTGCATCACATCTTTACTTGTGTAAGGACAACCCTGAGCAACTCTGGTGGCATAAATACTTGGGTAGTATCGTGACTAAAGAACAGCTTAATGAGAGCACTATACGACTTCGGCAGGCATGCACTAGTAAACAAGATAGAAGGTACTTTATTTGTGTTTTGGTATATGCATTATTAATTTGCTCATAAAGAGAAGTAAAGTTGACTGAATACACTATTACGTTTGAGAATGATAAAAATTGGAGTCCATTTGTTGCAGGAGGTCTTATGTGGTACTACTGAAATTTTAGTTGATTAATTTTAAACCTTTGTTAGGAAGATATCCAAAAAAGACGAGAACATTATTGTAGCTCTTGAGAGTGGAATTGCTGATAATCTTTTGTACATGGAATACACTGTAAAGGCAATGCATAGGGTCAAAAAACTACGGATTGAAAGGCTGGAGGGTAACAGTGTTGTACAGTTTTTAGTACCTATTTCTGGTGATGTTACAGAGCTTGAGGTACAAATAACTGGGGAATCAGTGGTTTGTATGTGTTTGTAGCAACATTTTAAAGAAGCTCTTAAAGGCATTTGTAGTATCAGTAATTCAAATCTAATTTAATAATGTTGACAAATGTAGTTTTATTTGAGTAACTAAATTAAAACAATTAATGTGGCGCCCATTTACCACATATACAACAGTTTGTTTTACCACTACCAAATGCACAACTATTACATAATTTTGCTGGTATTTTCGTACTTCCACACCACTTTCCACATTTACAACAGT
Source organism: Trichosphaerium sp. ATCC 40318 (assembly GCA_038496445.1). Classification (NCBI taxonomy): domain Eukaryota; phylum Discosea; class Flabellinia; family Trichosidae; genus Trichosphaerium; species Trichosphaerium sp. ATCC 40318. Next base: position 502,868 of record JALMLS010000354.1, read on the forward strand.
TATCTGCTTTTGAGCCGAATCTACAGTCATGACATCTTATAGCAAATGTTGTACTTGTTGCTATCCATTTACCACATCTAGCACAATTATCCTTACCAGAACCAAAGCCACAACAGTTTCCATAGTAAGCTGCCTTTTCTTCTCTTTTTTTATTTTCATTGTAAATCTTTTGTCTGTTCCTTCTCCATGGTGGTATCTTCTCTAGTGGTCCACGACATATAGCAACAAACAAAGCCTAAAACAAGTTTCAGAAGGTTATAGTGAATATGTTATCATACACATAATGGAGGTACACCATCATCAACGTTAATAGAATGCTCAGAATAGTCAACGAGCTAAAGACATTGTCAGACGTCAAGAAATTCAGTGAACTCTTTCTTTACCTTCGATTCGTCTCCTTTTACTGTCAGCTTTCCGTTCTCATTAAGAGTCCAACATATTCCATTATTATCTTCAAGGAAAGACTTTTTATCACATGAGTACACAGCATAAGTCCATGTTTGGTCTTGACGAAGAATGTGAGTTTGTTGAAAAAAGTATAAAGTCGCAATAAAAGGTACTTGCCTACAGCATCAGCCTTTAGTCTGAATTTTGGACTACCATCATTATCAACCAATTGGACATATCCGTAGTCTCTATGATTTGTTGCTTGGTCACTACAATGAGATAGACTGAATCCTCTTGTAGTAGCATGCCATTTATACTTCTCTTTTACATCATTCATGTCTACAACCAACATCAGAACACAGATAATAACAAATCACAATAGATCTCATGTATCACTTTGGCAACACTCAAGAGAAAAGAAAAAAGAAGTTTAAAACCGAAATAAAAGCCATGACAATGAAGAAATTAATCAAAAAAACACGTGGCAAAACTGTTTTTTTCGTCTTGTAAAGAACGTACTTTGTAAGATACCGGCTTTGCCTCCATCTTCGGCTGAGTAAGACCAACGCACTGATCCGGATGATATGTTACCACCCTTGTATGGATTAGAATACTTGGCACGTTGTACATCCATTTTTTCTTCATTGATGCGTTTCCTCTCTGCAGCAGCCTTAAGTCTTTCTGCTTCTTTGCGTGCAGCTTCTTCTGCCATTTCAGATCTTACTTTCCTTGATAATTCTCTGATAGTCTTGAGCTCTTCACAATTAGGGTATAATGCCTTGAGGTTCTTCTCAGCTCTAAAGTAAACGGATAAGTATGAGACGTCTTAAACTAGTTATTGTCGTACTCATCTGCAGTGTACATCTCACATTCTCCAGCGAATTTCTTATGTACCTTTACACTTTCTTCTTTGAATGTGCATTCAATCTAACCACGGTTAAGTGAGCGGTCTTTCTTTTATATACGTACATCAATCTTCTTGGCTTCAATATCTTCAATAAGCATCTCAGAAGGTGAGTCATCATCCATAACGCCTTTAGTCAAACTACATTTTGTCTCGGCACCTTCTAGGTATTTCAAAGCAGCAACTAATGGTGAAAGAGCACTAAAAAAGCGAACCAAGTCAGAAATTAAGTATTCAGGAAAGATAAAAGAGTGCGTACCTTGGGTATGTAACTGGTGTTTCTAATCTCTCATACTCGTACAAAGCCATATCATACAATCGACGAGCTTGGTACATGTAAGCAGAGTACTGGATCTTTGAAGGCCATTCTTTATTGACTTTTGTCATAAGAGCCTTAGCATCCTCAATATACTCTAATGTTACTGCGACCAATTCACTACCAGGTGCAACAGCTGACAACTCATCAACGTATTCTGTTGATATGATGCGTTAGGATAACAGCACAAAGAGGAACAAAAAAAAATAATATCACGTGCTTTGTACAGTCGTCAAATATCTTGTTCTCATTGAACCTGTCTCTTGCTGCATTCTCTCCAATGTGCGTTGTTTATCAGTTGGTATTGAACCATCCAGAGCGACAGAACTGCCAAGGAAATTGCGAATCTACAAAACGAAGTTATATAAGTATTGCTGTTTTGCTTTGGTGGTACCTTGTCAAGATGTTTGTTACAGTTTGCTAATGCGCTGTTGATGGACTTTAATGGTTTTTGAACGTTCAGTGGTAGTTTCCAGTTTACTTCAAACAACGTCATCTCGAACTGTAGTTGCATATTAGTACTGGAGGTTCAGTAGGGCGAGTGTACCTTTTCTTTTGGAAGCGCACCAAAGACACGCATGTTAAGTTTATCGACTTCTGTGATAAACTCTCTAACAGGGCCACAGTGTAGGTACAGTTTACGAAGGTCTACAATAAGTGCATTGATGTACTTAAGTTTCCTTCCAGCAACTTCAAAGTCTCCTTTACCCAGTGCATTTGAGGCTTCTTGTAGATTTGGTTTTTCTTTCTCTAAAGTTTCTGAATAGAGTTTAGAGTCTATTGCTTTACCTAGATGGAAAATCAACCTACAGTATTGGTAACATGCTAAGTTATAACTTACAAACATTGTCATTAAACTTTGCATTTGTGGCATCAACCTTCGCCAAGAGGGAAGCTGCTTGTTCGTTTTTAGGATGACAAACTCTCAACTTATGAACAAGACGGTTCAATTGTAAGAGCAATATTAGTCCTTGATTCTCTTGAGCAGTATCATAGGCTGTTTCAACCCACGTGATCAAGGCATTAGCACGTGTTTGTACAGATGAAACATCCTATTAAATAACATAAGACGAGGGGAGAAAAGCAAGAGGCTTACGTGTTTAGCAATAGTGTCTGCCATTGATTCACTCTTTGCAAGAGCGGCATCAACCTGTTGTAGGGTTGTTTTGGCTTGTGCTACGCTTGCATACTTCCTTAAGTCTGCAGAAGCTTTCATAATAGATTCTCTAGTTTCTAAAACCTTATCAATATTACTGTCATCTACTGCAAGATGTAACAACTTCAAAGGTGTCTAAAAAATAACAAACGTTAGAGGGGCTTTTATAATGTTCACAAACCTGAATCTTGCGGACTAGAACGCTAATATCGTGTTGCTGTATGATAGCTCCCATTTGTTCTTGTACATCTTTCAATAATTTGCTACCTTGGGCGTAAAGTCCTGATTTGGTGAGTTGGTTAGAATGTTTTGTTTTTTGAAAGTTTTACCTGATAGTTGTGATTCAGTCTTAAGGCTTTCCATTTGTTCTAAGCATTCAGTAACTTGTTTTTTGTAAACAGAACAGCGTCGAATATCTTTCTTTTCTAAAGCAGCTTTTAGGTTGTTTGTAGTACTATTTCCAAGAGCAACAAGTTGTTCAATCTTTCTTTCTAAGAAAGAGTTAGCATGAAACTTCTGATGACGTTTTTTCTCGAATTGTTCATAACCAGTTTTCTTATTGTACTTACTCTTTACTAATCCTCCAATCTGTTTATCTACTTCTCTTTCTACTGTATCAACTTGTTTCAAAAAATCTTGTACTTGTTGAACAGATGCAAATGACCTTTAACCATAGAGTCAACCAAAAAAAGTGTATTCATTTCCTTTCGAAAAGACGTACGTTCTAAGCTCTGCAGACAAAGTACGTAATTGGTCCAGGCTCAGTATGCATTTTTCTACTTCTTTTTGTTCCAAGTAAGTAGCTACCCAATGTATTGCTTGAGCTGCAGGTTGAAGCTAAACCATATGAACAAATGAACGAAATAAAAAAAAACCAAGATAATTACCGCCCCACTGCTTGCTTGTCCCCAAAATAAAAAGACTACTGTAAACATACCACCAACATTGCTCTTGCTGCAAGAAGTTTAGGTCCAAGTGCCGCAATAGAAACCTCCAATTCCTTGGTATGTGTCTTACATAGTTCAACAGCGCTTTCACTTGCTAAAAGTTGTACTATAAGTACACAAATAACCCTTTTCATACAACGTACTGAATGCTGATAGCTCAGTGACTAGTACTCTGAATTGTTCTATGCTTTGCTGCGCACGCACTAAGTAACCGGTTCTCATACTACTATCCAAAGAGCGCTTAACACTCTGAATTTTGCGAACAATCTGGCTGACTTTAAGTTCTTCCACAATTTTGGCTAAATAACATATCAGCGAAAAAGGCTTGGTGCTCTTCCCATGGTACGTACGAACTTCTACTTCGATTAACTTCTTTTTCTCTTCGTAGTTTGTACGAAATTCATCCAGGAGTGGTATTTTCATGCCATCAAAACGGCAAGGTGAGATAAGCTGTAGACAATCACGTGTTAGTTTTGGATACATCCGTTTGAAGTTTGTGTACCTCTGAAGCTGACTCTTGACATCTTTCCCAGTAGTTAAGTGCTTTTGGCGCATCCTTCTTGTTTAAATATGATTCAATCTGTCTCAGGAACATATTGGCTTTTGTAGAAAGCTTCTTGACCTAAAGCACAAAAGTATTAGTATAACATTGATATCAGGCAAAAAACCATCCAGGAAAAACTAGTCGTACTTCATCCTCACATTTGATAGCCTCAAGTTCTACTTCTTTTTCTTGCATGTATTTAACAGTTGTATTCCAGTATATCTTTCCATTATTAGAACTCAGTAGCTCCTCTTTAGCCTTTGCAACAGCTTGTTGAAGCTTTTCAAAATACTGTTGTAGGCGTGTTGGGTTACCACGCTTCATATTACTCTCAAGAGACCGCTTTGCGAGTTCAATAGGAGATGTAACCTTTTTCAAACTCTGTGCAACAACAGCTAAGTCGAACCATCAGTATAAATACGTCATGCGTTATCAGTCTTACCATGTTCCAACTCGACAAAACTTTGGCGAACCTCTGCTAAAAAGGTTCCTTCCGCCTCCAAAACATCAATGTTAGGACCGATTATGGATTCTAGAGTTTTTCTGTACTGAAGTGCACGTTTTGCATCACGTGCAATGTAGTTTTTCATGAAGCTCAACTGACTTTGTATTCGAAAGTTAGTATTCCTTTTGTTACGCAAATTATTACCTTTTCATTTTACCATAGACAACCTTAAAGAGAGCAGCTTGTTCAGCTGGTAGATTACTACCTGGTGTTTGTTGTGCTGTTTTAGACGTTGAAGTCGGTTTTGGTGAAGAAGCAGTACTTCTGGACGTTTTAGTAGCGGCAGGTTTGGGAGCAGGAGCATCACCTTTTTTGAAAAGTATGAGAAAAAGACTTTTTGCTCGTTTAGGTTTGGAGACTTTGACAAATCACGTGGGTTATTACCTGGTTTGATGCCAACTTTTGCGAGATTCTCAAGCAGTTGCTTGCCAGCGTCATCTGATTCGAGGATAGCAACGCTTTCTGGTGTAAGAAGCTTTGCAATGTTCACATTGTATTGCTCTACACGTCTTGTGTTATTCTTTTGGGCATAGCTGTTTCTGAAGCGAAGCTTGTAGAAGGTTAAAACAAAAAACAGCTTAAAAATGAGAAGTGTTGAGAAACGCTTACTTGATTGTTAATTGACTTTATTACTTTCTCTAGTGCTTTAGCTGCTACTACTTTCTCTACTTGTGCTGGCGCATCTGCCATAAACGTTTCTAGTTCAGTCTTGTATGCTTTTCCCTAAAAACGCGTCAGACGCACTAAAAAAGTATGGGTATACTTCAGGAGTTGCTTCTAGGAGGTCTGCTATTGATGCCAGCTTGTCGTTTATTTGACCCAACGCACGGTTAACTCTATCAGCATTACCTTGCTTTGTGTAGGTCGTAACGAAATTACGTTGCGATCTAATAGAGTTCTGCACCGTTCTTAGCTTACGGTCTGCCATATTGTCAATTCCGTTGTAGCAATGGGTTAGTATTCCTTTTTACGGGTTTCAAACGTGGCAACGATCTTCCACTGTTGCTTTTTGCTGAAAATAGGTTCACTGTTTGGCAATTTCTCATGAACTGACAGAAAAGCAACTCACAAACTTCTTTTAACTCATGTTACCCTTTAGAGCAATTTATACTAAATATACTATTAAGGGTTCAATAAAAATTCGTGTTTTCTGAACCTATGGCAATTTTATTGTAGATTGCTTTTTTATTGATTAAAACGTATTTCTTTCGCTCAATTTAAGCGTTACGAGTGTTTTTATTACCTTTGCTTTGCAGCAAACCTTTTCGTTATTTTTACATTCTTTTCTACAGCAATAATACCCCTGGCACTACCTCTAAAGTACAATAACGGTGTTTAATCGTTTGTTTGGTGTTGTTACTGGTCTACAAAACCTGTTTTTGTTAATTGTGTTGCTTCAGTTCCTTGTTCCTATAACTGTTGTTCGTAGCGTGTTACAAACATTAACACTATCGTAGCGCTACTTTGTGCATCTGCAAGAGGAATTGCTGCGTCTCGAATGTAACCACGCCTGAAAAATGCTTTCGTTACTCTCATTATTAGTGCGACGCGTAAATCAAGGCCTTTGTCTGTTGGCAATTGCAAAGCCCACTTATCTTCCTCGCTGATAAATTTAAACTTTAACACCTTACTTACCCGTTGTGTTAGTTGCAATTCAAGCACGTAATACGCTACACTTACTTTTTTTTACAAAATACTTCACAAGTCGCTTCTAATTGATTTAGTATATCATCAGGCACTGGCGCTGTAATATCTATCCGTTTACGGCCAACTTGAACAACTACAACGTCAGCAACTTCCATTGATACTGCTCTCATATCTGTAGAGCGTGGTGTGGCAGAATCATCCATTTTGTGTTGATTTTCAGCTATTGTACGCTTTTGAGAGATTGATAAAATTAGGTATTCCAGAAAACCGAATTAACTTAATGGCGTTACCCTTAATTGGAACTGGTTAATTGTTATGTTCGGTACTAATGACATTGAATGAAACATACATCAGGATTAGTGCATTCACATAGGCTACACATATTTTCGAGCGGAATTGACAGTATCCAAACCGGGAGTCTTTTGAGTTCGTTGTACCAATTTCGCGAGTATGTCATAACAAACCCATCCTTATGAATGTGATCAAATAGATGTTATCCTACAGATACACGAACGTTGTACATGTAGGGGCAACAGCGAGCGTGGGGTGGACAACACCTTTTTCTCTTGTTCTTTTTTTTCTTTCTTTTTTTTTGAAGGTTGTGCTCACGTGTTCACCAAAAGGGCAAGAGGAAATAACATACCTATTATTTTGATGGTAATAAAAGTGACCTAGAAGATGAAAGAAAGGTATCTAAAAAAGAAGGACAGAATTTGCAGAGCATTCCGGATGTATGTTTTTTAGAAACATCAGCAAAAGACAGCATTAATATTGATGAAAGCTTCAATCATATCTTGAAAACAATCATATTGAATATAAGAAATCCAAATACCAGTTGTACAACAGTCTAAAAAAAAACACACAGAAAAGTACTCTGTTATCTAATGTAGCAATTTAAATATAAAGTGATTGTTGTTAGTGTATTGTTTTATATTACATCTCTTTAGAAACTAACAAAGTACTCTAACATACGTTTATTTAGTTACACTTCAGTATAATTGCCACGCTTTCCTAGAGAGTTGTTTTAGTGCTACAAAGGTTTTTAGAAAGGTATGTTACCTCGATTTACAATAAACATGACACCGTCCAAAACAAGGCCAGGGAATCCGAGCCAAAACTCCTGTACCTGTTGTCAATGATAAACAGAAACGTTCTATAACGTGCAGTGTTTGGGAATATTGTTCCTGTCCCGCGAGCAACATTGTAAAATATTCCTCCAACAATGTAAAGTACAACACCGACCAATAACACAATACAAAGAATAGAACCAATACTGATTCTACCGCCTTTCTCTACTGGAACATCGCTACTAATAGCACACGCAGCGTATGACTCAGCGGTAATATGAATGTTCGAGGAACGGTCTTCAATTTTCAAGTTATCGAGCTCTGAGAGCAAGTCAATTGGAATTAAAAAAAAACAGTTCAAAAAAAATGCTAGCGAGTCATTAATCACGTGCCTCCAGCACCTTTTTTGCATAAAATTTCAACTGAAAATAGATTAGTTTGTTTACATCATACTTAGTTTCGAACCTATTGCACTCCTTCCAAATTCGCCTCCGTTGTATCTGATACCGACACCTCTACCACTTGATAAACCACTTACGCTCACTGGAACGAAGTTACCAACAACTGCCTGCGGAAAATGTCAGGTGGTTTTCAAAACAAATCAGTCGCTCAATCGAGCTATGAATGGTCTAGTACGCTTCTAAACATGTAGAACCACACATTCCAATACTGTCATTTTGACTGGAAGCTCTAGATTATCAATAAAAAAGATAAGCAAAATCTATTTTTGGTTAGAATACCCCATGTTGTTGATATTAGCCATAGTTAATTGAGTTAATGTGTCTTCTGTTGAGATCAATGTTGAGCTTCGGTCTCACGAATTCAAACGCCTGAAATGATTACATATTCATCCATAAATTCCAGCGATTTTTTTTTGTTTGATATCGGAAGAAAGTTGAAGTTTGCAATGTCAGCTTTGCAACTGTTTACACTTTTTAAGGACAACAACACCTTAGCGCGTTCATTGAAAGAATTGAAGTCAATTTTGTTAGAGTTTGTGGTTAGAGGCTCTCTACTCAAAACACGTGACCATGTTGAAAAATTAAAGAAAAAAATAATACAAAAGCAAAGCTGTTTCGAAAAAAAGCAACAACTGAGCCCAACAGCTTAAGCATATTCTATTGGGTCTATTTAAATGTCAAAGCGCACTGCTGTTACATTCCACAAATCCCCAAACCCCGTTTTCTCAATACCAGAGCTAGTGTGCCACGTAATAGAGTTTGTAGATGAAGTTTCGGATGTAATGGCATTATTGGGCGTAACGGCAACGTGTTGGCAAATAACACATTCCAAATCGCTATGGAGAGATATGTCTCTTCGATTTGGTATTGACATTGACTGCCTTGCTACTCTCGCATTGATAGAATCTAATAATATTTGGCGATCTCTATTTATACATGGTACATCAGTTAGATCGACAAAAAAAACCTGTCTTCATTCACTGTCAGTCTCTTGTAGTCTCATTGATAGTGCATGTTACAGTTCCAATATGGTGAATGGCCTTGTAATAGAACAACACAACTCATGTCTCACCAAGCCAGAACACTAAACTACTTTACCATTTAATCCACTGCTATTAATTATGAATTAGGTGTATACAGGTTTGCTATTGGCAAATGTGCCTCTTGTAATTCAGATTGGTACAGGGTTGTCGTAACATCTGTCATAGTTTCAAAAACAAACATAGAAGTATCTGTTGAGCTAGAATACAACAAAAAGAAATATCCTTCTCTCATAAACTTATTGGAGCGGTTGGACACCCCAATTCATAGTAAGCTTGCTAGTAGTTTAACTAACTTTACTTACTCTGAAGTGCCACATATTTTATACATGATTGGTACATTTGGGATGGTGGAGAGAACTTGTAACAACTATGAAGGGAGTGACTTAAATCCACGAAAAGGTGTGTTCAGCAAAACAGTTTTTTTACTATTTGCTACTTCTCTGCCGGGATTATTTCTTATTTAAATGTAAGGTACCTTCTTTTTCGATTCAAATATTCCACAAGATGCTGTTGGTGTTTTGTTTGGATTTGATCATGGGTATGTTAAGCAATCTTATCAGAATGTTGATTGTCTTCAATCCAAAGTCCTTATAAATGATAGGTGTTCTGAAGCTCAGATACTGTCCTGTAATGCTGAAACAAAGAAATACTCTGTATACACAAACTGGCCGCCTTTTGTAAATGAGTACTGGATATAACAACGAGACATGGTGGTAGAAACATAGTTGCAAACAAAGAACAAACAAAGAAAACTGTGTCCACTTAGACTCAAAACACTTGTTGAAAATGAATTCTTGTCAAATCAATGTACCTTTTTATAAAACTCAATAAACTTGTGGGTGTGACTCTTTACCGAGCGTTTGAACGAGCTAAATGTAGATCTTTCTACTAACCAAAATGAATCTAGGGCAAGCACAAGAATGAAACAGGTTCGTGACAAGTGTATCCGACAGCAACAATTGGTAAAAAAAATTGTTTGCTCAACAGTGTTTTAGACCTTGCTTTATCAGGTCTTTCTTCGCACTCCTACAATCCAAGACAGGCAAATAGTGGCCCATCATGTTAGCTATTAACCTCCTTTGCATCGTATTTTATTGGCATAAATGTACGAATTCGCTTTCGTACCAAGAGAAACTTCCATCAACCACTCAAGAAAACTACAACGTCCATTCTGTTAAAATAAAAAGAACAACTTTTTTAGCAGTGGAACTTTCGTAGTTGTAATCTCATCTGGGGCAGTACTTGTAAATGCGCCAATTTAAGAACAGTGTAAGTGATATGAAATGCGTATATGTAAACTTCGTTGCGATTAGAAAACTAAGCAAATGATTCGAACAAACCGTTTTTTTGTCTTTTATTTTTATTTTGAATTTGAACCACATGACACTATTGTTGACATTAAAAAGGACAACCTTTGTCTAAATACGCTGTTGGGCACTACTAACACTAGGTTAAAATCACGTGCTTCGTATCAATAAAAATACCGTCCCTTTCCTAACCCAAACGCTAGGAAATAAGAATCTCAAAATAAAACGAAAACACGTGATGAATTAGCCTTATTTTGGAAGTAACACTATCTTGCGCACCAACAGTGGGCTAGCGCCAGCAAGTGTTTACTAGCGCGCTAGTTTTTGGTGAAACAACATTTGTTTTTTAAACTTTATCGTACCACAAGCGCAACAACTGCCGAGAATGACTAGAAGTCTCTTCGTCACGCTTGTTATCGCATTTTTATGTAGTTATGTGCTTGGCACGTGGAACACTCCAACCATTACCGACAACAATCACTATTGGAAACAACAGATAAACGCTGGTAACGTTCAACGAGACTGGGGAGAACAATTCTCTGCTCGAACAAAAGCTGACTTAACAGACTGGGTTGATCGAACCGGAGACGGTTTCATTGGTCGAAACAACCAGCACTTTAAGCCCGATGGCACGTTTCTTGGTGATACAAGAGGGCAAGACAACAATGATGGCTTCTTAACACTAAGATGTGGTTACTTACCTTCAAACGAACACTACACGTGGACATACAACGGGCAACAACAAACTGTTAAGTGGTACTCTGGTTTCTTTAATACAATCGATCCTGTTTGTATTCCACAAAGATTTTATGAGGCTAGAATGCGTGTATCAGCAGTCGGAAACAACGCAGCTGAAAACCTCGCTCATAGTTTTTGGATGATTGATAGAGGTCCTATTGGCGCCGCTGAGATTGATGTCACAGAGGTGGTACCCTTTGAACCAGATCGTATGCCTACGAACGTACACAGCACCGACAACAATATGGGATACAGAGCTCCAATAACTTTGGATACAGATTGGAACTACTACGGGATGTTGGTTGAACATGACAATATTGAATGGTTCTTTAATGGTAGACGTGTTCGTAGAATCATCAAAGTAAACGATAACCCTCTACAGTATCAATCTCTTCCAGATAATAAGTTACATTCTGGACACACAGCAACACAACTATTCTATATTACAAGATCAGCTAAGCGTATCATTTTTGACCAAGAAGCTCTTCATGGACCTATTCCTGGAAATCCACCTAACTTTAGAGACTCTAGATTTTATGATCTGCAAGTTGACTACGTCGCTAGATACACAGTAATAGGTACGCACCGAAAACTCATGATACCTTTGTTTGTAAATGGATGCTTTTAATAACGTTACTAAGGTCGGCCTCCACCTCCACCCTCTCCGATACCACCACCTGTAGGCGGTATATTCGCGTTGAGGAAAGGGAACGCTCTTGACTTTGCCCTCGATGGTGGGAACGGAGGTGAAAACAATCAGAATGTTTATTTGTGGAAGTATAGCAAAACAAATGCAAACCAACACTGGATAGAGGTCAGCAGAGATAACAACTACTTTTTGTTACAAAAGAGGAATACACTCTTTTGTCTGGATGGAGGAAACGGTGGAAGCAATGGACAGAACTTAAAGCTTTATCAGTGTAACTACGGAAACGGAAACCAACAATGGAGAAAAGTTTCAATAGGAAATGGAAGATTTAGATTAGAAAAAAGAAACGCAGCTGCTTACTCTATTGATGGTAACAATGGTGGTTTTAATTCACAAAATGTAATATGTAATAATGTAATGTAATATTTGTGGTCTTCAAATAACGGTAATCAAAACCAACAGTGGCTGTTTGAAAGTGTTTAATCACGTGCTTCTAAATAAATAGTTATAGAACACATCAAGTTGTACTTCTTGTCTCCTTGCTTTGTTACTACTTTAGTAACAAAGATTCTCATTCTCACCAATATCTGTTCAGATACCAATAGTTCATTTGGTTGAGTCATATAGATATCGATCTAATAGAGTACAGCTGAAGTAATTTTAGTATTTTACAATGAATACAATAACTTGGCATTCTCGTTTAATATCTTAGACCCAATTGACTTTGCTTCCTCTAATGTCAAGTCACCATCTTGTATAAGATCGTCTAGTACATCAGCAAGATTTTCAATACCTGTCAAAGAAAATAATGAGAAAAAAAATTAACGCTGAAAAAAAACAGTACCTCGTTTAACACCAATAAAAAACAGCTCTGGAATTTGAGAAGCATCGGTTGAAAACATTATTTTCGACATCGGAGCGAGTTCTAGTAGTGATTTGTATGCTTGTTTAATGCCTGTAAACATGAGTAATCACTCACAGTCAAGAACTCAATGTTGAAGGTTGGAACTTACCAGATTTAGAAGCACATAGCTGTACAAGACCGCAATCCAAGTATACATTATCATATACTGACGCTAGATAACTAGCTTCACGTGTATAAGGATAACTTGCTAATGTAATTTAAGTTAAAACTCTACAACAATTAAACCCCTAACCATGCAATAGTACAACAGGAGCGTCTTTGTACGCCTCATTTTTAAGCAACTTGCGAAGATGAAGTGGATTTGCCTTGAAAAAAAAATCACGTGTCAGCCAAAAGGTGCTTCGCTTTTTACAAAGAAACTTCGTACATAAAGAAGGTCTTCATCTGTATCTCCTAGTCCTGTATGGAACTTGCTCAAGGCGTCAGTTTCTTAAGGTATTCTTGTTTGGATTTTGTACCTGTATAGGCAGCTTTAATGCAGCTGAAGCTGCCATACCCTTGTGGACGATGTACGCAATGAAATCCTTATGTGATATCCTTGTTGATTTTCCTGATTTTTGGTTTTCCTTCAGCTCGTTAAAGCACGCTCTAGAATAGGCTTTATTAGCTGATATACGTATTATGAGGTACAGTCGCATACTCAACAAGGTTCTGTGGTGGCATTTCTTCAACGTTTAGGCCCGATCTGTAAGCACAAATGGATTTGAAGCCAACTTTGTTTATGTTTAGTATTTGGCGATAAAAGTGATGGGTTAACGTACCAACATTATTTGGTGGCGAATTGATGAGTGCTGTGAAGGTTTTGTCGAATTCTACAAATGACTTTGATTGTTTTGCTGTTTCTTCTGCGACATGCTGTTAAAGTACTGTTAGCGCGTAGGTAAGATATACTGGACGTCTATTTGAACCTGAACGTACTTCAAGTCTCAAAATGCGCTTTACACATCTAACGAATTTGCCGTGGTCTTCTGTTGCTATTACCGTACCTGGTATGAAGCCATCGTCGATTAGAAGTGTATCAATCTGGTTAAAGTTAATCGCAACGGAAAACTTTTTAAAGCTTTCGAAAAGGTCCAGTTTGCGTTAAATAGCTTCGTACGTTGCGAAAGCAAGCGGAATTTAGTTCATCTGTAGAAAAAGAGCACCTCGCTTTAAGAATCTCTTCCTCTGTAACGCCTATGGACTCAAATAGTACTGCAAGCTAAAATAAATAAGGTTTGGCAACTAACAAACAAAAGTTACCTCTTTTAGAGCACGGGTATAACTGAGCGTCGTTCTCGCGTGTTTGACCTAGTTACAGTGTCAATAAAGTGATTTGACGTATAAAAACTCACCATGGATAAATCAGAGCACTCACAGAACATTAGCGGGTATTTAGCTTGTAAATCGTCATCTTTGAGTACTGTGAGATTGTGGCAGTGTTGATCAATAATTGGAACACTGTTTAGGTGCTTCAGCAAGTTGTTTGCCATGACGGATAAATTTGGAGTTCACGAAATATTAAGCCACTTTTGGAGAAAAGGCACGTGCAGTATTTTGTAGAATATATCAATGGATAGGTTGCGTTCAAAACCAAGGATACTGTCGCACACAAACCGTTAAGGTTAAGCAAAGCATGACCTTTTACCATGTCTGTGGTTTTTTATGGCGTACAAACCTGGTTTTATGGACGCTCGAGAGGATGTCAGCGACTTAACGTATAAGTCAACAGGATCTCAGGCTTCGTGACCAAGCGGTCAAGAGATAGGTTCTCCAATATGTGTTGTTTGTAGGAGCCAATGTACGATAGGAATCCAACATTGATGCAAAAGGAAACGGTATCTACTTTATTGGATAGTTTGCTACAAACTACATAATAATACAACAAAAAGGCTTAACTTTCGTTATTGCCTGGTTGGTAATATGCATCTCAAGACCATCTCCATTATTTACACCAACTGATTTCAGCTGAGCTTCCTTTTCTAAAACACCACCTTTGAACATTATTTTCGTGATTGTAGGTGTTTGCGACATCTTTATTTTTGCTTGGCGCATGTGAGTTGTTTGGCCTCTACCTCCAAGGCAAACTGCCACCGCTTTCACTGCGTCAGCACATGTGCCGTCTTCTGCTAGAAAAACATCTACCGTTTGCGCTAGGTATTTGTTAAGAAAGCTTGCATAAACTAACAACACGAAGAAAAGGTAGGATACCTCCACCTAAACCAAGCCCTGCTCCGATTCCAGTGCCTCCTGATATTAGTTGCGCGTAAGGTCCGTTAGGCAGACTGTCAGTGAAGTTAATCTTAGCGATACAAGTGCTGTTTATCTCTGTTTTTACTTGATGCATTGCCGTCTGAGTATTTGTTTGTTTGTATTGGTTGTATAATTGTTAGCAGCTCACAACGGAATAAGTAGTGCAGTTTGTTAGTTCAGAGAAATATTCCTATACCCGATACCTTCCTGCTTACCCAAACGTAATAGGAACTGTTCGTAAACGTTAATACAGAGTAACGATGGTACCTACAATTGTTTTGTAGTTCTAAAGTCACGTGATTGATCGCAATGAATGTGCTTGTTTCTTTGTTGGGTACCCGAAACCTAAGTATTACTGGTTATTGCGTAGGCATCTAAATGCTTAAGGTTTATACTCACTCAAGATAAATTTTAAATGAGGTAAATTCACTAAGTGATGGCTTTTTTTTATAGAGCAATGCTGATTTAGCGACATTTTGTTACTTAGTTTACTGTGCTTGACTATTTCTGGTTAACACGTTAATAACATTAACGATAGACGAAATAACCTACAACTCCCGAAACTAAAAGGCTGTTGTACTACACATGACAGCGAAACGTGAGGTACCCAAAGTTCAAAACGAAACTGCATCTTGTACTTACCATCAAGCTTAGATTAAACCCTCAGACTCTGCTCTAGAACAACCGTATTTGTTGAATCTTCCACTTGAGCTTCAGCTGGATATTATAGAGCTAGACTTTGAAGTATACGTAAAGTGGCCTCTCTTATCTAAGCGCACAGCGACTGCGACCAGATTTAACTATTACCTTGAAAAACATGGTAAATGGTTTAAAAAAAAGGGAGGCTACGATGGCCACATTATCGAAGAGAATACTTATTTACACGGTAAAAGAGAAGGACAATTCAAGAAGTGGAATTGTAGCAATGTACTGATTGAAAAGTGTAATTTCTATAACGACGTCATTCACGGAGATTACATGTCTTGGGACGTAAATGGTTACCCAAAGTATCAACTTCAATACGTACACGGTGTTCTCGAAGGAGAGGCCAAGTATTGGCGTGATGGCCAGCTAAGGTTCGTAAAGAATTATGCGAATAACAAACGCGAAGGAGAATACAAATGCTGGAACGCAGAAGGTCTTCTGCAGCGTCACTTTCATTACGTTAATGGTAATCTTGAAGGAGAGGCAAGGCACTGGTATAGTAACGGACAAATATACGCACTAATACGATATGTTGAAGATAGTCCTTCAAATGAGTATACGTATTGGTACAACAACGGACAGATGCGGAAACAAAGTAAGTCTAAAAAGGGCAGAAAAGGTAAAGAAATCATTGATATTCGCACGTGGTGCCGTAACGGGCAGAAAAGGCATTGCAAGCGCAGAAAAAGGAGAAGCCGACGTAATAAACCATCTAACGTAAAGAATCTATAAACTAAGTTACAACAAATAAATTGAAGTTTACCCAGTTTACCCTATTGTGTAGCTTTTTTTCAGTTTTTGTTCATTGTAATTACAACTTCACACTTTAATGGCCAAAGAGCACAAGCAAAGACATACAGCTGGCCGTCATATCAGCACTTGTCTTGAACGAGAAGAAGGATGTCAACTCTTTGCCTATGCCATTTTACGTACTTTGTAAAAAAAGGAGTGGATGTAAACTTAGAGTAGCTGCCGAAAAAACTTTATTGTTGTACAAGATTAATTTTTTTGTTGTTTGTTCAGTCATTTACTTCTACAAGTCTACTTTTACGTCTTGTGTATCTACTATTTTTTTGAGTCGTGTTATCTCTGCTTCAAGGTCTGCTATTTTAGTGTACAAGTCTGATTTAGCGGTATCCATCACTTCCAGTGATTTATTGTTTTGAGAATGTTTCGAAACATTGAATCTAGTGCCTGTGCTTCCTGTAGCACTCTTAATTGTTTGATTCATATAAATCATCTTTGGTATGAGTATAGATAATATAGATACAAGAGGTCCAAGAAGAAAACATAGCGATCGAATAATATAAGCAACTTTTCTATCTTCTCCTCCAGCAACAAACTAAAATCAAAAAAAGAATTAGTTTTACTCTCACTGAAGCTTTCTTTAAAAACTTTTCTTACGCCTAGTATAATCACAAGAACTATGAAGAAAGCTAGTGTATACACAGCGAATCCTATAGACCTAGGATAGTGTTAGTATCAACAGAGAAACAACATTCAAAAAATCTTGAAGCAGAAACATACTTTGATTCGTTGTAGAGTACTGACTTTAAGTGCCAAATCCTAACGACATAGTACATTCCAAATAACAGTACTATCATCTAGATTATATAGCATAAGCAAACAACGGTCATGAAGAAGAGTGACTTACATTCAAAGAAATGCCAACAATTACAAAAATCAAATCAGTGCTCGAAAATCGACACCTGAAGTAGTCGTCTGATAGAACATATCTATCATTTTCTATCAACACAGCTTCTCCCGGGCTTACGATAGTCCAAACAGTCATTAGAATTATATTTACTGCTACTATAATAGCGACAATCGGAATTATCATCATGTCTGTTACTTTGAATATTTCAAGCGTTTTTACCAAGAAAATTTGAGCAATCCGATAAATACGTGCAAACAAAGCACCATAAAGGAGCTAAAACTAGTTAGTACACACTTACAGGTAATCAAGATCTGCGAAAAGGTGAAACGTACAGCGAATCCGATGCTTGGGAACCATCTTACAAGAGTACAATGAAGGTTTGATGTGTGTAAGCTCCAGAAGAATACAGTACAATACATTATTATAGAACCAACCTTGCAGTAAAATAAGCAAAAAATGATCAGTTTCGAGGTCGTTACGTACCATTGCTATGACTACAAATATCGGTTGAGAAGCTCGAACAATTTGATGGTTTCTGTATATTAAAAACCAAGTAATAAGTCCAAGAGTGAATATAATAACAGCAATAGTAAGAGCGGCCATTACGTATTCGCTAGAGTACACTAAAAAATATAAGAATAACGACGTGAAACTTTGCGTTGGGTTTTACGTTGATAGCAAAGAATCACGTAGGGTTTAATTGCGGCTACATACCATACCAACCATAAGTTGTAATTCTTTGCTTCCATGTTGGCACAGGATAGATAATAGGATTGGTTATAGAAACAAGAGGTATCAAAATTTGTGGTTTGAGGTTCTCGTCATATTGAAGTGAAACAGGAATTATACCAATATTCTGTCCATACACATCAAATTGAACAGGTCCTCCAGCTCCTTTGATACTTAAACTATTTATTGCCATTCTTATTGCTTCCGGATCGGTTGACCTAAAATAGAAACAATTAAGAAAAATTTAAGAAAAACATAAAAAAACCGCTTCAAATTATCACGTGATAACCAACAAAGCAAAGTTGCTATTCTAGATTATTTTACCCTGCAGTCTCCACGCCATGTTGAACTACATAACCAGCCATGTAGGCTATCATAGCATACGAAATATCGAATCTAGCATCTGGAAAACGTTCTTGAAATTTTCTTTCAAATATTCTTGCAGAAGTTTCAGTGCCATTACTAATAAAGTGATGATAAGACGCTTGATCTAAAGCATTCTCATCGAATTGACTTCCTCTCAGTCGCGGATCCCACTGAAATGATAAACAACGTTAAAAGCCAAAATAAGAAAAAAAGGCTATTCGTACGACTGCCCCTGAACCGAATATGTAACGACCGTCTTCTTTGAGTGTTGAAGGTATTCTCGCGTAACAAGGATGAGGCATAATAAACGCCTATGCGGTATAAGTAGGAATGATGAGAACCAAAAGCGCAAGTGATTTTAAGTCTATCTAACCTTCGCATTAAAATCCATTTCTTTTGCCAGTTTCATAAAGGTTAAGCATGATGTAAAACTAGCCCCAATGACTATATCTACCGCGAAACAATCTTGAGTATTCATTACATTAAGATACACATACCTGGCTTTTTAATTTTTAATTTGTTGATAAACTCTATAAGTTCTTGTCGCTCTTTCTCTGGATTGGCAGTCACGTTAACTAGTCTCAAAGTCTCCACCAATTCCATGTCTGCAAAATCAGTAGTACGTTGTGTACCACGCGCTATTTCTTCAGTAATTGCGATATCTATAAAACAGATGTTGTAAGAACACCTTAGTTGAATTGTTTTTGTCATTTTTTTCTCGAAATACTCACTTTCATAAAAAAGAGCTGCTTTTTGGCCTCCATTTGTCTTGAGCAAGTTGATAACATCGCTAACGAACTTATCAACGGGGAACGACTGTCCAACACTCCAAGGAAACCTTCTACCATAAGGTACTTCGCATGGATATAGCATATCCTCATCACAAATGAAAGCGTTAACGGCGGAAGTGATCACTAATATTGTTGTCGTTAAGTCACGATATTATTCACAAAGAAGAGAACATTTAATCATGTTCGTACACATGTTTGAGTTAATCGAGTGGTTATGAGCAACCTTCGCAGCTGCGACACCGAGTTCTGTCGTGAATGGCTAATAGGAGTTAAAAAACTGCAAAATACTTCACGGGTCCTTAGATCACGCCCTAAAGCGCCCGTTGTGGTATAAATCTCAAATGCTAAACACGAAAAAAAGTGGTTTACAACAGCTTTTGCGCTTATAAAAGTTAAACACGTGCCAAAAACAGGTAGTCTGGTTTATAGTCTAATATAAGCTCTTCTGTTGCTTTCGCTGCTTCTTCTTCTGTTGAGTCTGAATTAATAGTTAGACAGCGTAAACTACGTCATAATTACATACTTGTTCCTTTGTAGATAATTTCTACCCTGTACCGCTCTGCCCCAATGAGGAAACCTCCTCTTTCAGGCAACCCAGAATTAACCTGAAAAAAGTTAGAGAAAGTAAAAATCACGTGGTGTCTGAAGATCTTTTGTTCTCGTACATTCTCTGCCCATAGCTCGTAACCATTTCTGTTCATTTGCCCAACTAGAGTGTTTACAAAACCACTGACAGGGTACAGTGCGCCAATACGAAAAACAGGCATAGTAGCTACTGCTACAACACATAATGCCAGAAGCAGCGCTTTTGTTGTCATTGTTTAGCAGCTATTGAAGTATTTGCGCTAGAAGTTTATTTGTAGGTATGTTTAATTTCCTCTAGAGATAACCAGCGATGAGTTGTGGAGTACACACGAGAGAATTGTTTGTGGTTAAGCCTTGTGTTACAGGGATTAAAAAAACTGTGAAATTTAAATAAATTTGGTGTAGCAATTGTACCTTGGTGAAGTAAAGCAATACTTAGGCACTTGCGCATTTTTTGTTAATCTGTACAATTTTTAGCACTGTATTATTTAGGAAAGGCGATTAAATTTCTCTTTTATTCCCGTAGACCTATATCAAGGCGTTTGATGGTGCTTCATGAAAAAATAGAAGTTATTTTACATTAAATCACTTTGAACACTTTTATAGCTGAAAGTAAACTCGCCGTTAGTTCTTCTTTGTCACGTGTAATTTTTCTATTGAAGCGATCAAAAGGGTACATTTTTTACATTGTCAGAAAACCAACGAACGTTCTGGCGCTTCCACACGCATAATTCAGTTCTCTACGCACATTACTTGATATTATAAATTCTTCTGTGTAATAAAAAAAATTGTACCTATCCGGACATATTAATCGTCCGTATGATGCATTTTTCGTTACGTAGAAGGATTATTACGGTTTAATCCTTTATGTCACAATTGTAGAGCCTTGGTGAGAAGAACGTATTTCAAACCGTTCAGGCGGAGTACATATGTGAGTCACTACTGCACTACGTTAACCATTCCGCTCAATTTGTTATTGTTAAGAATTCTGGAACACAGCTTGAAAAAACTTACAAAAAAGGGGCAGTTATGAAAAGTCTGGCGAAAATAATAGTTTGATGGTTGGCTTAAAGCCTAGCTACTGTGCCACACAGATCAAATTTAGCGCGTTTGAAACTGGTTGCGTATAAAAAGAAACTTGAACGGTTGGTGTCTAATTTACATTGTACTGACAGTTACATCAACTCTATTGATTTGCGCCCTTTTTCTACGAGCAACTTCTTGCTAAAAATAAACCAGTAAGCCACAACCAGTACTTACAAATTAAACGTACAATATTGTGTAAGTCCCAGCGTGTTATAATACCAGCAACTTTATTTGAACGCGTCACTAAGCAAAGGGTTTTAGTTTTTTTTTGTGGAAAGATTTTTGGGGTTTTGTGTTCTTCGTACCAACAACAAGATGTCTTAATCCCATAGTTCTGAATAGTCTAAAAACCCTTAATAGTGTATAATGTTTACCAACAGTATAAGGCATCGTATTCATATATGGAGCAAGATCAATATGTTTGTTTTTATCACTGTCCGTTAGACTAACTGTATCTAATGATGGGAATCTTGGATACTCCTCCAAGAAGTCTTCAACCTTAAGTTGTGCTTGGTAATAGTTTCTATGTATAGCTTGGAGTTCTTCAGCATCAATGAATTCTTTCTTTTGTAGAATCTTAACAAGCTGATACCTGTAATATCGCATGTCAATTTATAACAAAGTAAAGAAGAAAAAAAAACCGAACAAACCTTAAAATTATTCCTCTAAAATTGCCTGCAGTATCAGTTACGGGAAATCCACTGTGTGATGTATTTTGAAGCATCTTTGGGAATAGGTTAATATAAAGCTACGAATGCTACCAAATAATGGACGTTTGAATGCATTGGGCAACAAGAACTGTAAAAAATTTAAAACAATGACGTACAGAATATACAGTACTAACAGGCAAGACTTCACGAACTACATGACAGCCCTTACTCATTACATCAGCAGCTGTAAATTTTCTCATCCTAAAATCTGCTTTCCAGTGCATGAAAGGAATATCCTTGAACTCTTTTAGCTTAAAAACACGCAACTTGAACGATATTTTTGTCTGCTACAAAATGGCAATTGAACAACCTTGGTTTTGGCCTACCTTAAGCTCAATATGCTCATCGTAGATGCCTTGCGTAAACAAGTCACCTACCCATTTTGCGACCAAAAGTACTATCATAATAGGCACACCATAAGTTAAATCTAGACAAAAGTAAATAAGATTCAACAAAACAATAGAAAAGAAGTGAGCAATCTTACCATTGGTTGATTCAAGCATGATAACAGTGAGGGATCTAGGTTATAATAAGCGAAATTATTGTCACTATAGAAAATAAACTTATTACATAGTCATGCGTACACAGCCACCTAAAAAGGAGGCTGCACCTATCAAAGCAAAAGTTCCTGCGTCTGCACCAAGCCCTGGAATAAAATGTATAACAATATTACCAACTAAGCGACCCAACGTTGCTCCAGTTAACATACAAGGAACAAACCTAGAAAAAAATGAGCCAATAAAACAGCACGAAGTCAAATGGACTTACAGACCGGATGGTACAGATATACCGTAAGTGATACATGTCAACAAGAAAAAAACAATAAGAAATAATCCAAGCGTTAAAGGATTGAATATCTCTTCACTATCTTCAGCATGAAAAAGCATGAAAATCGCATCTTCTTGTGTAGTAAAGAATATTGTTGCCATATCATTATAATATCCCTTGTTTTTTTGATAAGCATGTGATACACGTGATAATTAAAACAAAAGAGGAAAAAAAATTCCAAAAAATACTAAGAGTTTTAGCCGGTGCTGCTGATGCCGCATAGCAAAGAGATAACTTACTGTTGGACAATAAAACTGGAATCTAGTGAATTCTAAATTCTTAGTTTGACTAGAAGAAGGAAGAGGCCTTAAAAGAGTTTAAGTCTTTTAACATTTATGATTGATAAAGATTGAAGATCGTACTTGCACTCGTGAAAGTAATAAGATAACCAAAATGATAAACATGCTGTCAACAAACCAATAACAATCGCCTACAATACCATTAAGCGCACATGTGGAAAATAACGGGTCATTGTTTGCTACCTCTATGAAGCGACCGTATTTCCATGTTATGTATTTGTTACGTAATTTACTTATACGTAAGTTAATGAACACTAAAAGAGCGCCAGCTAAGCCACCCAATATGCCAATCAAAACAAAAAATGGAAGCATTTGGATAGTCCATCCATGGTTATTCTGCTGTGTGAAATCGCCGAAATTGGTGAGCCCTTTTTGTTTGTTAAACCGTTGTATTCGCTTAAAATAATATACCTGGTGATGTAAGAACTCCCCAAGTTCCTGTACTTCCAGATAAGAGAAAATTTAGTGTAAAGGTGGATGTCATGGAACAAAAGAAAGAACGCCAAGTCAGCGACTAAAACTAGCATTAACATCAAACAGAGTCCTTTGTCGTACTTGGTTCCAGAATGATGCTCCTTCTTCCAAACTAAATAAAACACCTCCAATTGGTGCTCCAAAAGCTGCAGCAACACCAGCAGCTGCACCACCAGAAACAAAATCACGTTTTTCATGATCATTGTGAAAGTATTTCAAAACATCTAACAAAGAGTGTAAGAAAAAAGACAACGTATTGTGCAGTCATATACTTGTTTCATAGCATGGGAAGGTTGCTGATTTTCCTTGACTAATACCAGCAGCAACAATAGCACCACTGTGAATCATAGGACCTTCTTTTCCTACAGCTAAACCACCAGATACTGAAAATAGTACACCTATTGCCTTTGCAAATAACGTTTTCATTCTAGCCACGTGAGGAACCTTAATACCGTTCAAATAGCTTTTTATCTCTGGTATTCCAGAACCTCCAGCAACAGGCTAATAGGCTTAATTAACAAAACACCAAACACTTCAACTGAAAAAAAAAAATCAAAAAAAAACACGTGCCTCAATGATGGCTACAAGATAACTAGCACAAGCAACCAATGCCCCATTAATTGTCAAGTAAGCCAAAAATGGTGGCCAAACACATACTTTACATTTAGAAACTTGAGAAGTCAAGGAAGTCAAAAAAAAAAACAAAAGTAAGAAGCTTTTTTTAGGTTTTCTGTTTCGGAAGTGGCAATGTCCAAAAAAGGTCGGATACGCAGTTCATTGACAACCCAGAATTTTCCTTTTACTATATACTTAACACCCATATCTATACCGTAAGCTATAACTGCTGTAAAGACGCCGATGAGGAATGAAAGGACCCAACGATAGAACTCTTGTCTGAGATACCACTATTTTCGATTTTGAGAAAAGTCGTTTTAACAATCCAGTTGTACTCACCGATCTTGTTTTGCTTGCCAGGTCTTTTCTATACACCTCATTCTCTATATCATCGTAGTTTAAGCTCTGATTCGTACGTTACAATTTTATTTTCTTAAACAGCTTCTAATTAGGCGTACGTCGTATATTTTGTTAACATTAGCGTGCTCTTTAGAGCTAGAGGTGCCATCAGTGTTTATTAGAGGTGAAATATCTTCATCTAGTTCTGAAGCACTCATTAGTGCTGGATTTTGTTTCTGTTCGTGTAGGTGAGCGATGATAAACAAAATAAGCGTGTGTAGCATTGTTTGCTAACAGCATCAGACACATATCGATGTTCACGTACGTATTCTAAAACTAGTGCTTGTGCGTACTTCACCACAACATACAAACGGAATACGTCAAAATGTTAAAATTGACATGTTGGTCTATCAATTTCTTCATTTTTGTTTGAACAGGCGAGCAGATTGCTCTTGTTATGGACTACATTGACATACACAAGGCGATTTTTGAGGTAACTGACCCAAAATACCTAAAATCGCCTGTACCACTGGCATTATACCAAGGGTATGTTAATTACGCATGTATTATGACTCTAATATAATAAAAGTCGAAAAAAACCGACACCAGTGCGTTATGCTCCACACAAATTTTGTAAGAACACAAATGACATTGCGCCTGTATCTGGGCGTAGCCCTGCAACACCAAAGCGGCCTCCGCCGTTAAACATGATGTACAGCCCACAACCTCGTGTGGTACGCAATAGCAAGCCATTATATACACTAACGTGCGTTAAGCTTATGACTTACAATTCGCGCCAAGCACCAAAACCGGCGCAACAAACACCAACGCCGTCTAAAAAGTCTAAACAGCCATTAAAAGCGCAAGAGGTATGATTTTTAACGATACATGAACGACATTTCTTTTCTGACTGACAGTAGGTTATTTCATCTAAGAAGAGCGCCGAGATACCAACCACGCCAATAAGAACACCACAGAGAGCGCGTACGAATTTTATATTAAAAATGATCGTCACAAAACCACAAACCGATGTCTAGCGCCTTTGACTACTTCTTAGTCATCTAAATTAAGTGTTAACTTGTTTACTATAGCAGCTTTGAGTATTTCTCAATGTGTAGTCGAGGATGATGACATTTTGTTATCAGCAAGCGAAGATTCAGAAAAGGAAAAAAAAAATCAAAATGACAGCGTCAAAAATGTTTCTTCTTCTCTTCCTGCACCTTCTTCTTCTTCACATGCTACCTACATATCAAATAATGAAATACCATCAATAATAGACAACGACATGCCTATGCACACTGAATTAACAAAAAAGCAAGAAGAAAACGAAGATGACGATGATATCGTTATTCCAGCAACTCCAGAGAAGACTAGCACTTCAAAGAAAGAGAATGGATCTATATTTGATGGAGAAGAGTCACAGGATGAGCAACCAGACTCTCAAGAAAGTGACGAAGAAATGGAGGACGCATCTATTCCACAAATGGCAGACTCGCCTTATAAACCAGCACCTAAACGCTCAATACCTCAGAATGCTTCTACAAAGCGTAGGCGTCTTGGTATGCCTATAAAAAGGACAAAAAGCGGTAGCGTTGGCGCTAAACTGAAGAAACCACTACAAGCAACAAAGAAACCTTCTCGACGTTTGTCTGTTAAATCAAGCGCAAAGAAACTTCCAAAGACGTATCTCAAAAAGACAGTGAGTAATTCCAAGAAGTCTGGTAAGCCAGTATGGCGCGCAGCCAAGTCAGGCATTACTGTTCTACCTAAGAGGAAGCCTTCATTACGCAGACATATGAAGCAATTGGAATCAGGTACCAAAGTCTTTTTTCTTCAAAGTATTTTTTTGAAGAAAATTTAATTGGTTGTTCCTCTTCTTCTAATGATGTGTTTAGGTTCTGATGACGAAATTGAGTTGGTGGATGATGCCATAGAGATTGATTATGATAGCACTGATAGTCAAGATGAGACGGCCATAGATGATTCAATGTTTCGAAAGAGTAAAGCAGATGGTACGATAATTTTTTCAGTGTTTTTGACATAATTACTGAAAACTTTTTTAACATATTGCTTTAGAATCTTCACTTGAAGAAGATTTTATAGATTTAGAGGAGGAAGAACATGCTGTCAAAAGTACACATATAATCTTGTAAGGAGTGTACTCTAAATTCTTGATGTATTAGGGCGAAGAACTCTTGACGAAGACTTTGATATTTCTGATGATAAAGAAGACGATGTCCCTTTGAAATCGAGCAATGACAGTGAATATGAACTTGATGATATGGATGAATGCAGTAGTGAAGGTATGGAGATTGGTAAAAAATGTTAAACAAATCTTTACAGTATTATAGATATTGAACAGCCTGAAGAACTTGTTGTCACGAAAAGAAAACAAACAAAAAAAGTTGCACCTAAAAAAACAAAGCCAAAAGGTTTGCGGACTAGAGCACCAAGAGGAAAGGGTGCTAACAAAGCACCTCAACTAAAGACCACAATAGTCAAGAAGTCTGCTGCTAAAAAAGGTCCACCTAAGACGTACATAACTTATTTTCTTTGCTTACCAACTAAATGACTTTTTTTAGGATTCGTGTGAGAAAGCCAAAAGTACCTCTTGCTTCTGTTAGGCGATCTACGTATGCTCTTTTGTTGTATGTAATTTACTAATGGTTGTAATTTAGAAGGTTGGCAAAGGTAGAAAGCGAGTCATCTCAGTTATCTCAAGAGGTAGTGGAAGTTTCTAGTAAAAAAAGAAAACGTGCTTCAGCCGAAAGACAACAACCACGCAAAAAGGCTAAGGCTCCTACAACTGCTAAGAATACTGATAAACCCAAAGGAGGTCATAAGCCTCCTATAACTCTACGTAATTGGCATATTCAACTACGAGCTGATGCAGATAGTAATTATCTAATGGTTTGTTTCAGCAAAAGGTTATTCATTATTGACATCTTTCTTCTTTAGGTTGAAGGCTTCCGTTCTGATATTGAAAAACAGTGGCACAGTAGTCGTATTGTTTATCGTGAGAGCAGTGATGTTGTCACTACAAAGTCTGGTACGAGACTGTTACAACTCGTGTACCTTTGTAGTTATTTATTTTCTTCTTTTTCTTTGACGTCTTTGTTGTATTTTAACTCTATTCTTTGCTAGGTACACGATACGTTCTTCAAGGTACTATTGATAGTGATAAGTGCCGAGAAGAAGGTTTAGATGATTATTGTATTGCACAGTTCCGTAATGGCTTTCCTGGAACGTGGAAGTCTTTCTTAAACATACATGAAGGTTTGTCAACTTGAAGGGTTTTTTTTTAGAGGGGATCATCTTTTGTTGATTACCTTCCTGGTTTAGGTGCTAAGAGTGACTCTGATCCTAAGTTTGAAGATATGGAAGTTGATGTTGAGCAGGCACCTAAAAAGAGTGATGCAAAGAAACCGTCAACGAAACCTAAAAAAGCGCCAGTCGCTCGTAAAACAGCAAGAAGAAAAAGGTACCTAATTTTTTTGTTCGTACTTTGTTTTGAGTTTGGTGGCGTTTACTGACTATTTTAAAGCGTTAAAACACCTAAAAATAAGGCTACCGTAGCTTTAGAACCTACCTCAGGTCCAGGTGTCTTTAAAAAGCCGACAACTGTTGCGTACGTTGCATTTCGTTCAGCTAAAAAAAGGCTGAGGATGAACTAAAATGTAACTTACATTTTCTTAGGCGGAAGAGAGCACGGCGGCGTCCTAAGACCCCAAAGAGTCTTGGAGTCAAAAAAATAGCAAATGAGCATACAGCACGTTCACCAGGTTCCTTATCAGCAGACGTACGTTGTTTTGATGTAGATATTTTTTTTTTGTTACTTACTTTGTTTCAGGATTTTACAAAAAGTCGATATGGTCGTCCTCGTGTACCACCTCTAGCATATTGGTGTAACCAAACAGTAAGACACGATGTATATGGTAATATGATAGAGGTGACAAGTGGTTCATCACCTACAAGTACGTATCACACCGTTTTTTGTTACTGACCTCTTTCTCTTTTTTTTTGTTTTAATATGTTGTTGCAGCGATAAGTCCTTCTGTATCTTCGAGGAGGAAGAGAAAGTCGGCCCCTAAAAAAGGTAAAGCTAAAGCTAAGAAAGGCAAAGGTGGTAAATCCCCTCCTTATAAGCCATTACACTCACCTGACAGCATGAAAAAGGAAAAATGGTCGGCAAAGGTACAGTTGATTTATTCATGTTATTAACACTAAAACGTTTCAAGCAAATTGCTGCTTTAGAGAAAGCTCATGCTTCTACTGATCCTGCAAATCCACAATTTTGGACTGTTGTTGGCCGATCTGTACCTGGGAAAACGGCGATGCAGTGCGTTCATAGGTGGAACTCTGTTTTTAGTACACCTATAAAAAAAACAACAAAAAGTAAGTCAGACTGTTTGCTTGTCACCTCTTTTCTAGTCAATGCTATCAACGTTTTGAGGTCTCTAACTAATTTAGGAGGTCGTAGAAAGTCCCTATCGCCTATTAATATTGATGCAAAAGCTGCATCGCGAAAGACTGCAAAACATAAAAGAAAAATAAGAAAACTTGTTAATGAAGTTGACGCAAAACACACAGAAGATGCATTTGATAGTACTCCTCTAAAACAACGTTTTGGTGATATTGATGAAGATTCTTCTTCATCAAGTGATGATGCTGACGATAGTCAGTCCTTGTTTAAAGATTTTACAGATGTTGTCTCTCCTGCATCATCAAAAGGTGGATCTCCAAAAACATCAGTATGTACCTCTTTTGAACAATTTTATGGATACCATGTATACCTATGTGCTGGCGTTTTTGCAAAATTAAATGCTTGTTTTAATGGTTTATATTAGGTCAATTCTCCTGGGTTACTCAAAGGTATTACAGAGCGCCGTGAAAAAGTAGACGGGTACGATCAAAAAATTTTGCTTTTTTTTCTTTTTTTTGAATGTGTTTGGTCTTTTGTTGCCTTGTTGCCTTTGAGGCATTGATTATTTTTAGATATATTAATCGGTTACAACGTGGTAAGACTACATTGAGGAGATCTCCAAGAAAGAACAAAGGAAAAAGAAGAGCACCAAGGAATGTTTATAGTCATGGAAACTTTGAACAACAAGCTGTTGATGCAATGACTGCACTTGAGAAGAAGCAAAATAAACTGAATGAGCGTCAAGAGCGCGATATTGATAGTGATGATAGCGGTGGAGAGGAAGACGAGGAATATAGTAGCGATGATAGCGCTCGGTCGATGGATTTTTGATTACAATCCACTTTTTTTTTTCCTTAATTGTAGATACATGTACACTAGTTAAATAACAAAACAAAATACACCCTACGCAACGTTGCTAGTTTTCTTACGACGAGTCGTTGTTCTGGCTGCAAATGAATCGCGTGGTCTTGGTTGGTCATCAACGGTTTTTGTACTGTACAAAAACAACTCTACAACATGTTGGCTGCATTAAAGAATAGGAAAGCTTTGAAAAAGACTGCTCCGCCTAAAGATAAGACCAAAAGACCACCAAAGGATGTAA
Organism: Trichosphaerium sp. ATCC 40318; assembly: GCA_038496445.1. Lineage (NCBI taxonomy): Eukaryota > Discosea > Flabellinia > Trichosidae > Trichosphaerium > Trichosphaerium sp. ATCC 40318. The sequence continues at coordinate 532,405 of JALMLS010000354.1, forward strand.
AAGGTGTTTATTATTGGTTTAATAGCGTTGAAGGTGCTTTTGAACGTACGGTTTAACGTTTTAAATTGAATAAGACATTAACGGGTTTAGCAACACAATGGACTGATCAAAAGGATCTCATGAACTCTTTATTCAGTAAGGAGGACGTTCGTTGCGTACTTGTTGACTTCTTCGCGTACAGCTGTACAAACTGTATCAGAACTATCCCAGTACTCAAGTCATTGCATGAGAAGTACCATAAGCACGGTATGGATGTCTTTTGTATAAAATGTACTAAACCGCTCAAAAGGTCTACGTATCGTTGCATTCCATCGTCCAGAGTTCGCTTTTGAGCATGACGCGTTCAATATGGTTGATTTTATTAAACGGAGCAACATTGAGTATATGGTCGGCCTAGATAACGAAGATAAGGCCTGGAACGCTTGGGGGGTTCGTAGCTTTACAAAAAGCACCCAACACTGTCAGTCCTGATTTTTTTCTTTCCTTTTTTAGGTGGAGTTTTGGCCTCAACACTTTGTTGTGACTAGAGATGGTGACAATAAGTTAAAGATATCTTACTCTCATTTCGGAGACAGAAATCATCATAACCTTGAACAACATATTGTCAATAACCTTCTCAAAGGTACAAAGGAATAGACAGGATAGTTTAGTTTTTTTTAAAAGTCACGTGATTTTGTTATTGATTGGTTGTAGGCGCAAATAACCCAAAAATAGCACCTATGAACCATGAAGTTTATTATGATGCTGAGATCTTTTTGGGTAAAGGTCATCGCGCAAAGAATACGTCCGCTTCTGGTAGTCACTGTGACGAGGGCGCTTGCAAAATTCAGACCAAAGGAAGTATTGGTTTCGAAGGCAAAATGGCAAAAAGGGATGACAAAAAGTAAGTTATTACTTTTGCTTTATTATGACTCAATTTACTTATATTCGTTGTAGAACATTTACTGTCTATGGAGCCGCTTGGTGTAAGTATTGTCGCACAGCTAAGCTACTATTAAAAGCGGTATGTTGAGAGTGTTAGTTTGAGGGAGCTGAATGTTTACTTAGCTTAATGTTTCGTTCGATTTTATTGATATGGATGCATTTGGTGGACCAAAAGCTGTTAGAAACTACTTAATTAACACCGAGAAGTCAATACCAGAAACGCATACAACAATTCCTGTCATTTTTAACGAGGTACATTCACAAACTGTCGAAAAAAAAAATTATAAACAATACTGTAGGGTAAGTTTATCGGCGGTTTTACGGATTTAGAAACTCTGTTGAGACAGAATGGTACTCTCAAGGACGACTCCGTTTTAGAAAAAGTGCAAAAACAAGTCAACGAGAGCCTTATAGAGTTCAATAAACCTAGAACTGCAGCAACTATAAAAGTTGATGATACATGTACGTAAAAAAAATTTCAGTTCAACTCTTTGTTCGATTTACTTACCCCCTTTGTTACAGCCATGTGGGATACAAATGATGAATGTATGATTGCTAAATGCGATAATGCATCTTTCAATGTTCAATTCAACATGGAGTCCGATGGAGCCAATGTGACAATGTTCATTGTTGGTGAACCACCAAAGAAAAAAGAAACTTCTGAGGCTCATGAAGCTTTATACGCCAAACAAAAGCAAGGTGCCTCAAGTGTCATTTTTAATAATGATAATACAATTTCAATGGATGGAAGCCCATATGAGTGCAAGGGAAATACCTTTGAGGCGAAAACTATCGTGTACGTTGCAATCGTGTTTTTTTCTTAATTTTTTTTATCTTATACTTGCACTCCTTGTTAGTTTGTTCAAGTCGACTTTTACCTTCTACATTGCTGTATCATAACATATTGTTATAAAAAATCATATCTTTTAATTCTTTTTTTATCACCATTTGGTGAGAGGTTAACCGGAATCGGAATTTGAATTAAGGTTGATTTGTAGGTGTAAACAAAACGATGTTGATGATGTTAAAGTACCTTTAAGTTTCGCTGATAGACACTTTGTATACACATTCAAGAATAAGAATACATCTATCAAATCATGTGTAGGAGAGTGTAAGCTATACTTTGAGAGCGGATCAAGGATATATGTCGTATACCTCACATCTGAGCCTTACACCAAATAAAACACTATTTTTTTTTTGAAAAAAACAGAAAATTTTATCAACTCGCCTAGAATTGACTTTGTGCACTTACAAGCACTTTCTTATAGCTTTTCGTAACATATCATTCAACTACTACCTTGAGCCATTGCTGAAACAAGAACGTGCTCAAACAATTGTTCTACTCTACGTCCTGGAATCCATGGAATCATATTTAATTTAAATATCCTTACAAAATTAGTTCAGTGGTTTCCGTAAAGTGTTACCTTTTCTCTAGTTACATTAATATTTACTACGAGATGTCACACTTTTCAAGCGCTTGGTTGGACTAGAAAAGACTGATAATACAAAGTCAGACACGATTGATCGAACAATGGCGAGTAGCAAACAATAAAGCCTACAATATTTTGTCTTTTTGTAAAACTGCTTTTTCGTTTTTCTTTCAACAACATTGCATATCACATGAGTGTCTAAAATGTAGGATAAGTTGGCTTGAGTGGCTACGCCAGAGCCATGACAGACTGGGTGTCTTTCCTCGCAGAGCCCTTGACTGCATTGTCAATGCCAGTCCAATCTAACGGAAAATACGAGATGCTCCATCGAGTGCTCTTACTCCCTCATCACTTACTGAGGTTTCCCAAAGATAAATAGTATGTACTCCAGCAAGTGTTTTAACTCCTTCATCTGTTACTGAAGTATAATTAAGATAAATAGCATGGACTCCAGCAAGTGCTTTGACACCTTCATCTGTTACTAAAGTATTACTAAGACCAATAGTATGAGCTCCAGCAAGTGCTTTGACTCCTTCGTCTGTTACTGAAGTATCATTAAGATAAATAGTATGGACTCCTGCAAGCGATTTGACACCTTCATCAGTTACTGGAGTGCCATTAATGTAAATAGTATGAACTCCAGCAAGTGCTTTGACACCTTTATCAGTTACTGAAACGTTACTAAGGTAAATATTATGAACTCCAGCAAGTGCTTTGACGCCTTCATCAGTTACTGGAGTATGACTGATGTCTATAGTATGAGCTCCAGCAAGTGCTTTAACACCTTCATCAGTTACTGAAGTAGCATGAAGGAGAATAGTATGAACACCAGCAAGTGCTTTAACACCTTCATCAGTTATTCCTGACTTGAGATTAAGGTTAATTGCATGTGCACCAGCAAATTGCTTTACAATGCTGTCATCAACACGCCCAATTAAGACTATGTTGGTGTTTTTCAAAATACCCACGTGTTGTCTAGCTTCTTTTGCTTGAGTTAATGTGCGAATCCTAATAGTATGGTACCCAATAATATCATGAACGATAGAAGCAAGGAAATGACATGTTTGACAAGCTGCAAATCGTGATTTGGTTGTTTGACGCAATATATGAGCTAATATCTCTGTAGGTAGTTGAAACATTGTTGTACAAGTGGTATTGTCACACTTTGAGGCAGATAGCATAATAACGTTGTATTTTAGACAAAAGAATGGAAATAATTACCAACACACGGTTCTTGCGATGTTCCAAATGAATAGAATACCAAATCTATCGCCAAAATGTTAGAAAAGTCGGAAATATTTATTTGGTTTTCAGAGAATGTTATCAAAATTACACGTGATGCAAACTGCCATGTCAGTGAATGTTGTACGAGTTTTCTATAGTTACACACGCTTTGCTTCACATGACAAACTTCCTAAATTGCTCTCTGTAGTTTATGACCATCTTGATGATTAAGATGGCGTTTACAAGTGCTGCTATTGTCGTGTATACAGCAAGGCGCTGGTAGTGGGACATAGTGATATTCTTGAACTGTCTCCTTTCCATACGTTGGTGGGGGTCACTGCTGTTGAGAGATGGGTATAGTGTTGTTCAAGGGGTTCATAGTACGGTTCGAGAGCCAATGCATCAACTTCTAATAGCTTGCGAAGGATACTGTTCAGAAGGCTCGTGAGGTTCTGTATTATACGGTGTATCAAGTTGATACGTAATAGACAATAATTCTTTTTATTTACTATTGAAACTCAATTGGTGTTATTAATATCACTCCAATATCAGATAGTTTACCCAGTCTATGAGCAGCAGTGACTTTATGATGACCGTCTAATAAATACCTAGAAATAAAGAAATCAGAAGAACAGATAAAAGAGGAGCATCATCAGGTTCAGAAAAATCATTTCTTTGTTTTTGTTTATCTTACCTTAGTTTTCTGCCATTCTTATAGTCTCTTGTTTCGACACATATTGCTATAGGCTTGTACTGCAATGACTTTTTCTTTGAAAGTTTAGCAATATATTTTTTGACTATTCCCTCGTCTAAGAACTCTTGAAGCAAAACACAAGCATCTTCCCAATCATCATTTTGGTTTGGATCTTTTTTTTTAAAGTAAGTGATTTGTTTCTCAAGTTGTGTAGGAGTTAGTTATTAGTACCTTCCTTTGTTAGGTGGAGAATTTTCCAACGACCTCTAGCAAATTGGGGATCATATTTTATACTATACTTACCAGGTTGAAACAAGTAAAGAAGAGGATTTAATTGTTCTTCAAGTGATAATCCAGGTATTAAAAGTCCTTGACTTAGCTGTCTTTCTATGACATCTAACTTGATGCTTATCTCGTATAGTTTCTCATGGTCAATAGTTCCCACACATGTGAAACATCTCAGTAGCGTTGTAGCATACCACCACGTTAAAATTTCCTGTGTGGAGAATCAATAAGAAAAAAGTTGGAAATCACTGTGCGAAAAAAAAAAAGAAGTAAAACACAACTGCACGTGTATCACCAAAAGACTGTTCAAATGTTTGAACTTACAGCCCTTTTGTGTTTTCTATGCGCGCATTCATATATCTTGTGTCATTTTGTTTTCAAAGCTGCACGTGTGATAACAACCCAAAGTTCTTTGAAAAAAAAAAAACTGTACCTTTTGGTTAAAGAGCAGCTGGTAGTTTTTTTTCCCCTTGAAAGAAAATACGCTATAACTATCTTCAGGTGATATAGTAATAGTCTCAGTCATATTTACTGGGTTTGCACAGTGTTTGAGAACACCTCGTAGTATTGTTTTGTAATTCCCAGTTTTTGTATTTTGGTGGCCAAAGAAACGCCTGTAGATATCTTTCCAAACAAAAGAAGTCGATAGAGCAATATTATTGTTTAATGCTTTACATGAACACCCAACCTTTTAATAAACCATTAATTACGCTAAATTAAACTAACGTACAGCGTAAACAGTAGGGAAAACGCCGAAAAAGTCAGTTGAGTCTTGAGTATACTCCATAACTAAACTAAGCATCTCAGGAGGTAGATTACTCAGTGTTGTAGCCATCTTTGGTTATAAATGCATGAAATGAAAGGGTTTAAGCCAATAACGCAAAATCAACGATTTTCTACGCTTGCAACTGAAACAAAAGGCCTCTTTGAGCGATTAAAAGGTTTTCGCTGTGTTGAGTTTGCGTCTGAGAATACAGAGCAGTTGTTGGACAGAGTTGTCAGGTATATACTGGCTTTTATTTTAGAATACATTAATTTTTTTTTAGTCTTCCAACTGATTGGAGAGTGCACGTATAAGTGCTTTGTGACCTTCAGGGTCATCACTAGAATCTGCTTCATCATCACTTAGGGCAGCATATTCTATAAAAGAGAAGAAAAAAATGAGAAACAAAGGGCAAACGAGTAAAAAACATTTTACAATGTACGTACGAGGTAATCGTTTTAATTTGCGTTCTAATCTAGCAATAGCACCAAATAACATAGCAAAATTACCGCCTTCGCACTAAAGGAAAAAACCGGTTAGATGAAGACAGATAATGGTGACTCCTTTGTAAAGAAAAAAGTTTGTCAAACTAAAAAATTCCTTCTGAAAAAAAAACAAAAAGTGTCCAGTGCTTACATCTTCAGCGTGCTTTTTCATTACTTTTACAAGGTAGTGTTGGTAAAAGTCATCAAATGCATTATCTGGAATCAAGCCAGTTCTAGTTAAAACCCCATGTAAGCAAGAAAGAAACAAAAATTAATACATACTTTCTAACTTCTTCTTCTGTAAGTAGGTCCCACGCTTCAGGGTGAAGTTTAAGGAATTTCTTGACTTTGTGTTTCATTAGTTTGTTCTTTTTGCCTAATACTCATAAGCATCAAAACAAAGACAACCAATAAACGTACGTAGAGCAGACTTGTCCTTCAGTTTTTTACCAACTTCTCTGCCATCCATAAACCATCTTCCATACATCCTCTTCATCTTAATCCATATTTTATGCGCCGTTTTCTTAGCTGATTCTGCAAGAGTTAATACTTCTCTTTTATGCAATTTTTCTCTATTCTTGTGATACGCATCATTAACAATAGCAATAAACATGTTTGTCAAGATGAGGAAAATCAAGATACAGAAAGACATGTAGAACTACACAAAAGCATTAGTATTAGCCTTGGAAGGTTATTTGTATGATCATAAAGAGTTCGTACTAGAGGTGCAAGAACACGATTAGAAAGAACCATTTCATCATATTCTGCAAACTCGCCTAACATCATTTCAAAGCACGTGATAAAAGCTGTGATAAAGTTTCGGAAACCCTTTAATTAAGAAAAAATCAGAAACGAGCTAGGTTAATAAATAGAGAACGTACAGATACATCCGGACCAAAGAGGAGCATTCCTGAACCAACAAACGCCAGGAAGAGAACAAAGAAGAAAAATCCAAAGGCAACTAAATCAGGACCAGCCTATTTAAGAAAAACAATCAGTTTTTTTGTCAAGCAACTTTTTTGGTCCAAAAAAAACTGTAAATCAAAACGTACATATTTAAGTGTAATCCACATAGACTGCATACGTTCATTCAGTTGAAAATACTTGAAAACAGATAAAGTAGAAACAAATATATTGAGAGAAGCAAATCCAAAGATAAGCGAGAACGAAAACCTTTGAAAAGTGTAAACTTCTTGCAATATTTACAAAAAATGTAAACAGTTTATTTGCCAAAGAAAACGTACCCAAGCTCTTCCATGATAGTAAAATCACGTCCTTGACTTAAATCAACTATATTATTAGTGAAACTAGTGAGCTGCGATACGAACACGCAGTACCAGGTACACAAGATAAGGTACAACTAAACAAACTTGTAAGATTTTTTCATCCAAACGAAAGAGTATGCAACGTACTACACAACTCACTACTGACACTGAGTTCCATATAGGATCAACAAACCACTTTAATATACCTCGTCTAGGATTACGTGCTGCTTTTATCATCTACAATGAAGGGTATTAAGCACCTGTTGTTGAAGACAAAAAAACCAAAAGGCCGTACTTGGAAAACAAGATAAAATACTTGATAAATAAGACAGATAACAAAAACACACTCAAAAAAAGCTCGCACATAATCCTATAATACCATTAAATACTAAAACATAGAATTATATTTGTTACCGTGTTGGTGAGGTATAAATCAGCAGGAAAGCTACGCCATGCTGAACTTAGCTGAAAAGATCCTGTTGGATGCATTTCAATTGTCTAACAAAAACATGTCTTAGTTCAGTGATACACTAATCAATACGTACAAAGAGAATCGTCATGAAAAGATTCAATCCTGGGTTGAAAACATTCAGAGTAATGAATAAAGCTCGTGTAGGCTCATCAAGCCATGCTTCACTCTCTAATTCTGCTATTTGTTTCTCAGCAACTTGTGGATTGTATTCAAGATCAACAACATAACCACCACTATTACTATGTTAACAAATTGTTTCTCTTTCATTCACTATCACAATGGTACCTTGTATATGTTGTATCAAATCCCCATACTTGTGGGGAACCTGTTTCTTCGTATTTGTACTTCGTTGGATCACCTTCTGGGCCAAAAGGAGCTCTTTGATTCGCACCACTTGTCCAACTACAAAAAGAAACTGTGTTTTAGTACACCGAACTGCGTTTACTTAACATACGTTGAGAAACAGCCTCCTGATACAAGATCGTTTAGAGGAGGTGGTATGTCACAAGATGAATCCTTGACACGTAATTGACGCATTCTAACAGAACCAAGAAGCCTATTATACTGCAGAATAAAAACTAAAGAAGAAAGTCATTATCAAGTTTTATCATTTTTTTTGCGAACACTGGTACCTTCTTCAGTTAACGAAAGCGAGCTGATTGCGCTTAACAAAGGTCCCCTAAGAAACTACAGATACAATAATAAGTACTTGCAACATAAAGCAAACTTCAAAATGCAAAAAGTTCGTTTGTTGTTGCTCCAAAAAAAAAAATACGCACCTGCCACAACTCTTCCATTGATCCTATATCATGAAATGTCTTTTGGACGTGTGTAAATTCGGGCGCGTACTCTACGAGCACGTTAATAATCGTCAAAAAAAAAAGATACGGCTAGTTTTGGTATAATTCGCGTATAGGAGTACAATGAACGCCAACGAGGCGCGTTTGTCACAAAACAAAAAATGTACCTTCAAACAAAAAAACATCTTCTAGGGATGCCTTCATGAAGTAGCTTGATGTCACTCGACGCATCATAAACACTAATACAGTTTTGTGAGTGACTCCGACGGAGTAACATATGTGTAAAGATTGTATCGATAGATACATCGCCACTGTGTTTGCAATGTACAGCTCCCAACCCCAATTCAGGGATAATTGACAATAAAGTAATATAAAGCGTACCAACGACCAGAAACATAGTAACGAACATCAAGAAAAGCAAAAAATCGCGAAACAACTTCATCTTTTTGTTTTTGATTTTAGCCTTGCGTACATGGCTAGTCACTGTATGAAATCCATTACTATTATCATTACTATCAAGCCAAGCAGCTTCTGGAGCAAAATCATCTTTGTAAGACGTAAACCGCTCAATACGAGCTGGCTCTTGCGTAAAAGTTACAGAACGGTCTGTTTCGATGCCATTTTCCGTTTGGGTTGGATGATCTGTTTCTTCCACCACTTCAATGTCCGCCACAGAGCCTGCACTGTATTCGTCCGTCATGGACCTTCCACACTGCCGTTTGTGAACAAATCAGGTTGTACTTAATTAACGTTACCATTTCTTAACTTGTGAGGTCTAGTTAGCACCCTAAAACACGCGAATTGTAGTACAATTAAAACTACATTACTTGGAGGTATAAGTGCCTAAAAACGTACAGAAAATAGCGAAAATTTTAAAAAGTGCGGAAGTGTCTTCAAAACCCGATGCGGTATGTCCTCCACGCCCAGTAACACCGGAGAGAAGCGAAAGAGTGTAATAACAGATGATCACCCGTCAAAAAGACAAAAGCTCGAGGATTCTAGCGAAACAAAACCTAAAGCGATAAAAACAGATCAAATGGATGTTGATGCCACCGAAAGTGTCCCTGAACAGGTTATCGCGCCAAAACAAGACTCAGATTTAATAGAAACGACAAAAGAAGAGGTACATGCACCCACAGCGCCAACGACGCGAGAAACAGATTCTGAGAAAACAGCAATGGCATCTTTCAACATACTTGAACTTCCAGACGTACCACTACTCCACCTACTTTCGTTATGTTCATTCGCATCAGCAGTGCGGTACGTTTTTTTAATGCTACGGCGAGAAAAGTACTAATTTGCTTTTTATTCAGTTTGGGAGTAACATGTACACGCTTCAAACAGTTGTACCCGGCTCGTAAGTTATTTGATAAACTAGCCGAAGAGCTAGGTGAGTACGCCAACAGCAACGAATCCGGAAAGAAACATTTGGCACTGAATCGTTTGGGCGACATTGAGAAGCTTATATACGCAAAGTTACGTCAAGGTTTAGCACAATCGTTTGAACCGGTAGAATTCAAGCGTATGAGGTATGAGATATATTTTAACGACTATTTTATGTTATAACGCCTGTTTAACACGCTTAATAGTAAAGAAGCAAAAGAGGAGGCTCCTGGTTTAGCTTCAAAGTTGCACTATCTCCAATACGAACCTTTCACAACTTTTGAGAATTATGGTCTTTATTGTATGCTACAAGTTAATGTTCCTGGTTTTGGAGGTATGTACTTGCGGTTGTACTAAAACGAGACTTGCAAAACAATTTTGTTACGATTTTTATTTTCACGTCACCAAACATTGTTTTTTTTGGATTCTATACGTCTATTACAACATAAAAACGATTGTGAGACTAAGGAGAAAACTGTTACTAATCTGCAAAAACTGCACTCTTTGTTGGACGAAAAATAACGAAAATTTCACGAAATGTACCTCTTTACGCATAAGAAAATGCTTATAAAACTGCTGTTAGACTATTAGGAGAAAACTGAATTTTTTGGCTTAAATCACAATTGCCTTTCGTTTTCTTTGCCTTTGTAACTATTTTAATAGATCTATATATAAAGCAGAGGTTTATTTGGGGGTATAATAACAGAGAGGAGACGTTTGAACACATTTATCATTTACTTTTTTTCACAAACGGTAAGCAAAACAAAAACTACGTTAAACGCATTTTTATGAGTTAAAACCACGCTTTCCCCTTTATCACCCAGAATTTTAATAATATTTCGATACTACAAACAAATACCCTCAGTACGCTTTTGGAGACACTACTACGACTGAACATCAATTTTGGTTTTAAACTCATGAATTTTATGCGATTTTCCACGCGAAACGTACAAAAAACTGATGTAGGCGTCACACTCGCTCTTACTATTTGTTATTAGACGCTAAACTCGCTGAGAAGCTTAGTATACCACGAGCTGAAGCACATATTGCATTGTATTATTCTGATTATCGTGCCAACAAGCATAGAGCAATATCACCATATTATGACGAAGAGGTACAAAGAAAAAGCGGGATACACGCCATTTCATTTCAGTTTTCTTGAAAAAGTTTTTTAAACTATTGTCGCTTTTTACAAGCTTTTCCTTTGACTGTGGTAGTAACAACCGCTTGGGTTTGGTTGTAACACATTCGAATTGCTTACTCACTGTAAAATTAGTTATTTTCGCGTGTGTCCACGGCCTTAGGATACAAGTGGTCTTCTACAGACACTACAATATTTTTCATGATTGCAGGAGGTACATGTGATTGGTAGGTTTGTTAAAAATGCTAAAAAGATGTGATTTTAGGTGCTTACTTTATGGCTGAGCGTTTTTGGGCTGAAACTCGACCTAAGGGTATGTTTAAAAGATATTTAAACGAACGGAAAATTTACGTGATACATAACGTGATTTTTAGTTTTGTGTTTTTGCTAGTGACCCGTACTAACGCAGTTATAAGGCTTATTTGGCAATGAGAATTCAAGAAGGACCAAGAGTTTAACAACTGAACAAGCGATGGGTAAATACTACTTTTTGGCTGGGATTGTACAAAATGACGTCCGAGAGTATTTCGACGCCCTAGTACCAACTGATGCGTGCGTTTTACTAGTTTTTTTTTGTGATCCCAAGTAACCCTTTTTGTAGAGTTGATTTTTCCTTAACGCTAGTGGATTTTGTCATTGATGCTGTAACGCGAGCTACAACAAAGGTGTGATACCCCTCTACTTCGTAAAATCTTTTTTTATTATTTGTAAACTTGTTGCTTTTTGATTTGTACGAGAGCCGCTCTGAAGTATCTTAGAAAACAAGCACCAGTGAAATGACAAACGTGATCTTTGAATCTTCGGAAGAGATCGCGGCTTCTTGGGGTATGACCGACAAGGGAAGAGATTGGATCAAGTCTGTACGTGATCACTACTTTATAGTGGCGTTTGAGGCTCACCGGTCTAACTCGCAAAAAAGGATAACGTAGTTGCAGTTTTGAAGAGCGTCAAAGAGCTTAGCTCTCGTTGTACGGTAGTGGACGCTGGTGAGTTATCCAATTCAGCAGAGTATGAGTCCAGGTAAACAACATCCAAAACACATTAATTGTTAGCTAACTCCACGTATAGTTTTGTATTAGATGTACCAGGCATATCAAAGCGTTTAGTATTTACAATTAGTGGCGCTGAAGCGTTCAGGTATCATACTGACGATGAGCCTTTTCACTTTGGCGTTTATTGTAACAAAACAGATGATACAGGTGCGTGTGGTGTTTTTTGGTGAATAGCACTTTTTTTCCTTTCACGTTCTTTTCTCTTACGTGTTCTAGAACTTAATAAAAAGCTCAACATGGTTTCTAGTGATATATCAGAAACAATTTTTTACGCTGGACGTGATGAAGACTCACTGCTTAACCCAGAATTCTTTATGTCTCTAAACAAGTTCTACGGGTTTGAATTTAAACCATCTGAATGGATGACAATACTAGTATCTCTTCCTAGTACGTCAAATCTACAAAGAAAACAAATCATTAAATATTGACTTAACGATTTTTCCTTTAAGGCTCTGGTTTATGTTGGTCATCTGGATTAGATGTTAGTAAATATACAAGCTCATTTGGATGCGCAGGTGAGTTCTCAGAGAATGCAGAACGTGGGTATATCGATAGATGTATGATGCGTTTGATTAAATCGGAAGTACTGCATATGGATGCTGCTGTGAAGGTAACTTCAGCTCGAAGTGACAGAGCAGGTCGTAGGCAAAGACGAAGTGAGCAAGCCGCAATCGTAAGTGTATTCATATGTAAAACATCACAATGAGTTAACTCTCCTTGTAGAACCGAAAAAAACTACAAGCGCAACAAGCTAATGTCAACAGGTAATTTTTTTTTTTCCTGACCAAATTTTGTTGCGTATTTTTCGACATTAACTATCAATTCAGTATGACCATGCAATTTGTTCAACCAACCAGACAGTTATCCCATGCACCTCCTCCTGTATCTACAACACACAATGTTGCCCAACACATGTTCCCTGATCCATACCAAGCGCGGATGTCAAATCATATAGCACCGCCACCACAACACATACAACCTTCACAACCACCACAATCAAAGATGCATCAAATGCATCCTACACAACAAAACGTAATGCATGAACGCCAGCAACATCAACAACACCATTTCTCTCCAATGCAGAGGCCGGGAATGCAAAGTCTTTCTTTAAATGGAGGATACTCACTTCATAGGGATATGGATCCTTTTGGATCACAAAGAATGAATCCTTCTACAACCACTGTTTTGTCACGTGATAGAATGCAAGAACATTACAATAGAACACTTCCTAGTATTGCTGATCCTCGTCATGGAGATGTTGGTAAGGCCCCAGACAGGCGTGTACAACTACCTGGCTCTTTGACGCATCGAATGGCACCTGTTCCACATCAGGGTATAACACAACATCAACCAACAGCACCGTCACATAACCCAACGCAGCCACAAAGGTCAAATCTCTTTTCTTTGTTAAACGGACCATCTAATACTTCTCCACAACCACACACGTTCGGCGGTCCGCCAAGGCATCTTGGTAATGGGTCGTAGCATATGGTTTAGTAAAAAAAAAGGAAAAAACCCATTCGGTGTATTGTAGAGGCTACCAGATCACTAGTGAGCAAGAGAAATAAAAAAAACCAAAACGTACAGTAAAATCGTACAGAGAATAAATAAAACAGTTTACTACTTTTATTGTTTTTACCTGACTTAGTAAATTATCTTGGGGAACGTTGACTTGTTTACTGACATAAAGACGTGCGTAACCGCACAAACAATCTAATTCAATGTTTGTTTTCGCCGATATTTTGAAATTCAACAAACTTAATATGGCTGGTTACTGGTTTTAATTTCACGTGTATTTTTAGTGTGCCAACATAGTGGAAGACACAACTTGGTGTCATTCCTAGATACAGAAATGGAGTGTGTATTATCTTGTAGCTATTCTACAATCGATTTAATCCCTCATGATACAAAAAAAATTTGATGTCAATGCATCAGCTTCATTTCGCTCAGCGTTGCTCAACATTAGTTGCATTATTGTGTTTATCCGTTGAGTACCATTGAAGGTGCTACTGAAAAAGACCAAAAAAGACCGTGAACAAATAGCACAGCGATCATTGTACTTTGCACAAAAAACAGGGTAAATTTACATAATTTATAATTGAAATAGCTTACAACCTGGGCAGTATGTTACAGGAATAAACAATACACTTTAAGAAACAGAACATGATAGGTTGTCACGTGCCAGTCAAGCATTACATTGTGAGAAGACTCGAGAATACATTGACAGTGCTTGCTTTAATCTGCTTGTACATAGCTAACAACCATTGTTTTAATCCACTTTCTAATAAACTATCTACTAATAAGAATACCTCCCGGGTTGCTTATATCTACAGAACCGATCAATACATACCACAACAGTAGCTAGGTGGGACAAAAATCATCTTTCACACCATATTCTATTTTTACTTTTCCGTTCACGTGCACTCATAGTAAAGACCTGATCCTTATTATCCACTTGATACTTCAACCATTAATTAATCAGTTTTGTGACAAAATATGCTGTTGATCTATAAAGCTTTTGTTGGCAGAAGCCTGCATATGGAGTCAAAACAACTACATTGGTAAAAAGAGTCTAACTGTAAATTTTGTTTATTTCACGTGCTTGTCAACAATCACGTTGCACTTTTTAGCCATCTTCAAGTACAATTACTTTAACAAAAATAAGGCCATAATGCTTCCCTTCTATCAGTATTTTTACATCGTAGATAATTAACCACCATTCTCTTTGTTATTTGAGTGCCGAGATATTCAATGTAATTAATACTTGTTAATTTAATGACACCCTCGTCTGTGATTTGAAAGCAGTCTGTGAGGCTAATTTTCTTAACACCGATAAGACTGCTCACTCCTTTGTCTGTTATCTTTTTGCAGCCACAAAGACTAATAATTTTAGCACCCCTCAAAGAGCATAAGCCCTCATCTGTCACATTTGTACCATTAATATGAATTGTATGCACTCCAGTAAGTGCCTTTAAAGTACTATCATCAACACAGTCAACATGAGAAATATCAATCACTTTTACACCTGCCAATTGTTTTATCACATCATTTGATATCAATTTACAACTATTCAAATCAATATGATGTACACCTGCAAAGCATGATAGAGTATCGTCTGTTAATTGTGTACACTCACAAAGCTCTATACAAGGTATACCAGCCAAAAGTTTCAAGATATTGTTTGATATTTGAGTACAGTCATCAAGACCAATTTTTTTAATTTTGTGAGTTGTTTGATTTTGTGTTAACAGATACTTTACTCCTTCATCTGTAATTCTCTTACAGTTACTTAAACATATGAAACTTGCGTTTGTTAGTGCTATGACGCTTTTATCCGTTATACCACATCCATCAAGATTTATCTTGTGTACATTGCCTGAAATGGCAATGACACCTTTGTCAGTGATTTTGTCACAACAACCTAAGTTAATAGTATGAACTCCAGAGAGTGCCGCAAGTCCTTTATCTGTTATGTCTGTCAATGAAATATCAACAATATGAATAATTCCAAGCTCTTGAAGCCACTCATCTTTTAAATAACTGCGTGGTACGCTTAATGTATGAATACCTTGAAGTGACTTAAATCCCGATCCTGTCAAGTTGCATTCATGTTCACGTATTTTCGTTTCCAGATGATGTACACCTGAAATATGTTCTAACATAACATCTGTTAATGAAACACTACGCCTTATTTCAAGTTGATGAACACCAGATAGATTTTTAAAGTCATCTTCAGTCATTGTAAAACCATCAATAATCACTTTTGTATTTTTTAAAAGAGGACTTTTACGTAGTTTGTATAGACTTTCTCTTGACTTTACGTTCACTGTTAAATACCCCAAATGGTTTAAAATGATTGTAGAAAACAGTTTACAAACAAATGTTGCTGATATACGACATTTCTTGTCTAAAAACGCCAGTATACAAAACATAATTTCTGTCGGTAGCCAAAGCATCTCAAATGTCCTATGAGTACGGTTAGCCAAAACAGAGGAAAAATAACATGTGCATAAGGTGATTATGCAGAATACATACTCTGGTGGCTCGGTTAGTGTATGAAACATGCCTTTAGAGCAATCGTCTATGAATTGTTGGGAAGCAACTGTGGTATTAAGGCAGCCCTTAAGGCACTTCTCCATAGGTTTTCACGTGCCAGTCAAGCATTACCTTGCGAGAAGACTCAGTGCTTGCTTTAATCTGCTTGTACAATAAACTTCTCTTGTAAGAGTACCTTGTTCCGTCTTGTCTATGGACCACCCAGGATTATTGTACCAAGTCTTGTTCAAAGAAAACATTGGCACCATGTACCCATCAGAGTGTGATGTCATTCTAAAGTGTCTGTGGTTCACTCCGATTCCTTTGTACGTGTTCGAGGTACGTTACTGGAATTTACTGCATTTTGAAAACACATGGTCTTATTGTTATGGTCAAAGTAAATCATGCTGTATGAACATCACTTTGAATTTGTTTAAAATTTCTTTCACACTCAACAATGCCAAGAAGAGCAACGTCACCAACAAAATCCGAGCCTGTAGGCTTGAACATCACCAATCAAGGTAGAGCTGGTTCTTTCAAACAAGCTGTTCGCACGCTGCTTCAAACGCAACACGGACATATGAATATATCAGCTGAAGCTCTTACTCTCATTGACAGTTTCGCAACTCACATGCTCGGAAAGATAACAACTGAAGCCTCTCGTAGTGTTACCCCCAATGATGGAGCAACTCGTGCTCATGTTGCCTCGGCTGCAAATACAATATTGTCAGCTGAATTATCTAGATTGACTGCATTGAATGCGCTGGAAAACGTTGTTGTAAAACAAGAATAAATAACTTTTGCTATTTTTAAGTGGGATTGTGATTCATCTCACATCATGCTT
This sequence comes from Trichosphaerium sp. ATCC 40318, assembly GCA_038496445.1. Taxonomy (NCBI): domain Eukaryota; phylum Discosea; class Flabellinia; family Trichosidae; genus Trichosphaerium; species Trichosphaerium sp. ATCC 40318. The sequence continues at coordinate 549,202 of JALMLS010000354.1, forward strand.
CATTGTCCTGCGTAACAGTGACTATTGGAGTTATTGTTACAAGTGACTTACAATACAAAATTGTATTTCTCTTTTAAGCCCATTTTATTCTTTGATTGCATCGTCTCTTCGGATTATCACCCACCCACCATCCCGACTAAATTACAACATATACAATAACAGAAAAAACAACAAAAACTAAAAATCAAACAGGATTTCAAGTCACGTGCCAAGATGTCTGTTTTCATCTCGAAATTACTCTTTATGGTTTATTCTTTGTAAGTGGCTATAATTGTATGACCGGTAGAATAAATACGGGGTAGCCCAATTATACCCTTCTCCACCTCCTCCTATTAAGGATAAATATTAGCGTGTTATCACCAAACCCTACAATAGTATCTTGTAACAAAGCACAATAACTATCGGCACTCATTTTCTTCCTTGTTTCGCTATAGCAAGTTCAATGCATCCTTGAGGTTTGAATAAACTCTTTGATTCTTCAACCATGTCTGTAGCAGATTTAACTAGTTAAAATAGATTTTTTTTGCAATAGACGATAGCAGTTTATTTGAGTGCTTCAAGGTTAACTCGTGTTACAAACTTTTACAAATTGAATAAGATAGTGTTAAAGATAGCAGGTATACAGTGCTAAGTGCAGTAGAAAAAGACCTAGAATGCATTGAATTAGGAGTATTTGTTGTTTGTGTTGGTTCCGAAACAGGAGGTTCGATAAATAGGTCTTCCTTGTCTAGGGCTGTATCTATACATGTCAATGGTTCTTGAATAAATTTGATAACTTCAGTATCAGGTCCGTCTAGAAGGCAATGAAATTAGTCCTTCAAAAAAAAAATGGGGTAAAGACAGAAACAACTCACCACTGTTGCCTAGAGGAGGGCTATCGCTGGCTACGAAATCATAAATTCCGCCACAAAATAGGTACTCACTGTTTCCATAAGCACAATATCTATTCAGGTTCAAGGAGATGAGATCTTCTTTTTAGGAAATATGTTAAACTAGTACCTCATTTTCGGCATTGCCGGATAGTATATCAAGTATGCTTGGCACATCTCCTCTGAAGAAGCACCACCTATGGAGATGTTTGTACTGGAGCTCTCAGTATTGAAATAGCAGTGTAAATTAATGCGGTCACCCCGGGATATAGTGTAGTTGACAGGTGTAAATTGTTGGAACGCTAAAGAGTCAAAGACGTAAGCAACAAAAAAATCAAAACGTTCCCATACCGAAATCCCAAAAGTTAATCCGATTAGATGACGCAACAACTTGACCGTCACGTGTTATCTTTGTATAAATCTTCGACCCTTTTAGCTCGTTAGTTCTTAAACACGTGTTGTGCTAGTACTACCATATTCATGCATGTGCAAGAAGCTTCCTATGACTGTAATCTCGTTTTCTGTCCATTGATCACTTGCCGTGCATGCCGGAGAGCATGTAGTTTCAATATGATGCTACAAAAATAAGCAATGGTGCTAAGCACTTTTCCAAATAGTAAAAATCACGTACATCTATAGATTTAGCAGGAATAGGTGGTAGTTCTAGAACCGGATCACCAATGCTTATAACCCCAGCTTCAGTAGGTCTGAGCTTTGTGGTAGTAAAAGCAGCAATGCCTGAACTAGAAACAGTTTTAGACATGTTGAGGGATGGTTTAGCCTCTGCGTACTTGTCACGAACACCAGTATCAAGGCTAGGATTGTCATAGTGAATTTCGACAACCAAATCTGTTGCGTCCATTGGACCTCCCATGGGAATGCCTGTATAGTTTTTGTGAGACAAGAACGTAGGTTTAGTATAGAGTACTTACCAACATTTTCAGGGAGTTTGTATGCAAGACCACCTTTTGCCCATCCCCACACCATCATACACCCAAAGGTGCCCTTAACCTGCGTTCAGTATAAACAGTTATATTGCTCTTATTGTACCTGAGGCGATTCACATTCAGTACCAGAGCCAGCTAATGTTGCAAGATAAGCGATAACATAGCAAGTTCTGAGCAATCATGAAATAGCATATGATGTACATATTTCTCGTTGTCAATCACAGGTTCAAACTTTCATATAAAGTTAACTAGACAATAAAATCCTCCTTTAGCTCGTACCATTATTGCATGAACTTTTGTAACGTTAGATATTTTCCTGTATTTGCATGAATAGATTGTATCTTTTGCTGGAATTTCATAGTCTGAAAACACGTGAATAAGTTAAAAAAAAACACTGTATGACTTTATAATGTAGTACCGTCCATAACAAAAGACTCTTTTACTGATCCAGTTGGTACTGTAAGCGGAGAATCACCATAAAACACAATAGCACTAGCAACTAAAAAAGAAAACAGTTAAGTCATAGCACCAACGGCACTAGCTTACCTTTGTTTTGTCCATGGTATGAGAATGTATCACTTTGACCCCAAGCAGCTACAACTCTATTCACTCCAGTAGTAATAGCCCTATCCTATTTAACAGAGATCAGCAACAGAAAGTTCTAAGGCAGATAAAAAATCGTACGTTTTGGTCTTTTGTATCAAGCTTTCTCCTCACTTCAATTATTGTACTCGAGTTGTATTGTTCCCCAGAAATAATTTTCCAATGCTGACAAGAGTCTCTTATTGGTGTAACACCAGTCTAAAGATAAATAAGCTCAACGATCATCAAGAAATCGTAGTGTACTTTAGTACAGTACATATCGTTTACTTCACATCTACCAGTGTTGTCTAAACAATAGCAGTCAATACAAACGCAAAATACATCAACTAATACCATCAACAAAGCCATAGACCATGTCAGCACCGCCCATGCTAAAAAACTTAAGTGTCAACAACAAAAGTTCTGGTGCAACTTATAAATCACGTGCCTCCCGCTTGTAGGTTCCCAATACCAAAAGAAATGTATCCAGTTGTTTTTACTTCAAACGCCATGTTTATTTCGTCGTTTGCTTCATCAACCCTCCAGAATAGTGTAAAAGTCGCGTGATAAAACTTGTTTGTTCGGGTATGACATTGGATCGAATTCAGCCGATACTAACAAGTACGGTAGTATACAAAAGAAAGCAGTTAACAGATGATGAGTTGTGGTAGTCATTGTGGTTGTTAATGTTGTATGCCTTGATTACAATTTTGCTAATTTTATTTTTCATATAAAATGCATTGTCGGGTTGACAACACGTGTCGTAAACGCTGTATTTATGGGTTCTTATTGTTTTGAGAAATATTCAGGTACAGTGACACGCGCCATGTAACTCACAAGGAGAATCTCAACAGCCATTTAGATTCTGTTTTAGAGGGAGCTACCTACGTAAGCTTAATGGAGAAACCTGGTTGTTACGAATGTCAGCGCATAGTTGGCCACAGTGTGCTACAAAAAGGTATCCTCGCAGCTACTCCTGTTTGTTGTCGAGCCATAGCTACGCCTTGTATACGTAAGTGATTAAAACAAATCAAGCATTGCAGTAGAAGAAACAAGACTTACAAAGAAAATTCGTGATCGCACTAGATCGCTATCAAACGAATCTTAACAAAGCAGGATTTGAAACTTCGTATTCAAGCTACGCTAATAAACGGCTATAGTTTTAATCAAATATGTAGTAACTATCCTTTAATCTAAATCTTTTTTTACAAATTCTAATTCCGTGCCAAAAGTTGTAAGCATCAATGTTATTTTCTTGGTAGCGAGTTACAAGACGATCCTATAGAGGCGCTATATGTTGCAGACTTCCTACCGTAGCATGTAGTTTAAGATAAATGTAGGAGAAGGAGATCCAGAGGTATCTAATATCTCCAAGCACTGCAATGGTCTAGTCAACATTGCAGTTTATCGATCAGCTAACTGGTATTTTCCATTAGATGGCCACTCCTTGGTTCACCATGTCGTTAGTCATTAACCCGTGACCTGAATCTCAAGTTGTCTGTTCTCATACCAGCGTTTACTTCACCATTACCATTGATAGTTACGTGTACTGCTGGCTTGATGTCCATTCTTTACAAACCATTTCTTTCGTGTGACTTTACTTTTACACCTTTATACCATCGTATCCATGTTCCTTTTCTTTCTAGCGTTACATCAAAAAGTGTGTTGGTTGCTGCTCTCTTTGATAGAAGTGGAATTTTGTGATGAATACTTCCAAATTGAAGGTACAAAACATGAGTTTGAAGTTCACGTGGAATCGATATAACCAAGTTTACGATCCGGTTGTTTGAACTTGAAAGACTTAGAAAAAAAAAAATGTTAAATACAGCACAAGCACAATAATATTGCAAAGTCTCACACAAACAAAAAAGGTGTCCTGTACTCGTATCAATGCATCGCTACTGGTTTGAACTATTTGGAAAACTGTCAGACACGGTCTTGCGGAAGTTATGATGAAAGCTGACAAAGTCAAGAAATGTCGCGAAACGACATTCAGCTACAGCCTTAAAACTGTTAATGAAGCGAAAGCTAGGAACGAGTGAAACTACAGCATCAAAAAAACGCAAAATGGAGCCTTGGCAAGTTTTACAAAAGACACTATCAGCGGAAGAAGCTGCAAACGCACCAGAAATACTCGAAGATAACTTTTTAGAGGTTTTATTAACGTTTTCTCAACGAAATAACGCTTATTCCTTTACAAGGCTTTTGCGTATCCTCTTAAGCCTGAAGAGTTCATGTCGAGCGTATACAAGCGTAATATACCGCTTGTAGTACGCGGTTCAGGAATAAAACGCATCCAGACGCTTATAGATGACTACATGTTCGAGTTAGACACTGAAGAGCTTCTAAGCAACTCTGCTTCGGATAGCATACACTTATGGTTCAAAGTACACAGAAACACATCACAATAATCCCTAAACGCAACAGGAAGGAGAAAACGGCGAATTAGAGAGCGAAGAGCTTACATCAATAAAAGTAGCCATGATGTGCCATAAAAGCGGCGGAACGCTTTACTTTCGGTATGTTACGCGTATTCTTAGATGTAGACAAACGAACTAACAAAAAAACTCTTCAAGTCCTTCAGAAACGATGGAAGCAGCGTTTGTTAATGGGTGCGCACGTGACCTTGGAATGAACTTTGCTCAAATCTATCCTGATGGTAAAGACAAGGTACATAAAGTGATTTTGCTTTTTGGGGTTTTTTTCGGTTACAATTAACGTACTGACTTTGGTGAAGGGTGAGATCGAGGTTTTCATGTCAAAGCGAGGTCACTTTACACCTTATCATTTTGATTTTATGCAAAACTTCACAATTCAGTTGAAAGGAAGTAAGACGTGGAAGCTTGCTGATAGTGGTGTTCATTCCCCTATAAGAGGCTGGACACCACATTACTTTCAGCCAGATAATCTAGAACAACAGATGAAGCTTCATAAACTACACAATCCGTAAGCATCATCCTCGCTGATTCACGTTTTACCAATTTTTTATTTTCTTCGACAGAGAGTTCAGCGGTGAACCGCCTGCAGATGATCAATTCACATCAATCACATTGGAACCAGGAGACGTCCTTTACCACCCACCAGGAGTCTGGCATAGCGTGAGGTAAGATTCAGATCAAAAGAGTCGAGGTTCATGTTTTTTTGTATAGTGCTGGTGCTGACTCTATATCGATTAATATATCTTTGGTTGGCTCCACTTGGAGTGATATCCTAATGAATGGACTTCAAATGTCCCTATGGAAACAAAAGAGCTTTAGAAGCTTTGCTCATAGTATGCATGATGTTGAGAAAATGCATAAACAAGCGACTGATATGCTAGAACAATTTAAAGCGTATGAATACTTTGTTTGTTTTTTGTTGGCTTTTTTTTTCAGTGGAGCACCTAGTTGACTTAATGCTTATTTAGGCAAGTTGCACAACTCAAAGTAGAAGATATATTACCCCCTGGTATACTACAGAATAGAGGAGAAGTAGTTAATGTATCAAGAGAAAGCGTTAACAATGAACTAAAAGAAGATACTAAATTTCAGTTAAATCCACTTTCTGTAATTATGCGCGAAACTTCACCTCCTGAAGAAGAAGGTATGTTTTTAGCAATCAATTAAAAGTCTTTTGGTTAACATCCTATCTAGATATGGAAGAGCACATGGACGAAGGTTTTAAGAATTATATGGCTACTATGGGTAGAGCAATGCCAGACGAAGAAGATGAAGATGACGATGATGTTGAATCCGAATATTTTGGAATACAAGCTGGGTACACCCTTTTGTTAATATTTATATTGTTCTAGTTGTGTGCATTTGCTAACAAGTGTTGTATTAAGCTATGGTAATCAAGATATTGTTACAGAGTATCATGTTGTTCTACAAGTTCCTGAAACAGTAGCACCTATTTTACTTTGGATAAGAAGTCAAGGATCTTCTGTATTCACAATGAAGAAAGCAGTTGAAGAAAGTAATGTTAAAGTAGAAGATGATACCATAATCAATAAGTTATTTGATCAACTTATTTTTAATGGTGCGATACACAAGTCACAACAAAAATAGAATAAAAATAAATCAATCTCCTCATAACTCTTTCTGTTTTCTTTGCATATAATGTTACACGGTATTTCAGAGAGCGTAGTATTCACAAAGTATACAAGGTGTATATTTGAGAGAAATTACATGGCACCATGGAGTAGGACATCATTAAGATGGTACACAAAACGTTTTGTTAAACAAATACAGCTGAAAGTCCTTGTTCTACTTATTTTCCATTAGCCTAACACGTTTCCTAGTGTGCCATTTGGTCCCAATAGTTTCTGCTTGCATTCACGTCATTTTTACCCAAAATAAGCTTTGACGACATCAAAAAAGAGTTCAAGTAAATGGTATTAACATCATAGCCCATGGTGACTGTCGCATTGTTAAAACGATTCTGTCTGACAGTAGATCCATAGCCAATTTCCACAGATCCGTAAAAATCATTGTCGTAAAGGTTAGAGTGTAGATACTTTACAGCAGTTTTTTCTGCTGCTGTAAACGAGTTACCATGTAATATCGTCGGTTGATACGGAGGGTCTCTGATATTATCTGTTACTATAAGCCTGTCACGTGCATCAACAATATTGTCAAAGAATGGACCACCGTTAATGTAGATAGTAGAGTCGTTAACTGTTGTTTTGAATGTTGAAGTTTTGACACTTTGCCAAGGGTATACGTGGATAGAGTCCCTGGCACTGCTTGAAAAATGATGAGACGCAGATGTAAAGGTAGAGTTCTTAGATCCAAAAATAGATACGAAATCCCAATCAGCACCAGGTGCTTGTCCAATCTTAACTTCACATGAATCGAATATCCCATACACGGAGTGTCCGGATGAGTTATCATTGTTTAAGAGGATTGTATTTATAAAATGACATGGACAAGGTTCGCTTCTGTACACATCTACTTCTGTGTTCGTAAAGACGATCAGAGTTGAGTTTTCAACTGTAACATTGTGCTTCATTGGCCTAAACGTCGTGAACTGTGTTCTAAGTGCATGTATTGAAGTAAAGTAGCTCCACCCTGTGACAGACGCGAAATCGAATGTTGAATCTTCTATTTTCATGTCTTTCATCGTACTTGGTTTCAATCCTCTCATGTACACTGACTGTAAGCTTCCAAATTGGGCGTTTAATGGTGCTGGTCCTGTATCATCGAATTGAAATAGGTACTTGCATTTGCTGACGATATTGGGATTCCATTCAACACGTGCTTGATGAGTGGAGTTTCCAATAATCTCTAGACGAGCTTTTCCTTTGAAAATAATTGTTTCGTTGTTGTTGTGTTGCCCATGATTATCTGATGAGGGTATACAAAAAGGAGAGCTAGCGACAACCAGAGTAGCGCCAGGTTCGATGGTTAATACTGCGTTTACAACATAGATGGTTCCGTTGGCATAGTATGGGCTTTCAGCGGCTGTTAAGAACGTGTTGGTGTTATAAATGCCATGAAGTATTGTGTCAGAGGTTACACGCGGTACTATTGTCACAATGACCAGAGCTGTTATTATCGTATGTGAGAGGCGTTGCCACATTTGTACACTTTACAATATATTGTTCTTTGGAATACCAACTTAGGCGAAAGAAACAAGCAGCACAAGCAAGTGTTTTATGAGGTTTTGTTTGCCACCAAGGCTGTTTCACTGATTATTTATTTTATTGTGCTGCACAAATCACGTGATTTCTTAGAAATATATCTTAACGTATGTTGTGAGATATCTATGAATAAGATGCCTCAAGAAATTGATTGACAATTGTACGAGTTTTCCAGAGACAAATTGGTGGCAAAGTCTTGTAAACAGCCAGTTGCATGTGATTGTAAATCACCTCTTTGTTGGCCTCCAAAACAATTAGTGCAGCGCTGGCGGTGCATTTTATTGGCATTACTGTATTGTCTTCACTGCTAGATACATTTTCGAATACGTCCATAAAATATGACTAACACCACAAACCCATGCCATTTGTACGATTATTGATGTGTACGGTTGAGAGTAACATTCAATTTGGTATCAATAAGTGCAAAATTTAGGTTAAAATAAAGGACAGGGCATGAACGCAAAAAAGTAGCCAACAGCGGAAATTTACTGTTTTCCATTTCTATTATCACGTGCCATATTCATTCACTATGATAAGCAAGAATAGAATTGAACGCACCTCAGATGTTGCTGTCAAGGGTTTAGGTACGCAGTTTTGATAGTCCACGTGGCGGAGCTCGTGCTAAAAACAGGTTTAAATTCTTACCTTTTCCGTTGTCTTTATTGTCCGTGGGCTATTTCACAAGCAATTTGTTCTCAGAACAGAACAAAACGGCTCATTTTGGTTCGTTAGAAACACGTGATGACAATTCGAAATTATATTCCGTAGTCCGAATATTAAAACAACTAGCAGACTGCGGGGTCAAAATAATTAAACCCCGAAATGCCTTGTTACGTCACGTGATACAAAAAAGGAATAAGGTAATGCAAAGCTCTTCTTTTCTATTCTATTTCTTGTCAAGTACGTACATTCTTTTCGGAGCTTAGTACCGATGTTGTCCTTTAGCGAGCCTTACACTTCTTTTAGTCCTAATTGGCTTACCACACGTGTATTCAATAATTGAAGGGGTATCACCAATCAACATGGTAAATAAAACAATTCAAATATGGCCACAAAAATACAGTGGTAACACTGTAGACTTTGATCCTATCATAGGAGAGTTAGTAGATACAACAGATACAAACAAAACAGGTAAGTTAAAATTACCAACACTTTTTATATCGAAGTGTTTTAAAAACACCGAATCAGTGTTCAAGGGACATTAGGCAAGATAGTACTGATAAGGGACTGTAAAAGACCATACGAACCTAAATTTCGCACTCTTATTTTTGAAGGAGCTAAGGCTATTTTGTGTTCGCTTGCTGGACGCCCAAGCGATGTACCTGGGAACGTATGACCTTCACAAATCAATATTAAACTCAACTCATGTCAACACAGGAGATGTACGCTATTGATGGAAGTGATCGCTCTAGTTTGACAGTACCAATTGCTACAGTCGTTACTAAGGATATAGAGGAGATATTTAGTGCAAACGGAACGATTATTATCCGGGTTATTACAGGTATGCAAAATTTTTGTTTGAAACAAAACAAATGTCAATCAAAAGCACTTACATTCTCCGATAAGAACCGAACGAATTTATGCAAGTCTATGAATCTATGTGGTTGTGGCTATGGCAAGTGTCTTTGACTTGTGTAATATTCGGCAATATTGTATTCGCATCCTACAGGCACGTCATTTCGAACAGACATGTGCCATTTTATTTGTAAAGCTCATGAAAACAATCAACTGTAGCGCCTTTGTCGCTGGTAGAATGCTTTCATTTTTTTAGCACTCTATGTTACCTATTTTGTGTTAATTACTTCTGATGAAGCCTCTATGAGCTAAACTGTCTTAGATTGCTTCAGCTTCTTTCATTTTACAGAAGGTTTAAAATTTCTATTGGCGTTGTGAGTGTGGTAATATGTCTCACTTCATCTTTGTGTACAGATCATATAATATAAATGTAGCTTACTTTTTTTATATTCTAGTTATGTTCCTTGGTCTATCTATAGATCCTTTTGGAAGTCGCCAAATAATGCCATGGTGGATGAGGAATTTTTTATTTTCGTTGCCTCTACCTTTTGTTATTGCTCCACTCTTTCTCATGGCACTGTGGTGGTATGCTTCAGTGCTATAGTGTATATAATACTTATTATATCTAGGCACTCGTTACTTGTATCGCTAAAATTTCAAGTACATCCAGGACTTCCGAAATTCAAGTAAGTTAAATTCTGATTTTTTTCTTGCTATTGAAACTCCTTTTGTACTAACAATTGTGGTGCTAAAGGTGGGTTGTTTATATCTGGATATTTATTCTTTTATTTCAACAAACAATGTTTGGAATCCTTACTTCATTGAAGCTGGTGAGCCTTTATTTCAGAAGAACTAATTTATTTACTCTTTTCTAGTTGCCAAGAATAGTATTCGTATTGTCAACACCAACGATTACTTTTATTTCGTTTGTCGCTGTTCTAGTCTATTGCATAGTAACATTATACCTTTTGAGAAAACGTGTTAAGAAAGTTAAACTTCAAAGCAAAGAGCAAAGGATACAACTACGAAGGGTACAACAAGTTGAATGTTATCAACTAACATCTACGTTCAGATTCGATTCAGTCTTTCTGCTGTATCTGTATCACTGGCAGTAATGATAGCGTTATTTCTATGCTTCTTGTACAGATACTCAGTGTTACGCAAAACTAACAATTACTTAAGGGCAGACATCTCATTTCCTGTGATTGAGGTTGTTTACTACTGGTTCTTATGGTTAGGCATGGCTGCGCTTGTCACTATTGAGCTTTATGTTCTCAAACCGCCCAGACGACCAATAAAGACTAAAGCTATGCCATCTTCTTCTTCCAAGACGAAATCTACAGCAATGTAAGAGCCTTACATGACCAACTGTGGTTTTTATTAAATAACTTTTTAGGCGTAGACCTACGATAGTTGATGTGCACATGCAAAAAGGTAAAGGTATCTCAACAACCTTTGACAGCAGTGAAGCCCCTTCGGTGATGGGAGACACAGTCATTGATCTAACGAAAACAACAAAAGGAAATCTATAGCAGAGCCTGCTAATTTTTTAATGAAAGATTGCTAAAAATAAAACGTGATCAACAGACTGAAAGCACTGTCATCCCAATATGATTCATTAGTACACCCAAACTATGCAACGAACTAGCCTACTTTTTTCCTCAACCACAGACACGTTAGGATGAGTTCGTATTCAGTGCCTTTGTACTTGTTTCTGAAATTTTTCATTTCTTGTGCCGAACAAATTGGAAAATGACTTAAGATTGTTAAGCTACATCCAATCGCTTTGCCTTTGGTTTTGCTTCCTTAAACGAACATAATTTTAAACAACCTACAATGCAAACAACTCCTAAAACTAAAGTGTATGTTACCCAAGGTGCGCTAGTCCAATCGCCAAAAGCCGAACTCGTAGAAAACCATTTAGGCAAGAAATGGCAACAAAAAGCATCTGAAATAATTCTAACGCACTATAGGATACAAAAGGAGCAATCTACAAAAGTTGTTTTTCGTTCAAGAAAGCAAAGAAGGCAGACAACCTCTATCGACGCCAAAAAACATCTCAGCGCGATAAACAACAAGCGAAGAAACAATCTACAAGAGAGGAAAGACTTTTTTGAAAAAGTCCGAAATTTCGGTCGACCAACACGTGACAGCCGAAAAGATCGTGAAGAAAGACGCCAAAAAGAACTAAAAAAGAACTTAAGGAAAGAGTACCTCGGTATAAAGGACCATAAGCCCAAACACTACAAGAAAAAAATCCCACCAAACGGAAAAACACATTGGAGTCTTTCAGATGATACAGCGAAAGATTCTCTTCTACCTTCGAATCTAGTCCGTCCATTATTCGGGCGAGGTTCTCTCGGTGGTATAGATCACAAAGGACTCGAGAAACAGGTATCCGCGAAGCACTGGTCAAAGAAAAGTCGGAACGAGATGACGAACCGTGATTGGAAAATAATGCGCGAAGATAACTCGATAGCTGTCACTGGACACAACCCACCTCCACCTATTACAAGATGGAACCAATGTACAATCCCTCAGACTCTCCAAGATGCCTTGAAAGCTTGCAAGTTCTATAAACCAACACCAATCCAGATGCAAGCCATCCCAGTCCTTCAAAGAAGCAACAACGAGAACCTTATCGCCACTGCTCAAACAGGATCAGGAAAAACATTGGCATTCCTTGTATCCATCTTCACGGATATCCTAAACGCGAATATCAGCCAAAGCAATCTCGTAGGAGCTTCTGGACCAGCTGCGCTCGTTTTGGTTCCAACACGTGAACTCGCTCTACAAATATTTAGTGTTTATGAGCAGCTTGCTGAACACGTCAGTGGAGTTCGCGCTGTTTGCCTTTATGGAGGCGTGCCAGAGTACATACATGCTCAGATGCTTAGTCAAGCACCTAACCTTCTTATCGCTACTCCTGGACGTCTCTGGCAGTGTATTCAAGGAAGATATACAACACTATCAGAGTGTCGGTTTGTAGTAATGGATGAAGCCGACAAACTGGTAGAAGCATTCGAAGAAGACGTTGCAACGATGCTTGACATGATTCCACCTCCACCAAGGAAAATAGCTTTATTTTCAGCTACAATGCCTCTTCACGTTATGGCGTTGGCTAGAAAGAAGAATTTCTTGACTCGCGCTATCAAGGTATCCATCGGCAATGACGACTTGACAACAAATGATAAAATACGACAATATGTTGAAATCCTATCAGGTGACGGTGAAAAACGAAAACGACTTGCTCGTATCCTACAGCATGCTCAGCCGCCTGTGATTCTGTTCGTGAGTACCAGGAACCGAGCTGATAACCTAGCACACTTCATATCGAAGTCTGAGAGGATCCAATGGCGTGCAGCGGCTATGCATGGCGGTAAAAATCAACTTCATAGAGGTCGTATTTTGAACGACTTCAAGGAGGGTTCAACTGATATTCTCATCGCTACAGGCCTTGTTGAACGTGGTCTGGATGTGAAAGGTGTTTGTCATGTTATCAACTACGACTTACCTGGTACTATCGCTGATTATGTTCATCGTATTGGAAGGACAGGAAGAATGTCAGGAGGAAAGATGGAAAAAGGTGAAGCAACAACTTTTGTTACTCCATCAGATGATAAGAGTGTCATTGGTGATTTGAATAAGTTCTTAAGAAGATGTAGTAATGTTAGTATACCTAGAGGTCTATACGCCCTAGGCACACGCAATAACTATTAAATAAATTATAGTTTAGAACACTTGTTCTCTATTTTCTTGTTTTTTTCTTTGAAGTCTCTGTAGGCACTTGTGTTTTCTCCCGTACTGAATTAGATAGTATTACTAAATACTCTTGCATTTTAATCAACTGCTACTGTCCCTTTTGGTAGGTTAAAAAGAAAGCAAAAGGACAGCACCTTACTTTTTTAAACCAGTTTATTGTTCTGGGTTAATACAATACAATTACTTTATTAAATATATGTTGGATCGTCAAGAATATTAGATAATATTGTTTGGCGTACAGACTAAAATAATAGTAAATAACCAGAGAACCTTTGGACACAAATTAAAACGATAAAAAAGATGAAACGCACCCCAAAAACAAACGATATATTTTTTGTATTAACAGCACAAGTGAAGTGAGTAAATATAACATGTTCACTAATATTTCGTTCTAAATACTTTGATTTAACAAACTCTAATGCTTGGTTATAATCCGCTCCTCCTTTGTAGTCCGTCTAAATAGAAACTGTAAGAACAAAAAAAGGAGAAAAAAAGAAGAAAAAGCTCTCGCAAAAACGTGATCGATACACATTGTTTAAAGTCAACACCAGGTTGAACAATAATGCCATTTTTCCTTTTTTAGGCCACCAGGTGGCATCAAAGTAATATAAATGTTTAGGATGCGCCTTTTAAAAAAACTTGACATATTCTTCTTACGAAGAACATTAACGTACAAATAACTTATTTAAGGGTACGCCTTCAGTTATCTTTTCTTCAAAAAGATCTATTTTGTTTAAAAATAGAATAATATCAACGCTCTTAAATGGCCTAGAGTTTGCAATTTCTTCAAACAACAAAATAGATTCGTCCATCCTAAAACGTATACGTCAAATAACTACAACGTCACCACAGTACATTAGATAGTTTAAAAAAAAGTTGGCATACCTGTTTTTACCTGTTTGTTCACGCAAGGTTTGGTTATACTCGCTTAAAGACGCTACAAAGACCACAGCAGTGATCATATCTTGAAATAAATGAAGCCATTTTCTGTGTAAATTGTGAGAAATGAATGAATTTAAGATATTCCGTTTACCTTCTTTCACTTTGCTGGCCACCAACATCTATCATAGAAAAGCAAAATTGTTCAAATGTAAATTCAGTTTCTTCTATACCAGTCGTTCTCACTCGAGCCCTAAAACTGCCGTTAGAGTTATCCAAGAAAACAATAAAAAAAATATACTTTAATATATCTTCATTTGTAGGAACATAACCTTTACTTGACAACCGATCTACAGAATCAAAAAAACTATAACGCATATTAATAGATAATAATAGCCACTTCAAAAAGTAGTTTTCATTCAAAGAACTTAGTTATTAACATGTCAAATTACAAAAAAAATTAAGTTGACTTACTATGACGCTGTATCATTCATCTGGAACATAGAATCACGCATAGAAAATGCTTTACGTATACCCTTATCATTCCATAATGTATTTATTACACTGGCAACATCAGATGTTAACAATGAACGTTGTTGACCATGTCGAAACATTTCCAAAAACTTTTGTGCAACAATCTACAACAACAATCTGTCAATTCATGAAAACTACTTCGCGTCTGGTATCATATTAACGTACCAAGTTATCCTGACTATCTAGGGATATGCACATATCTTGACAAGCCTTTACAAGGCTAACCATCTCATTTATGGCGTTGTAGTGCACAACAAATACCCATTCAGTTGAATCGTTTGCAAAACTTTTTTGTGCATCAAGTATCTTCATCTGTTTAAATACAGTAGATTTACCTTGTGGAAGCGATGTTATAAAACAGCCTTACAGAAAAAAATAGATTGAAAAACCAAAAAGGTAGCAAAGTATCGGAGTAATTTTATAGCTATTTATATGACTGTACCAGATTCTCCTGCGCCTATTACGCGTTAACGGTGAATTTCAAGATAAATCAGCTTGACAAGCGTACCTAGTAGTAATATGCGTACTACGTCTTGAGGATTGCGGTTATTGGTCGCATAGGCGCGCTGTGATCTTTTCATGCAACAAGCCATTATGAATAGTTTATTTATGTGCACCGCCTTTGCACTTGCAAATCAGGCGCCTGTTTCCGTGCAATAGTAAAAAGGCGTTTTCCTTAAATGCCTACAAAACCCAAATAAGAGGCACTGCGAATACTCTATCCTTGCGCCTGAACGATGTGCTCGCTTTTCGGCCTAACACAAATCGAAGCGTAAGCAGTTTGACTGTTTTGAATCATTTTGTAAGTGTTCTGTTGGTACAACCGTCAACAGTCTTGCACCAGTACAACAGCGGTACAAAGGAACGTTATAATGCCTACTGGGATACAAAAACACATCACGACAAATAACGAATCTACTTTACTTGTTAATGCAATCCGAGTCGCCTCTATTGCGTTGCTTGCCGCGTGTTATACGCATAGCGAGTCACTACAGGTACGCCTGGCCATAACCCGTCGAAAAGGAAGCTAACAGCGTAGAAAGGCATCTGTAGACACTCTCTGGGAGGTTTTAAAACAAAACAACGTATACACGTCAGTTTACGCGGAAACAGTACATACCGCCGTAAGCATCACTAAAATGGCGCAATTCGCTTACCGGGCCTCTAGTTGTGGGTGTTATCGATTCTAATCGGATTTAATATTTTCCTTCAAATACCCGGCGTCAGAAAGTACAAAATAGATAAAACCGACGCTGTCTTCTCCAAAGGTGTCAAGCGTCACTATTGGCAAATATTTGTAGAATCTGTCACTTATTTAACGCCACTTGCCGTTTTAGACACGTTTGTTAAAAAGTACTATCACGGTACGTTATGGAAACATTGTTTTGCGCGCTGTGCGAGTAATTGATACTTTTTTTTTAACTTCTGAGATTAGGTGTTGATGTGGAACTCTGGCGCACTCATGAGAGTGATAACTGGTTTCTACATACAAGACTACTACCTGATAAAGCACCAACGGTCGGAGAGATTCTAGTAACAAATCTGCTAGCATTTGTAAGTACAACAATAATCTCTGAGTGCTTCTTTTAACAGAAACGCAGATTGTTTTTGACGCAGGATTTTTTGTACTTCACTATACACTACACCAAGTACCAATATTATACAGGTACCTACAACCTTAAAGTCGTGTTTATGTTGTACTAATCAGTTGCACATTTAGGTGGTTTCATAAGTACCATCATGATCATGAACACTTGGTTCTCATGTACACTAATAAGCTTTCTATAGTAAGTTTGTTTCAAGGATATGAAACCCTCTTTTTTTTTTAGTGAGTGTTTTTTTTTTGACTAAACACGTGATATAGGTAGAAAGGACATTGATTGTAGGCATTGCAAACTTTTCTTTAAAGATGTTCCACGCACACCCACTGTCAAGAACAGTCTTCATTTTTCTGTTTGCTGCAATGTTTCTTGATAATCACTGCGGTTAGTTGAAAGATTACCATGTTACACTGATTTGATATACCCTTAGGATACGACTTTCCTTGGTCATATGATAAAATCATTCCATTTGGTTTGATTGGTGGAAGCAGACGGCATTATGAACACCATATTAATGGAGCATTACATTTTCAAGCGTATTTCACTTATATAGACAAGTTTTTCTTTAGTGAGGATAAATGAGAACAGAATAACTAAATGTCTTGTGATACAATGTATATTTGTATTCAAAAAAAAAAAAGTATTTATGAAGAAACCGTTTAGTTATACCTTGTTCTCCAATGCTAAGCTTGTGCAAAACGCCTGTTAACACGTGATTCACGAATTTGATATGGTTCAGGAGTGTGTGAACAAACAACGAACAGAGAATATCGACTTTGATACTAATTAACACTTTTTTTTGTTGCCAAGTACAAAAGTCAGCGAAAATCTGTTAACGTATTTTTTTGTATTTCGCAAACTCTACTGGCGCTATTGCTATGAACTCGCGACAGAGGAGGAACATTCACAGGCGTTTGACAATAAAGTACAAGGATGAAAAAGTCCTAACGAAGGAGCACACGCGTTGGTGTTACAATTTAGATGGGCAGCCACGCACTACTGCGCATTATTCAAAGGACGAAGAAAATAGAAACTTGACAAACCCAAACGATTTAAGCTTCCTCGTTGAGGTCAAAAAGAAGGCAAAGACGTCAACACAGAAGCTTGAAGAGCTTATTGGACCAAACCCAGAAAAGATGCTCAAAGACGAAGAAGACTTCGCTGGTTTGAAGGTAAGCATCATCGTACTTGTTATTTCGTTATTGTTTTTCCAACTTGCGTTATTTCACGGAACGCAACCGCAATTTCTTCTACACGTCGACAAACGCCTAAAACCCTTACGTCATCATTAGAACTTGGGCGCTACATGCTATATGAACAGTTTGCTGCAGACTCTTTACCACAACACTTTATTTCGCCAAGGTATTTACAAATGGACTGGAGACGAAGATGACGTACGTTTTATTGCATAGACAAGCCGAAAAACGGTAATGACTCTATGTTTTCAAGTCTTGAAGCTCTGAACTACAGAAATTACGCCTGTTCGCGTCTTGAGCCTGTTAATGAATCAAAAGTTGTTTTTTTCTCTTGGGAACGCTATTTTTATTGGAAGAACTTATCACGTGTCTTATTATGAAATAGGAGAAGAATATTTGTGGAGAGCTTCAGTTGCTTTTCTCAAAGCTTCAAAAAGGTCATGCTAAGTATGTTATACCTACAAAGTTTGCCAGGGCTGTAAATATTGATACTGGTATCCAGCAAGACGCTCAAGAGTACGGAATCATCATCACCATTATTTTACAGCCAACTTATATTTTTGACAAGGTTTTATAAGCTACTTGTGACTTATCTTGAGAGAATATTTGAGGAATCTAATGATCCTGAAATTAAAGATCTAGTCAAGCAGTTTGTTGGTAAACTAGTATATTTAACAGAGTGTCCAAATTGCAACGCGACTTCGACAAAGGAAGAGGACTACTATGAGTTAGATTTACCTATAAAGGCATGTTATTTTGTTTATATTTGTGGTGCTCTCGTGACTGTTGTTGATTGAATATTAGGGTAATGACGAGCTAAAAGATGCACTTAAGGCGTATTTTAGACAAGAAACTGTTGAGGGGTTTAAATGCGAAGCATGTAATGAATCTGTTAATGTCAGACGAGGTATTACATTGACATCTTTGCCTAAGGTAATTTTCATTCCATTTTACTATTCATTGAAAACGTTTACTTTCTGTAACTTACACGTTTTTTTGAGTAGGTTCTCAATTTACAGCTTATGCGTTTTGTGTTCGATACAAAAACGTTTTCGAAAGAAAAAGTAATGAATTCCGTTCTGTTTCCCAAGACAATAGATATGAGAGATCATATTCAAGGAACACGTGAAGAAGTGCGTTGTTTTTGGTATTTTTCACTTTGTATTTGCTCTTATCACGTGGTTAACATGTGCAATATTTAGCTTGCTGAACAGAATTTAAAATATGACTTGAGTGCCGTTATTTGTCATATTGGCACATCAGCGTTTGGAGGACATTATGTGGCTTACACTAGACAGAAAGTATCGTACGTTGAATATTCAATTAAATGTGTTGCTGATAGTAAAACACAGAGAATATACAGACTATTGGTGGAGGTTTGATGACGATAAAGTAGAAAGACTGCTAACGTACCCATTCAAGAAATCCAAGTATGATTACGTTAGTACAGGTACTTTCTTGTTCAATGTTTCTTGAGTCGCTTTTTTAACTGGTTTAAAGATAGAAAGACAGAGACGGCTTATATGCTCATATATCAAAGACAAGATTATGTAGATGTTAAACCGACACCACCAGAGAAAGCAGAAAAGCTTGTGGAACAAGAGAACCAGGTAACAGCTTTTTTAAAACAAAACAGCTTTTACTTCATGAGTTTTTTCTAACGCACTTTCAAAGCAATTGTACAAAAACGTGGAGTCTTATAATAGTGTGAAAGAAGGCGAACAAGATTCTGTTCATGCTGACGTTATACAGAAAAATGAGCTGTTAGCTGTACGTTAAGACATTGTGAGACCAAGTGGGACTCATTTTAAACAAAAGGGATTAAGCGTCCATACAAGTTCTGACGATTATGCATTCATAAACGCTAACTGGCTTCATGCTTGGGCTTCTGGGAATGAGGCTATGGCACCTATAGATAATTCAGTTTTACTATGTGATCATAATAAAGCATCCTTTAAGGACCTGAAAAGAGTGAAGAGGATAAGCAAGGTATGTAGAATAAACTTGGCCAATAATAGTCAAGTTACTAAAAAAATTCTGTTTAGACTGTGTATGATGTCTTGCATGATAAGTTTAAGGTACGTTGTTTGCAATGATAAAATATACCCTTTGGTCCTTACTTGAATTAGGGAGGACCAATGCTAGACCATGAGAGCTTGTGTGAAGAATGTTGTCAAGCATATTGGACAAATGAAGTGTATGTTGTTAAAAGCTTGTAGCCAAACTTACATTGTTAAGTGACGTTTTTGAACGAAAGCGAATGAAGAAAGAGATTGAGCAAGCTATTGATAAGTTTAGCTACACACACAGTACAACTGATAATGGATTCTTTGTTTCAAAGGCCTGGCTTCAACGTACGTGATGAAAAAACCAAAAAGGACTTTGATGTACTTTTCGTTTTCTAACTTTTTTGAAGTTTGGACAAAAGGCAGTTGTGAATCTGTTGCAGATATGATGCCTAATATTTTAATGGATATATCTTGCCCTCATGGAAAACTTTTACCAAAAGCAGAGTCAAAGAAAATACCTGACGAGGTAAAACTTGGGTTAGGGTCGGGTTGATTTACATGAAAGCTTATCGTCCTTTAGGCATGGTTGTACTTTATGTCGCTGATACCTGGAGAAAATACAATTAAACCTCTCCCTGGAACGTCTAGACCATGTAAAGAATGTGCCAAGGAGAACGAACGAGAAGCTAAAGAGCGTAAAGAGCAAATAATGGCAAGAAACTCTGAAAAATCAAAGCTGTAGTAAGTAATACTCACCTTTTTTTTGAAGCTAACTGATACCTTTAGTAATGTTGTTACATATAAGAATAGACGTATTACAGCGAAGAACTGTATTACTGGTAAATCATATATCATAGTACCACGGAAGTGGTTCAAGTCTTGGCTTGATTACACAGACGGCAAAGGGTTAGCTGCTTTTTTCTTGGATTACTTTTTTTGACTGTTTTTTTATTTAGTCCACGACCAGGTGCCCTTGATTTTACAACAATGTTATGTCCACATGGCGGTTTAGCATATAGAATCAGTGATGCAATGAAACAAAAAAGACGAGATACTAAACTAGAGCTTATAAATGAGAGAGATTACGAAGAATTGATTGATGTTGGAAAGTACGTTCTTCTGTTGCTTTTTTTTTTGAGTGTGTTTGATTACTTACAACACTATTAAAGATATGAAGTCAAAGGAAGTGTAATGAGGTTCCATTGTCAAGAAACAGCTTACGCAAGTACGAATTCTTTGTCCGTTAGTTAAACCAAAACTGGTTCTTTTTCTGACTCGATTGGATTTTTTCTTTCGATGATCACGATGTACCAAGTAACTGATGTATTTATTTTTCTTTAGCTCAAACTGTTATTGGTATTCATGAACCAGAAGTATGCAATGCTTGTGCTGATAAAAGACGTGAAGACGACTTGCGTCAACTGTGTAATTTCAAAGGGGAAAAAATCTTTGTGGCAGAAAAAATAGATGTAACATCAACCTTTACTCTAAAGAAGAGTACGTTCGAAATCAAATGTTTTTTTGCTTTTGTATAAAACCAAGCGAGGTCATTCAAACATGGTTCACACCCAGGACCTTATTTCTTTGGCTCTAACAATACTACCGAAAATCCAGAAAACATCCAAAAATATCCAAAAAAAGAATGTTATCGACATTACATAAACGCTTTGGATTTTTGATTATAGATTGTTTTATTAATTTTATTCTGTTTAGTGCAAATTTCTGTATCTGGAGGAATGAGTGTACAGACTCTTAAGCTTAATATTTATCAAGCTTCAGATATTTTACCTTTTCAACAAAAGTTATATTTTGGTGGTGTCTGTCTATCGAATGATAATGATACTCTATCGGATTATAAAATACTGCCTTTTTGTACATTAGTTGTTGTAAAAATGAGTGAGGATGAACTTGCTGCAGAGGCAATGAAAGAATCACATCAAAGGCAAAAGTTTGCGAAAGAAAAAGGATTTGAAGGTAACCCTACGAAAAAAATTATTTTGTATCTTTTTTCCTTCATTGAGCTCATTCACTTATTCTCTTTAAGGTACTGGACTACAAGGTTTATCGCCCCATCCAGCCAAGAAACAAAAAATTGAAGATCCAGATGTAGTAGAAGTAGTTGAAATAGACCCACAAGTACGACTTATTCCACTTTTTTTTTTTTTCAATGTCTGTCTTATTTGTAAACTCTTTTCCATCTTAACAGCTTTTACTAGTGGCCATGTAGGATGTGTACTTTTCTTAATGAAGATACAATGCTAGCTTGTGCTGTATGTGGAAATGAAAGACCACCAATGCATGCATAATAAATACATCAAAACAAAATTGCAGCTGCTGTAGTTTATTTCTTGTACTTTTTTTTTTTGCTACCTGAGACTAAGATTCGACGTGACTTAAAAAAAGACAAGTCTGAAGAACGTGCTACGTAGCAGCAGTCAAACCTATAAATAAATCACGTGGACTTACAATTTACGCAATTAGTCACACGTATCAAAAAATCATGGTGACTTTAATGTACAGAACATTACAACTCCAATGCTTTGTCATTGTAGTTTATTCAGGGTTTTTTTGCATCTAATAATATTCATCATACATCCACGTTTTGCCTTTCATCAGTTTACCATTTTTGTATACACACTCCTTTGACGGTTGACAGTTATTATACCATGACTTAAATTCTCCATCTCGTCTTCCCTGGACGTATGTACAGTGGCTTTGCAGGTGTCCGTTATCATGCCAACGCTTGCACTCTCCGTCTCGTTTACCTTTCACGAAATTGCTCTGCTCTCTCAGTTGACCATTTCTTCTATACCATGATAAGTATTTTCCATGTATTTGGCCTTGTAAGTAATGGCAATGTACTAACTGTTGGCCTTTTCTACCCCATTTCTTGTACTCACCATGTTTTTTGTCATTGGTATAAGTACAATGCTTTTCTAACACACCGTTGCTTAACC
The DNA here is from genome assembly GCA_038496445.1 of Trichosphaerium sp. ATCC 40318. Taxonomy (NCBI): domain Eukaryota; phylum Discosea; class Flabellinia; family Trichosidae; genus Trichosphaerium; species Trichosphaerium sp. ATCC 40318. Next base: position 571,673 of record JALMLS010000354.1, read on the forward strand.
ATTGTTTGTAATCACCTTCCTTTTTGTCATTTACATAACAAAACTTCTCTGCCATTTGTCCATTGCAATACCAGCTTCTATGACCACCATTTCGCTTACCACTTATGTAATTACTATGTTCTGATAGTTGACCTTCTTGAGTATACTCCATTAGTTCTCCATTCTTTTCACCATTGTGATAGCAACTCTTCTTTCTCAACTGCCCATTGTTGTAATACTCTATTCTTTCTCCTTCACATTTATCGTTTGAGTAGGTACACTCTAAACGCAATGTTCCATTAGAATGCCAACACTTATGCTCTCCATCACGTTTACCATGTATCCAATACCTTTGACTTATAATTTTTGAGTCGGCTCCAAACTTCAACCATTTACTGTGTTTTTTAAAGTCACAATCAAATCTTGTTGTTGTCGCTGTTTGTTTTGATAAGATAGGCCACTTTAAGTAAACTTCAAAGTCAATATCAATAATATCAAGCTGTAGTTCCACCGGAAGGCTTAGTATACTCTTTTCGTTTATACTATCGGTTTGTATCTATTTATGAGTAAATAAAGGCTAGTTACACCAATAGTTACCTTGCGTTTTATCATTGAGTTAATAAATAACTTAGAAGGTTTGTAGTCACGTGGGTATTATTGCTAGTATGTTTGTAGCCTGAAGTCAACGACACTGTTTTTTTTCAGAGTGATTGTAACGACACACTCTTAGAATACTGGAAAGTTTCCGGGAAGGAATCATTCCAAAAGCTCTTTGCATTTTCTTCGAAAAAAAAAAGCATGACAAGAATTGGCAGTTCAAAAGTAACTTTAAGGACTAACTCAACGATAATCCAATCCTCGACTCTGACCAACAACACACTATTTCCTTTAATGCAGATACACGAAGAAACACGAGCATCAGAATTCTCATTTAGTTCTGAGTGTTGGCTGGAACTTGTTGCCTGACTTAAACATTGAAATCTAAAAATAAATTCGCAAGCCACTTCTAGCGATCAAACTACAAAAGATTGCTTACAATTAGAATGCAGTGCGTTCCGCCTGAGATTTTCTTTCATATAGCGCGCTTTTGTACGCTAGAAACCGTTAAAACGCTGAGACTAGCCAATAAAAATTCAAGAGACAATATAAGTCATTTACGTATTGTCCGCGTACGTGTGAACTTCTTTATAGCGTATTGATATACTTTTCAGGCTTGTTTGCTTCCACATGTCTTAAAATTCTTTGAAGGCTTTACAATTGATCCCTCATGGATTTCTGATATAGCCAACCTACCCTCTGGTCTAGTACGCTTCTTTATTTTCTATAAATCAACTGACACGTCTTTAAAATTAACTTTTTCCCAAACAGCTTATGGTTGTTGATTTTTCAGGTCATACGGTGTACACTACTGATAAAAGTGGTAAAATAGTAGATATGATTGGCTGTGGTGATAGTGGGTCCACATCTAAATACAAAGACGGATCATTCAAAGATGCACGTTTTTATTACCCACGTTCTTTGATAGTCGACAGTAATGGTGATGTATACCTAACAGATTGCGATAACCACTACTTGAGGCATATAGGTAAAACGCATCTTTCCTCATAACCCCACATCTTGAGGGTTTTTTGCAAGCAAATTTTTTTTGAATTGTTCCATCCCTTGGTCGTTTCACAAAGAAAAAATACGGTAGTAAATATGTTGAATAGTAAATATAGAATGTGATGAAGAATGATTCACAAAGTTTTTCTATCACGTGATATTCTAAGAGAAAAAACAGAATTTTGATTTTTATTCCTGTTGGAAAAAAAAACCTACCCAAGCTAACTTCTTACTCCTCTAGATATGACGACTGCTTTAGTGTCGACAATAGAATACGTTAAGTTTGATAAAAGCCCACATGATATATGTTATGATTTAAACGGTGATTTATTGATAGCCGTAGAGTATGGATCAAAGATATGCAGATGTAACTTAAAGAAAGAAACACAAATCGAGTACAAGCTAATACCTGGAAAATCAATTCCAAAATTTCGTCCACATGGTTTAGCAGTACACCCTAAAACTGGTATTTTGTATGTATTAAGACTTGATATGGATTCATGGCCAAGTAACTATAAACATTTGACAATATCACGTGTTATTGATGGTAAAGTTGAAGATGTCTATACTCATGCCACGGGTATACATCCTATAAAGTTTGATATTATAGGTAACTTGTACTTTGGGGCAGAAGATGGGTTCTTTCAAATGATAATAGAAGAGGATACACATCGCGTTTTTAAGATACAAACAAAACCAAGTATAACAAATGTTACTGCTTTTTGTATCAACTCTCAAGATAACAAGATTATTGGTGTTTTTAAGGAAAAGGGAACAACTAAGGATCAGGATAAACCATATGTCATGTTCAGTATGAACTGTTAAACAATGTAATATTTGTTCACTACGTAGTTTACACAAACAGCCGAAAACAACGGTCTAAAAAATGCGATTGCAATTGTAACCTTCAATCGAATTATACGGATGCACGAAGAAGTAATTGTATTTACATGTTGTTGGCATGCTATTGATCCTGAGAACAGTCTGTAGTTAAAAAAATACTTTGTACTCTATCAGTCATGGCCGATTAAGCATTTCCAAAAAACTGATTTCATTGTATGTAAGTTTTTAATGAATTCATGTTGCGTATGTGAGCGTTGTCTAACATACCAGTACATTGTCAGTCTTCTGATTTTCAGGAAAATTTGAATTGGTTATTTAAAGGACATCCCTTCGATTGTAATAGAAAGATGAGGGTTTTTTATCAAAGAAGTAATCCATTTTGCAGCAAAATTGTACTAGCATAGCATCACTGAGTGATAATGTACCGCTAGCAGCCATTTTTATGCCAGTACAGTACTTGATTAACTTGCATATACACGTGACATTTGAAGTGAGTGTGGTAACCTACAACAACAAAAAACAGCGCAAAAAATTTTTATTTATGTACAAACTTTTTTGCGGATCGCTCTACTATACACTTTCCATCTTTTTTTTTTAAATCACTTCTATGTTCCTCAAAACCATTCAGCCTTTACAAAGGGTAAGAAAATATAAACATCTTATTTTTTGAGGAAGTATTGTACCGGCTCAAAGGATTCTCCAATATTAGCACCAACAGATACTGTAGGTTTGTTTTCACCTGACGCTGTAGCAACTGGACTATCGTCTTCTGATATGAATATCTCTGGTTCTAATTGAGGGTACTCATACTCTTCTTCAGGTAAAGCATCAATAACAGGTGTAGCAGGAGGTATACTGAGAGAAAAAAATCTTTAGCAAAAGACCAAAAAAGGTAATGAAAAAATCTTTGGACAAAAAACTCACGCTTCACCACCTTCACTAGCTGAGTCCTCTTCTTCACCTTGAGGAAATTCTTGAAGCGATCTATAAAGATAACATGAGAACAGCAAACATTTACTTACAACCACATACAAGAAAGCAAGCGTTGTTTCCAAAAAAAAAAGGATATTTCAAATAAAACTGATGAAAAGTTTTCTTGATTTTTAGATAAATTCTTTCTGTAAACGTACAATCTTATAGCTTCTGCTAACATTAAATCTTCAAGCTGAGCCGCCATTTGATCATCTAAATTATCAACACCTTGGAAATTTTGAGCAATACGAGCTGCTGGAGACATTTCTTGCTCAGCATCTTCACTTGATGATACTGAAACTTGCTCTATGGCGATAGGAGCAGCTGTTTGTCGTGTTTTAGGAGGTTTCTCGGTTGGTTGCGATAATTGGCTTTTTCTACGGCAATTTAGGGACACGCAAGAGGTAACAGAGTTCAAAAAGAGTAGGAACTGGCAAAGCAAAAAAAAATCGAAAAAAAAATCCTGCCACGACTACTCGCTACACGCGTAAAAAAATAGAATGTGAACGATAGACGCGTAGATGGAAAGTTCTCTATCAAACCGTTGGAATTCAAAAAAAAAAAAAAGAAAAATCTCCTACTGCGCACCGTCTTTCTTCCTCTCGCTCTTTCATTCTTTGTTTCTGTCTCTCATTATCTCGTTCTATTTCCTCACGTCTTATCCTGTGTTGTAACTCTACAACACGTTGTTGTTCCTTAAAATAAGGTTAGATACGTTATCGTACGCGTATTAAACGCATTGCGAGTACAGAAATGGGCACGGAATGCACATTAAGAATAAAACCCAAAGAAAGCTTTTTTCGCTCTTAGCTCTTGCGCTATTTTTCTCGACTGTTGATGACAGTGCGTATCATTGTGTTCGAAGCAACGAGCGTTTTACAAAAACACGCTTTTTTTCGCTCGTGTTGTTTTGTGAACAGTAATTTACGTTTAAAACCCATCACGTACCCTTAAGCGTTGTTGTTGTGCTTCTTCTGACAGAGGTCCCGTGAACACAACCTCAAACGGTGAGAATTTACAGTATGGGCACAGACTACGTATGTTTAACATTACATCATAGTGTATAAGTGATTTGCGTTCAAATAAAACAAAAAATCTTACCAGGTTTTTGGGTTTGGCATTTTAATTTGCAAATAACACTCTGATCAAAGTAATTAGCATAACAGCATTAATATAGAAGATTTTTGTGCCTGTACAAATTCCACTTGTACAGCATTTCGCTCTATTTAGACCTCCTGCGAATAACTACGCCATATATAAGTACCAGAGCAATATACACGTACTGTGCCTACATTGAAACAAATTGGACATTCCTCGAGTTCAGGCCTGACTTGTGGGTTATTGTCGTCTGTTTCAACCTCTGGTTTAAAAAACGGGGCAATCTTTGCTTGGCATGAGAAAATCGAAAGGTCGTTGTTGTACCTTTCTGTCTTGTATGCTCCTGCGTATAGAGCGCCTATTGCTTTCCCACCACGAGGACTCGTACAAACCACTTGGCTTCAGGAGCTCAGGGTCAATTTTCTCTCTATTAAACCCAGCACCCATCTAATTAACGTTTTACGTTAATTTTTTTTCTTGTTTGACGACGAAATACAAAAACAAGGCGAAACGCTTCAAAAACTGAGTGCACAAGGTTATTTTATGTGTTTTGCGTTGTTTTTAACGTACCTTTTGATTTATATTATCAGACTACTGTCTAAATACGGCCAATGACAAACAACAATTACAGCGGCGATGTTACCGGCCAAACTACTAATTCAGAAAACAGACTTTAAGTCTTTTTTTCAAATCTACGAGCACTAAGCCTGAAACCTCAAGACTGGCTATTTAATTTAATAGGCGGTTTAACGAGGCAACATTAAACACCACAGCTTGTTCGTTATTGTAAGTGTTCCTTTTGTGTTAAGAAGCTCACGTGATAAAACCTCAGCGGTCCTTTTTACTAGTACAGAAAGAAATTGTTACTTCTACTGTTGGCGGGATGGTGCTTCGGGTAGTTTTGAAATAATGACTATAATTATGTTGTCTTTGTTACAGGCGTGGGGTCAATGCCAGTGCGTAAGATAAATCAACTACAAGCTTACATTTTTAGAATCATCCTGTTTTCAACTAAATACTGAAAAAGAGACAGTTTTACTGGCGTACGAAAATCCTTGACTGTATCTAGAACTTGAGATATCATTCGGCATCAGAAACAATACCCAAGTACTGACCCGAAACGATGCAACAAACGCCGAGCTATAATCAACAACAAAGCTACCAAAATGGTGCACCAGCAAACTACAGTGGACAGCCACAGAGCTATGGACATGGTAATGCTCAACCAATATTAAATCCACCTGTAATGCAGACGTACTTTAAAGTGCATAAAACGCAGGAAAAGTACGAGTCGTGCCATAACCACAGTGGTGTTTAGTTTGTCAGCAACTTATTAACATCAACTGGTAGCCACAACGTCAAATGGTTTCACCATGAGCCTCGTATATCTATGTACAGAGAGAGTGCGTTGTTTTACCTCACTTTCACCTTCTACCGACACTGCCCTTTGGACTCACTTATTGAAACAATCTCGACAAATTCTCTTGTTTTCGTACACTAAAGAGTGGTTTTCATGCTTTTCGGAATTAACCTCTAGCACCAACACAAACCTCTTATGTATTTTTATGCTACAGTGGAACATTGTGGTATTTACAATCTTTTGCAATAGAGGACTACTATTACGAAGGCAACGCACGCGTTGTCACTTCTTACTTGATTAAATCATCAAACTTTCTGTACCGATGGACTTTTGAGATTTTCATGGTATTATGGCTACTGATTGGTCTATTGTATCCTCGCGTCACATGGAGTTTTAGTTGAATTCTTTTTGTGTTAGCTTAATTTTCTTTTAATGACCCGACCCGAAAGAGTTGGTTTTCATAGAAATAACAATCACGATCCTTGACAATAGAAAGAGTTGCACCTTTTGCAGGTATTTGGGGATCGTTTTGGACTTTTGTTACGGATATATGGCGTTCCCATGCACGTGCTACAGTGGTAAGTAGAAGTGTTTCTAGTTGTTGGGTTTTACTGCTAACCTTTGTTTTAGGGAAAACTCATGGCTGATACTTTCGGATATGGCGACTACTTATTGAAACGAGAGGAACTAGCTGATTTGAAAATTAAGTACTGGACCAAACAATTAGAAAAACCAAAAGAGTCAGCTGTTATAGATGGCACCCAGAAGTTTCAAGTATAAACAAAGCAACAAAATTTAGTTTACGTTGCGGATGTGATGTCACTAATAAACTAAGATAGTCCTTTTTGTTTAATATTGAATTCATCAATCATCACCTGAACAAAAAATTGAAGGGTTTCCTGTATCATGCTTCCTCTGCATAAAGTACATCAAGTTTTGACACCCTTTGTGAGGGTCGAAGTAGGATTTAGTTGGAAACTGTTTACTATGCTAATTTAGGATTTACACTTAAGGCATGTACAGAGCCTGACAGCCTTTACTGTTATCGTGTTTGTCACCTGGCTGGTAGTACACGGGATGCACATGTTGAGGTATGGAACATTTTCTTTCTTTTTTCTGCTTTAGACAAAGCTTACAATATTCTCCTTCAAAACGTTCAAGAAGCCTGCAAGCCTAATATTGATGTTTATAAGGCCCTGTTTGGTCGTTTCGAAATGCTCGAGATAGATGTTTTGTTTCTTGTTCCATACAGCCACACCAGACGTATGATAGACTGGTAAAAACACAAACAAGTTTAGTTTCCGCAGACAATCAATTAAAAGCTCATCCACAAAGCGCAACTTTGTCCCAGCTTTGAGGCACGTGAACATATTCTTCATAGTGACCCGATAAAAATCCATTTTCTAGGTCGTCATTCCTCGTAACCTGTCCCTTTTATCGCTCATAGTTTATATTACGGGTTCTAGCATGTAACTAAATCAGTTTTGATTGGTACATACTCACAGTTTGAACAAAACTAAGCTCCAAGAATGGATTATCGAAAGTTGCTTGTATTGTAAAATCCGACGCATATCCTTATACCTAAAGCTCATAAGATCCTGCGAAACTAAAATCTTGCTTCCTTTAGTGTTTTCAAACACGGTCACGACGTTGCCAAATTCACTTAACGATCGACGTCAGATGTGTATGCTTTATTTTAAAAGCAGTTATAACTTTCTGAACAGAACCTCGAAGCCATGGGCGGCCTAATAACGAGGATTCGAACTTTACTTTCGCTTGCACCACTCGATTGTCGTATTCTAATGGTTGGATTAGACGCTGCAGGTATCTGTACTACAGTTTTACACGACTAACTGTATTTGTAGGCAAAACTACCATCCTTTACAAGCTAAAACTCGGTGAAGTGGTTACAACGATACCAAGTATCGGTTTTAACGTTGAGACAGTCGATTACAAAAACATACACTTTACAGTATGGGATGTGGGCGGACGAAGCGGATCGCGTCCATTATGGCGCCACTACTACCAAAACACAACAGGAATAATATTTGTGGTTGATTCCAATGACAAAGAGCGTATTTCAGAGGCAGCCGATGCTTTACAAAAAATGTTACGCGAAGATGAACTAAGGGATGCAGTACTGCTTGTTTTCGCAAACAAACAAGACTTACCAAACGCAATGGGTGTAAACAAAATCACAGAGGAATTAGGCCTCCACTCTTTACGTTCTAGACGATGGTATATTCAAAGCAGTAGTGCACCTTCAGGAGATGGTCTATATGAAGGATTGGATTGGCTATCAGAGTCCTTAAAACGTACCACAAGTTGATCCATTTAAAAACAGTTACAAGTGTATTATTTAGAAAACAAAAAACCAATAAATCCCAAATTAGTTGCACCAACTCATCATAGCTTTCACGTTTTTAAAAAAAACGTGCAACAACAAATATAGTTTGCCAGTTGTAAAAATCGTATGTGAGTGAATAAACCGGGTGGCGATAGTCAATTTCATCACGTTTTTTGCATATCTGTCGTCCGTCCAAAACAAAAGGAATTTGGTTGACTATTCAGGCGAATGTTTATTCTAAAATGTCACAAGAAATAAGCCAGGAAATAGACACAAACGTCATTAGTCTACTTGACGCTATTGACGATTACCAAGCTCTATACGAACAGCTTCAAAAGCATGTCAAGAATGTAATGAACCCCAATTTTTTTTTCGAAGCTTTTAATACTCTTAGGGATACTTTAAACTATCAAAGGCGCGTATAGGTATGGGCCCAACGTCTTTAACTAGACATCAATACAATTACAACACTATTGCTACAGTCGGCGTTGAAGTGTACGGAATACGCCAAAATTATACAATGCGAGGCCTAAATAATAGTTTTTAGAAGCGCAGACGAAAATTCTGTACAAACTTTTAAAAAGACTACAAACCTTGATTTTGAAGTACAAGACGATACAGAAGATACAGAGGAATCATCACAATTACGACAAAGGCGCAACAAAACAAAATCGCCCGAAACGCAACAAAGTACCAAAAAGACTTCTAAAAACAGCGTCCAAGAGCCAATAAGATGGTTTGGACTACCTACAACGACGCTAAAGCAATCACAAAAAGAATTCAAAACAGGTACGTGCAAACAGCCTTTGCTCTGTTTGTGTACTACTTTTTCACTTCTAAATAGCTCTGGACATTGCCATATCTCTCGCCAATGCAAAGGTACATATATTTTGTTTTTAACACGTGATAGTTTTTTACTAACTCAGCAAAGGCACGTCTTATGAGTATTGAAAGTAAGGTAAAGTCATCAATGGCAAAGAAATACGGTGACAAAAAAGAAGCACCAGAAGAAGCAAATGAAAATAAAACAGACGTGAACGATGACATAGAAGATAAAATATTGTAGCCTTACACATTACCTAAAGAAGAAACCCTAAAACACATTGAACTGTACAATAACCAACCTTTTGATTGACTTATAAAAAAATCACCGAAAAAAAAATAAGCAAGCCTTCGCTCACACATTGTTTTTTGAAAAAAACAAAGGCCCCACGATGCCAACACTGGTGCCATTATCACCTATTTTTGTTGTACAACTTTAGAAACACATCATGTGCGCATGTGTACCGTTTACAAACTCATGCAGTTTTTCATTTGTCGCTAGTGTTTTTTAGTATGGCAGAAAAACGGAGGCACATCCGTTCGCGTTCGCGGACGACTTACGAGGCTAACCCGGTTATTATATCTTCAATAAGCGTGCCTTTAACAGACACCCTAAGTAACGTGATGAATAGTATCATGATGGCTGATAAAGAGGTAAAAGATGATGTTCTGTTGAAACACACCAAACCTAATTGTTTTTTAATTTTTTTTTAGGGTATTCGCATGCACGTGCAATCATTGAGAAGGTGGATGTATAAGTTTGTAACAAAGGCGGATAAATTGTCTAAAATGTCTCCAAACATGAAGAGTGCTAATATTCAAGCGGCTTTAATGGACCTGGAGTATTACTTACAACGTACGCACGTGTATACTTTTGAAAAAAAACGCTTCGGTATTTTTGGACGTCCATTACACCAACATTTGAGTTTCGGTGATGACGTTTGACGTATTTTACTTCGTATAGTAGTATACTCCGCGTTGCCAATCGACGCTATCAGCGAAGTTTTCGTTTGTTCAAAATATGTTGGTTGAAAACTGCCTATTGTTTTTTTTCTGTTCGCTTTTTTAACGGTTGTTATAGAGTTTGTTCAAAATTTTGTTGGCCTACTGACATACCCACCATCAAGAGGTACGCTCATTTATTCTTTTTTTCAAACGAACTGGTACTGGCAACATGCAGAAGTACCGTAAACAAAAATAGAACAATCACATGTCACAGCATTCTATTTGTAATATTTACGCTATTGTTTAGACAGACACAGCTCCTATAGAACAAGACGTCTTATAAAAATAAACAAGAAAATGCGACATTGTATAAAGCGATTAGTCGTTGTATGCAAAGACATAGGTAAGTGTCGTATATTCAAAGAGAAGTTTCTCTTGTTTTGGAAATTAAAGACATTAATCCTTTATAAGGAGAGGGAAGCTACAAAATGAAGAGCATGAGCGCTTCCTGTTCAGATGTATCATATGGAATGATACTCAATGTAAATAATTGTAATAGTGAAATGAATGGAACAATACCAGAATAAAAATAACTTGTACTCTAAGCCTGAGCGTAATAGTGAAACCCTCACCATAAATTTTTGACAACCAATCCAAGAATGTGCTTGACTAAACATCCACGGATTTTTTTTCTATGTTTTACTTTTGATACAAGCCCCTTTGGTATCTTTATATGCATGACCCTGGTAACCTCGAAGGGTACTTATGGAAGAGGAAGGAAAGGGTCAAATTGAAGTACTGGCAAAAAAGATATTTTGTGCGTTTTTTAAGGAATACCATTGTACCGTATACCTTACTCTTTTGATATAGGTACAAGTACGTTTCGATAACTACTATGGCGATAGAAATCTGCGAATTCCAAAGCGCACTGGGCCATATTTTTCAAAAAACTACTAATCTGAATTTTGCTATTTTACGCTATTTAGGTCCATTTGCTGAGTGGTCACGTGCTGTACTTATAAAATTATACAGGTTCAATCTAAACTCGTTTATTACAAAACAAAGGAACACCGTAATGTGCTTGGATTTATAGACTTGAATGAGATAAACAAGGTACTGACATCATAATGCAAAACAAACAAACTTCGACGTCAATTTTTTACACCAAAAAAAAAACTGAAGAAAACAAAATTCTGTATCGCCCGTAAAGAATTATCACGTGATTTACTTTATTTATATATGTTTAGATTATAAAAGTGCGATACGACAAAAAATTAAAGTTCGGCTTTGCAATATATACAGACGCAAGAATATGGCACTTAGGCGCTGAGAAAGCAGATGATGAAAAGTATTGGATAGATGGTATTGGTAAATTCTTGCTTGATGATATGTCTGTTCGTGTTAGAACCATCACAGTACGTTTAACTATCATATTATATTCATGCGTAATTATCACGTTACCTTTTGATGCTGTTAGAAGCCTTCCTCTCCTGGTTCAAGTTTAGAAGATATAAGTGAAGCGATTCTACCTCAACTAGCGTCTACATTTGTTGGAGAGGAAGTGAGATGGTTCGCGCAACGTGCGCCAAGGTTATATCAGCATGATCACTGGGTTGAAGCGGATATTGTCATTACGAATTATAGGTTAATATTCGTACCTAGAGCGTTCGAGAGACAGAGTATAATCGTAAGTAATGTCGCTATCTTTAGTTTTGGTTTGTTTGGTTTTTTTTTTGAATCATGTTTTTGACGTCATACATCTTTTTTCTTTTTGTTACCTTCTGATGTGGTGTAGAGAACAAGGCCCAAGAATAATAATAAAGAGTCGCCAGATTCTTGTTTTCATACAACAAAGAAGTACGCGTTTTAGATAAAGCACGTGTTTTCAAAAAAAAAGGATATAACTGTTGGTACTAGCGATACTACATTCTCGAATATACTTAAAGTAGAGAAACTTGAAAATTGCGATGATGTCATTCTATGGTACACTTAAATTATTCTTTCTTAGTTGAATATTATCACAAAAACAAGCTTTCAAAATATTTTACGGGCCACCATGCTGAGTATGGGACAAGAAGTTAAAAAGCAACAATTTCCATAAAAAAAAACCAATACATTTTAAGACATGTTTCGAAACCCGATACTTAAAACAGCTGGATTTATTTATAAATTATATCATAACTCTTATAAACTTCAAACCGCCACAGACTTTTTCACAGAGATCCAGCCCTGTACAAAGCGAAGAAATAGTTTTCTTCAAAATATATTCGAATAAGCTATTAAAAAAAAGTACTAATCGATTAGGTGCAAGGATGCAAGATCTTTCAGATTATCTTGGGATCATAGGGAAGAAAAAAATAAATTCCTTGCTAAGCTGCACTCATTTTGTAAACAAGGATTAGAAGAAAGCTTCGCATTCTCGTACAAGGCAAACCTTAAACTACAAAACAAAATGTCAAAAGAAGACAATTTTAACCGCCTTTCAAGACCACGTGATTAATCGACTGTATAGATTACTCAACCAAAAAGTATGCCATATAATGCAATGGTAGAGTTGCAACGTATAGGATTACCGACGCTTCAATGGCGTATAAGCACTATAAATAGAAACTATGAAATTTCTGATACATACCCAAGTATTTTAGCAGTAAGTATGATTATTTTTCTTTCTTTTGAGCAAACTAGAGTGTTTATTCTTAATTTTTATTTAAGGTACCCACGGCGCTTAGCGACGAAGAGATAATGGACATTAAAAAGTACAGGGCCAGAGGTCGGATACCAACACTTTCATGGCTACACCCAAAGTAAGAAAAAAAATTGTTGGGTTTTTCTGGATGTCACTCACTCGCATCAAGGAATGGGGCTGCTTTATGTAGAAGTTCTCAGCCGAGTGTTGGCGTATTATCAAAAAGATGTACAGCTGATGAAACATTCTTAAAACTGTTAAGTGACATGGGAGACTCTGATGAAAGTAATGCGTGTTTTAACTTGTAGCTTTTTGTTTTATACTCATTCGTCTTCGTTTATAGAGGTCGTTTATATTCTTGATGCAAGACCGCGGATTGTAGCAGTTGCGAATAGAGCAGTCGGTGGCGGTTCAGAAGAAGTAAAGGTAATATATTTTGTATTAGAACACAGATATTTAAAAAAGATTGTTTTCAGAGGGGTAAATGGTTCAAGCTAAAGTATTTGAATATTGGTAACATTCATGATGTAAGAAACTCTTGGAAGAAACTTCATGAGCTAGGCTCGATGCCGTGTAATACAACGGGAAAGGAATCTAGATCTTACTTTGCACATCTAGACGCTTCGGGTAAGTAGACTACCAAAAAGGGGTTTTGTTATTTTTATCACGTGCGTTTGACAAGTTATATTTAATTTTATGTAGGATGGTTCGGTTACTTATTTAACATTCTTCGCGGCGCAAGACGTGTTGTTGAAGTCATGGAAGAGCGTGCATGTTCTGTACTAGTTCATTGCAGGCAAGATTTTAACAAAAACAACGAAACTAACATATTCTTTAGTGACGGCTGGGATCGTACTTCTCAAATATGTGGTCTTGCAAAGCTACTTATGGACCCTTATTACCGCACTATAAAAGGATTCCAGGTACTTGTAGACTCTATTTTAGGCTTCCTCGACCCTGAGAAAAAAGATAATAGCTCATAATGTGATAGGTATTGATTGACATGGAGTGGCTTTCATTTGGTCACCAATTTGCAGAAAGGTAGACCAGACATCACATGTTTATACGCTTATTTATCTCAGATGTGGACACCAAGGAAGTAGTCAAAAAGATGATTATCAAGCACCTATATTTCTACAGTTTCTAGAGTGTGTTCACTATATCCAAGTGGAGTATCCGTTTGCTTTTGAGTTCAACGAAGTACGTATTCCTATTTTATTCATAAAACGGAAAAAAAGTTGAGCCATACCATTTAATTCGTTATGTCAACAAACAGTTATGTGTTGCGATTTTTTGTCTTACTTCATTCTTTACAAACAGGAGTACTTGCTAGTTCTTTGTGAACACTGTTATAGTTGTGCTTTTGGTACATTTTTGTGCGACTCAGAGAAGGAACGCAGAGATCGTAAAATACATGCAAGAACACCTTCATTGTGGGATTACATAGAGCAAAAGAAGCACCTCTTCAAAAATCCGTTTTATAATCTTTCAAAAACACGTGCGTACCTCTCAGAAATTCGAAAAAAAAACAAGAACAAAAAAATGCCAGCGCTCTATTTGCTCTTAAAACTACCCTCTGTTATGGGTTTGTTTATCCTTTCATGCATATACGGACTTATATTTAGTGAGTGTAGTTGATAATAGAACGACAAACGAAATGGCTTCACACATTAAGAGCGCACCTCTTTATCCTGCGGTTGATGTAAGAAAGATGAACGTTTGGCAGAAATTCTATTTTAGATGGAACCCTGACCTCAAACCACAAGTATCAGGGGAGCTAGGAATGTATGAAGAATCACTAGTCAAAGTACTTGATCAGAACGAGAAGCTCAAGAGGACGCTTAAACGAGCTTTTATCCTTTTAAAGAAAAAAGAACAAAAATACAAAGAATTAACAGATGCTTTGTTGAAAGCTACTGGTAAAGTACCTCAGCCGACATCTGATGTACAACAAACAATGCATGATGATGAAACAGATAGACTTATAGCAAAAGCAGCAAGGGCTATGGTAGAAGAAGAGAAGGTTGCTCCGGGAGATAAAGATGAGAGTACCGATGAGAATGATGATAGTGAGGAAGATAGCAAAATGGTCGGTCATAAACCTCTTAGATCTTCTTCAAAAGTTGACCCTCCAAGAAGACGTAAAGGTATGTGTCGAAGACATTTAGGTGCCCTTAAAACAAAATCCGTCCACCACGTGGATTTTTTAACTTTTTTTTCTTTGATATTTCTTGCTTTTCAAAAAATCAGTTTTCCTCTTCCTGCTTATAACTTTGCATCATGTGAAACAACAAAATTGTAAATGATCTTTTCTAAGCGCATGAGATGTATCAAAGTGTTTTGAAGAAACGAAGAATAGCTGATTTTGTTTTGTTCTGCAGAAAAAAGTTTGTTTGTTCATTACTGTCTTGCTTGTGCTGACCATTTTATCCTCAATGTTTAGATAGTATTTCACTAAGAAAGACAAAATACAATAGACAACGTTCTAGAGCACTCGATGGTGAAGATCAAGAGTCATCATCAATGAAAAAAGATAAGAAAATAAAATCCAATGAAGAAAAAAGTGGTAATCACAGGAGACAGAAATCAGAGGAAAAGGTTGTTACTGTTTTTGATAGACATGAGCATCTTAAATTGAGCGGAAAAAATAAATCAAGATTAAACAATGTAAGACACAGGAATCAAGACGTTGATAAAATATCACCTGTGGCAATGGAGCTTAATGCTAAAGGTTTTATGACAGGTAAGCATTAGGGGGTAGGGAGTTTTTTTCAAAAATCAAAATTTATGTTTTTCTGCTTAGAAGCACATCACGTGACTGAAAATTTTCGAGCATTACTTCATCACATTCTGTTTTTATTTTTAACCTATTTACTACCGTATCTTGTTTTGTAAAACAACCGACGGACGTGTAACAATTCCAAAAAAAAAGAACTTAAATTGCTGTTTAAATTATTTTTGGCTCTCCACGACGCCAGAAGAACATCATGAAGATTCTTTTTGTTTGTTTTCTAAGTACTATATTTATTTTATATTGACACGTGTTATTAGGTAAGGATAACTCCATGCACAGGCGTAGAGTGAAAAGAAAGCCAAAAAGAGAAATTATAAAGGCTAATTCAATTCCTTTTGAAAAAGTTAGTGATAACGGTAGAACCACTTCACCGCGATCTATTAGTAGGTCACATTCTCAATCAACATCTACTGTTCCTGTCAAACGAAATGATATAAAATTTGAAGAAGAAGACCAAGATGCTAACTCATTGTAAAGAAAAACCTAGTATTAAAGAAAAAAAAAATAATCTTGTACCAACACATTGTCTTCGATTTTTCATGGACACAATCCACACCGATTTGCTTGAATGTAGTTTAAGCAAATTGACACATTAAAGAGAGTTCTCAGTCGTTAAGATTATGTCACATTCCAAAGACTATCTTTCAGTCAACCATAAAGGAACATTTGGATTCAACTATGAAATATGTTCGTAGAGACTACCATTAGACCTAAAGGTGCTGAAGTAAAAATGGAAAAAAAGACAGACATACGAGTATGACGGAGTTTGGAAAGCTACACACCGTAGGGAATAAAAATGGAAAAAACATGGAAAACTTGGGTTAAGTTTTACTATTGGCAAGCTGTCACAAACAACAGTGGTACCTAGTTCTTATAGAGTGATATACTATAGGTACCACTGTTGTTTGCGACAGTCTTGCCAATAGTAAGACTGAACCCAAGCATTGCAGTCTTCTTCCTTCGCTTCCGCAAGTTTCCTGCAAATTGGCAGGAGAACAGTTCCCAGTGGCGACATTACTGAACTCAAACAAGTCTGTCATTGCAATAGCGTGCACTCATTTATCACGCATAGGAATATTAAACGGTTAGGCAAAGCGAACTGTGAACTACCACTTACTTCACCGTTAACCGATTCTGTGCCTATTCGCCAACAATATGGATCAAGAGCTCCTTTCTACAGCAATTGCGAAAAACCAACAAGCAGACGAGACACAAGAACAGGTATCCGCTCTCCTCGCATTGCCAATTGAAATAATAGCACAAATACTGAAGTGTGGCTCATTTACACTGCGTTCTGCGCTAACATGTCATTTACTGCGCGATATCGTACGTAATCACGTTGGATACAATACCATCGTGGTTACTAGAGAAGAAGAATTGTATGAGCTGTCTGGCAGCCCTATGCTTCAAAACTCAACTATTTCATTGCAACGCTTTACAAAGGTAACTGATAATCAGTTATCCTTGCTTAAAGGTGTACATACAATTGACATCTCAGGTTGTCGGAAACTCACAGAAAGATGTCTTATTCATCTCAGAGGTACTCATAGTATAGACATGAGTTATGGCTTTGCTACAGACTCTACACTTCGTAAACTTGCTGGTATACATACATTGAAACTTGAAGGTTGTAAAAAAATTACAGATGAAGGTATAGAAGCATTAGCTGGTATACATACAATTCATTTATCATGTACAAATGTCACAGATAGAGGTCTCAAGTCTTTGGCTGGAGTACATACAATAGATATAAGTGAAACCAAAGTAACAGATGAGGGTATAAAGGCGTTGGCTGGTGTACATGAAATTGATGTAAGTTTTACAGGGGTAACAGATAAAGGTTTGAAGGCGTTAGTAGGCGTACATACAATCATGTTAAATGGAACAAGTGTGACACATGAAGGTATTAAAGACTTATCTGGAGTACACACAATTGAGTTGTGGAATTGTGACCATATCAAAGATGCCGGAGTGAAAGCACTAAAGGGTGTTTATTCAATCAATTTAAGTCATTGTCGTAATATTACAGCTATGGGTATCAAAGAATTGGCTGGTGTTCATGATATCAACTTAACTTTTGCAGACATAACAGATGAAGGTTTAAAAGCATTGTGGCGTACATACTATTAACTTGCGTCACTGTAAATCAATATCAGACGAAGGCATCAAAGCATTGGCTGGTGTTCATACAATTAATCTATCGCACACTAAGGTGACAGATGAAGGCATTGAGTACTTGGCAGGGGTACACAAGATTGATTTATCACATACAAGAGTGACGAATGAAGGCTTGAGAGCATTGGCTGGTGTATACGCTATCAATTTAGATTATTGTTTGTTGATAACAGATAATGGTGTAAAAGCATTGGTTGGTGTCCGTGATATTTCTTTACAGGACACAAATGTAACTCAAGAAGGTGTCAAGGTATTGGTTGGCACACATAGCATTCGCCTAAACAATCCGTGGTGAGATTAATGGACCGGCTTAACAATTCCCTCAAAATGTACAAAAAAAAAGCAGAAT
The DNA here is from genome assembly GCA_038496445.1 of Trichosphaerium sp. ATCC 40318. Taxonomy (NCBI): domain Eukaryota; phylum Discosea; class Flabellinia; family Trichosidae; genus Trichosphaerium; species Trichosphaerium sp. ATCC 40318. The sequence continues at coordinate 589,645 of JALMLS010000354.1, forward strand.
TCCCAATGATCCTTCGCAACGTTGGTGACTATTTTAAAGCTGTACAACAATTGCTAAACAATTTATACATCAACTTGAGTATTTCCCAGTGCTTGTTTGCTAACAGAGTTCTATTGTTACTACAATGAGAATCCTTTTCTGCAGTATTTTAATAAAGCATGGAACCCATTGTTCAAACGTGACTTTGTAGGCATTCAACGATATCTTTGATGCAAACAGTTTCTGACAAACAGAAACAATTTGAGAAGTCAACTTACTATAAGCGGAACGGCATTAGGCGGTGGCAATTAAAGTGAGAGGTTCGATCAATTTGTTCTAGTAACACTGGTTGGGTGGACAACTCGGTAAATATTGTAGTTTAAAAGCAGGAAAAGATGCTAAGGAGCAGGTAATTTAGAAAAAACATGATTCTTGTTTTGCTACTCTACACTAACATAATCATTGCCTTCAAAGCCTATAATAACGCACAGCGTTACTATAAAATAACTTTCGTCTATCAGCTTTGCTAAAATCCTTTGTAATGTCTTTGAATGCTGTCCATAGTTTATCGTATGAGGAGAGTAGTTTGTCCACGGGGAAGTTGCTTGCGAACATACATCTATCGACACCAAAAATCTCAATTGTCTTCAATACAAATGGAGAAAAGCTTTCTACTGTCCAATCATGGTCAAACATGCCTATGAGGTAGTAATTAATGAGAATGATCTAAAAGAGGAAGCTTGAAAACAGTACCTAATCCAGAAATTTTAATACCAACGTTTGGGAACCTAAAAAATAGCTTAGTACTCTGTTGTCACGTGATTTTATAATACCTAGCAACATTCTTCATAGCGTCTTCCCATTCTTTAAACGCTTCTGGAGTACGCTCAATACACATACCTATGAGATAATCTTTAGAGCCTAAAGTAACGTTTACGGTCAAAAGAATACTAACCCGTGTGATTTACTATAAAAGTTAGTTCTGGTAACTTTTCTATTATAGGTACGAGCTCTCCAACTTGGTGAGGGTACAGATGTGTTTCGAAATGTAGATTATACTTGGGTAACAAAGCAAGACCTTTTTGCCATTGTGGGTCAATAAGAAAATTCTTTGGAGCAAAAGAATATTCTGGCTTCTTTTCATGCCAGTTAAGAAGTTGTCTTATACCCCTAAATACAACGTTTCGTGTCATTTCGTGTCACGTGATTTGGTAAAATTACTTATGGTTCTCCATACCTCAAGTTTTTGCACACGGCATGTTTCTTCAATGCATCTTCAACGCAGGGATCCTCCAAGTTTACTTTGGCCGAAATACCCTGAGGAAAATCATTCTCTCCTAAATAAAAATTAACAACTAAAAAATGACGTGTTACCAAGCCCTGTGCGAGTGTAAAACCCTATCAACATTACCATACAAGGCGCAAAAAACTTACCTTTACTTTTAGCATCATCGGCAAGTTTTTGGAGCCATAATGTCTCTTTTAGCGAGTCCTCTGCTTCTGCTTGTATATGAACTGAATAAAACTGTCAAAAAAGAAGAACTAGACAAAATACAATTCAACTCGCCTGATTTCGTTACGTTTTGGTTTTTATTATCTTTTTTATAATCACCAGGAAGGTAGTTATCGCGTATATGGACCAGTTTGCCTGCTATATGATCTTCACCTTCAAAAAAGTTATAAAAAACGTTAAACTTGGCCTTTCGCTTTAAAAAATGCGTAGACTTATACCTTGAAGCCATTTGTACTCATTAGCTTCGTGTGACCAAAAGTGGTGGTGTGGATCACAAATTTCAAATTGCTCTGCCATTGGTAAAGACTTTTCAAAAAAGCTTTTTACGGATAAGGCATTTTACTAAGTTTGACATTTCATTCGCTTCTTTCTTTACAACATCAACAATCTACGACATCCTTCACGTCACAACAATCTTTGAAGTAGAAGAAATGACGTAACACATCTCATACAGTTATTCAAACTACTCAAGGTAGTAATGAGCTTAAACAGCAAACAACAACATTAACTACAAAAAAATACAACACGTGATGCGTGTGTTGATGACACGCTTTTAATACCGTACCAGTACAAGCATGTTGAACTCACGGTATGTTCACGCATGTGGTATGGTCAAAGACGTGAGAGTAGTTCAAACGAGAGCGGAATGAATGCACAACAAAAAATACTCTCAACAGCTTTGAATACGTTGTTTAACCTGATTACGTTATACGTCACTTGTAGTTGCACTCATTGGACCAAAATGCGGACAGCTGTTTAAGGAAAGTTGTTTGTAACTTAAGTATTTTACTCGGATTCACAACCATGTTCGCAAGACTAGCATCACGAAGCACACAGGTATGTATGTATTATACTTGCTCAAACTCAATGAGTTTATCTATTAGATTTCCGCACGCGCTACAGCTCCAGCTGTCTCTAAAAAGAGCTACGCTACTGTACAAGATGAATCTGTACGTTTGACAAGTTGTCGTAAAAATTAAACTCTGGTGTAGGGTCTCAAAGAGCGAGTCCGCGCTTTGATCCCAGAAAAGACTGCAGAGATCGTTGAGCTTCGTAAACAGGTCGGCAGCACTGTCATTGGACAATGTACCGTTGATCAAGTAAGATCCCCTTTTAGTGATTTAAACACGTTCTCACACTAATAAATAGGCATACGGTGGTATGCGCGGTGTTAAGAGCATGGTTTCAGATATTTCTCTACTTGACGCTGAAGAGGTGCGGAAAAATAATCACGGACACATAAATTATGCCTAGAGAATATTTCAAAGCACTTTCCAAAACATTCGTCATGTTATTGCTTTTCATTATCTTACGAGTTTTTAGGGTATCCGATTCCGTGGCTTGTCCATTCCACAATGCCAAGAGCAACTCCCAAAGGCTGCGGGTACGTTGTAGTCTTTTAGCCGTTAGAAAACCCTTCAAGGCAGTTTATGATGCACAACAAGCCACTAGAGTGCTACTACTATTTATGGTGGTACACTATGACGGAGGCGCAGGGGCGCTGATTAGCCACTTAGCATGAAAAAGCATATTTTATGTAAATGGTTTAAAAAGTCTTACTTTATCTCAAGGCGGTAAGGAACCACTCCCAGAAGCTTTGACTTGGCTCCTTCTCACAGGCGAGGTATGTTTTATCATTTTCTCTGTTGGTTCCCAACTTTAAGCGTAAGGGTCTGCAATTTAGTTCTCACAATGCGCTTTAGGTCCCAACAGTTGATCAAACTAAGGCTGTAACCGCTGAATTGAACAAACGTGCTGGTCTTCCAGAGCACGTCACCAACATGCTCAAAGCATTCCCAAAGGACTTGCACCCAATGAGCCAATTTTCTGCTGGTGTTTTGGGTACGTATTGACGAGAACGCCAGGAAATCCTGTTTTTCGAAGACAAAATGCTGACGTTTTCAACTAGCCTTGCAAAGAGACAGTTTGTTCGCAAAGGCATACCAAGACGGTGTCCGCAAGAGCGAATACTGGGATTCCACTTTTGAAGATTCCCTTAACTTGATCGCCAAGCTCCCAGAGCTCAGCGCAACCATCTACAGGTAAAGAGCCACAAACGTTCGTCTTTATTGAATACACATTTACTCTTCCGTTTAGAAACGTATACAAAGACGGTGTTGTAGCTCCAGTTGATCCAAACCTTGATTACTCCGCAAACTACGCTAGGTAAACTTTTCTTTTGATTTATTTCATTTTATCGGTTTTTTTTGTATCATCTCTAATACGTTTTCAGACAACTCGGTTTCAACGACCCTACCATTGATGACTTGCTCCGTTTGTACTTGGTTATTCACAGCGACCACGAAGCTGGTAACGTCAGGTAAGATTTCTCCTTCTTTTATTTTTGTAATTTTCACTGTAGTGCCCACACAACCCACTTGGTCGGTTCTGCTCTTTCTGATCCATACCTCGCATTCTCTGCTGGTCTTAACGGACTCGCTGGACCACTTCACGGTCTTGCTAACCAAGAGGTATTAAAACCAACCTTATTTACCTACAAAGAACTTACCGATTATTCAAGGTCCTCTCATGGCTCAACGGTGTCCAAAAGGAACTCAACGGTGCTGAACCAACTAACGAGAACATCTACCAAGCTATCAAGAATACTCGTGACTCAGGTCGTGTTGTTCCTGGATTTGGTCATGCTGTACTCAGGTAAAAATGGAAACCCTATCCACAAAAATCAAAAACTGAAAACTTTTCCGAATTTTTTTATTTTTTACTTTTTTCTCACTTGCACTCACTTACATGAACTTTAGAAAGACTGATCCTCGTTACACTGCTCAACGTGAGTTTGCTTTGAAACATATGGCTGGTACGTATTTATTTGAGAATACTGCAGAAAAGTTTTTTCTAAACTGATTATCACAGATGATCCATTGTTCAAATTGGTATCAAAGGTTTACGAAGTTGCTCCTGATGCTCTCACCAAGCTCAGCCGCACCAAAAACCCATACCCTAACGTAGACGCCCACAGGTACGAGTTGTATCTTCATTGATCGCTTTTTGAATCGATTGAAAGATGAAATAGTTTTCTCAAGTTTTATTACTTTAATCTAATCGTTTTCGTTAGCGGATGCTTGTTGATGCACTACGGTATCACTGAGCAAAACTTCTACACAGTTATGTTTGGAGTATCCAGGTACGGCTTGAAAAAACGCTTGCTTATGTGAAAAGCACTGCGATGCGTCAACTATAACTCAACTAACCATCTCCCTTTAGAGCTTTGGGTGTCCTCTCCAACCAAGTTTGGAGCCGCGCTTTCTCTATGCCTATCGAAAGACCAAAATCAGTCACCACTGAATGGATCAAAAACAACGTCAAGGCCCAATAAATGTATGTTGCAAGTTTTTCTAACAATTAGCCGATCAATACGAAAAAAAATAAAAATACCGCGCTTGTTATGCAACAAAAACCTAATACTATGACTTTGTTTTTGTTTTTAGTTGGTTCCAGTATGTTTCCGGTGGGTTTCGCGCTTTATAGGACAATTTGGAAAATGTACGAAGCCTAAGAAAACTTTCTAAAACGGTTTAAAATCCGTAATTCTATTCTGAATAGACCCGCAGGGTAGTAGTTGTTGTTAAAATCGCAAAAAAATCGAGTTGTGTTCGGTACATCGTCGTAAAAACCCCATTTGTTTAATTTCTCCTGTTATGGTTTAGTTCTTGCAGCGGTAATGCGCTTGCACTATTCTGTGCTTACCGTGCAAACGTTTTATGCGTTCGCCTTTGGAAAAGGCGCTAGGAAAAACTGTTTAGCAACTCCAAGCAAAACTAAGTGCTCCTTAGCATTCTAGTCACATAAAATGATGCGCGCGATGCTTTTTTTACCGCAAAGATTTAGTGCGGTTGCAAGTCGACTTGTTTTTGTGTTCACCTAGAAAGCTTTTCCTTGACGTCACAAACGATTTCATTGATGAACTTACTTATCAACAGACAAGAAAGCAAAAGTTCTTATTTGTCCGTTGATACTCCGTTTTCACCAGCCAATTCTTTGATACCCATAGCTGTAATATTACGACAATGACTTAAATTGATTGAATAAACACCCTTTAATGCTTTCACTCCGGCATCTTTGATATGGTCACAATTCCATAACTCAATTGTGTGTACTCCAGATAACTCTTTAATACCTTCATGTGTCACACTTGTTCCATTTAACATGATTGTATGTACACCTACTAACGCCTTCAAACCTTCATCTGTTACCCCTGTAAAACTTACATCAATTTCATGTACACCAGCCAACGCCTTTATACCCTCATCTGTTACTTTGGTTTCACTTATATCTATTGTATGTACACCAGCCAAAGACTTGAGACCTCTATCTGTCACATTTGTACATGATAAATGAATTGTATGTATACCAGCTAATGCTTCTATACCTTCATCTGTAATTTTTTTACAACCTTCAAGTTTTAATGTATGTATACCAGCAAGTTTACGAAGTGTAGAGTCTGTAGCAAAGCCATAACTCAAGTCTATACTATGAGTACCTCTGAGATGAATAAGACATCTTTCTGTGAGTTTCCGACAACCTGAGATGTCAATTGTATGTACACCTTTAAGCAAGGATAACTGATTATCAGTTACCTTTGTAAAGCGTTTCAATGAAATAGTCGAGTTTTGAAGCATAGGGCTGCCAGACAGCTCATACAATTCTTCTTCTCTAGTAACCACGATGGTATTGTATCCAACGTGATTACGTACGATATCGCGCAGTAAATGACATGTTAGCGCAGAACGCAGTGTAAATGAGCCACACTTCAGTATTTGTGCTATTATTTCAATTGGCAATGCGAGGAGAGCGGATACCTGTTCTTGCGTCTCGTCTGCTTGTTGGTTTTTCGCATTTGCTGTAGAAAGGAGCTCTTGATCCATATTGTTGGCGAATAGGCACAGAATCGGTTAACGGTGAAGTAAGTGGTAGTTCACAGTTCGCTTTGCCTAACCGTTTAATATTCCTATGCGGCGTGATAAATGAGTGCACGCTATTGCAATGACAGACTTTGTTGTGTTCAGTAATGTCGCCACTGGGAACTGTTCTCCTGCCAATTTGCAGGAAACTTGCGGAAGCGAAGGAAGAAGACTGCAATGCTTGGGTTCAGTCTTACTATTGACAAGACTGTTGCAAACAATAGTGGTACCTATAGTATATCACTCTATAAGAACTAGGTACCACTGTTGTTTGTGACAGCTTGCCAATAGTAAAACTTAACCCAAGTTTTCCATGTTTTTTCCATTTTTATTCCCTACGGTGTGTAGCTTTCCAAACTCCTCCGTCATACTCGTATGTCTCAGAAAACCCGTCTTTAATTTTTCCTTCTTTATACTGTAGATATGTACTACTATCACTTCAGCACGTGGTGAAAGCACCCTTTAGGTCTAATGGTAGTCTCTACGAACAGGAAACACTATTTCATAGTTGAATCCATGCACAACAAACAAATGTTCCTTTATGGTTGACTGAAAGATAGTCTTTGGAATGTGACATAATCTTAACGACTGAGAACTCTCTTTAATGTGTCAATTTGCTTAAACTACATTCAAGCAAATCGGTGTGGATTGTGTCCATGAAAAATCGAAGACAATGTGTTGGTACAAGATTATTTTTTTTTTCTTTAATACTAGGTTTTTCTTTCTTTACAATGAGTTAGCATCTTGGTCTTCTTCTTCAAATTTTATATCATTTCGTTTGACAGGAACAGTAGATGTTGATTGAGAATGTGACCTACTAATAGATCGCGGTGAAGTGGTTCTACCGTTATCACTAACTTTTTCAAAAGGAATTGAATTAGCCTTTATAATTTCTCTTTTTGGCTTTCTTTTCACTCTACGCCTGTGCATGGAGTTATCCTTACCTAATAACACGTGTCAATATAAAATAAATATAGTACTTAGAAAACAAACAAAAAGAATCTTCATGATGTTCTTCTGGCGTCGTGGAGAGCCAAAAATAATTTAAACAGCAATTTAAGTTCTTTTTTTTTGGAATTGTTACACGTCCGTCGGTTGTTTTACAAAACAAGATACGTAGTAAATAGGTTAAAAATAAAAACAGAATGTGATGAAGTAATGCTCGAAAATTTTCAGTCACGTGATGTGCTTCTAAGCAGAAAAACATAAATTTTGATTTTTGAAAAAAACTCCCTACCCCCCTAATGCTTACCTGTCATAAAACCTTTAGCATTAAGCTCCATTGCCACAGGTGATATTTTATCAACGTCTTGATTCCTGTGTCTTACATTGTTTAATCTTGATTTATTTTTTCCGCTCAATTTAAGATGCTCATGTCTATCAAAAACAGTAACAACCTTTTCCTCTGATTTCTGTCTCCTGTGATTACCACTTTTTTCTTCATTGGATTTTATTTTCTTATCTTTTTTCATTGATGATGACTCTTGATCTTCACCATCGAGTGCTCTAGAACGTTGTCTATTGTATTTTGTCTTTCTTAGTGAAATACTATCTAAGCATTGAGGATAAAATGGTTAGCACAAGCAAGACAGTAATGAACAAAAACAAACTTTTTTCTGTAGAACAAAACAAAATCAGCTATTCTTCGTTTCTTCAAAACACTTTGATACATATCATGTGCTTAGAAAAGATCATTTGCAATTTTGTTGTTTCACGTGATGCAAAGTTATAAGCAGGAAGAGGAAAAGTGTTTTTTTTAAAAGCAAGATATATCAAAGAAAAAAAAGCAAAAAATCCACGTGGTGGACGGATTTTGTTTTAAGGGCACCTAAATGTCTTCGACACATACCTTTACGTCTTCTTGGAGGGTCAACTTTTGAAGAAGATCTAAGAGGTTTATGACCGACCATTTTGCTATCTTCCTCACTATCATCATTCTCATCGGTACTCTCATCTTTATCTCCCGGAGCAACCTTCTCTTCTTCTACCATAGCCCTTGCTGCTTTTGCTATAAGTCTATCTGTTTCATCATCATGCATTGTTTGTTGTACATCAGATGTAGGCTGAGGTACTTTACCAGTAGCTTTCAACAAAGCATCTGTTAATTCTTTGTATTTTTGTTCTTTTTTCTTTAAAAGGATAAAAGCTCGTTTAAGCGTCCTCTTGAGCTTCTCGTTCTGATCAAGTACTTTGACTAGTGATTCTTCATACATTCCTAGCTCCCCTGATACTTGTGGTTTGAGGTCAGGGTTCCATCTAAAATAGAATTTCTGCCAAACGTTCATCTTTCTTACATCAACCGCAGGATAAAGAGGTGCGCTCTTAATGTGTGAAGCCATTTCGTTTGTCGTTCTATTATCAACTACACTCACTAAATATAAGTCCGTATATGCATGAAAGGATAAACAAACCCATAACAGAGGGTAGTTTTAAGAGCAAATAGAGCGCTGGCATTTTTTGTTCTTGTTTTTTTTCGAATTTCTGAGAGGTACGCACGTGTTTTTGAAAGATTATAAAACGGATTTTTGAAGAGGTGCTTCTTTTGCTCTATGTAATCCCACAATGAAGGTGTTCTTGCATGTATTTTACGATCTCTGCGTTCCTTCTCTGAGTCGCACAAAAATGTACCAAAAGCACAACTATAACAGTGTTCACAAAGAACTAGCAAGTACTCCTGTTTGTAAAGAATGAAGTAAGACAAAAAATCGCAACACATAACTGTTTGTTGACATAACGAATTAAATGGTATGGCTTAACTGTTTTTCCCGTTTTATGAATAAAATAGGAATACGTACTTCGTTGAACTCAAAAGCAAACGGATACTCCACTTGGATATAGTGAACACACTCTAGAAACTGTAGAAATATAGGTGCTTGATAATCATCTTTTTGACTACTTCCTTGATGTCCACATCTGAGATAAATAAGCGTATAAACATGTGATGTCTGGTCTACCTTTCTGCAAATTGGTGACCAAATGAAAGCCACTCCATGTCAATCAATACCTATCACATTATGAGCTATTATCTTTTTTCTCAGGGTCGAGGAAGCCTAAAATAGAGTCTACAAGTACCTGGAATCCTTTTATAGTGCGGTAATATGGGTCCATAAGTAACTTTGCAAGACCGCATATTTGAGAAGTACGATCCCAGCCGTCACTAAAGAATATGTTAGTTTCATTGTTTTTGTTAAAATCTTGCCTGCAATGAACTAGTACAGAACATGCACGCTCTTCCATGACTTCAACAACACGTCTTGCGCCGCGAAGAATGTTAAATAAGTAACCGAACCATCCTACATAAAATTAAATATAACTTGTCAAACGCACGTGATAAAAATAACAAAACCCTTTTTGGTAGTCTACTTACCCGAAGCGTCTAGATGTGCAAAGTAAGATCTAGATTCCTTTCCCGTTGTATTACACGGCATCGAGCCTAGCTCATGAAGTTTCTTCCAAGAGTTTCTTACATCATGAATGTTACCAATATTCAAATACTTTAGCTTGAACCATTTACCCCTCTGAAAACAATCTTTTTTAAATATCTGTGTTCTAATACAAAATATATTACCTTTACTTCTTCTGAACCGCCACCGACTGCTCTATTCGCAACTGCTACAATCCGCGGTCTTGCATCAAGAATATAAACGACCTCTATAAACGAAGACGAATGAGTATAAAACAAAAAGCTACAAGTTAAAACACGCATTACTTTCATCAGAGTCTCCCATGTCACTTAACAGTTTTAAGAATGTTTCATCAGCTGTACATCTTTTTGATAATACGCCAACACTCGGCTGAGAACTTCTACATAAAGCAGCCCCATTCCTTGATGCGAGTGAGTGACATCCAGAAAAACCCAACAATTTTTTTTCTTACTTTGGGTGTAGCCATGAAAGTGTTGGTATCCGACCTCTGGCCCTGTACTTTTTAATGTCCATTATCTCTTCGTCGCTAAGCGCCGTGGGTACCTTAAATAAAAATTAAGAATAAACACTCTAGTTTGCTCAAAAGAAAGAAAAATAATCATACTTACTGCTAAAATACTTGGGTATGTATCAGAAATTTCATAGTTTCTATTTATAGTGCTTATACGCCATTGAAGCGTCGGTAATCCTATACGTTGCAACTCTACCATTGCATTATATGGCATACTTTTTGGTTGAGTAATCTATACAGTCGATTAATCACGTGGTCTTGAAAGGCGGTTAAAATTGTCTTCTTTTGACATTTTGTTTTGTAGTTTAAGGTTTGCCTTGTACGAGAATGCGAAGCTTTCTTCTAATCCTTGTTTACAAAATGAGTGCAGCTTAGCAAGGAATTTATTTTTTTCTTCCCTATGATCCCAAGATAATCTGAAAGATCTTGCATCCTTGCACCTAATCGATTAGTACTTTTTTTTAATAGCTTATTCGAATATATTTTGAAGAAAACTATTTCTTCGCTTTGTACAGGCTGGATCTCTGTGAAAAAGTCTGTGGCGGTTTGAAGTTTATAAGAGTTATGATATAATTTATAAATAAATCCAGCTGTTTTAAGTATCGGGTTTCGAAACATGTCTTAAAATGTATTGGTTTTTTTTTATGGAAATTGTTGCTTTTTAACTTCTTGTCCCATACTCAGCATGGTGGCCCGTAAAATATTTTGAAAGCTTGTTTTGTGATAATATTCAACTAAGAAAGAATAATTTAAGTGTACCATAGAATGACATCATCGCAATTTTCAAGTTTCTCTACTTTAAGTATATTCGAGAATGTCGTATCGCTAGTACCAACAGTTATATCCTTTTTTTTTGAAAACACGTGCTTATCTAAAACGCGTACTTCTTTGTTGTATGAAAACAAGAATCTGGCGACTCTTTATTATTATTCTTAGGCCTTGTTCTCTACACCACATAAGAAGGTAACAAAAAGAAAAAAGATGTATGACGTCAAAAACATGATTCAAAAAAAAAACCAAACAAACCAAAACTAAAGATAGCGACATTACTTACGATTATACTCTGTCTCTCGAACGCTCTAGGTACGAATATTAACCTATAATTCGTAATGACAATATCCGCTTCAACCCAGTGATCATGCTGATATAACCTTGGCGCACGTTGCGCGAACCATCTCACTTCCTCTCCAACAAATGTAGACGCTAGTTGAGGTAGAATCGCTTCACTTATATCTTCTAAACTTGAACCAGGAGAGGAAGGCTTCTAACAGCATCAAAAGGTAACGTGATAATTACGCATGAATATAATATGATAGTTAACGTACTGTGATGGTTCTAACACGAACAGACATATCATCAAGCAAGAATTTACCAATACCATCTATCCAATACTTTTCATCATCTGCTTTCTCAGCGCCTAAGTGCCATATTCTTGCGTCTGTATATATTGCAAAGCCGAACTTTAATTTTTTGTCGTATCGCACTTTTATAATCTAAACATATATAAATAAAGTAAATCACGTGATAATTCTTTACGGGCGATACAGAATTTGTTTTCTTCAGTTTTTTTTTTGGTGTAAAAATTGACGTCGAAGTTTGTTTGTTTGCATTATGATGTCAGTACCTTGTTTATCTCATTCAAGTCTATAAATCCAAGCACATTACGGTGTTCCTTTGTTTTGTAATAAACGAGTTTAGATTGAACCTGTATAATTTTATAAGTACAGCACGTGACCACTCAGCAAATGGACCTAAATAGCGTAAAATAGCAAAATTCAGATTAGTAGTTTTTTGAAAAATATGGCCCAGTGCGCTTTGGAATTCGCAGATTTCTATCGCCATAGTAGTTATCCAAACGTACTTGTACCTATATCAAAAGAGTAAGGTATACGGTACAATGGTATTCCTTAAAAAACGCACAAAATATCTTTTTTGCCAGTACTTCAATTTGACCCTTTCCTTCCTCTTCCATAAGTACCCTTCGAGGTTACCAGGGTCATGCATATAAAGATACCAAAGGGGCTTGTATCAAAAGTAAAACATAGAAAAAAAA